>OX376208.1:2400000-3600000 GCA_947363905.1 Lithophane semibrunnea
ATCCGGTTAGACTGGAAGCCGACTCCAATATAGTTGGGAAAAGGCTAGGCTGATGATGAGCTTTCATGATAACGCTAGCCCCTGGAGAACCTTCTATTTGCGAAAAATCGCATCATATATTTCCTGTCATGGTATGTACGAGTAACATATGGTACGGCAGGTACGGCTAAAAAGTTTTGTTTTGAAAAATAATATCCCATCCTTTTCCCAGTATTTTGGGTCGGCAACGAGGCTCACATGGATGTGCCCTGCGGCTTGGACCGCGTAAAAACTTTTTAATTTTCCGGAAAAAACACACATTTCGGCTAGTTCCAGCAGAATTGGGTTAAGCCCTTTTTTTAGTTCATATTTCTTCATGCCATTTAACAACTCATTTCGATAAAATTTTCCCAAAAACATTCATGCCAATTTGATAAAATTGTGTGATCAAATTACTTGAACGCCCACATTACACTCGCGACAATCTAAAAAGTCCGATTTGACGTTTCGTTCTCGTAGGTACATTTAATGAAACGTTATGCCTAGATGTAGATAAGTCGTCCATTACAAACTCTCATCATCAATCGATATATTGTGTCGAGAATCAATTTATTCGAAACCATTTTGTTTTCCATCGCTACACAAAGTATTTTTATAGCTGTCAAATGGGACTTCTTATCTATTTGTCGCATGCAAATCCCTTGCCTTGCCGTACCACCAGTGCACGCAGTGGGCGCATGACATTATTCGTTATATCCAAAATGCTTCTCTCTCTATATTCCACTAGACTTATGTGACAGGCTTCCTATTTCAAACACAGAATCTTTTTGTTGCTACCCTCGTATACACGACATAAAATTGTAAACTACCCTCGAAACCGGGACGACGGCTAAAATGTCAGTTAGTTGGTAATTCATAATTAGTTTGTTTGAAAATGTGGGTACTAACACGTGTTTGTGTTGTCCAGTTTGAATTTAGAAGGTAAAGTTGAGGGTTTGTGTTGCAACGGACACTGTTTGTTTTATTTTTGTCTTTACAAAAATGGTGGACTATTTTTTTAAATGCATTTGGTCGTTGTAAATGTTTAATTAGAGATGCCAACAAAATAATGGATAAGTTATGAATAACTGTTTTGAAGTGTTCTATAACCAAACGTGGTGATACACTTCTTTCAATGTATGAGAAAGAGACTATCAGACCAAATAAAAACATTACCCTCCTTCTGAAGCAGTCGGGTAAAAAAACAAATTACAGTGCTGCGAACAAATACAATGAAGCATGCTAAAACTACACCTCCGCTCTGTGCATACACGCTCACACGCACCCAATTACAACCATTTACAATTGAACTACAATCAAACTACACCTCACTAAGTGCACACATGTTTACGAAACCTGCCGCACGTCACTGTTGACAGCGCTCTTTCGCAGCCTCAGTCGCAGCGGTTTTTTATTTGGAAAGAGTTAAGTGTTTCTTTTCCTTAGCACAGTTATTTGCCGATTTTAATACCATTTACTGAAGTATGACATTTTTCATTACCAAACTCAAAGCATTTATTTTAATTAAAAACCAATTAAAGGTACTTCTGAATTGTCAAGGTGTCGGTCAGTCAGAAAGATGAAGCTAGTTGCCTATTCCAAAGCGTAGTAGGTTCCTATGGAGAAGAATGAGCAAGGAAACTCCCCTCTACCATTTATTCAATGTTATCTTTTTTTTCCTAGCCTACGCTGACCCACTCCTGGGCAAAGGCCTCGCTCCACTCCTTCCATCTTTCGCGAGCCCGCGCGTCCTCTTTCCAGTTTTAATGGAACCTATCCAGCTCGTCCCGCTATCTCCTACGTATAGTCTGCCGCGACCCCGTCTCACTGCCTCAGGGCACCAGTTCTGTGCTATTTGGGCCCACAGTTTATCATGCGGCAGACGTGTCCTGCCCAGTCCCATTTCAATTGAGCGGCCATTTGAGCCACGTCAGCTGTCTTTGTTTTGGAGCGCAGTATTGTGTTACGAACACGATCCGTTAATTTAACGCCTAGTTAATGTTATATTAGACTACCTTATAAAGTGCCTATTAAAAAGACTAATTAGTACTTGTTAGGCTTCCACCTAGTGCTCAAAAAGCAGCTCAAAAAACAGTAACATAAATGAACTGTTTACGTAGTCACTAAACGAAGATGGATGAAGTGCCTAACCAAAGTGGCTAAGAAAATTTTACCCAAAAAATATATTTCCCTTGTCGGCAATTTCTCCCGAGAAACGGTATAAATGGTTGGCAGAGGCTGATTATTAGATGTTAAATATTTACGACCTTTTTATAACTAGCAATCACGTTATTACTAGCATCAGAGAAAAGGGCTACAGGTTAATAAAAAAGTTTATTATGTCTTTGTTCGGGACATCACATCGTAGTTTATTATTGTTATAGACGAAATGCTTGGAGCAACAGATTATGGGTACAAAATAAAGGATCAACCGTAGACATAAAATATGTATAGATAGACAGTCAAAGTAGTGAAAAAATTTCGTCCAACTGTTGGCCGCTAAAAAAACACAATGACAGTACAATGACGTGGTGTCAGTGTAATACTGCTGTCCCACGTACCGCATTCCCACAGGTAAGATTGTGCCAAGCCAGGCCCACAGGCCGTGGGAGCCGTCGATCCGATGAGGCATGTGGTGGGAATGCTCGGCACGGGCCGCGATAGATCTCGACAGGCCGTGGAACCGCGGCTTCAGACGTAGCTGTCACGCACACCAGCATAATAAAGTTGGCCTGTTTGTTATTTCATTAACTTTTCTAGGGAGACCTAAAAACATGAGATTTTGTTTTACCATAAATCCATAATTGGATTGGAGTATTGTGTTAAAAAAAAGAAGTAGATCAATACCGATAAAATGAGGCACTGCACGATAACTTGGGGTATGTAAGGGGTAAGTTCGGATAAGACCGGTAAGATCGCTGGGATAAGACCGTACCTACCGTCAAATTCCCGGCTAATTTGGCAATATTTTTCATACTTACTTGACAACATTGTGTGGCACAACACAAAAAAATGGCGGAGAACACACGCAGCAGATATAATAATTACCTATACAATAAAAATTATTACAATAATTATAGCTTATTTTGACTTACAATATTTTAAGTAAACAACTCCTTCCCTTATTATAATAAGGGAAGGTGTTATTTACTTTAAATATTATTTATATATATATATATTTTAATTTATTTATTTTATTATTTATGTAAACGCAATAAAATACATAGAGATACGACATAATTATAATATGAGTACAAAGGTACTGCTTATTTCTTAAGAAATTTCTTCCAGCAGACCTGCGAAAGGAGAAATGAGAAAGAAATGTAGACAATAGTGTTTGAGAACAAGAAGAGAAAAACATGAACTGCGGAGTCTTAAAATTCACTTACAATACATGCAAGAATCCCTCTAAAAATACCAACACGACGTAAAAAATAAGCCGTTCAGCCCAACATAATATCGAAAATATGCCTATATCCCCCCCCCACTACTACATACACCGCCACTTACAAAAACATCATAACATACAATAAGTTACTGACACAAAACCCATGTTTTACAAGACCAGAGACCACCCGACAATACCCGACAACTTACGAGCCAATAGCTTCTTTTCCTCGTCATCCACTACATGTCCCTTGACATGTAACTACTTTGTATAGTTACAATATTCATATTCATTTATATGCGTTCCACAAGGTAAAACAAGATGTTAACTTAGAGCTAGGAGCCGTTGTACTAGAATTACATTACAATATAAAAGATAATATAAAAGTTATTAATTATAGTTATAGATTTTCATGCAAGTATTCGTTCACATTGTAATAGCTTTTGTGTATTAGAAATAATTTTAATTTATTAATAAAGGTGGTGTATTTATTTATATTTCTTATTTCTTCCGGTAACTTATTATATATTTTTATCGACATGACATAAGTACTAGTGGAGTGCATTTTTAACCGGGATGTAGGATTTTCCTTGTCATCCACTACATGTCCCTTGACATGTAACTACTTTGTACAGTTATATGCAAAAAGTTGTAACTGGGACGAGTAGTTACAATAAATTGTTATTTAAGTATACATATTTTTGTTTATTTGCTACTAGCTGCGCCTACGGTTTCACTCGCATAAGTCACGATCCTGTGGGAATATCAGAATATATTGTCTCTCCTTCTTACTTTAATCCATCTTTAGGGGTATGAGGAACAGGGTGTAAAGTTCACTCATCCACCATAGTAAAGGGAGGATCCTCCGACCAGACGGGTGTTGTGTCTGGCGGGCAACTGCCCAATGATTGATATTGGGTTTATGTATATATGTTCACTGCACGGTAAACTCTAATTGCGCGATGCAGGATTTATGTGACGTCAGGTCTTCGATGCGTAGTTCGCATGTGGCGATGTAGATACCGCCACACATCCAAAGGTTGTCTGTAAAAGATCGCTTTTAGCGATAAGACCGCCCATTGTGTCGGCATATGTAAAATTTCTAATTTATGTCTGTAATTTTTATGGTGTACATAATAAAGAGTATTCTATCTATCTATATCAGGATAAAAAATACATTTCCTTCTCCAGGGCATAATCTTCCTGCCAGGGTTGCGGGTTAGTCCGAAAGGGATACCGGGACCTTGGCAACAGGCAACTGAAGGAACACGGGTGGGTTTTAGTCAGTAAAAGTCTGACACGCCCTTCCGCTCCACCCAGAGCGGGAGAAGTCATTGGATGATTTCCCACCCTCAAAAAAAAAAAAAAAAAAAGGGCATAATCTTCCCCATGTGCCAAATTTCATCCAAATGCGTTCAGTTGTTTCACCGTGAAATCGTAACAAACAAACAAACTCATTTTCTCATAATTATTTCATTTTCTTGTGATTCCTTTAAACACTTTTCTATTAGTTCTGGTCCACTTTTTTTTTTTGAGTGTTGGAAGTCTTCAAATAACTTCTCCCGCACTGGGCGGAGCGGGAGGACGTATCAGACTTTTACCGACTAAAACCCACCCATGTTCCTTCAGTTGCCTGTTGCCAAGGGCCCCGGTATTCCTTTCGGACTTTCCTATGTTTTCCGACGAACATAAAACTTAGTCTTAGGGCTGATTTTACCAAAGTCCGATATCTTTTATCCGTGGAATAAAAATGGCGTCTGACAGTTTTTGTATGGAAAACCTGGCAAAAATTCAAAATTTATTCGCAGGATAAGACTTATACTCGGTATAAAAGTTTGGTGAAATTCACCCTTAGTCTAATTAAATTAGGTACCCTTCCTAAGTTTACAGTACACATTACACGACCAAAAACCCATTCATTTTCCCAGTTGAAAACTAACAAAACAAACTGAGCACTAAGTTAGTTTTAGTTACTTAATAAGTTACCTATAATGTACTTTAAAAACTTATAACATGGGTTGAAAATAGCACTTAAAAGTTACAATATATAAAACTAGTGTATTGATTTATTGCCTAGCTCTAGTACTAAAGTTATTGACCTGTTCCACGGCAAAGAATAGTACAGAAGGCGCACTCTGCATTTTACCGTCGCAGTAAGATGGTTGAAGCCGTGATATAGCTATAAACCGTAATACTAGTTATATGACCCGTAATGCTAGCTATCGGTTCATAACTGTCTTACTAGGAGTATAACTACATATGATAGGAGCACGATCTAGTAATATAACTATTAGTACACTCCGAGCAAATAGCTTAGGTTATAACTGTGGTCCAGCTATGCTTGAGCTGAGCGAGTGCAGCGAGTGGTGCCGCGGCAGTGGCCGTCGAGCGCTACATCGAAAATGGTCGCAGTAACAAAATTAGGGCACGCCGACAGTTATGAACCGCTTTCATGTAACTATATTACGGTATATAGCTATATCCCTAGGAATTTAAGTATATCACAGCTTCAACCATCTTATTGCGACAAAGCTACTAGTACGCGGCGTACTCGTCTTGTCGGGCCAATTCAGTGAGCGTAACGTAGTCGGAAAATAAAAGTTACGCGATAGAAAGAGAGACAACTTCTAGGTGAATATAACTGTAAGTAGCTAGCGCTGTGTGACCTGAATTTGACTTTATTATGTCTTAGCCAGAGTCGCTTTTTATTTAAATGATATTGCGGAGTGAAGCATCTGTACTAATCTGTGCCGCCGGCGATTAAAGTGGATATTTCTGTTATTTTTATCCTGGTACTATTATTCCCATGGGATAATTTCCGACACCCATGCGGGCAAAACCGCAGGCAAAAGCTAGTATAAAATAAAAGATCAATAATTATAATTATTATCATGCAATTAAAATTAATTAGTAATTAATTTAATTTAGTACCTACCTAGTGACTTTCAAATTAGGTATTTTCGTATAAAAACGAAAAAAACACGAAAACATATGCCAGGTGATTCTTTGACATGGTCTCATTAATACCCTAGAGATATGGCAAATAAAAAAAAACACGGTGTATACAATTATGTAATGTATGTATTTGATATCTAATCTATTTGAATTTCTGTCACCGATTCATAATATTTGCTTATAAATAGTAAACATGAGCGTAAGGGGATGCACACAAACCCTGCTCACTGAGGCATTCATGATTATCTCTCTGTTATCCGTTGTTAATTACCTATTAATCACTAAACCGGATTAGTCTATAATCTGTGCAGTCATTTGGGTGAATTTGAATCCGTGTAAGTTACTGACGTCGCGGGCGAGTTTTTCCTTCACCGAAAAACTTCGCCATCGCTGCATCGTCGTGAGGAAATCTGGACTTTTGTAACGAAATTGTGTAAAGCATAATGAACTTTATGCCGATTGATTAACGCACAAATTAGATTTGAGCTGCTAGCTGCGGGAATTCCCCAGCATGCGCGAGAATTCTCCGGAAGACGCGCGACTTGTTTTGTGCTTATACCTAGTTTGTACTTTACACAATTGACATAAAGTTCAATATGCATTTCGTGAAAAAAAAAAACTTCCATTCCGTCCCGCGGCAATGTAAATTGAACCTTAAACCCGCACAATCGTACGTTTTTCTGTATTACCTATCAACTGAAGAATTATATTCTATACCTGCTTTAGAAGAAGTCTCAGACACTTCCTTCCCTTGAAATATATTTACCTAACATTACCTTTTATCGAGAGCTATTTCCCTGGCAAATCGAGGCGTATCTCACGACACGGAGAGATTTATCCGTACGTCGCCATGACGTATGGTCGCCATCTTGTGTGAACCGGTATGTTAGAGTACTTGAAAATGTGTGTAGTTTGGTCAGACGTGGGCAGTTCTTTATTAAAATAGATTAGGTTGTTAAATTATACGAAAAATATGTTTTAAAAAAATAAACAGCGACCAAAAAGTCCGAAAAGTTATTTTTTTGGAATAAGTAGATACAGCCAAAAGCACGCACCCGCCATGCCAGAGAGATATTTCTCGACGGCATGTGAACCAAAGTCAGAGGCCCTTTGGCGGCTGAAATTGCGAGAGTACATCGGAAGTTTGGAATTGTAGACGTAATCTAACAAAACTAAATCATTTATCAATTGTTTTTTATTATGAGTTATCCAGCGGTTAGTAAAGCATTTATTAGGGCTTGTTTGGGGTCCTGAAAACACTCATTTCTATAATTATTAAAATAATGATTAATTAAATTAACCTTGGCAGCCTAATGTTAAAAAAAGAACAAATAATTGCCTAAAAAATAATTTATTTGACTTTATAATTTTCCCAGACGTATCAGGTTTCACATAAATAATAACAAATTATAAAACACCCTTTACTGAAAACTCAGCGAAACCAAAGGCATTCACTTCTGTAATATTAAATTATTATCATAATTATCATGTTTATTAGGAAAATAGCCTATTTAGCGCCTTGATATTCAGCGATACATCAAAGCCTGTTTATTATTAAAGCATTAACGAGCGCAAATTGATATATGTATGCGCGTACTCGTGGGATTCAGCTGGTCCGAAGTATGAGCGCGGCGATTTGCTGACACTATAAAGGGGTAGAATTTGCCCTGACGCCTTGCTCGAGCCAGCCCGCTCTGCTTAGCTTGCTTTAGCTTTAAAATCGTCTAAAAATAATCTTGATTCGATCCAGCCTGTCCCATGCTGCCCTGTTAGCGACGCCCTAAGCAGAGGTCCGTAGGTAACCTACTTTAGCGTGTAGTCGCTTTGTTTATAAGTCTTATGCTAGTTGGCTCTTAGTTAAGAGTAAGGGTAAATGTATAATTACCCAATTTTTTGCGACAAACCATTCAATAAACTCACTCATAATCCCGATTTTACCAGCGTTACCGCTACATCTAGTAACTTACGCCACACCGCACTTGTATGTCTGCAACAGAAATTGAATATTGCGCCCGGAAGAAACAGTACGTAATTGTAATAAGTGGAATAATGAACAATAACGAAATAATTGCAACAGCTCCCATTTATCATCATTTGCAACTTTAATGGTAATTAATTAAGATGCTGCTACGTAAAGTTGACGTTAATTTACCCTGTTATTAAGGGTAAGGGTAAATGTGTAATTACCCAATAACATATTTGTGAATTCTTTGTACGAAAAGCCGCCTCGTTGGCCTAGTGGTCGCAAGCAACACTTCTGAGCGTAAGATCCTGGATTCGTTCCACGGATCGATCAAAGTGTTATTGGGTTTTCGCATTAAGAATTTCTGAGTAGCACATAACATGAACATAACTGGAGAAATGTAATTGTATTTCTGCCTAAAGCTGCCGTTTTTTGGAAAAGTGGTGGCCGCCACATAACGGCCCCCACGACGGCTTTCATGAAAATAATGGCAGCGGGGTTAGACTTCACGGTGTCAAAAAAAGCTATTTAGAAAAACACACCGACTTACTTTCATAAATAATGTTTCGGTGACGTCATTTGACGGTAAACTGCGGACGCTATCTAGCGGCCACGGCAGTCCTAGGAAACTAGCTAGACTCTTCGGGTAATGTAGGTATGATGTTATGTTACAATAATTATGCGTTAAATACTATTCTGTTCCATTCAGGAGAATACAAACGCCTTTACAACGAAATAAAATTGTATAAATCAAGTAAAGTTGGTACAAAAACTCTGTTGAAAAACTCATTCTGCATATAACCGGCCAAGTGCGAGTTGGACTCGCAAACGATGGGTTCCGTACCGAAGTAAAATATTTAGAAAAAAATGCACAAAAAAAACATGTTATTTTTAACGACACCTTTTAATTTTTTACTTTGTTTAATTTTTATTATTTGTGTTACGACATAGAAATACACAGTTGGTGAAAATTTCAACTGCCTCATATTACGGTTCACACCCCTTTTACAGACAGATGGACAACGGAGTCTTAGTAATAGGGTTCCGTGTAGAAAACGGAACTCCTAAAAACGTAGGTACTTTTTGTAGGTTAAATTATTATGAAAAACGTAGACTATTTAAAGGTATGTCGTATTTTCTATTTAGCGGCACAAAGCCTACTTGTATCATAAATACTGATGTAATATTTAGTTACTGCATATTCAGCCAGAAATGGTTTTACGCTCAAATTGATGTACGAGCAATTTCTATGAGCATTTTCCGGGGAACAAGGATTTTTTGGGATGGAACCTCTTTTACTGAAGGCATAATTAAATGTGTAACAAATTGTTAATGATTTCATTAATAGTGTTGTATTTTTTTTTTGCAAATCTTTTCTTTTATTGAATATATAATCTACCTATATTATAATCAGCCTATAATTTTCCCACTGCTGGGACACGGGCCTCTTCTCGGTGAGAGGGAGTGGGCTGTACTCCACCACGCGGGCCAAGTACGGGTTGGTAGATGTCACATGTCTTCGAATTTTTGGTTCTAGGACTTGCCGGTTTCCTCAGGATGTTTTCCTTCACCGTTTCGGGAGCAGTGGTGATGAAACCTACGACCTACAACTCGTAAGTCGCAGCCGTTACCACCGGGCTACCAGCACTGCTCTCTTGGCCACACACACAGGGCTCTCTCTCTCTCATCTGAATCAATTACTGCTAACTTCTAACATTATCTTACATAAAATTAAATTAAAAATTTAAAAAACCCCCGACAAAAACAAAGCGTCTAAAAAGTAAAAAAATAATATCATAAAAGTTGTAGGTAATATTTTGATCCAAGCGTCGTCGTGTCGGGGGACGGCTAATGCAAACGCCAACACACACTAGGCATAATGAATGTATGCTGTTGTAGAAAGGATAGCTGCTGTTAACTTCCTATTTTCATTAGCCGTCCCCCGACACGACGACGCTTGGATCAAAATATTACCTACAACTTTTATGATATTATTTTTTTACTTTTTAGACGCTTTGTTTTTGTCGGGGGTTTTTTAAATTTTTAATTTAATTTAATTTCCAGCTTTTTAAATTTTATATTATATCACTAGTAGAAACGCTACGATCAAGACGCAGCTCGCCGAAATCTGCGTAGCTGTACGTTTTTTGCCACAGTGAAGCTTGTTACCTACTAATTCACTCTCATTCATCTTTCCTACTCCATCATCAGACTTTGATCACCATCTATCTGTAACCCATTTGTTGAGACCTTTCCAATGAGTACAAACACGATACCTCTGCTGTAAGTTCTTGAGGGAGTTGGGTATCCTGCAAATTCCAGGTGATGCTGCAGCATCAGCTCAAGGTTACTACATATATTCTTTTCATATCATTGAAATAAGAGAATTCTAAATTTCCAATCGATTAGACCTGTGGAAGATCACATCCATTCATCAACTAGAAAAGAGCTGATAATTTTCAAACGGCTGAACCAATTTTCTTGAATCATAGCTAAGAACACTCTCGATTAAGTCACCTTTCAAACAAAACCAAAAAAATCAAAATCGGTTCAGCCGTTTGGCAGCTACGATGGCACAGATAGACACACAGATACACACGTTAAACTTATAACACCCCTCTTTTTCCGTCGGGGGTTAATTTTTTACTTTTTAGACGCTTTGTTTTTGTCGGGGGTTTTTAAAATTTTTAATTTAATTTTTATTTCCAGCTTTTTAAATTTTATATTATATCACTAGTAGAAACGCTACGATCAAGACGCAGCTCGCCGAAATCTGCGTAGCTGTACGTTTTTTGCCACAGTGAAGCTTGTTACCTACTAATTCACTCTCATTTATCTTTCCTACTCCATCATCAGACTTTGATCACCATCTATCTGTAACCTATTTGTTGAGACCTTTCCAATGAGTACAAACACGATACCTCTGCTGTAAGTTCTTGAGGGAGTTGGGTATCCTGCAAATTCCAGGTGATGCTGCAGCATCAGCTCAAGGTTACTACATATATTCTTTTCATATCATTGAAATAAGAGAATTCTAAATTTCCAATCGATTAGACCTGTGGAAGATGCTCACATCCATTCATCAACTAGAAAAGAGCTGATAATTTTCAAACGGCTGAACCGATTTTCTTGAATCATAGCTAAGAACACTCTCGATTAAGTCACCTTTCAAACAAAACCAAAAATATCAAAATCGGTTCAGCCGTTTGGCAGCTACGATGGCGCAGACACACAGATACACAGATACACAGATACACACGTTAAACTTATAACACCCCTCTTTTTCCGTCGGGGGTTAAAAATGATGAATGAGAAAATTACCTTACAGACAGACATACATAAACCCACGCCTTCTTCCCATGGGGGTAGGCACAAACTATACAACCTGGTACGATGCTTACATACTCCTTATGCTTCGTTTACGTTCATACACCTAGTCATACACGCGCCGGTTGCGAGTACTGCGCACCTGACCTTTCTGTAGAACATCACCAACAAGGACCATAAATAGAAATGAAATTGTTTATTCTGTAAATAGGATATTGGAATCACTTGTACACGTCATATTAAAAAGTTGTAAAAATAAGCTAGATGAGGTCGGCGTTTCCTATCTGACTACTCTGAGAAGAAAGACCGAAACAAACTCAGAGGTCACCGTCTCCTTTAAAGTCCAGACATAATCTTGGTCAGGCCATATGAGGAGCATGTAGATAAGAGTCTGAAATGGTCTTTCGAGGAAAGAACCACACAGATTTGAGTGGACCTGTCCAGTCAGTGCAAGCATTTGTCAGTAATAGTGGAGCTCAACTCAGAACTTAAGGAGCTCAACGACTCGACGAACAATACCAAAGAAAGGACATTTGGGTAGGTCGCATAAAGTTCTCAAATTGCCAGACCTTCGCTAAAACTAACAGAACGAAAAATAAATATCCACATAGTCCTCACATTCACAATAAAACAATACTTATAAGTTATCATCATGTCATTTTGTATATAATCTACACTAATATTATAAAGAGGAAAACTTTGTTTGTTTGG
This sequence comes from Lithophane semibrunnea, assembly GCA_947363905.1. Classification (NCBI taxonomy): domain Eukaryota; kingdom Metazoa; phylum Arthropoda; class Insecta; order Lepidoptera; family Noctuidae; genus Lithophane; species Lithophane semibrunnea. Next base: position 2,412,363 of record OX376208.1, read on the forward strand.
TTGTAATGAATAGGCTCAAAAACTACTGGACCGATTTTAAAAATTCTTTCACCATTCGAAAGCTACATTATCCACGAGTAACATAGGCTATATTTTATTTTGGAAAAAATAGGGTTCCGTAAGATATTTGGGTTTTTCGGACACAAGGTGTAAAAAATCAACCAGAAAAGTTACTTATTTTGCGTACGCTGCCTAAACTATAAAAGACAGAACCATAAAATGTTCTAATTAATTGTAGATCTTATAAATATCTACAAAAAAGTCCGCGACACACTATACCTATCTATGTCGAGTGAGGCACAACAACCGTTTTTTTATTAAAAATCTTGAATGTTTTTTGGACTACATTTAAACGCGTTTATTTTACTCATGCTATTCATCCTTATCAAAATAAATTATTTCATCACTAAGTACAGTTTATGTAGATAATATTTGGTCTTTGAATGATTAAAATTGGACGTTTGGTTTTGAAGTTATGGTGAAATTAAAATATTACTATTTCTGTTGCACGGCCCGTTGCGAAGTGGGCGTCACCAAGGCGGGGGTGCGCGTGCGGGAGGGGAGTTTAGATCTATGAGTAAGGTACCCGCGCGGCTCAGTCGCGAGGTCGGCTCCCTAATGATTTTCGTTGGCTGTGTTGTACAGCAATAGTTTCTCCCAGGAATGAAACAGTCAACGAAATTATGCAGAAAGTACCGGGTGAAGTTAAGTGCTATAAATCCATAGACACCGTCACTAACATCGAGGACGCTGTGCACTACCCAAAGGAATTTTTAAATTCTCTGAACCCCGCTGGGCTACCACCTCATGAACTGTCGTTAAAAGTTGGCACGCCGATAATGCTTCTCAGAAATTTAAGCCCCCCCAACATGTGTAATGGCACGAGACTTCTTATAAAGGAGCTAAAAGATAATTTAATAGTAGCGAAGATTATCACCGGCCCTGCAGCTGGTGAATTAGCCCATATACCAAGAATACCCATGCACCCAGGGACTGCCGGCAGAAGTGAAAACTTAGTATTAATTACTTTTAAATATTTTCATCATTAACAACTTTAACATACACAGAAAGACAATCTGTGCAGCCTGCGGATAATGACTGCGTCGTCGATGATACTGTCGGTGTCTGTGAATTGACCTGGGAATCATTTTGCTGACCGTGTCTTTCCTGGGTAGGCTTTTTGCAGCGGTAACCGACATCCACGCGGGCGGAGCCGCGGGCGACCGCTAGTATTCAATAATGTCAATTGGTATATAAAACAGGTAGGTATATTTTTATGGCTTTCCATAATATTCAAAATGTCACAATGCTTAGCAGAGCGAGCAGCTCAATCCCATGCATTTTTGTCTTCTAAATAATCTGTGATTATATAGTACCCTTTTTTACAAAGTTTGGTTTTAATACAGCTTTTAAATCGTTTAATGGGTAAGTTTCGAATGTCAATGGGAAGTTTGTTATAAAAGCGTATACATTGACCCATGAACGAGTTGCCTACTCTGTGGAGACGAGTGCGATGTACAGCAAGATTGTGTTTATTCCTGGTATTTAAACTATGAATATCGGACATTTTCTTAAACTTTGATATGTTTTTGTGTACATACAATAGGTTTCCAAATATATATTGTGATAGATAAAATTCATTTAATTCAGATAACTAGATCCATACATTCCGATTTAAAATTAAAATATAAACAAAAACAAAAATAATATAAAGTAGGATACACGAAGTGAATCCGTGGGCGGAAGCTAGTCACTAATAAAAACCGGCCAAGTGCGCGTCGGACTCGCGCACGAAGGGTTCCGTACCATCATCTATAAAAACGGCAAAAAAGTCATGTCTGTTGTGTGGGAGCCCCCCTTAAATATTTGTTTTATTTTTATTTAATTATTTACTTTTAAAGTGAATATAAATAACTAAATATTTTGTGAATATTTCAAGCGTCTACCTGTTGTAGTTTTCAATATCGAGCTAAAACGAGCAAAAAAATCACGTTTGTTGGGAGCCCCCTTAAATATTTATTTTATTCTGGTTTTTAGTATTTCTTGTTATAGCGGCAACAGATATCTATGAAAATTTCAACTTTCTAGCTATCACGGTTCACGAGATACAGCCTGGTGACAGACGGACAGACAGACAGCGGAGTCTTAGTAATAGGGTCCCGTTTTACCCTTTGGGTGCGGAACCCTAAAAATTACCTAATGTATACCTTCGTTCCTTGTAGGTATATTATGTGTACCTACCTACATTCTACAGCAATCAATCATGATACTATGGTAATGCCAGCCAATCAGCGTGTGCTGATAATATTCGATTATCTAATCTGTTCTCATTATCCTTAACTAGTGTATGTAGGCTCGAGTGTGATTTGCACACTCGAGGGTGGAGAATTAATATGGCAGAGTAATTGATAACGTTTAATTATTGCGCTTTGTTTCACAGTAGGTGGAGAGTAGATAATCTGTGGCAGAGTAATGTTTAATATTTTAGGGGTATGAGGAACAGGGTGTAAAGTTCACTCATCCACCATAGAAATGGGAGGCTCCTCCGACCAGGCGGGTGTTGTGTCTGGCGGGCAACTGCCCAACAATTTGATGTCGGGTCGGTCCATTGCACGGTAAACTTTAATTGCGCGATGCAGGTATAGAACTTTTGTTGTGATGTGATTACGGGTTCTATAGTGTAATTAAATTAAATGTTCATTGGTTAGTTCACAATGAGTTTAATAAAGGTACTATAACTAAACACGGTACAATAAGTAAGATTATGATGATTATAATTTGACGCACAAGTGATGCGGTTAGTGATAAGTGTCCTACTTTGTTGACGGCTAGTGACCGAATACTGAACCCTGAGTTCGAACTAAGGGACGTGTGAGTCGTGTGACGTCACAGGCACTTGAGTTTACAAGTTCGTCTGCATGTGTGGGTTACATACCACTACACAGGATTTATGTGACGTCAGGATTTTTGTCTGACGTCAGGTCTTTGATGCGTAGTTCGCATGTGGCGGTGTACCACCACATGCGAACAATATTGTGGCGGTATCTACCGCCACAATATTATTGTACTTTGTTTCACAGTATGGTGAGAAATATAGTCATCACTCCAAACTGGCAAACTCGTTGCCTACAGAACCTACAGCATCATCATCTACCTAGCTTTTGCCCAATTATATTAGGGTCGGCTTCCAGTCTTACCGGATGCAGCTGAATATTCTACATGGAGTGACTGCCTATCTGACCTCCACAACCGAGTGACTGATACTACGGTACCCATTGGTAAGACTGGTTGTCAGTCTATCGGGCTTCTGACGACCCGTAACGACTGTCAAAGATCCACGAAAGACAGCCAGGATGCACCTTCGTGATTTGGTTAGCACGTTATGCCGTTGGTCTTGGTTGAGTCTCGGTATGTAAAGATGGTCACCCATCCACGGACCAATCGAGCAAACATAGCTTAACCTGATCTATCAACCTGTGGGGTTATTGTGTGTCCTGGATGATGGTAAAATGGCTGGGCGCTTCTTGATCGTCAGCCTGAAATGAGTGCGATGACTTGTTGTAGTTGACCAATAGGCTTGTGTTCATAGGGTAGTGAACTTTGTGGATAGTTTAAAAAAACAAAAAATATTTTGTTAGCTGTTTTCATAAATAATACCACCGCCAGAATACGTAGGAAACTTGGCGCTACAGCTTACCAGTCTCAGTCCAAGACCCAGAGGAGACCCAAAACAAGATGGAAGGCTGTAGTGCTAAAGGACATGAAGGAGTGTCAGGTCTCCGAAGACGATGTCGAGGATAGAGCGGAGTGGAAGAGAAAGACCAGGAAGGCTGACCACCATGTGGGATACATAGCTAGGAAGAGAGAGAAGAGAGTTAGCAATTCTCATAAATCATTTGTGCGGTTTTAAAAAACAATTGTCTCTAGGAAGGAAGGATTACTAGTAGGTCCTTTTGGCTCCCATGTAATAGGGGGCGAGCCCAAAACATAACTGGCGAAATGTGGGTGTACTACAGATACACCTCTGTCTAACCTTTCGGGGAATACAGGCATGATTCTAAGTTGTTGTGTCCTTTAATTTTGGAATAAAAGCTTAGAAAAATAATATGTAAAACATAACATTATCTAAAACTTTACATACCTCATAGAATAATACAAACATTTCCATTCCCTATCCGTCTTTTAACCACTTTAAACCGGTTCGCACTGATCCGAACCAGATACAACCGGATTTGGGAATAAATTTAAAATGGCCGCCATTAAAACTACTGGACCGTGCGAGCGATAATGGTGGTTTACTTGAATACTATTGTTTCGAACGAGTTTTTTTGCGGAATAGTTAAACTGAGCAACTAACAAAATGAGTTAAATACGAACTATGGACTAGAGGATGTGGAATTGTTGATGGCTGTTACCCGAATGCTGGAAATCGGGTCACAGTAACAGATTTGAGTTCGTCTTTCAGGTAAGAGCACGAAATCGCCCAGCAGCGACTAGAAACGCCTTTACGATGTTCGTGTCCGAATTTGGCGCAACTGAGCGCAAGCTAGCTTGTCACAAAGCATTACTAGAATTGTCACGGGCCGTCAGTTACTATGAGTAAACTGTGACGTTCACTGACACGCTTGGTTTGAGAAAAGTATTGACATCACCATCTCCAGAGGCGACGGCCGATGCGTCTTCGTGTTTTGTGCCTTTTACAAAATCCTTTTTCGGAAACGAAAACTCCTTTTTTATCACTGATACATTATTTTTACCTTTGTATTAAAAACTTACTTGTTATTTTTTTTTACACTCTTTTCGTTTGCCATTCCGGGCTTCCAAAGCACGATGCGATCTAGGATTTTCTCAAAATTATATTAAATATAATAAATAAATAATATAATGTGAAAGTTTGTGTGTTTTTGTATGTTTGTTACTCAAACACGTAAAAACAGTTGAACGGATTTGGATGTTTGGCACACAGATAGTTCCTAGAACCTGGATTTTTATACCGGTATTACGTTCTCGTGGGATTATTTCCGGGATTAGCCGCGGGCGAAAGCTAGTAAATATTAGACTCGATCTTTTTCTCATCTTTTACATTTGTTTTTTTTAGGGTTCCATAGCTGAATGGCAAAATCGGAACCATTGTATTATCGTTAATCAAACAATACTGAGCATGCGTGAGTATCCGTCCCAACTCTTTACTGTGTGTGGTCCGACACGCACATGGCCGATTTTTTAAACTATTTACAGACAACCCCATAAAAAAAACATGAAACACATTTCCGGATGGACAGAAACCCGTAACCCAAAAATGCTCACGTAACCCTCACGTTACTCAGCTGAAAACTCTGTGAACTTGGAAAGGGTTAGGGGCAGAAATAAGTTGAAATAAGTTGTCGGACATGTAACTCGTTATGGCCCGTACTTCAGTCAAACGGGTTGTTGGTACCTACGGGTGTCGCGTGGTACCTGTCATGAGAGGCTCGATGGATGCGGAGAGCGGAAAAAAGGTTGGATATATTTTATCTTTTTTACCTTTACGTATGGGATAAGGAAAAAGGAAGGACCTTTTTGCTGGCGATGAAGTGAAAATAAAAAAGATACTAAAGTGTTACTTTGAAAATCTGTTTAGCATAATCAGCCATGTTCACTGCTGGGACACAGGCCTCCTCTCTGTGATACCGAGATGCGACAACCCGCGATTTTGTGGACGGACACGCATGGCAGACGACCACAGACCGCCACGCACCGCGCACCGAGCAACTTCCGATGTCTGCGTTACCCCACACGTACACCTTCCCACGGTGCGTCGTGCGGGCTCGTCTGTGTCCGTCCGCAATATGGCGCACCGTCGGATCGCGGCATGAGAGGGAGTGGGCCGTAATCCACCACGCGAGCCCAGTGTGAGTTGGTAGATGTCACATCATGAAAATCTGTGTGTTTTATGTTAGTATGGTGACAATACCACCGTGCTTCGGAAAGCACATTAGCCGTTGGTCCCGGCCGTCGTGTTCGTGGATCTTTGACAGTCATTAAGGGTCGTTAGAAGCCCGAAAGTCTACTAACCAGTCTTACCAAGCGGTATCGTATTACCCAGTTACTGGGTTGTGGAGGTCAGATAGGCAGTCGCTCCATGTAAAATACAAGTATTCAGTTGCATCAGGTTAGTCTGGAAGCCGACCCCAACATAGTTGGGAAAGGCCAGGCAGATTGATTGATGAGTGTCACCGCTCACACGACCTGCGTCTTGCGTCTGCGACCGCGGCGAGAATAAAATGTTAGAAGCTATTTAGAGCGTGTCATGAGTCGCCGCGTGCGACGTGCGGAGAGGAGAGCGGTGCGGGAACATTCGAGCGCTGCCCCGCGCCGCAAGACGCACCGCCCATGTCGTGGCCCTAGCCTGAGCCAATTATTACAATAGTACTCCCCGGAACACAGTGAGAACTGCAGTTTGGTTACATAAATTCGTATAAAGTTAGCACCCACCCAGAAAAACGTACGAAGCGCCCTGGGAAATCAGCCCCGGTACCTCCCCACCTAGTGTCTTTTAGTTACAAGTCACGACACAAGACATAAAAGAAAGGCACAATATTCTATTGATCAAAAAGAAAGCTGAAACACTAGGAAACGATTCAAAAAGGACCCATTTAGGTACCATTATAAATTTTATTAACATTTTGAATGTCAAACTAGAAGTATGAGGAACAGGGTGTAAAGTTCACTCATCCTCTATAGAAAATGGAGGATCGTCCGACCAGACGGGTGTCGTGTCTGGTGGGCAACTGCCCGAAGATTGTTGTAGGGCCCATGCGCCCATGCATAATAGGTATATATTCCAGTCTCCCGGTAAATTCTGCTTGCGCGATTCAGAATTTTGTGTGACGTCAATGTGATACGTGTTTCAAATGAGAAGATGAAGATTGGGCCACAAATTCTCAGTCCATTTTGTCGTCTAAAAGACACTTAACTTATCGTGTACAACAACGGCTTAAGCTTTCCAACACGGGCCACCAACCCTAACCAAAAATGGCCATCTACAATGCAGACTGCATTATTCAAACATTTTGTGAACGCAGCGTGTAGCCGCGAGTCACTGCAGAATGTATGAATAATGAAGTGGCCTGCTTGTGTCTCGCCACTTGTGGCTGTGGTGAGTGGCTTACACGTGGGCGGCCTTAATTTGTTAAATCAGTCATTAGACTGGTGTTAGATTGGCTATTTATTAAGAACTCTTTTAAGCCCCCACACCAAGGGGCCCTAGCATGAACGCGTGTCGTGAATCGTAAATTAGTATGATTTTTTAATAAAAAAATCTACAGCTAGCCACTTTGGATATTTTTTTGCAATAGGCACACAACGATATGAATAAACTATTAAAACTAAATAAAAAATGACGTACGAAAAGAGCATTTTAACTATTTTAAAATCGTTCGAAGTTACGTTTACTCTCACTACTCGTGTAGTAGATGTTTACACACTCACTCACTTTTTACTTTTGGCTTGCACTTTTAAATTTTTGTGTGTAATACACATAGCTAGCTTTCTGTTAAGATTAGAACTGCATTGGTTTATAACTTTGTCTAAAGTAGTGTCAAGTAGGACAATATCTACACTAATATTATAAAGAGGAAAACTTTGTTTGTTTGGTTGTAATGAATAGGCTCAAAAACTACTGGACCGATTTTAAAAATTCTTTCACCATTCGAAAGCTACATTATCCACGAGTAACATAGGCTATATTTTATTTTGGAAAAAATAGGGTTCCGTAAGATATTTGGGTTTTTCGGACACAAGGTGTAAAAAATCAACCAGAAAAGTTACTTATTTTGCGTACGCTGCCTAAACTATAAAAGACAGAACCATAAAATGTTCTAATTAATTGTAGATCTTATAAATATCTACAAAAAAGTCCGCGACACACTATACCTATCTATGTCGAGTGAGGCACAACAACCGTTTTTTTATTAAAAATCTTGAATGTTTTTTGGACTACATTTAAACGCGTTTATTTTACTCATGCTATTCATCCTTATCAAAATAAATTATTTCATCACTAAGTACAGTTTATGTAGATAATATTTGGTCTTTGAATGATTAAAATTGGACGTTTGGTTTTGAAGTTATGGTGAAATTAAAATATTACTATTTCTGTTGCACGGCCCGTTGCGAAGTGGGCGTCACCAAGGCGGGGGTGCGCGTGCGGGAGGGGAGTTTAGATCTATGAGTAAGGTACCCGCGCGGCTCAGTCGCGAGGTCGGCTCCCTAATGATTTTCGTTGGCTGTGTTGTACAGCAATAGTTTCTCCCAGGAATGAAACAGTCAACGAAATTATGCAGAAAGTACCGGGTGAAGTTAAGTGCTATAAATCCATAGACACCGTCACTAACATCGAGGACGCTGTGCACTACCCAAAGGAATTTTTAAATTCTCTGAACCCCGCTGGGCTACCACCTCATGAACTGTCGTTAAAAGTTGGCACGCCGATAATGCTTCTCAGAAATTTAAGCCCCCCCAACATGTGTAATGGCACGAGACTTCTTATAAAGGAGCTAAAAGATAATTTAATAGTAGCGAAGATTATCACCGGCCCTGCAGCTGGTGAATTAGCCCATATACCAAGAATACCCATGCACCCAGGGACTGCCGGCAGAAGTGAAAACTTAGTATTAATTACTTTTAAATATTTTCATCATTAACAACTTTAACATACACAGAAAGACAATCTGTGCAGCCTGCGGATAATGACTGCGTCGTCGATGATACTGTCGGTGTCTGTGAATTGACCTGGGAATCATTTTGCTGACCGTGTCTTTCCTGGGTAGGCTTTTTGCAGCGGTAACCGACATCCACGCGGGCGGAGCCGCGGGCGACCGCTAGTTCTTTATACAGGGTGTTAGGGTGAACACCGTTATCCTTGCAAACAGTGGTTTGGTTTCGTTTATAGAACGTAAAATCAATGGAAAATTACAACTTTTTTTATTATTATTTTTAAATCTACATTTTACCACAAGAGATGCAAGTTCGTTGCCCTATGCGCTAGGGCAACGAACTTGCGTCTCAACACGGGCGGGGGGTGCGGGATGTGACCTGATCGTCCGCGAGGGCGATCTCTCCCTCAGTCAGTCAGCTGTTCCGCTAGAGAGCACGGTGTCGGATAGAAACTTTTTAAAATCATTGTGTTCGGTCATTTATTTTCAAATTTAAGTCAACTACCCATGGTATGAATGACAAGAGTGTTTACCCTTACAGCCTGTATACCTGACCTGTGTTACTCCCAGAGCTGCTAAGGTTACCAAGATTTATTTGCAACCCTTGTTAGATTCAGCGCAAGCCATCGTGCAACAGACGATTGTCCTCCAATCTAAGTGATAAATTGAACTGCGGGCCTAAAACGGCCACATTAGCAATTCCTCTAATAGCAATTCATTTCCTTAATTTCCAGCTGTCAGTAGCAAAATCCTCTAATTTGACACAAAAGCAATTCATAATGTGTGGACCATTTTACTAATCTCCGTAGAAAACTGTCAAACAGATGAATTATTTTCGTATTATGAATATGGTCAGTTTGTGATATTTTACGTAATTATTGAAGCTAACTCAAAAACTACGCAAGCAAAATTAATAAAATGTATATGGGACCACCTACCAAACAAAAAAAAGAATCATCAAAATCGATTCATTATTGGCGCGTAACATACATACAAAAAAAAAAAAAACACAGACGAATTGAGAACCTCCTCCTTTTTGAAGAAGTCGGTTAAAAATATAGGGCAGCGATAAAATACTATTTATTTTTGTTTTACATACATAAAACTCACGGCTTCTCCCCATTGGGGTTGGCAGACACCACAGAACGCCACCTGCTACGATCCTATAATTACTCCTTTATTACATACTTTAATTAAAATAGTTTAATTCAAATTCAAATTCAAAAAATTTATTTCAGTCCAAGCATGGGATCCATATAGTGTTAGTATGAACTTAGCCTATGTTAGTAAATTCCAATATCAATACCTACAATACTAAACATTAATTGGCTACATGAACATGTGCACGCACATGTCTGCCAGCCCAAAGCCTGATAAATGGTCCATCAACCTTGTCCGCCAGTGTAGCTAAAATACTGTAGCCAGCCTTACCTTGTCCGCCAGTGTAGTTTAAAACCAATCACCTATTGTCGTCTTTGGCTAACTTTTCGGTTTAAGGTTTTCAAATTGACTTAACTAGTGAAGACAGATAAAAAAATTCAAATTGCGTAATATCGAGCCATTATCACAATCTTGTGGATCTATGTAAAAATATTATTCTATGCAGGTACCATAAAGAGTATGTAAATATGAGGCATAATGGAGCATTTCCTGATGTGTTACCTGAAACTGATGCCATCTGCATCAGTTTCAGGTAACACATCAGGAAATCATCATCACATCATAGTGATAAAGAGAATTAAAGGTTTAATTTTAGTTGCAATTGGATTATTTGATCTCGACAGTGTTCTTTTAAATTTTATTTAATGTGAAAAGTTTGCTGAAACCAATGTAGCTAACATAATACCTATAATTTCCTCGATATTGAAAAAAAAAACTATTAAGTTTAATTCATTGACCTCACTGTTCATTAAAATCTTGAAATAATAAGAAATATAAATTTATATTTTTAATTTGTTTTTTTTTAACAAAGTACAGAAAATTGATGCATAGTTATAATAGCATATTTTAGCTTACGTTAAAACTGTAAGCAGGTAATTTTTATCGCAAGTGTTATCTCAAACGCCCGGAAACCTAAGAAGTCGTTAGTTTGAGCCGGCAAAATTATTGTAAACGCCATAAAAGCTTCAAAACCGTTATTGTTTTTTAGATTTTTTTTACTGGTACACCTAAATCTTCAAAAATCATTATTATATGTTAATTGTTGTTGTCAATTTAATAGCGCAATTATTTATGAAAATATTTAAAAAAAACCTCCTCCAGTAAAATTTGAGTTTTGTCGGTTACACTAAGACGGCGGTAATCTCGATATAATGCTCGATAGAAGACCGGTGGCCGCCACACAATGGCAGCAGTGACGGCTGTCATGAAAATGATGGCAGCGAGATTTGACTTTACGGTGTCAAAAAACTCTCTCTAGGAAAACACACCAACTTACTTTCATAAATAATATTTCAGTGACATCATTCGCCACCGCTCTTACAAGGAACCGTAGATTTAATGACGCAAACTCTATGAGCTCACAAGTCACAACATGTTAATAAACCTTCGGAATTCCAAAACCATTTCACTTAACCTCCAACTCCACGATTTCCACCCTTTTATAATCGCAAACACGCTGACGTCACTCTATTAACCCACACGCTGCGACGGCAAGTCTGTGGCCACATAAAAATGGGTTCCTTTCCGTAACAGCAAGGGAAACTGCGGCCCGACTGTTGCCAATAAAAGCTGATAAAACCGGATACTGGGCAACATTTCGCGTGAACACAGCGTAGCGTTTGCAGGGTTATGATCGTGACGTAAGTCTGGCCCGAAATCGGGCTTGGTGGGAATTTTGAGCGAGTTTTTGGGAATGATTTTAATTTTAGATGTGGGTTTCTTGGTGTGACCTAACTCGTTACTAAATAAAGAGTCTCAAAGTGGTACGTGAGAGTACGTTTGAAAGTTTGAAATAGACTGAGTAAAAGAGAATTCTTGATATTTTAACATCGGAAAAAATAAAAATGGTTTCTTTGACTGTCGAGCGAGACCGGGACCAATATGTTACACAAAACTAAGTAAGTAATTCTTCTCAATTGAAGTCGGTTCTTCTCATTTCAAGTGCGTTCTTCTCAAAGAACTTCTCAGGGTGAAATTAAATTAGCTAGCAAAACTATTGCAAACCACTTAGCACAGTAAGCGACATGCGACTGCGACAACCCGCCGACAAAACGCAACGACAGGCTGCAGCCGACAATTTTCATAAACAGACGTTACAGTACTACGACACAACTTAGATGTAGCATGAATTTGAAAATTTGCATTCATTAATTTTAATTTAACGAATGTATTTGGTTATATTTCTTTACAAGTAATTACGTTTGCGTAAAGATCATTTCACCTAAAGCAGTAATAAAGATTGGCGATTTTGAAGGCGCGCTCATTTCGGATGGTGATCGGTTTTACGAATTTTCTCGATGCTACATCGAAGTTGTGTCGTACTGTACCTACTACTGGGACAACACTGCTCTGAAAAAAATAAAACTAGTCATCCACTGGAAATCGAAACTAAAGCCCCAATATTCACGTGTAGGCTAGCAATTGATTGGCTTATCACATCCATTTGCGTTCGACCATCGAATTCAGAGCACCGCGCTAACGTGTGAATCAGCCTTAAAAGGGTTTTAATATTCGTTGTGATATTTTTATTTTGATGTGTAATTTTATTTCGCTTCAAATTTTTAAATGGATGGTAGGTACTTTTTGAATAATCTATACAAAAAAAAAATATGTCAAAATAACATAGCTTTCTACTAAATGCATAATAATAATTGTGAAAATACATGTGGTACACACGGCTACACATCAAGCTATACATTTCCAGTTTATGCTGATCTCGCATTGTAAAGGATTTCCGTACTACGCGAGGTCAGCTTAAACTGGAAATGTATAACTTGATGTGTAGCCGTGTGTACTAATGACAAAAAAACATATTTTTCTTCTATCTGTGTGTTCCGGCTAATTTCTGAAACGGCTGGATCGATTTTGACGGAAATTTCATTGGTGGCCAAGTGGATTTAGAACGAGCCCAACCACCAACCAAACTGAACAGAAAAATTTGCTCTCACTGGGAATTGAACCCGGGACCTCTGGGTCTGAGACAGGTGGTTTAACCACTAGACCATTGAGGCTATGGTTAAAATAAATCTCGTTCAGGGTTGCTGTATCTACCTGAAATTGAAAACATACTGTGAGCAATTTATTGGTGGTAGTCAATTCAGTTTGAGACGTTTATCAGGTTAGTAGCATACTGCCAGGGTTGCGGGAAAGTCCGAAAGGGATACCGGGGCCTTTGGCAACAGGCAACTGAAGGAACATGGGTGGGTTTAGTCAGTAAAAGTCTGACACGCCCTCCCGCTCCGTTCAGAGCGGGAGAAGTCATTTGATGATTACTCACCCTCAAAACAAAAAAAAATATATAGGTCATTAACATTTAAGCATAATAATAATGCATAATCCACCACGCGGGCCCAGTGCGGATTGGTAGATGCCACATATCTTCGAAACTTTGGTTCTAGGACATACCGGTTTCCTCACGATGTTTTCCTTCACCGTTTTGAGAACTGGTGATGGTCAGGTCATTCATTAATTGCAAACAACATTCCTGGATTTATTTTTTATCATATCTCTTATATATAAACGTTTCTCCAGGTATTTTAGTTGGACCTTACAGATACACTCCACGTACTGAACTTTCTTAAACTTATTTTTTTCGACTAATCTTGTGTTTTTTTTTATAGCCTATAATGTGTCCCACTCCTGACAAATGCCTCCTCTTTTTCCTTCTAAATCTCTGTCGATTTCTGGCCATGTTGGCCCCTCAAACATGATTAGATCGTCACACCACCTTCGCCGCGGTCTACCTCGACGGCGATGTACTCCTTCAAGCGTCCAGTGAGTGACGATCCTTGCCCATCTCTCCGGGTGCATTCGTGTGACGTAGCCAGCCCACTCCCACTTCACTTTTAGATAATATCAATTCTATAATAATATCACTTATACATAATATCAATTCTATAATAATATCTAACTTCCAACTAATATTATAAACGCGAAAGTTTGTAAGTATGGATGGATGGATGTTTGTTACTCTTTCACGTAAAAACTACTGAATGGATTTGGATGAAATTTGGCAAACAGATAGTTTAAAGTAATATTTATTTTTTAGTGTAATATCGGGATTGAGACTTACGCGGAACCGAAACCGCGGGGCGCAGCTAGTCACTTATAAATAATATAAATTCTATAATAATATCACTTATAAATAATATCAATGTGATACACACTTCATAAAAGAATAATACTAAATAATAATCAACCCGTTTCTCTCCTTTATAATCGCCAAAAAATATCTAACAATTTAAAAGGCTTATCACACTTCAATTCCGTCCGGTCGGATATGAAACGCCGCGATAACGTGCAAACTGCCTTAAGCGGTTTTGTTTAAAAAAAGCTCTGTATCCGTTTCGAGAGGGGTCAAATATTCCACTGAGGGGTATCGGCATCATATCCCGTTATCCTTTTATGGTGACCATATCCTGTTTGAAAATAGCTGTGGCTAATAAAAGGGGCGATTTGGCGAGTTTTCTGTTACGGTTGAGTGTGAATTCTCTGGGTATATTCATAGATAAATAGAGATAGACGAATGTATATTGTCATCCTAACTAATACTAACGGGTGATTCATTTAGAGGTACTTTTTTATCTATGGATTTGTTGACAGATAAAGCGTCAGTCGTGTTATTCTATCATGATATTTTGTTCACTATAATTTGACATTTCATCATGGAAAGACTTAGGCCGACACAGCGTCTACAAATTATTCAGCTGTATTACGAAAATCAGCTCTCTACGAGGAACGTGTTTCGTGCACTTAGAGCAACTTACTGTCGCGTACACTTTCAGCTACCGCCGCAATATTTTCTTCACTACGTGCTGGATGTGGTCTATTTGGTCGTGTATTATCTAATAATGTAAATTGGCTTTCAAACTTTTCGATCGTATAGCGAATCGTGCGTTCGGTAGGCCGATTATGTGGACCATAAGTTGCTCTAAGTGCACGAAACACATTCCTCGTAGAGAGCTGATTTTCGTAATACAGCTGAATAATTTGTAGACGCTGTGTCGGCCTAAGACTTTCCATGATGAAATGTCAAACTATACTGAAAAAAAATACCATGATAGAATAACACGACTGACGCTTTATCTGTCAACAAATCCATAGATAAAAAAGTACCTCTAAATGAATCACCCGTTAGTATTAGTTCTGCGATAAGTAGATCTCGCGAGCACAAACTTTTTTGCAACGATTAACCTTTAGCTAGTCGCGCCTAAATAATCACACTGTTAGTTGCGTGGAGTGTGTGCAACATAAAATCCTAACTAATAGTAGGTAAAACACAATAAACGCTAATATATTTAGTAACCTATTCCGCTTGACTAGGAAGCGAAGTCAAGCGGAATAGGTTACTAAATATATCAGCGTCTATTGTATTTTATAATGGATTTCCGCAAAGTCACGCATGAATCAAGAATTTCAACACATAAATTTGGATGAAATTCGACATATGGTTAGACCATGACCTGGAGAAGGACATAGGATACACCTTTTATCCCACCTTTTATTCCACGGGATCGAGACTTATGCAACTTATTCAAATCGCTGGGCGCAGCTATATTTAAATTGATACAGTCAGATATTGGGTTTTTCTATAAAGAATTTCTCAGGAGCCTGGATCAGTGCCAGTTGATGGCAATAGGTTCGCCCCCTATTACATGGGACTTAAACATAACTAGCGAATGTGGGTGTACTATTGAGTACACTCTGCCCCCTTCAGGGAATACAAGCGTAATGTTACAATAAGTGTTATGTCAAACAGTCAAATCGTTGTCATGTGGTAGTATCTTCATCGCCACATGCGAACTACGCATCAAAAACCTGACGTCACATAAATCCTGCATCGCGCAGTTAAAGTTTACCGTGCATTGGACAAGAACTGGTCGGAGGATCCTCCCTTTTCTATGGTGAAAGAGTGAACTTTACACACTGTTCCTCATACCCCTAAAGTGATAATCACAATATTCTTCAAGAGTGTCCAATCCAAACATAAAGCAGCAATCGTGTGCGGCTGCAGCGCGCGCTGCCGCGCGCGCCGCGCGCTGCCGCGCGCTCTTCTGTCTACCTGCCGCGAACAAACATTTTTATCTAACTAGAGCGCGGCAGAAATGTGTCCTGCAAACGCCGCGTGTCGCGGCCGCGCTTTTGCCACTCAATATTTGGAGACACCTTAACAGCATAGTGTGTAAAACAAACACCACTAGCTTAAATAATAACTTCCCTCTCTGTCGTTCTGTGTAGCAATGGTTTCTTTATAATAAAAATCGGCACGAACTATGAGAATAATTCATTTCGTGGGATAAAATATTGAGCATTTAGCTCACGTCTCTAAAGTCACGAAGTTTAGAAAGAATAAATAAAAATATGTATCTACATATATAAAGGTGTGCCAAACAACATTTTCATGTTTAAATTATTTTGAATAAATTAACTACTTTCTTAAAATATATAGTTTTTTTTAACAAATTAATATTTTATGATACTATTTACTTAATGATTTTTAAAATGTATTTTTTAGAGAAATAAAAGGCTTGAATAAATAATAATACTTAAATAAAGTATCTACCTACAGGAGACAAACAACGTTTTTCTTTCAACAAAAAATTCGGTTGGAAGTTTACCCGTAAAAATCCCAAACAGAACAGATCCAAAGAAATAAAAAATAATAGGTATGCAGAACCATCCCGTATTCTGGCATTGCATTCACTCACTAAATCACGTCACTTCGCCTACATACATCACTAGGCATCGATAGTCCGCCATTCAGTCGACAACTCTCTCAGAAGATTTATCGAGCTTCGATAAATCCCTGTCTCACTGAGTGTAATAGCTCCTTTTAAATCCAACTTTAGCTCTGAAATACGTTATATTTTACTTATGTATTTTAGAGTTATTATGGATTTAAGATGTTGTGATGTTTTGTCTATTCTGGGAGTTGTTAATAGATTCAGTTTCAGTGCTTAGGGAAGAAAATACTATTTAATTTAATGGTTTCTTATGCCGTGATCCGACGGTGCACCATATGCGGACGGACACAGACGAGCCCACACGACGCACCGTCGGAAGGTGTACGTGCGGGGTATCGCAGACATCGGAAGTTCCTCGGTGCGCGGTGCGTGGCGGTCTGTGGTCGTCTGCCGTGTGTGTCCGTCCGCAAAATCACGGATCGTCGGATCTCGGCA
Organism: Lithophane semibrunnea; assembly: GCA_947363905.1. NCBI lineage: Eukaryota > Metazoa > Arthropoda > Insecta > Lepidoptera > Noctuidae > Lithophane > Lithophane semibrunnea. The sequence goes on from OX376208.1 coordinate 2,429,398, forward strand.
TAACAAGCCGCAAGCTAAAGCATAATGATCAATTAACTTACTTTGGGACGATCCTGCCCTTATCCAATTTTATTTTGGTGTCGGCGCAACATGTCCCTTTCTTCCATACTTCTCTATTAGCCGTCATCTCGGTAGTCACTCCCTTTCTAGCCATATCATCTGTCACACAGCCCATTCATATAATAGTTTCTTTGGGACACAAGATTATAATTAAAATAATCGTCGTTTTTCTTTTAATATCTTACTATCATTGGCCAGCGATTTTTCCGCTTGAAAGTCCTATATCTCTCAAAACATCAGCAAATCGTGACAAGTGACAATTTTTTTGTCACTAATAGATTTGCTGGGCTTAAAACGGCTACTTTGGTAGAATCATAATAGAAAAATATTATGAATTATCGTAAAATGTCACTAACTAACAATTCATCATAAGATCTGCGTATAATTCCTATTACGAAATAAATAATTCATCTGTTTGACAGTTTTCTATGGAGATTCGTAAAATGGTCCACAAATTATAAATTGCTTTTGTGTTAAATTAGAGGAATTGTTAATGACAGCTGGGAATTCAGGAAATAAAATGCTTTTAGAGGAATTGCTAATGTGGCTGGTTTAGCCCCCCAGTACTTATTTTCAGAAATTACCTCTTACAAACCATAAAAAACTCTTTATTTATTTATTTTTTTTATATATTTTTTTCTCTTTATTTTATGTTTAGATAATCAAGCAATATCAATCACTAGTCCATTCTAACTCCCATTTAAGTACAGTCACGAGCAATAATATGTATACACTTAGCAACTTTTAAAAGTGATTTTCTCCTACTGTATTGATTGTAACTTTATGATATTACGAATATAGTATTTTGGAACCCCTATTATTATGAAAAAATTATCATCTCAAAGTTACAATTTTAATTCCACGAGAAAATCGTTATTGAATTTTGCTGAGTATATACATATTTTTGGTCGTGACTGTATTTACAAAATAAGATCCAAATTCACTTACTGACCCACAAACTTCACTACTCCCTTTCATAGTCCTTATTCCTTCACTCTTGTCGTCGGCATCCATAATCTTGTTCTTATTGTCCATAACATTTTACTAACAAAAGATGTACACATGTCCGTCGGTCCCTTATTACCTAATTATGCTTATACGGAATATTATTTACGTATTTCTTCCGTCTGAGGTTGTCTTAGCGCGTGCGCAGACAGCAGATTATTCAGCAAGACGAAAGTTTAACATAACATAATATCTCGCTTGATCCGAAATATTTGCCAGAATTTTAGGTAAGTATATGTACTACCATATTTTCGTCAGCTATGCTTAAATCTCATGTATTATGAACCATGACTGTTGCTTTAAATCGAGCCCAGATTCAGACTGCGGGCTGCTACTGAGAAAGTTCCTAATGGAAAAACCCCATTAATACTTTGCCTTACCTAGGAATCGAACTTGAAAATCTCAGCTAAGCAGCCATACGCTTGCCACCTAGACAAAAAACACCACTTTCTGTAGACACAACACAACAGATTCACAAAAAAAAACCATGGAATCTATATGAGAGTACACTCGACACCAGCTCAATTTTGAATCGGCAACGATTGCAGCCGAGCTCGGAAAAAATTGCTGAATCCAATCGCGTGAACTCCACTAAATTTTTTGTACCTTTGCTTGAAACGCAAAGGCTCGTACGTGTGTGTGACGAACTGACTGAACGATTGGGTTGGAGAAAATTTATTTGATTGTTTCACAACAGTTTGTGAATCACACTATATTCACACTGATTTCGGAATTATCTTTCATTATATCCTCTTATAATATTATGTCGTAGGATGATTTGATAGTTCGAATTTTCGCGCAAACCCTAGGGATATTGCGAAAACACGGTTAACTAGGCAATGGAGAAAACATTTCTGCGAGCAACTAGGAAGTAGCGCTCGCCGGCCCTGCCGCTGCTCCGGTACCGATCGCTCCGCTCGCTCGGCTTGCGCGCGGTTGGTCATAGTTCTAACCTAACCTATTTCACCCAGTTCAATTGACGTATAATCTACCTGCGACTAAATAATGGTGAATACATTTCTTCAGGTTTTCGCAAAAATTCGAATTATCAAATCAGCCTACGACATATTTGCGGGAAAGTCCGACAGGGATACCGGGACCTTGGCAACAGACAAATAAAGGAACACGGGTGGGTTTTAGTCAGTAAAAGTCTGACACGCCCTTCCGCTCCGCCCAGAGCGCGAGAAGTCATTTGATGACTTCCAGGGATAAAAAAAAAGGCAACGACCTGAAGCATTCCGACATCATCACCGTCCAGTTTACAACAGACAGATCTACTTCATGACTGGTTTCCAGGGAGGCTTTAACAACTTTCAATGTTGCTGTATATTTTGACTTTGATAGCGCAACCATATGGCAACCCGGACCCCAATCGCACTGCACACACTTTCAGCTTGGGATTTTCAAGGAAATTGCTACACCATTGCTTCATATGTTCGAAAAATTCGTCTGCTCAATAAAGTAAATGACGCAATGAATGTTGTTGAACTCAAAGGCATTTTCATTGTAAGTGTGTAACGCTAGTACCAGTTCTGCGAATAATAAGATTAGCACTGAAGACGGAACAAATTAATTTGGTTAACAATCGACAATGTGCGGCTGCCCTAAGGGTTTATGATAATGCTGGTCCCCTATATTACATTGTGAGGGTACTCGCAAATATGAGGAATGCTCGAGCCTTGAGTTTATGTGGATTACAGTAGTGTATTAGCCTACTTTATGAGAAAAGAATCCTAGTGATTGTTCAACACTAAGATTCTTTTGTCTTTGTTTTTAGATTCTGCGGAGCTCGTGGCTAAGTAATAACAGCCGCACGGGTTAAGCTACGCTTGCCGGGGTTGGTCCGTGGATAGGCGACCATCTTTACATATCGAGACTCCTCCGTGCCTCGGAAAGCACGTTAAGCCATTGGTCCTAGCAGACATTCGTAGATCTTTGACAGTCGTTACGTGTCGTCAGAAGCCCGAAAGTCTGACAACCGGTCTTACCAACGGGTATCGTATTACCCAGTTCATTGGTTGTGGGGGTCAGATAGGCAGTCGCTCCATATAAACTAAATATACTGGTATTTAGTTTACACACACGCCGTTAACTGGTCCTACACAGAAGCCGGTTGCGAGTACTACGCACCAGATGTATGGCTCTTACACACTTGGGCGATTCGTCGCGCGACGCGACGCCGCCGCATTGTTCGCCGTGAAGTTTTCTCAGAAATTGTTTTGTTAAAATTCGCGTCGCGCGGCGAATCGCCCCAGTATATAAGAGCCTTAACGAGGAAAAAGGAGTAGGTAGGTATCTATGTAAGGATCGTTGGCGTTCTCTAGTTTCTGCCTAACCCCATGGGAAGAAGGCGTGAGTCGTGAGGCATTGTCCTTAGTACGAACAACTAGGACACTCAATATGCAAAGAACATTTAAAAACACGAGGAACCGCAATATCTCTTCTGCGGAATTCGAAAGGCAAACTAAATTACATTGAACCTTTGTAACGCCTACGGAACCCCAATAAATAGGGAAGAGCTTTAGGTCAGAGGGTACGGAATAAAGTAAATGTACAGTGAAGTCAAGTCTTTGAAGTGACCTTCTGATAGGTTAGGGATGGGATGTGACAATCTCGGGGTTTGGGAAAAACTCCGTGAAAATTAAATTATCAACCATCCCGGAAAGTCAAATCTTGACAACAGTCATGTTCGTCTTTGAAGGGACCTATAATCGATTAGTGATGTATATTGACCTTATGCGAATCCCGGGACTTGAAAATTATTCTTTTACAAAAATCACAATTTTGTCCTTGCCTCATTTTTTTTTTGTTATTCTTTCGTGTTTTGTCTATTGCTATACTATGTCTGTCTTTCTCTACGTCTTTTTCCGTTCATCGGATAACATTCTGTGACTATTTTGGTCCATTTTCGGTGTTTACTCTCATCATTATGACCTGTTCATTTCCATTTTAGGTTTCTTGTTGTTACTCTAACGTCTGCCACTTTAGTGATGTTCCTTATTTTCGTAGCTTTCCACTTGTCTTGCAGTCTTTGATTATATGGAAAAATACGTAGAGGAAGATAGGTAAAAAGGTGGGAGAATGATCTATCTACTATGTTGGCGAAGAACAGCTTGGGACAGGAGCAAATAGAGGGAAATAGGGGAGGCCTATGTTGCTAGACAGCTTGACCTGGAGGCCGATTCTCTTACGTAAAAACGTTCACATTCAAGTCGCAATCTGTCAAACTTGTCAAAAATGTTAGTAAATTGATGGTTTTTGACAGATTGCGAATGAGATACTGTGAACGTTCTAGGGAATTGCCCCGCTGTTAGCTGATATTTGTAAGGTTATGAGAGAATGTTACCAATATTAATATCTACTTATTACATAATTATATTAGGGTCAGAGGAAATAAAGGTTTTTTTTTTGTCTACGTTCCGCAGTCATCTTTAAGATCAAGTTCAACAGACGCCGAGCTTACCTTTACGTGTTTATTATAAGACATTGTTTCCCAAAAACAAAGCTAATATAACCAAAATTCATTCGCACGTGTTACCTTCCATCGAGGCCATCCCCACGTTTGCTTATAACAGTATTAATTCCTGACTTGTCAGTAAGACAAATATTCCGTGCGAAGTAAATACGCTAGGTAGGTACATTTTTGTATCTACAGCGCGAGCGTGCCAATTATCAATACCTAACGTTTGTTTTATCTTATTCAAGGTAAAGGTAAAGCTCTGTTGCTATGGCAACAAGAATAAACGGCGAATTTAAAACATCGTTCTGTTTCATTCAATCGTTTAAAGATGTCAGAGACAGAATGATGTTTAGGCGCTGAGCAGACGGCGGAGATTTCAGTGCACGGCGACGATTTAGCGATTTGTGGTTCAAATTATTTTGGCTACAATACCTCGTAAGTCCACCTAGCATAAGCCCTAAGCGTATTCTCAATCACCATGACTAGACTAGAAATAATGAAATATATTTTATTAATCCTAGATTAATAAAATAAATTTCATTATTTCTTGGCCCTTTTATGAGCGCTGCAGTTACCTACTAGTTATAAATAATCAGACATAAAAAATATTATATAAATATTGTTTCCATGTGAAACAAAAGATATCTAAATGGAAGGTATCGATAATGAAAATATTTACATCACGTAAAAAATTACACTCGAGAAAAACGAAATAGGGATCCGGCAACGAGTAGGTACTCTCACACCTTCCACCAAAACCTTTGTAGCGAAGGCTTAAACGTACGTGTAACAACGCAAAAACATGAAACTGACTGCCTGAAACCCTGTGTTAAGCAAAATACAGAAATTCTAGGACACTTCACATACAACAAGGTAAAAACCCCGGGTTTTTTTTGAAAATCCGTTATGTCGCATCCCTATTTGTGACGAAAATTGACTCTTCGAAGCTGTTCAATGAATACAGTATTACAGTGTTCTTTTAAGGTACCTAATATTTATTATCTAAATAAATAAAAATGACATGCTGGTCGTTGGTACGCGCACCACTTGAAAACGGCTGAACCGATTTGGTTTTTTTTTCGTTTACATTTTTTTATTAAGTTTTTAGGTGTTTTTTTTTAAAGATACCCGGAAAATTTTCAAATTCGGAAAAGCTGAACGTCCTTTTTCTATGGGATTTTTGTATAGACTTTGGGACAGGACGTCTGTCGGGCAGCACTGAAACCACAAATCCTTTATTTAATCAAAATAACTTTTCACATCACGATCTTTTAAAGTATCAATTTTAAATTCAAATTCAAATCCAAAATTTTTATTTCAGACCAAGCATGGGATCCATATAGTGTTAGTATGAACTTAGCCTATGTTAGTATTTAAAGCCTTTAAATATTCAGCACAGCATTTCAATCTTTTCACACAAATAAGACGTCCCGTAAATCCCGGGACTTAAGATCGTGTCCCAGCCCTATTTATGGGTGGGTCTTGTCGCCTTGATTCCCATTGAAGACCGGGATATTGGACTGCATTTTATTTTAAGTTTTTTTTTAGATGGAAGTCGATTTTAAATTGTTTTGAAGTTATGTCAAATATAAGATAATATCTTGTAGAATCTTCTCGGATTTTAAAAGGTTGGTTTCCTAATTTCGGGTTATCTTTGGGAGGAGATAACCTTGACATTGTTACCAAAACAGATTTTATCTGGGTCCACCATTTTTTTACCCAATATTTAATTCTAATTCATTCTCTCGAGGAGGAGGAGCTCGTAGCTAAGTAATAACAGCCGCACGGTTCGACCCATCAGGTTAAGCTATGCTTACCGGGGTTGGTCCGTGGATGGGTGACCATCTTTACATATCGAGAAGACACTACTACATATTTACACTTCTCCGTGCCTCGGAAAGCACGTTTAGCCGTTGGTCCCGGCTGTCATTTGTGGAACTTTGATAGTCGTTACGGGTTGTCAGAAGCCCGAAAGTCTGACAACCAGTCTTGCCAAGGGGTATCGTATTACCCAGTTACTGGGTTGTGGAGGTCAGATAGGCAGTCGCTCCATGTAAAATACTGGTATTCAGCTGCATCCGGTTAGACTGGAAGCCGACCCCGACATAGTTGGGAAAAGGCTAGGCAGATTGATTGACACAGACTTAAAAATAAATATATACAGTATGTAAAATTATAATATAACAAAATTAAAAATAAAGGGGAGGGGCTCATTGAGCATCGAAAAATGCGCCCGCATCGCTGTCAATGGGTAAAGTGCCCAAAAGGCTGGCAGCATTGCCACGTTGAATGGCAATGCTGATTCTTTGAGCTAAAAAAAAAATAGGCCAGCCCTCTGGTCACGTGAAGAGTCGACCAATCGTTTAGCGATGTCCCGAAATACTTAATGAGCACTCGGACCCCTTGGCCCTAGTGTTTCAACCCCAAACGGCTCAAACATGAGCTCCCAATACGGTTGTTATATATTTGCGCCGTTTGAGGTTTTCTGGGCATTTTTATTATCTACATTGTATTCGGCGTAACATTATTTTCCCGGTTACCATGTCCCGGGAACCAATTAAACCTGCCTCATTGTTTGTTTTTCTTTATATCTACAACTAACGAAATAAATGATGCTTTCATATTTACACAACCCAACAAAAGCAAAAATAAATATATTACTCGTACCTAACAATTATTCAAAGGCTAATTAATGTACCTAACAATAACATCAGAAGTACAATTATTGTACTATATCAGTCCCCTATATTATACAGGCTGTTAGGGTAAACACTCTTGTCATTCAAACCAGTGGTTTGGTTTCATTTATAGAACGTAAAATCAATGGAAAATTACAACTTTAAAAAAAAAATTTTTAGATCTAAATTTTACCACAAGAGACGCAAGTTCGTTGCCCTATGCGCTAGGGCAACGAACTTGCGTCTCAACACGGGCCAGGGGTACGGGATGTGACCTGACCGGCAGCTAGCGCGATCCCTCCCTTAGTCAGTCAGCTGTTTCGCTAGCAAGCACGGTGTCAGTTAGAAACTTTTTAAAATCTTTTAATGAAAATAACGTTTTTTTTTTTGTTGTGTTCGGTCATTTATTTTTATATTTAAGTCAACTACCCATGGTTTGAATGACAAGAGTGTTTACCCTTACATCCTGTATAGGGGACTGATTAAAATATTAACTACAAAAATATGTATCCGAAACCTGTAACAGAAGAACATAAGGTTCATTATCGAATATTTTTATCCAAAAGTGATTTCTGAGCGAGGAAATTATTTGAAGGAAAAATTCGGATTCCCTTTTTCTTGGTAATGAGAATTTGACTGTTGATGTTTGTAAGTAACAGTGCAAGGATTGTTAGTCTAGGACGTTTTTTTTTAATTTCTTCCGTTAAATTGGATTATTTTTAATGTTGCGGGGCGTAGAACTTATGGCTTTTGATAGTTTCATACATTTAGGATAGTCCAGAATAGTAATATCGAAAGAATCTGCTTACAAAAGCATTTTTCTTCACAGTAACTTTTCCACCGCAGTTAGCAGTAAAGTAAAAAATGGTTTCAACCAAACGTCTCGCATCGCATTTCGTCGGATCGGAATGGATTTTACAATTGTGTACACAATATTTAAAGTCTATAATTACCAAGCCGCGCACAGCAACTTGAACGCGGGCGTCTTCCGCGTATCCTATACCCGTTCTGAGCCTCCGCTGTCCGTCCGTCCGTGTGTCAGCGGGCTGTATCTCATGAACCGTAATAGGTACACAGGTGAAATGTTCACAGATTGTGTTTTTCTGTTGCCACTATAACAAAAACTTTAATTATTAACTTTATTAACCGACTATTTAATTTTTATTATTAGAAACGTGTTTTTTTCGATGTATTTGCTTTTTCTTAATGCGGTACGGAATTCTTCGTGTCCGACTCGCAAATGGCCAATTTTTTTGGATGATTGGTCCAACATTTAAGACCAAATGTTCAAATAATACGAAAATAAAAACTTCAAACGATTTCAGGCTCTTACATACTGGCGCGATTCGTCGCGCGACGCGAATTTTAACAAAACAATTTCTGATAAAACTTTATGGCGAACAATGCAGCGGCGTCGCGTCGCGCAACGAATCGCGCCAGTAAATAAGAGTCTTTAAGAACGAGAAATCACGTTTTAAATCGAACCTCCTCAATTACAAGGTATTTACCGCTCAACATGAAGCCAGCTCAATTGGCAAGTAAGTTCGGTGGCCTAGTTAGTAAAGCTGCAGTAATTAGCTACATAATTATTTTTATTTTTCCTAGAAAGACATGATAAGTAAACTCAGTTTCTAATAAGACCCCTAATGAACTTCGTAGAACTAGGACTAAGTTAATTATTTTGCTTCATAATTACCGTGATTTTCAGAAAAGGAAATAATGTCGCATATTACAGCGTTTTATATCTGCGCGTAAGTCTCGATCCCGTGGGAATATCGGGATAAAAAGTATCCTATGTGTTAATCCAGGTAATAAACTATCTGTTTGCCAAATTTTATCTAAATCTATTCAGTAGTTTTTACGTTAAAGAGTAACAAACATCCATCTATCCATACTTACAAACTTTCGCGTTTATAATATTAGTAGGATAGTAGGATTGGTAAGACTCAAGTGAAGTTTAATTTTTGTTTCGTTGTGGCTAAGTAATAACAGCCGCACAGGTCGATCCATCAGGTTAAGGTACGCTTGTCCGTGATTGGTCCGCGGATGTGGAGCATCTTAATATACCGAGACTCCGCCGTGCCTCGGAGATAACGTTAAGCCGTTGGTCCCGGCTGTCATCCGTGGATCTTTGACAGTCGTTGCGGGTCGTCAGAAGCCCGAAAGTCTGACAACCAGTCTTACCAAGGGGTATCGTATTAACTAGTAATTGGGTTGTGGAGGTCAGATAGGCAGTCGCTCCATGTAAAATACTTGTATTCAGCTGCATCCGGTTAGACTGGAAGCCGACCCCAGCATAGTTGGGAAAAGGCTAAGCAGATTGATTTTTTGTGGAGTTTCCTGCCTGTTCTTCTCCATAGGAACCTACTACGCTACTCTTTGGAATGGGCAACTAGCTTCATCTTTCTACCTGTCCGACCTTGACAATTCAAAAGTGCCATTCAGCTAGAGTAGTGAAAACCGCATCAAAATTTGTTGCGTAGTTTAGAAGAACAATGCGGTCACAAAGACACACACGAAATGCGACTTTGAATTATAATATACTAGCTGATGTCAGTGGTTCCGCCCACGTGGATATCGATTATTGTATACTAAAACCTTAATCGAGAACTACTCTATCCATTGATGAAAACAGCTTGAAAATCGGTGCAGTAGTTTTTGAGTTATCATCGCGAACACCATTGCAATTCTGTCACCACCTCACCGTGAAAACTTAGATGAAGTGAGCGTCGAGTGAGCTGTCATTGTCATCGATACCTACTGATGCTAAGGCAGTGACAGTTCACTTCAAGCACACTTCACCTCAGTTTTCACGGTGAGATTTTTACAGAATAGACCGACAGGACGACAGACAGACGCGGCGGAGGACTTTGTTTTATAATATGTATAAGGATTGAATAGATAATTAAAGATACTATGTATATTTTAGATAGTTTGAACCTAATTCATTGTACTACTGATAGTACAAAGAATACAGATCTAAATAAACTTCTTCTATGTTTTCCTTATAGTAATTTTAAAAAAGCATTTCAATTATTGCAAAACCCTGCGGCACCATAAACAAGATGGCTTCCACCCCACTAATACACCATAAAACACGGTACCTACCAATGAGTTCGACATTCAACCACGTCGCTAACGTTCATTAACTTTTTAATCTTTCTGCGCACGATCGCGTGGCTGATATTAAAAATTTCACAACGAGATAATTTAATTTAAAATCGGTGATACGGTACCGTGTTATTCATTATAGCGGTTAAAAGGGAGAATGAAACTGCTTTGCTGTAAAAGATACTTTGTTGACTAACTTTTTTTCTAAAAGATTGGATGAACCTGGAAGGTTTAATGGATCAGGTATATTTTTAGGATTTCGTGCCCAGAATGCCAACGGGACCCTATTAGCTCCGTTGTCTATCCGTCTGTCACAGGGCTGTATCTTTTGAACCGTAATATTAGGTAGACACTTGAATATTCACAGAGTGTTTAGTGTACTACTATGGCCGCTAAATATTATATAACAATAGAAAATGAAATAAAATAAAGTTTTAAAACAAAGGGGTTTTATAAGAAACGAGTTTTTCCTTTACAAAAGCCAAAAAAAAAAATAAGACAATAGACGTAGATATATTTAGTAACATATTATATTCCGCTTAACTATTCCTCAAGAGTCATAAAAAATCCTGTAAGAAATCGACCCGCCTACCAAAATTCTATAAATAATAATGCTTGTATATTTCTTTTCAGTGTTAAGTACGTGTTTTTGCAGTCGGGTTTTTTGGAGAGGAGTCGGATAATGGTACGGAACCCTTCGTGCGCGAGTCCGACTCGGACTTGGCCGGTTTTCTTTTTCTATTTTGTTTTGCTCAGCTCTAGGTTCCTGTGCTGTGGTGGCTTAAAAGTTTAATGATACTAGCGTAAGCGTTGCTCGGTATAGGCTTTTGCAGCATTACAGGAGAAAAACCTGTATTTTTAAGAACGTCGCATTCTTATCTCATTAGCAATCAGTCAAAAACGTCTTATTTACCTTAAATTTTTTACAGCTTTTTGACATTGACTGTCAAGATGAGATTCCAAATTGAATTCTAACGTTTTTTTAGAAGGTGCGTTTTGAAAGTGGGCAACTTCACAAATAGCTAGCAAATATTTCGCTGTTTTTATATAGGCTGATTATGCTATCAACTCAATCAACTTGGCCTATCGCAGTCCACTGCTGGACATGGGCCTCTCCCAAGCAGTGCCACAACATCATATTATCGTCCGCCTTCCGCATCCAGTCTGTCCCAGCCACTTTCTTCAGGGCGCACCCAATCACAAATGGTTTAGCATGATCCTCTGTTATGCCGAAAATACTGTAGCATTAATTTTGAAATAAATATATGTTAAAGTTGAGGATTGATGCTAGGTCTTATGTGAGGCGAAAACACGATTACATAAAAATTTCTCTATAGAAAAAAAATCCAAAGTCTCCTCTGCACAGAATTATAAACCGCTGGTATTAAAAAAATACTTTAAATTAGATCATGAAACTTTGCATGATAACTGAACTATCTATAAAGCAGGTCTTATGTGTGTAATTTTTTTTTAAATTAGGTACCATTATTTTCACCATAAAAAGCAATTACCTAAACTTTTCGACGCTTTAGAGCCTCGTCTCGTTCTCACTCAGGTCGCGAGTAGTATGGTGCGAGCGGAATAAAATCTGAGGTAGGGTGCGCCCCTAAGGTCGTTGGTCCATTTAGCTGGGGGCGTCCCACGCTAAACTTGCCGATACGCGGTCTGCACTCCAGGACTCGTCTGCTCCACCGGCCATCGGTCCTTCGACAAACATGGCCAACCCATGGATTACGCATTACAAAATCTGAAATTCTAAAAGAAAAGCTCCCAACATAAGAATAGCACGAAGGGCACATCGCTGGGGACTCGCTCGTAAAAACAGAATCGCTGACCGGCTCACACTGCACTGCGACAGTTTTTATTTTTAGGGTCCCGTAGCTGTATTGGTAAAACGATTGTGTTTTCTGAGATTCGGGCCGTTTTGATGAAGTACTCGTCAGCGGTTTTCGTATTGATGTTTTATTATTAGAAGTATTTATACAATAGCATGTTTTGAGATCTTATCGTAACTAATAAATGAAATGCGAAAGTGAGTTTATTTGTTTTAAAATTTAGCAGACATGGGTAGACCATGACCTGGGTCAGGACATTTTTCATCCTGGTTCGCAGACGAAGTCGCGGGCGACAGCTAGTAATAGAAAATACAATAGACGTAGATATATTTATTAACCTATTCCAGCGTCCAGCGCTCGGTGTGGCAACACGTCGCGTTCTGGTTTGCAATTGGTCAATCGTCATCCTGAGAATACCTCGTTGAGAGGTGAAACACGTGTCGATTTCTTACAGGGTTTTTATAACTCTTGAAGAATAGTTGAGCGGAATAGGTTACTAAATATATCTACGGCTATTGTATTAATTTTTATAATGGATTTCCGCAAAGTCAGGCCTGAATCAATTAACTAGTTAGTAATACATAATGTTAGGCTATAATTTTCACACCCATGGCAAAGTTTGAGAAGATACAAAGTTTTGATTTCTGTATCTTGGCAATATCTTGTGTTAATTGGGCAAGCCTGTTAGGTTAGATAGAGCTAAATGAACGCATCACACAAAGGTACCATTTTGAGGATTTCAAAAGGTACTTTTTATTTGGTTAAATCTATTAGGTTTTTTTTTACGGATATACAGATTATTATTATTATGACCCTCAGTTTTTATAGGATACAAGTAAATCACAGAACGAACAGTTAGGTCATTTACCGCCTTCATTAAACAGTGTGTTAGGTACGAGATTACGCTACTAGTGCTGGAATGAGCAACTATTTACTATTATGTGCTTCGTTCGTAGGTAAATGAGCTGTAAACTAGATTATGATTTGTGATTACAGTGCTGATTATCTGAACTCCGACATATTTCCAGCAGTCCAGTATCTAATGATAACTAACTGCGTTGGTAAATGTATTGTGTGTTTCATTGGCTTCTAACTAACGGTCTATTTGCGTTGGTACCTAGTATTATACTAAAAACCGGCCAAGTGCAAGTCGGACTCGCGTACGAAGGGTTCCGTACCTATAAAAACATCGTATCTATAAAAACGGTAAAAAAATCACTTTTGTTGTATGGGAGCCCCCTTAAATATTAATTATATTCTGTTTTTTGGTATTTTTTTGTTATAGCGGCAACAGAAATACATCATCTGTGAAAATTTCAACTTGTCTAACTATCACGGTTCATGAGATACAGTCTGGTGACAGACGAACGGACAGACAGATAGCGGAGTCTTAGTAATAGGGTCCCGGTTTACCCTTTGGGTATGGAACCCTAAAACTGATATCAATGAAACTTTCCAGATAGTCTGAATAATGAAACATTTTAAGAAATCTGGCAACTGTTCCAACACTAATAATATCTCATAGTGGTTTTATTCATTTTCTGGTAAGGTCATTTTGCGATAACAGCATCTATACTACGACGTATTAATGCCACCATTTTTCCAGTGTTAGTGAGAAACGGAGCTATACAAGGCCGCTAGCACCATCCCTTTTCCGCAGTGGAATAATGATGCCATTACTTCATAGTCAGCCCCCTGATACTTAAATTGAGTCATAAAGTCTGCAAGCTGGGGCCATACTAAATATCGTTAATGAAGCCACTTCATCGTTCTATTTCACAAAGGAATCGGGCTATTTTCTTTCGAATAGCTCCATCTCTTTCTCTGCAATCTGCCTAGCCTTTCATTTCCATTCTAACTGGATGCAGCTGAATACCAGTATTTTACAAACATGAAGCGACTGCAACCCAGTTACTGGGTAAGATAAGACTTTTTGGCTTCTACCCGACCAACGACTTAACGTTTTTTCCGAGACACGGAGGTGTTTTGGTATGCAAAGATGGTCAACCATCCACTTAATAACCCCGGACAGCGTAGCTTAACCTGATGGATCGACCCGTGCGGCTATTATGACGTAGACGAGGTCCTCACCAGTACCAATCTGTCAAAAACGTCTACACATTCGCACTTCACATTCATAGCTTACTTACATTCAAATACTTACTTTAACGTCGGTAGCACACCTCCGCCGCGAAAACATAGCTGCAGCGAAACCGCATTAGTTCAATAATTGTACTGACAAACGTCATGTGCATAACGCGAGTCAGTACAAATGAATTCTGGGGTTTCGCTGCTATGATTTCGCGGCGGAGGTGTGCTACCGGCGTCATGGAGAAAGGATTAAAAGACTTTGATTTTCAGTACGTATATCACTACCGCCATAGATAAACAGGTGATTAATGTCTAGAAAAGGGAAAAAATAAAAATAAGCCCGCAAGCATTGGACACTTCGATCTCTTTCAAGAATGGTACAGAACCCATCTAACTCACTCACTTCACACTTGCCTCAACCTTTTTTTATTCTGTGAACTATCAGTGCCAAACTTTTGAAGCTCGGAACATATTCCGCTGTACCCCGGTGGTGTAGGCAGAGCTCTTGGCTGTCAGTACAAAGTCACGTGAGCGACGCGACGTGAAAGTTTTATACGATCGACTCGCCCGCGGTTTTGTAGGGAAAGGAGGAACCATTTTGTTTTTGAGTTAGTATGGAAAGAATGAATTTATTTGAGTATGATAGTGTGCGTTTCTATTTTTAAACGCGACTTCAAAAACGGGACGTTCTCAATTCGTCTGTATGTTTTTGTATGTCTGTTATGCGATTACTCCGCTAATTATGAATTAATTTTGATGATTGTTTTTTTGTTTGGTAGGCCATGCTTCAGAGGTATTCCCATATATATTTTATTAACTTTGGTCGCGTAGTTTTTGACTTCTAGCTTCAATAACACGTATTTTTCCGTTTTAATTTAATGAACTATGCTATTAAATGATGGTATATTTTTGCATAGAAACATTTGGTAAGTCAAAAAAAGAATCTTAGAAAAATTATTCTATGGGAGTGTGATGCTAATCCGCCTTCGTAATATCCCATGGGATATTATTTGTAATGCAGTCAATATCTGTCGCGTCCCTCTCAAGGTACACACGGCTACACATCATGCTATACATTTCCAGTTTATGCTCATCTCGCATTGTATAGTTTTTTCTTATAATGTGAGGTCAGCTTATACTGGAAATGTATAGCTTGATGTGTAGCCGTGTGTACCACTTCCTTTGATATCGATGCTTTTGATACAAGGTTATTTTTCCATGGAAAATGACAGAAGATATTATTATGTTACATAATTATGCAGATAAATATTGTCAGTGTACAGTTCGCATGAAAAGTAAGTATATCATTAGATGTGGTCGATTCAAAGAAACGTAGACTCAAGCGCAGCGAAGCGTCAATCTGAAAGATAACATAGCAAATTCACAATTATCTCTAACTAGCTTCCGCCCGCGGCTTCGCCCGCGTGGTATATGTCGATAAAAAGTAGCGTATGTCCTTCCCCGGGATGCCATCTATCTCCATGCCAAATTTTATCGAAATCTGTTCAGTGGTTTAGGCGTGAAAAGGTAACATACAGACAGACAGACAGACAGAGAAAGTTACTTTCGAATTTATAATATTAGTATGGATAACGTAACACCAAGCAGCGCTGGTAGCTCGCAGATGCGCGTTTTCCCGTAAATGCTCGCGAATTCGCGCGTACTTTTCAATCTCGATAGAAATTATGTGCAGTACGTTGTAGATATAAGGGTGAATTTGTTATGTTATCTTTTAGATTCACGCTCTAGATTCGTAAAGATGGTCACCCATCCACGGACCAACCCCAGCAAGCGTTACTTAACCTGATGGATCGACCCGTGAGGCTGTTATTAATTAGCCTCGAGCTCGCCTAATATCTAGGAGGAGCTCGTGTCTAAGTAATAACAGCCGCACGGGTCGATACATCAGGTTAAGCTACGCTTGCCGGTGTTGGTCCGTGGATGGGTGACCATTTTCACATATCGAGACTCCTCCGTGCCTCGGAAAGCACGTTAAGCCGTTGGTCCCGGCTGTCATTTGTGGATCTTTGACAGTCGTTACGAGTCGTCAGAAGCACGAAAATCTGACAACCAGTCTAACCAAGGGGTATCGTATTACCCAGTTACTGGGTTGTGGTGGTCAGATAGGCAGTCGCTCCATGTAAAATACTGGTACTCAGCTGCATCCGGTTAGACTGGAAGCCGACCCCAACATAGTTGGGAAAAGGCTAGGCAGATGATGAGCTCGCCTAATATCTCACGTGCCTGTGTTACATATTATGTATTTCAGCAGCTAACTTTAAAGATACCTCCTCACACACACATCCAAACCACACAATAATTAACCCACCTTAAGAAAATCCCTATCCTAGACAACAATATTTCTTCAGAACAGTCACAAACAACTTTTACAACTTGACCCCTCAACTCAATCATTTTTCTCCAAACCGCGGCTCTAGTAAAATGGAGTTCTAAATCCGGATCAAACTGGATTTTACGAGCCGGTTAAGATAAACCAGGGGTTATCTTTACTTAATAGTAATGGGTTTGGAGCTGGAGCTTTGAATTTTAATTTATTGTTCACCATGAGATTAGGCTGATGGTGAAATTTTGGTGAAAAGGCTGATTGGACACATACGATTTCTATACGACATTTTGCGCTTTTATGTCTACGATATCTTCATAAAGGTGCATTTCAAGCTGTCCAATAAATAAAACTGCCAGCAAGTGCTTGAAAAATGTATGACAATTGGAGTACCTAACTGGAAACATATACGAACAGAGCAAGCTAATATAAAGCTTGTAAAAACACAGCAACATCCTACATAAAGCTTACAAAATGGCGACGACGGGAGCTAGCATTTCGAAAGTGCAATTTCCGATCTGTTAACCACTCCTAATTGTTCCCTCAAGTGTCTAGTTAGGTTCCCTTAGAGTCTAGGATAAGACAAAACGAGAAACGCGAGAAAAGCTTGCACTGTTAGTTGGAATAAAAAGTTTTTTTTTTGTAGAGAATACTATTGAGTGGCAAAGGAAACTGAGATGAATGCCTGTTACATGACAGATTTCTAGATACTCCTCAATATAATTTATTATACACTTTAATTAAAATTATTAAAATGTCCTAACAAACATAACCGCCTGGCCACAGGACGGGCGGTGCGTACTGCGGTGCGGCGGGTGGTGCGGCGGGCGTGGCATGACTAGTACATTTCTTTTCATTTGTTTTAGTCACTAGACGCTTCGCCATTCGCATCGCGCGAAAATTTGCTGCAGTGAATGTAACACCAAACTAAATGGCGTCGAAAAATTCTTCTGCATCGCTGTCAAATCTGAAAGTCTTACGTCTGTTCCCGCCATTAACGCGCGTCTCGATTTTAATATTCACATAATATTAAAAGAGACTTTACATAATAAAAACAGTGTATTTAGTCAGTGTACGGCATGCTCAAGACATTAATATGGCAGCGTTCACGGCCTCGAGCGACACGGCTTGCGAAGCGACTTGCGTCAGGCCGGGTCCAATTTAAAACCGATTGTCGCGCTCCTAATAATATTATTATGTCAGTTTTTATTCGGAAAACCGAAAAACGCGACCACGTGGCCAGGTTCTTCGAAAAAAAAAGTGACGTATGGGCGCGACGATCGAGTATTCACGCGGCGACTCGTACCCCGCTAGCAACATCTTTCATTTGTTTTCTCTACAAACGATGTCGCAAGATGCGTGTCGCTTGAACTCGTGGCCAATCGTGATCGGCAGACAAGTGAAACACTTTGTTTTAATACTTGCAGCACGTAGTTCATATTTACATGGCGTCTGCCTTTAAACAGTACGAACAGAATAAAAATAAGTGTTTGAACTGATCAAATAGTACTTCGAAAACAAGGCCTATTTATGTCAGATGTTCAATATGTGATACTAAAATGTCTTTCTCGTTCATTCCTGTACAATTTGAGACACTTTGGGCATTCAAAATACTGATTAAAAATAAAATGAATAATAGAAATAACCGGCATCCGTCAAGAGAGCTGAACCAGCACCGCCACGCCTACATGGTTACAGGTTTTGTTGATAGGGCTAGAAAGGGGGTGACTACTGAGATGACTAGTGAAAGATTCTCCTCTGTGGTCTGATGGTAAGACCTGGTGCCGTATTATGAACTATTATTGCCACCATTTTTCCAGTGTGTGAGAGAGAGACGGAGCTAGACCAGGCCGATAGCACCATCCCGTTTTCGCAATGGAATAGTGATGGCGTTAACACTTCATAATACTACCCCTGATTCGTAAACCAGAAAAAAGATAAACTATTTTAGATGTTTTTAAAAATAAGCTCTACTTTGATTACTTTGCTTCTCATAGTTTCAGATTTTTTATTTAATTTTAGTACATTTTGTGATGAGTGAGAGCAGTGGTGGCCCAGTGGCAACGGCCGCGACTTACGACTTGTATGTCGTAGGTTCGAGCCCTGACAGGCGCTTTACTTTGTGTAAATTATTTCATCACCACTGCTCTCAAAACGGTGAAGAAAAACATCGTAAGGAAACCGGCATGTCATGTCAAAACATGTGACATCTATCAACCTGCACTGGGCCCGCGTGGTGAATTACGGCCCACACCCTCTCACAGAGAGGAGGCCTGTGTCCCAGCAGTGGGAACGTAATAGGCTGATGACATTTTGTGATACAAAGAAGAAGGATTAAATATACTCAATCAATTTCAATGTTTTACCAAAACAAACATAAACTAATATCACTGTACTTATTATAAATATGTCGATACATCGCCCTGCCTTTATTAGCCTGTTAGCACATAAGCCAAGCTACACGATAGCTATAAATAAGAGCTTGCCAACCGCAACACGCAGGCGCCATGTTTGAACAAGGCATGGTGTTCCATGGGAAATATTAATTTATTCACGACTTGAAATATGGAGATCGGTTTACAGAGTTAATATTTATTATACCAGAGATTCATTATTGGTACTGATTAAGGTTGGTGGATTTAGGGCTTAACAGATGGGCTCTTGGCTAAGGTACGGATCGATCGAGAGCATTGGTGGCCCAGTAGTAAAAGCCGCGACTCAGGAGTTGTTAGGTCGCAGGTTAGAAGCCAGAGAAGCGCTTTACTTTGTGTAAATTATTTCATCACCGCTGCTCTCAAGGGCCCGCGTGGTTGATTACGGCCACTCCCAGGTGTTCTAGCAGTAGGAGTAACATTATAGATTGATTATATTTATGTAGGTCTAAACATTGATTAATACAAAAGTTTTGAAAAAAAAAATACAACAATAATGATTGAAATCTTTAAAAATATGTCATTCACGTCATTCATCAAAAACAAACACAACATTTTTAAGCCTTCAGTAATACAGGTTCCCACTGTTGGGACACATGAGTCCTGTGTCCCAGCAGTAGGAAAATTACAAGCTAATTATGGATCGATCGAAGGATAAGCTACGCTTAGGTTTATGGATGGGTGATCATCCCGTACATAATCATATCCCTCCGTGCCTCAGAAAGCACGTTAAGCCGTTGGTCCGGGCTATAATTCATAGATCTTTGACAGTCGTTACGGGTAGTCCGAAGCCCGGAAGTCTGACCACCAGTCTTACCAAGGGGTATCGTGTTATCCAATAACTGGGCTGTAGAGGTCAGACAGGGTAACATGATACCCCTTGGTAAGACTGGTGGTCAGGCTTCCGGGCTTCCTACCCAATAACTGGGCTGTAGAGGTCAGACAGGCAATCGATCCATTTAAAGTACTAGTAGGTTAGTCTGGAAGGTGACCCCATGATTATGATAGTGGCTTTTAACATAATTTTAAAATTCTCCTTTGCTCAGAAAATTGTTTGATCTAATAATAGCCAGGGTTTTATTTAGGTAGGCACGAAATTGGAGCGAGTGTAAAATGCAAGCCGTGTCCAATAAGCAGGTTCTTTTTTTCTCTTGTCCTAACGCACAGTCATGTTGTTTGAGCAGCATTTTAAAATAGTGTTTATTAGGGTAATTTAACTTTTAATATCGCAACTCTTGATATTCCTAAAAGAGAATAGAAATGGCAATTGTTCAAGAGAGCAGGGGCCTAAACCGGCCACATTAGCAATTCCTCTAAAAGAAGTACATTTCCTGAATTCCAGCTGTCATTAGCAATTCCTCTAATCCATACTAATATTATAAATTCGAAAGTAACTCTGTCCGTCTGTCTGTATGTTACCTTTTCACGCCTAAACCACTGAACGGATTTCGATAAAATTTGGCAAAGAGATAGATGGCATCTCGTGGAAGGACATAGGCTACTTTTTATCGACATACGACGCGGGCGAAGCCACGGGCGGAAGCTAGTTTGACATAAAAGCAATTCATAATTTGTGGACCATTTTACGAATCTCCATAGAAAACTGTCAAACAGATGAATTATTTCTTAATATGAATTACACGCAGATCATAATATATTATGAATTGTCAGTTTGCGAAATTTTACGATGATTCATAATATTTTCATATTATGATTCTGCTAAAGTGACTGTTTTAAGCCCCCAGAGATTTCGTTAATTTGACGTAAAAATGTTACAGTCGATAACATTATTAATTCCTACTTACAATGTCTAACTGTAGTTACGTAAAGGTGCCTACAGATTTGCTGCAAAATCGAGTAGTTACATAAATGTGTAAGCAACAAGAAGAGACAGGATCTTATTGATCGTCAAAGCACAGCATATCGAGCGACAAAGCGAGAATTTACCAGGCATCTTTTGAGCTCGCTCGTTCCATCGTAGATTTCATAGATCGATCGAGATCGAGATCAAGGTCAAAAGCAGCAGAGGCCCTAGACAAAGTGACATTCTAACAGCGATCAATGTTATCGCTGATAGAATGTCACTTTGTCTGACATAAGCTATCAAAAAGCTTATGTCAATCCTGTTGAAAGTCGTTGTAGAAATACGAAACGCTTTCGAAGCGATTGTAACATGTCTAGGCCCTCAGGACATTTCGAAAAAAAAGGATTGTATCGATAGTTAATCAGTAATAACTTCCAATATCGCAAAAAAGATCGGAATTCACATTAAAATCCTTCTTTAAAACAAGAACAATAAAATAGTCTAACCGCCACACATATCTTTACCGAAATCACGTCTTGAAATCCGCACTTACGCCAGTCAGGCGTACAGACATTTATTATTGAACTCCATTCCTTGCCCGTTACCCGGTTCATTAGGCCCACATTCTGTACATCCGGGTAGGATATTGCCCGGGTGATGTACATGGCATGTAAGTGTGTACTAGAGAGTATTTAATGCGGTTATTTGTTTTTATTTGAAGATTTTTTGTATTATCTAATAAAGATGTAAAAATAAAAACCAAACAGCGAACCTGTCGGTTTTGGAAGTTACTCAAAATAGTGAAGCAATAATTTATAAATTACTCTGCAAAACAATCCGCGCAACACGGAATTATTTCCGCGAAATTTTACGGAAACAAGTACAAATTTTGCGGAATACAGAATGGCCGGAACATTGACGTCCAAAAACATCTGTCACCCCCATGTATGTTCCGCGATTTTTCAGTTTTGGAGTTATGACTTTTTTGAGAATTTTCGACATGAAGAACACAAGAATTCGTCGAGATTTTTTTTACAGCGTGACATAAATGTGTCCTATAAACGCCGCGTGTCGCTGCCGTGCAATGTTTGGCTGGACACACCTTAAGAGGAAATAGGGTCGCTCCCCTCTCCATACAAACGTTCTCGCCTACAACACAACATACAAAAGCACGGTTAATGATAAATAATTACATGAATAAATAAATAGCCAATATACAAAAAAAAACAATAACATAAGAAACAAGTCACTGTGATGACCCAATTGGCTATTTTTTCTCTGGTTTATGACCTTAGAGCAATGATTTTTTACAGTAAAATAAATATCAACTAGTTATATGCCTCTATGTTTTCCGTTTTGATGATACATTATCTATAGAAGCACTAGAACCCTCAGAAAATGCTCAAATATGCCTGTTTAGACCGCTGTCATCAGAAACCTATTGTACAAATTTGACAACTATTAATAAAAAAATAAAAACATAGAGGCACAGTAAATATCTTTCTTATCCAATTAATAAAATATCTTTTCAATTGGTCCAATATTGGAGGAGGAAACAGACAAGAGCCGAACCTCGAATTATGAATTTTTGTGTATAGAAAAGACCGACCCTATTTCCTCTTAACGCTTTAAATTCTACATCTATTTTAAAACAAATCGTCTCACCTGTGCTAAGTACGATCATTTCTGTAAACTCTCTCCTTCAAAGCTATTACGACCTTCCACCATTTGCTCGCTACCAGTCGTGAATCTTACAGCTAGTTCAACAAATCCACAATCAGTTAAATCGCTTCGCCCATTACTATAAATTTCAACGGGTTTACGACTTGCAAGGTAATCAGACAGGTATTGCACTGAGTTTAAGTATTATTTTAAAGGTGGCTATTAATAAAGGTTAAGTGTTTTTTATGTGGGTAGCCGACAATTAATTTGAAAATAGTAGCTAAATTGAAAATGCTTGGAAAATACTCTCGGGTTTTTTTAACGACTTTAGCGATAATAGTACAGGCAATTAGCAGTATTAGTAATTAACTCTGCAATCGTTATTTTTTTTTTGTTATATTTATTTTTTGTCATTTGCCATTTGCTCAGAGGGCAAAGACAAGTGACAATCGCTTCGAAAGCGTTTCGTATTACTACAAAGACAGACATAATATGCTTTTCGATAGCTTTATTATTATATGTCAGTTCTAAACATTTAGGGTTCCGTAGTCAAAGGGTAAAGACCCTATTACTAAGACTCTGTCCATCTGTCCGTCTGTCACCAGGCTGTATCTCATGAACCGTGATAGTTAGTCATGTAAGTGCATTGAATGACGATTTCCTGAAATTTTAATTCCATGCACTTACAAGAACTTAGAGAATTGTATTGCTGATTCTAATGTTAATAATTCTGTAAATCCATATTTGTTACAATCGCTACTAATAGATCAACATACAACTTGATACTTACCTGCAAATTGCAAAAAACGTAAGAAAATCTGAATTTCGGGGCCACCCTGTTTCGGAATCCAATTTACCTTCAAACCTAAACTTCGCTTTCCAGCCCTCGTAATCGGATTAAACTTTACTGAAAATATTTCACATGATGTTCGATGCGCGGTAATCCGATTTATGTGAATCAATCTGCGAACTGTATACTGTTGGTAAAATTGAGCAGTCTGTCTCCCGACCTATAGGCAGTTTAGAGTGTTACATTTTGAATAAAGTTTGTGTTATTAGAGTTCAGATAACCCTGCCAGTGTTGCGGGAAAGTCCGAAAGGGATACCGGGATCTTGACAACAGGTAACTGAAGGAACACGAGTCAGTAAAAGTCTGACACGCCCTTCCGCTCCGCCCAGAGCGAGAAAAGTCATTTGAGGATTTCCTAAGCTCAAAAAAAAAAAAAAACGAGGTGCGATTCTTGGGTGTGCCCGGATTTGATAGCAATAGACTCGCCCCGTGTTACATGGGATCTCCCGCTCTGGGTGAGCGGGAGAAGTCATTTGATGAATTTCCACACGCAAAAAAAAAAAAAAGCTTTCAGATAACTCTTCATAAATATTTTTGCTTGTACTTAGCTACTTTAGATATGTAAGTAAGTACAGTCGACTGCGGTAACACTTTGATTTTGAGCTGGCCTAAAGGCTCATGTAGACTGACGCGACTTGTCACGTGACGTGTCGCGTGGCGATCGCAACACCTTCAACACAAGCGTGTCGCGATATCGCCTCCTACTGGTGAAAAACCGCTGCGTCATGATGCGTCGCGCTACGCTGCGATGCGTTTTCAAGGAGGGCTTCGAATTATCTCAATAAAATATGTATCTTTATGTGTACTAAATAAAGTTATATTTTGTATGACTTGGTAGTGCGCGCCGCGTCGCGTCACGTCACGTCTCGGTGTGAACTGACCCATAAGTAGGTATTTTTGACGTTCTAAATTGCCTTTTAAGTGCCTATTTGAAATAAATTATTTGACTTTGACTTTATTTCGTGTCTTAAAATATAATTTACCTTCTAAAATCTTCTCTGTCTAAAACACTCCATCTTAAAAGCGTGCCACAAAGTCTCTACATTCACGTACCTGAGAACAAAAAATAAAGATATTTTAATAAAAAAGTAGAGCCAAAATGAGGTTTCCGCTCTACAAACCCCTTGTCGAGTCGAGCTCTACAACGATTTTCACTTGCAAGCGAACTTTTGAAAATCCGATTTTAAAAACTAAAACTCTACGTAGAGCAAAGGTAGAGTTTTGTTTGGAAACTGCGATGGTAAGCGCTATCTGGGTAGAGTATGAATTATTATGGAACAACTTTTAAACTGTCATGTGTGGGAAGTGAATGAAAACTCACTGCGAGTGACATAGTAGGCGCCTAGGAGATAATTCAAAAGATTTCACTAATTTTAATAATTCCCATGAGTAATTGAGCCTTTTTTTTTTTTGAGTGTGAAAATCATCCAATGGCTTCTCCCGCTCTGGGCGGAGCGGAAGGGCGTGTCAGACTTTCACTGACTAAAACCCACCCGTGTTCCTTCAGTTGCCTGTTACCAAGGTCTTAGTATCCCTTTCGGACTTTCCCGCAACCCTGACAATTGAGTCTGCTGTCCAATTCTCAGAAAAATTCAGACTCCGGGCTGTTAGGTACCTACTGAGAATGTTCTGATGAAAAACCCAATTACGCTTTGACCGACCTGGGAATCAAACCCAAGATCCTACGCTTAGCGGCATTTATCCTTGCGAAGTTGCGACCACTACACCAACGACACAATAAGGTCACAGTATAAATAAAAATCCAGTCTGCCTAGCCTTTTCTCAACTATGTTGTGGTCGGCTTCCAGTCTAACCGGATGCAGCTGAATACTAGTATATTACATGGAGCGACTGCCTATCTGACCTCCATAACCCAGTAACTGGGTAAGTAAGTAGTAAGTAAGTCATTTATTTGTCCAAAACACGAGTATACACACACAAGGCATGCAAGATGTTACAATAAATTATGTCACAGTCATGTTTTGCCTTTACGGCGTACAAATTTAGAGGTACAGTACATTAAGTTATACAAGTGTCAATTAATAATTCAATTCAAAATATAGTGGTCTTAGAGATGTCAATATTAAAAAAAAACAGAATACAATAAAATAAACATAAAAATAAAACGTGCAGATTAAATGTCATACAAATCAAATTAACTTATCATTTAAAAACTCATCAATTCTGTAATACACTTTTTCTAACAAAAGGCTTTTTAGTCTATTTCGCAATTGTTTGGTAGTATATTCCCTCCAATGTTTTGGCAACGTATTATAAAGAATTGGTGCCATACAGAATATGCTTTTGCGCAATAAAGCCGTCTTGGATTGAGGGATACAAAGCTTGCTATTGTCACGTCTATTTCGAACAAACTTCTCTGACACTAAAGGGAATAAGTGCGAGTTCGATTTGGCAAACATAATGGTCTCCAAAATGTACATTAATGGAAGTGTTAATATTTTATACTTTTTAAATAACGGTTTGCAGCTCTCAGTAACCTGTAGTCTAAACATAGCTCTAAGGCATCTCTTTTGCGTTTTAAAAATGACTTCTTTATTTGTTGAGTTTCCCCAACATATAATTCCATATCTTAAGTTACATGACACTAGACCATGATAAGCAGTTAGCAGAGCATCATTATTTAACATCGGCGCTAGTTTATATAATGCATAAGCGGATCTACTATTTTTTTTGCATAATGCTTCCGTATGCGCTTTCCAATCTAATTTGCTGTCTATAGTAACTCCTAGAAATTTTGCTGTGTCAACTCTATCTACAAGGTTATTACAGTAATGTACTCTCACATTCGGAATGGTTGACCTTTGTGCAAAATGCATAATATTAGTTTTCTCTAAATTTATTTTCAGGTTATTGTTTTCCAACCATTTTATCATTGATTCCAAAGTATTGTTAATATCAATTTCGTATTTGTCTATATTTTCGCATGGGATTTTAATGGTACTGTCATCGACGAACAGTGTCATGGGGTGGGGAATACTTTTGGGTAGGTCATTAATATATAGTATAAAAAATAGTGGCCCAACGACAGTACCTTGCGGTACGCCAAATTTAACTGCACGTTCTTTTGACCTATATATAATTTCCTGTTTATTGCTTTTATTTATTGCTGAGATATCTGTGAATTGTCTTCTGTTACTTAAATAAGACCGAATGAGGTTTGAGACGTTACCTCTAATGCCATATGCTTCTAACTTATCAATAAGTATGTCATGCCGGACGTGATCGAAAGCCTGCGTCATGTCGCAGAATATCGTACATACCGGTATGTTCGCATCGACTTTTGGCATGACATTGTGTAAAAAATCATATATTGCCTGATCTATTGTTTTACCGTTTCTAAATCCCTTCTGTTCATTCGCCAAAATATTTACTTTTTCCAAATAAATATACAATTTTTTATATAAATATTTTTCAAATATTTTCGAGATTATGCTGATAAGAGATATTGGTCTATAAAATTGCATTAATTCTTTATTTTCCTTTTTGAACAGTGGTTTGATAATAGATATTTTTAGTGCGTCCGGAAAGACACCTGTCTCAATACAAAGATTAATTATATGGCTTAGATGCATTGATATTTCTTCCGCTACTGCTTTTAAAACTTTTGTTGACAGGCCATCGTATCCTACATACACTATTTGTGTTTTTTAAACCTTTTATAATTTTAATTACATCCATTAGCGAGCATGGGGACAGAAAAAAAGAATCTTTACTTTTCGTAATTAAAGATGTTGCGTTTTTTCCAGATCTCATTATAGGATTAATTTTGTCAACAAAATAATTATTAAAAGCATCTGCAATATCTTTTGGGTCAGTGATAATGTCATTATTTACTTGAATTTTGTCAATATAGTTTTTGGGAATGTTACATTTTGAGTCATTTATTATTTTCCAAGTAGTTTTGTTATCGTATAGTTATTTTGCGCCTTTTGTATGAGCCTAGAATAACAAGTTAGCTTTTGTTTATTCACCTCATTTGGTGTCAGTCTATACTGCCATAAAAGTTGTCTTTTCTTTCTACTACAGAGTTTAATACCCCGAGACACCCATTTTGGTTTTCTGATTGTGTATAATACTATACCTGTGCTTCTGACGGCATAACGACTGTCAAAGATCCACGAATGACAGCCGGGACCAACGGCTTATCGTGCTTTCCGAGGCACGGAGGAGTCTCGGTGTGTAAAGATGGTCACCCATCCACGGACCACCCCGGCAAGCCTCACCACCTAAACCTGATGGATCGACCCGTGCGGCTGTTATAACTTAGCCACGAACTCCATCTAAAAGAACATTAAACATGTACTCATTACTAACCGATTTACAAGTTCCTGATGATATGATGAAATTAACTTCGAACTAGTTTCACAACTTGTACCGAAGGGCGTAAGCGACAAATCAACCCTGATCGCACGGAATTGTACGTACAGAAGGTCGGCTCCATACAACTAGCGAAAACATGCGCATGCACATGCACATGCGCACAGACACGTGCGTACGGCGATCGCAAACAAATTCCAGTCGCAAGTGCAAGCGCACTCCGCAGACGTATTAAAATAAGACGTTCACATTTCAAGTAACTAAAATACAAGCGGTCGTTGAACCCAAAAAAAGGAGTAATTTTTTTTTTTGTTGTCGGTTTTAGATGATATCTACCTTACCAAGTCTTACCAAGGCGTATCGGTATACCCAGTAACTGGGTTATGGAGGTATGATAGGCAGTCGCTGCATGTAAAATACTGCAGGCGTGTAGCATGAGCACCGTTTTGTCGACGGAACAGTAAACAAAAATGACATTTCCTGTAGACAGTACGACGGCAGCAAAGTAGAAAGAGTCAACTGCACTTTTTACGAAATTCACTCTTTTACATAATTCGACTCAGAATTCTTTGTTTTGTCATAAGATTTACCGGTTGTCAGAGTGATTTTGACAGTAAGGATAGAAAACTTTCTTCCGAAATAGTCTACCTACAAAAAGACCTAGACAAAGATCGTTAGAAATGAAAGACAAAATGACAGATTGTAGAAGGATTTCTACGGTGCGATGTCAAAAATGAAGAAACGAACTGTCACTTTGTATGGAAAAAGCTATGTCTATTCTTCGTAGAGATAGAAAGCGCCATGCTACGCCTGACTACAACTCGACCCCAACATAGTTGGGAAAAGGCTAGGCAGATGATGATGATATCGATACCGTCACGTGTAGTTTTGCTAACTAATTTTATTTGACCCTGTATATCTAGTTGTGCTGATGTCGCATAAGCCTTATGGATCCAAACCTACGGATATTGCTTCTTGGAACCCATGAACGCCACATACATACTAATTATCTGAATCAAAGGGAGTATATCCCATTGATTGGGGTAGATCCTTTTTACGGTGTCGTTGTCCCCCTAATAATCCCTTGTAGGGATTTGTAAGCTATCCATTTAATTGAATCGTGCTAATTACGGTACTGCTATAGTGTCGTGACATACATACCTACCGAAAATATAAAAAAAATACAGAGAAAATGGGCCGTGAAGTTTTCTTAGAAATTGTTTTGTTAGAGTCGCGCCAGTCTGCATGAGGCTTTATAATTTTTTTTTATTTTTTTTTGTAAATCTAGCTTTCGCCCGCGGCTTCGCTCGCGTGGATGTCCATAAACATTCCACGGGAACGTGAAAAACGTAGTGTTATATTGTCGTAGTCGGTCGTAGGACCTTTCGTGTGCGGCAGCAGACTCGCACTTGATCATGATTAGGAATCATAATTTTGTAAATTGAATTGAAATAAATTGTATAAGTAATTTATTATTTATATGCCATAGATTTTTACAGTTTGTGACTTTTTTTCATAGATTTTTACAATTTGAGAGTTTAAACTCACACAATGTCTTATTAGTATTACTTGTAAATATAGGAATATTGTGGTATCGTATACTTTTACAATGTTTGTAAATATGTGAGTACCATGTATCGCAAATATAATTAATTAATTTGTCATTGCTCCAATTTTAATTCTTTTTACCTAATGTGGTACAGTAATCTTATTCTAGGTGCATTGTCTTCACATAATTATAATTTGATGTCCTATACAAAATACTATAAAACACTTTTAAAAGAGTACCGGTAGAGATTCTTGCCCATTCTTCTCCATACGAAAACTACCTTTTGGAAGGGGCAACTAGAAACAGTTCTATTTCCTTGTTTTTGACGTAAAAAAAATCCTTTTATGTGACTAATAGAAATAAATTATTTGACTTTGAAAATCTACCTCATTCGAGTTTTAGCTACCAAGAAAAAACTACCATAAAATCTTCCCATCTAGCTTAACTTACCAGGAATACACTTAATAATCCCCAACGGTATATCTATAGGCAATTCAATTTGCAAGGGCCGGAATCAATGTCCCTTCATGTCCGTTTTAATTGAATGGCTTAATCGTTGGGCAGACTGGGCACTGATGGCCGATATGGCGCGCAAATCGGTTGAGGACCTTTACGTTTTGAACATTGTGTCGATTTTAATATGTTCGGCATTAATACTGGCCGTTATTGATTTGTTAAACAGCCGCTTTGGAGAAATTTTTTTTGTTGTTAAAAATAATATTTTGAATTCGGAATTTTAGATTTTTTTTTTGTTACAGATAATATTTTCAATTCGGAATCTTAGATAACTGACATTCAATTCTCTTAGTCGAGGTATAATCATATTCAGCCTATAATGTTCCCACTACTGGGATACAGGCCTCCTCTTTGTAAGAGATACATCATACATCACGTGAGCCCAGTGCGGGTTGGAAGATGTCGCCTGTCTTTGAATTTTTGGATTTAGGACAATCATACTGGTTTCCTCACGATGTTTTCCTTCACCGTTTGGAGAACAGTGTTGATGAAATAATTTACACAAAGTAATTTGCCTGTCTGGCTTCGAATACAACGACGCGACGGTGGGACGACATCCGACGAATAAAGACGAATCTAAGGATGTATTATTATTATCATTCATCAATATCGGTTCAATCGTTTAGTACCTAGTTACGAGGGAAAATACAGGTCAAACAGATCACCCTCTTTTTTTGGCTTTGCCGCAGTTGGGTAGAAATAAAACACTTTTAATCCCGAAAATATGTACTAAGCAGGTAATTTCAATACAGACGGACACTCAAACACACAGACCTAAATCGCTCTACCAATGTTAACAGAAATAGGTCTAAATCAATATTCAGACAATGTCCCGGTAATTGGATTGCGTAATCGTGGACTAACCCTGGGCCCTAATAGCCTATTTAGACCAATAGTTTGAGGTTCCCGGGATGTCAAATACCGTTACCATACTTTCTGGGGGTAACTTCAAAGTCAAAGTCAAATAATTTATTTCAAGTAGGCACATTAAAGGCACTTTTGAACGTCAAATACAAAGAAATAGAAATAGAACAGATTCTAGTTGCCCCTTCCAAAAGGTAGTTTTCGTATGGAGAAGAATTGGCAAGAAACTCCACCGTTACACTTATTAAAAAAAAATGTTTTACAACATTTGGTATACATCAATTATATAATTACATGTGAAGACGATGCACCGAGAATACAATTACTGTACCACAATAGGTAAAAAGAATTAAAAATGGAGCAATGACAAATAAATAAATTAAGTATGTGATAGATACATCACCATGAGCACCATGCTCACATATTTACAAACATTGTAAAAGTATACGATATCACAATACTCCTATAAACTTGCAAGTAATACTAATAGGACAGTGTGTGAGTTTAATAATCATAAAATGTAAAAAATCTATGATATACAAATAATAAATTATACAACTAGATTAGCAACCAGTTTGATTTTGTCCAACCTCGAATTTGTCCTATGGAGCAAGACCAGCATGTTTCCAAGCATTCTTATCTTGGATATAATCCTCTAATTTGTAATATGCTTGTTTACAAAGTGTACTTTTAATATGAGTTTTAAAGGATATTGACCAATTTGGACCAAATGCTGCCCAGCCATGGGAGTGCTTCCAAATGGTTCCTTGCATCAATTTATACATACAAAAATTAAAAAAAAAAAAATCGGTCCCAGGGTTAAAAAGTTATTGCCTTTATACGGAGCCGGCAGGTATCCATAGGAACTCCTCAACCAAACGAGACAGCACCATCGAGTTTGGACTCGTTGAATATGCGTTGACAAGTGCTTTACACTAGGCAGTGTCCAGGGTCTGATGATGGAGCCGGAAGGTGGCTATAGGAACTCCTCAACCAAACAAGAAAGCACAATCGTGTTTGAACTCGTTGGTTTTGTCTTGATAAGTACCTAGTATAGCCCAAGGTTGCATCGAGGGTCTGGTGATGGAGCCGGAAGGTACCGATAGGAACTCCTCAACCAAACAAGACAGCACCGTCGTGTTTGGACTCGTTGAATATGCATTGACAAGTGCGTTATACTAGGTAGTGTCCAGGGTCTGATGATGGAGCTGGAAGGTGGCCATTGGAACTCCTCAACCAAACAAGATAGCACCATCGTGTTTGGATTCGTTGGCTTTGTCTTGACAAGTACTTACTATAGTCAAGGTAGTATCCAGAGTCTGGTGTTGGAGCCGGAAAGTACCCATAGGAACTCCTCAACCAAACAAGATAGCACCATCGTGTTTGGACTCGTTGAATACGCTTTGACAAATGCTTTACACTACAATGTAAATGATATGCATAAAAATGGAATAAGAATGTGTTGTTTAACATAATTACTGTCATTATTTAATAAAATGCGCCATCGGTTGGTTGGTATTTAACATAATTACTGTCATTATTTAATAAAATGCGCCATCGGTTGGTTGGTATTCATCAATAAAAAATACTCAACAAAAAATAGTTTTTCTCAAAACTCCGCGGATAGATTTTATTGAGCTTTGGTTTACAGACTAAGCTCAAGGAACATAATGCACTTTGTGTCCATTCTGGGCAGCTCTTGGCCCAGCTCCCATATATGGATGGTCAGTAAAAAATATTTAACATGTAAATGATATGCATACAAATGAAATAATAATGTGTTTTTTAACATAATTACTGTCTTTATTTTTAATTAAATGCGCTATCTGTTGGTTGGTATTCATGAATAAAAAATACTCAACAAAAAATAGTTTTTCTCAAAACTCCGCGGATAGATTTTATTGAGCTTTGGTGTACAGACTAGTACAAGCTCAAGGAACATAATGCACTATGTGTCCATTCTGGGCAGCTCTTGGCCCAGCTCCCATATATGGATGGTCAGTAAAAAATATTTAACATGTAAATGATATGCATACAAATGAAATAATAATGTGTTTTTTAACATAATTACTGTCATTATTTAATCATATGCGCCACCGGTTGGTTGGTATTCATCAATAAAAAATTCTCAACAAAAATTCGTTTTTCTCGAAACTCCGCGGATAGATTTTATTGAGCTTTGGTGTACAGACTAGTACAAGCCCAAAGATTATAATGCACTATGTTTCCATTCTGGGCAGCACTTGGCCCAGCTCCCATAAATAGATGGTCAGTAAAAAATATTTAACATGTAAATGATATGCATACAAATGAAATAATAATGTGTTTTTTAACATAATTACTGTCATTATTTTTAATTAAATGCGCTATCTGTTGGTTGGTATTCATGAATAAAAAATACTCAACAAAAAATAGTTTTTCTCAAAACTCCGCGGATAGATTTTATTGAGCTTTGGTGTACAGACTAGTAAAAGCTCAAGAAACATAATGCACTATGTGTCCATTCTGGGCAGCTCTTGGCCCAGCTCCCATATATGGAAGGTCAGTAAAAAATATTTAACATGTAAATGATATGCATACAAATGAAATAATAATGTGTTTTTTAAAATAATTACTGTCATTATTTTAAATTAAATGCGCTATTTGTTGGTTGGTATTCATGAATAAAAAATACTCAACAAAAAATAGTTTTTCTCAAAACTCCGCGGATAGATTTTATTGAGCTTTGGTGTACAGACTAGTACAAGCCCAAGGAACATAATGCACTATATGTCCATTCTGGGCAGCTCTTGGCCCAGCTCCCATATATGGATGGTCAGTAAAAAATATTTAACATGTAAATGATATGCATACAAATGAAATAATAATGTGTTTTTTAACATAATTACTGTCTTTATTTTTAATTAAATGCGCCATCGGTTGGTTGGTATTCATCAATAAAAATACTCAACAAAAAATAGTTTTTCTCAAAACTCCGCGGATAGATTTTATTGAGCTTTAGTGTACAGACTAGTACAAGCCCAAGGAACATAATGCACTACGTGTCCATTCTGGGCAGCACTTGGTCCAGCTCCCATATATGGATGGTCAATAAAAAATATTTAACATGTAAATGATATGCATACAAATGAAATAATAATGTGTTTTTTAACATAATTACTGTCATTATTTTTAATTAAATGCGCTATCTGTTGGTTGGTATTCATCAATAAAAAATGCTCAACAAAAATTCGTTTTTCTCGAAACTCCTCGGATATATTTTATTGAGCTTTGGTGTACAGACTAGTATAAACCCAAGGAACATAATGTACTATGTGTCCATTCTGGGCAGCACTTGGTCCAACTCCCATATATGGATGGTCAATGTTCTTTTCTTTAATTTAATTGCAATATATCACTAGGTATTTTGTTATAGCATTTAACGCAGTACCCCATAAAAGATGTTTGTACTTTAGCTAATCTGAAAAATGGTTGATCTATTTTATCATTATTTCTAGTGTTAAAATTTCTTCGTCAAACTATCTGTCCAGCCCACTGTGAAATGGATTGGGTTTGGGAAAACTAAATATGAGTGCATATTATATTCAAATCAGATTTACAGAGTATTTGAAACCTTGAAGTGGACATTACTTTTTGAATTACTTTTTTTTTTTTTTTTTTAATCTTTATTTTTTAATGGAGGTTAGTTCTCAAGCCAAGCACCACTGATTTTTCGGATTCATGTGCGTATTGTAGAATCATCCCTTGTTCCAAAAACGGTGAAGGAAAATATCGTGAGGAATCCGGCATGTCTGAGAGATAGTTATCTACGGCATGTGAAGTCAAGGGCGGTGTAGTGGTATGTAACCCACACATACAGTGGTATGTATGTACATATGACGTCACACGTCCGTTAGTTCAAAATCTGAAATCGACAGTTGGTCACCGCCACCCGCATCACATAAGCGTCAATTTATGATCATCCTAATCTTATTTATTGTTTGTAAACCGTGTTTAGTTATAGTAACTTTATTATTAAACTCATTGTGTAATACCCAATGAACATTTAATTTCATTACACTATAGAAACTGTAATCACATCCCAACAAAAGTCTATAGCGGCATAAAAACTCTCAATAACCACACGAAAAAACAGAAAACATCTAAAATTTTAAATCAAATCAAATCAAATTGTTTATTGCAATCCATAATGTACAAATTATAGGGGGTAAATAAAAAATAATAGAAACAATTATGGACCCTGTCGGGCACAGTAAATTTTTAAATATGTTGAGAGAGGAAGAACGCTTTACAAGTTTTTCTTGTTAAATTATTTTAATTCCATTTGCCTATGTATTTATATTTCCATTCATTCACTTAGAGCGAATTTAATTTCATTTACTACAATTTAGTACCATTATTACTTACTAAAAATACCTGATCCATGACTAATGAGAACCGTTCAGGCGACCGAGTATTCTTGAATTAGAGCCAAAATAAACATCAAAACCAATCTACCTAACCTTTCCCAAGTATGTTGGGGTTGGGTTCCACCAGTATTTTATTTATTTATTAAACAACTAACTTATATTTACAGTTCCACCACATATAAGTTAACGGTCAATATCTGTTAGTAATTACATTAAATAACATAAAAACTAGACAAAATTTGATGAAATACAATTGAAATTAATCAAAATTAGACAAAATTAGACAAACTTAGTTAAGATTAGATAAAATTAGATAGAATTGGCATAAACATTGGCAAGCAAGATACACTTTAATTTAATTTAGTCACTCTTAGAGATTGCATTTTACATGGAGCGACTGCCTATCTGACCTCCACAACCCAGTTACTGGGTAACACCCGTAATAAAGATACCTACCAAATACAACATACCCTCACAAATCTTAAGAAGAGAACTGCTTCACTGCGCACTGAAGTGAATGCAAGGAAAATAAATCAAAGTAAAACTCGTCGGAGAGCGACTAAAAGAACGAACTCTTTAATCATTCGTTTGTTAAATTGCTTTAATAATTATAAAAGGAAAGTAGCAAAGGATTAAATTATCTACATGTTTAAAAATAAAAATAACTTCAAAAACATAACATGTAGGTAAAAAAATGCAAATCTCGCAGCTTCTTCTACCGCAAAAAGTTGTGAGATCTAATGTAAAACCAAGTCGGTTAATTTATTCAGTAGAACCTATCTATGGGAGCATCTATCCAACAAATTCATAAATTGTTAGCTAGTGACCTTAACATTAGTAGTATATCATATCTGTATTTAAAAAAATTAAGGTTGAAATAATTATATTAAAATGAATTAATTATTATTTTAAAAAGATGATTGAGTCTATTTGCAGTTTGTGGTAAAAAGTACCAGAGGCTCTAGACAAAGTGACATTCTATCAGCGATAACGATGATGGAAAAGGCGAAATATATAGCTATGACTGACATAAGCTATCGAAAAGCTTCAATCCTGTTGAAAGTCGTTGTAGAAATACGAAACCCTTTCGAAGCGATTGTCACTTGTCTAGGCCCTCAGAACTGTCTCTTTTGCACAATGAAAGTCGTGAGTCGGACATTGCATTAATTTTTCAACAAGATACTAAAACATCGAGGACATTTTTGGCTCATGTTAAAGTTTTCGGCCGTTACTTCTTTTAATGTGGTGATAAATCAGTATTAATTAGCATTTTTACAACCAAGTATTAATTTAAGTATTTTATTGCAGACCAGAGAGCAACGAGTCAGTGTGTTAATGGTATTAGACATATGCAGTCCGAAATATAAAGACTACTGCACGCATAGCATGACTACCGTAGAAACGGGTTTTGTCGACGGAAGAATAGAAAATGACAGATAGTGATTGTTTATCTGTCATTTTGTTTATTCTTCCGTCGACAAAACCTGTTCCCCCGTTTCCCGTTTCGTTAAACCCGTGCTGCACGCGAGTTCGTCTGCGAGTTTCTTGTGCTAACATAAAATATGTGTTATGTGACACTCGGCAAGACTAGCTTCCCATTAGTAAAAGAATTATCGCATTTGGATCAGCAGTCCCGAAGATTACGCTACATACAAATTAGTATAACCTCTTTTTCCATGTGTTGAAGTTATAAGTTCGTTCCTTTTTTAAATAACACGACAGATATGAGTTTTCATAGTATAGTATCTATTTGGCCGCTAAACACGAAAGATTTTCATAGTTAACATTGCCGGCCGTATCGTCACTTGTTTTTGACCAGTACAGCAATTTAAATTTATCTCGAAGAAGGTTGTCAAAAAATGCAGAAATTTCCAAGTATTTGTGAGAAAAAGAAATTTTAACTCAATCGAGCATGTCTGAAACCGATTTACTTAGATGAAATTAAACGCATACATATAGTGTTCTCCTGATATTACCACCGGATCGAGACTTAAGCTGGTGAAACTGTGGGGGCGCAGCTAGTTTTCTTTATTTTCCAAATACTACCGCCGTTGACTCACGTTTAATTAAATATATTTTTAGTAGAGTCCTGAATATTTATAAAATTCCTTAATATAAGTCTTATCCTGCGAATAAATTTTGACAATTTTATTCCACGGATAAAAGATATCTGACTTAGAGCTGATTTCATCAAAGTCAGATATCTTTTATCCGTTTGTTTTTTCCATTGTCGTCTGACAGTTTTTGTATAGAAAACCTGTCAAAAATTCAAAATGTATTCGCAGGTTATGTATGTATGACTTATACTCGGTATAAAAGTTTGGTGAAATTCGCCCTAAGTATGGTAATGGAATTAGAGTAACATGACAAAGTGAGAAAATGTCCATGATTAAAAAAAAAGAAGTTAAACTAATTACTAAGGCAATCTTGCTCTCCGATTAATAAGTATCGCGGAAACTCTGCAAAATCAAACAATTTTTTTTTAATATCCTCGATTATATTTTATCCAAACATTGTTATAACCTCCAAAATCAACACGAATAGATACAAGAAATATATTTAATTAATTACATTATATTATGGACTGAGCCTTCATCCTATGTATTCACTGATAAAGTCAATATTTTGACATATCCATTTTAAGTTGATCTGCCGAATAAATCTTCTCTTTGAAAACCGTGAGCAAAAAAATCCCGGTACTAATTTCGGGAGACCATTTTAGACTGGAGACGAAATTAGTCGGCTCATTCTTATAAGACCGATTACTTGTCGAGGGGACAATTCTTGTAAGAGCGTATCTGAGGGATAATTTATATACGGATTAGTACTATCGGAGAAGTATCTTTGTGTAGTAATTCGGGAGAGATTGAGACCTTTTATTTTTTTTCGAATTAGCTCTTTGTGCGTGCGAAATTGCTGAGAATTGATCGAGCTATTTTGCTATTTTTTTATTGTAGTCTTAAGTTATCTATATTTTTTTATTTGGCCTTCAGTAACAATTCAGTTGACTCTCTATGTTTTGCCAGCGGCGAACCAATTTTAAAGTTACAGTAGGTACAGTCGTACAATACTGTAATTTGAAAATATTGTAAAAGCCAATTATTTTTAAAAGAGTAACCGTGAAGTTTCTTGCCGGCTCTTCTCCATAGGAAACGACCAATTGGAACCGAGCACCTAGCTTCTGACGTTTCATAAGTGCCCATGTAGGTATATGTGAAATAAAATATTTAGAATTTTTTTTTTTGATGAAAATTAAATTCAGAATCATTATAAATTGTTTCATTCTGGCCCTGTCATTTTCAAACCATTGAAAGAACGAAACATTTTTTTAAATAAGTTTAACGCTAGTTGTATTTACAGATTTTTGGCAAAAACAGATTGTTAAAACAATATGCTAAATTACAAAAAAAACATTATGTAAACCAAAATCGGCACCTACTGATGAGATTGTTGATCACGACATCTTTTATAAATCGGGGAGACAACACTGCCCATCCCCATGACAATATTAATATATTCGTTGTTTACCCTTTCCAATACCCACGTTCCAACCCTTGATTGTCTATTTTTGAAACAAATACACGTGCCTCAAAACCATCCAACCCTAACTTATTTATTTACCTCAAATAAAATCGTTTACTAGTAAAACCATACTGAAATATTTTTCCAATGCCCGTAATAATATTTCCTATGGCAATTTCATTGTTTGTCGTACAAACTGGAAGGTAAGAAAATCAAATAGAAAAGCGGCCAAGTGCGAGTCGGTCTTGCATAAGAAGGGTGCCCTGCTATTTTTCTGCAAAAAACGCCAAAAAGAACACGTTTCTAAAAATAAAATAAAGTAAAAATTAAAGAGGGGTATCCCTGTAATATTTACTTTATTTTATTTTTATTATTTATTGTTATACCGGCCATTCATAGTAGTACAGTACACCTATTTTCTTAATGTCCTTCGGCAAACTTCGTGTTTCTTCAGTCGCTGGATTTCTATCAGTTACCCTTTGCACTCGGCTCAGAGCAGAAGCTCTCAATCGAATCAAAAAGAAAATCGTTGATCGTTAAGAAAATATTTGTACACACGGCTACACATCAAGCTATACATTTCCAGTATAAGCTGACCTCGCATTGCATAGAAATCCTATACAATGCGAGTACAGCATAAACTGGAAATATATAGCTTGATGTGTAGCCGTGTGTACCGTACACACTCTGAAAATGTCAAATGTCTACGTATTACGATTCAAAAGGTACAGCCCTGTGACAGATGGACGTACAGCGGAGCTTAATAGGGTCCCGTTACCACCCTTTAGTACGGAACCCTAAATAACCACGTTCTTCTGGCAGTTGGGTAAAAATATAAATTGTGAGCTTGAGAGAGGTAAATAGTCAATGATTGGTCGGTAGCCTTAAGTGGTAGTTTGTTTTGTACAGTGCGTAGTTTCTGGATTCCTATATCGATTGGTTAGTTCTACGAATCGTTATTGCATTAGGATCGTTATAGAACTGTTATAATAAAGTTAGTTCTCATAGTAAAGTTAAAATTAATAAAGTTAGATTTATGGACGCTGCAGCAGGCAAATCATGGCGCTTTCTATCTCTACGAAGAATAGACATAGCTATTTCTATACAAAGTGACAGTTCGTTTCTTCATTTTTGTTATCGCATCGTAGAAATCCTTCTAAAATCTGTTAATTTGTCTTTCATTTCTAACGATCTTTGTCTAGGTCTTTTGGTAGGTAGACTATTTCGAAAGAAAGTTTTCTATCCTTACTGTCAAAAGCACACTGACAACCGACATGTATGTCTAGTGAAGACAATTTGATTTTGGAAAAAAAATCCTATGACACAACAAAGAATCTAAGTCGAATTATGTAAAAGAGTGAATTTCCTATAGTGTGTTGACTCTTTCTACTTGGCTGCCGTCGTACTGTCTACAGGAAACGTCATTTTTGTCTACTCTTCCGTCGACAAAACGGTGCTCATGCTACGCCTGCTGATGATGAAATGTAATAGTTGTAACTGGTATCGATCGTTGCCGTAAATTGTCCTTGAAACACACTAAGAAAACAATATAATATATCTATAGCCGCCAATGATTCTCTAACCCCAACAACAATATCCAAAACTCGTGCAACCAGTAATCAAACAACACCGTATAGCGTTTACGGGGTGTTCACAAATGGGTGAGCTTGCACAAACTTGCAACAAGTTACCCTGCAAGCACTGAGCACTGGTTGTTTAAGTTGGCTTTAAGTTCACGCGGAGTGGTATGTTAACGTCAACTTATACTCGTAACTTACATAACTTGGTTTAGTGATGATTCTATGTCACGTATATTTAAGTGAGATTGATATCTTGTAATGTAAGCTAAGTTGGGCGTAGATTAAGTGAGGTGATATGTATAAGATCAGAAATGACATTGGAGCATAATAATCAGAAATGAAATTACACTGAAAAGAACCGGAGTGAAAAAGGTTAGGTTAGAACTGTGACCAACCGCGCGCGAGCCGAGCGAGCGAAGCCAGCGGTGTCGCGGCAGCCGCCGGCGAGTGTTACTTCCAAGTTGCTCGCAGAATTTTTTCACCATTTTCTAATTATCCGAGTTTTCGCAATGTCCCTAGGTTTTTCGCGAAAAGTCGAATTATCAAATCACCCTACGATTTAATAAACAGATTAATTATCTCAAATATCAATATGACTTGTTTTTTTACTTTTAAGTTCGTTTGTTGGAATGTCGTGTTTTTTGAAATTTACCAATTATTTCGTTATTTTTTATTATTTACCAATTATTTCTTTATTTTCGTTATTTTTTAAGAAGAGATTTTTTTTATTTTTGAAGCGCCTGTTATACCAGCTGAAACCACACTGGTTTCAGCTGGTATAACCAGATGCCACACAATAGCATCTGAACAGTGAATGTGTTTGTGATTTTACCGGCTCCAATATTCCTTTTGAACTGGTACACAGCAATGTAGCCTTTGTCTGTCCCAGGGCGGGTTTGTTGACAATCTAAACTCACTGTGTCATGCAATTGGTTCCAAATTCTGATTGTAATCGTAGTACTGAGACATAAGGTCATATGTTGTAAAGTTTGTCAACATGTCTTCTGATTAACCAGCCTCGTAAAGAGCAGTCGTGTACGCCTGGTATGGATATTATAAAGCTATCTCACAGATATTATAATACTATGTACAGATACCCAATCCCATACAAAGAAATGACACCACCCTAAGTCGCCAATTGAGCTGGCTATTTTTCATAGGTACTCCATTTTTTTAACAGATGGCAGCATCAGCGACTTACTAATTGCCAGAGACTGTAGTTTTACAACGCCATCTAGGAGTCTTGCCTAGATACTACGCAAGACTACTAGATTTTTTTTTTCCTTTTTTACGTTTTTTCTTCCTAGGTGTTCAATTTTTATATTTCTACGTAAAGTACTAGATAAAAAAAAAGTTGTTTGATTTTCCTTATTAATGAAACGACGCTGTCATCAAAAGAAAGAAAGAAAAAGAAAGAAAGAAAAATTGTTTATTCTGCACTAACTAAACGCACAATACAAAATAAAAAATGACATTTACTAAAACTACAAATAAGCCAAAAGCCTCGTATTTAATACCAAGAATATTAGACAATTATCTGTGGATGAGAGGCCAAAAACAAATTAGTTGCGTAATGTGTTGCGACATTAACAAATGAAAACAATCACAAATTAAACGAAATGCTGATTACAGTGGAAAATTATCAATTTCTGAAATAACAATAACAAGAAGTGCGTCGTATCTGTGCAAGAATAGGTCATTGCTCAGCTAAAAGCCGTGACTTCAGACGAACCTATTGTCAACAGCGCTGATTTTCAGCAAAAACCTCGCGAATGACGTAATGACGTCCCCCCATGTGAAAATACTATATCTGGTAAGCAGAATTTCTTACGAAAATGAGTGTGTCTGAATATTATGAAAGTAAGTACACGCGCCAAAGGAGTTAAGTAACCAGTCACGCACACTACAAAACTATCGCTGCTGTGTAAACGATTCATTACGTACTGTTCAATGACCGCCACGCACACATAGCATTCGTAGAGTGAGTGCGCTTACGTTTTGTAAATGATAGTATATCAGAATTTCGCATCGGAAGATTAACGTTCTCGTGGCGCAACAGGTAAGCATTCAACCTACAGCGACAAATGGTTAGAGTTCAAACCGTGGTTTTACTTAATAATAATTTTTGAGATTTTGTAACTTAGAATTAATATACTAACTGATAAATCGATATTCTGACCGGTTTGAGAATCTACCACAAGTTTCTCGCCTACTTAAAATTATTTGCCAGTTTAGAAGACAACTACCCGCTTTACAAAATATATTCCTGCCTTTTATTGTGAACTTATGTATGAGTCAGTTCGCATTAGCAACTACACCAACACTCCCTCTTTGGCACTTTTACGAAGTTTGTGATTGTGATAAATTAATTAACTGAGACTATGCATCATTTAACGATATTTCTAAAAGCTCAGATTATTGTTTTGCACGAGCAAAACATTTCTGTCAGTGAAATCGCAAGGCGCCTAATGATATCGGTAAGTAAAATTATTATTAAAAATATTGTATTTTAACGGTGGCATAATGTCACCGTTACCCAGTAATTTCAATTAGATTGTCTGTTGTGTCTCATTTAACGAATTGTAGTGATTGATGAGTAGTTGAAAATAATAGGAAATTACACCGGAGTATATATGTATTATCTGCATACCCACTCACTATAACGATATTTAATAATTACCATGATCGTTTTGCACAGTATTTTATAATAAAGGTTTCATCTGTATTTTGTATTGAAAAAATATAATGATTATGTTTGTAAATGAATATGAGTTATAATAATAATAAAATAACAATTTTGAAATGTTTTTTTTTCTAAATTATTTAAAAATATAAATTGCATTATATGGAAAATAATCAAAGGATATTTATTCGAAATAATGTATAATAAATTATTATTACGGAATGCTTAACACTTTTTAGATTTCGTTTTTTATTTTTTTATGTGAATAGACTGAATAATATATTATGTGTCATAATTATATTATATAAATATTACTTTTTTATTATTATTATAAATGTATACATAATTTCAATAAACTATATATATTATGTAGTATATGAATTATTGTCCTTGTATAAATATATATTCTCTTCATTTTATTTATATTGTGTAGGAGTTTTTAATTTCTTAATTTATAATTTGGGAGGTGTATGTTTATGTTTAGTTTTAATATTTTCCCTTTTTTTTGTAGAGAAAAACTGTTCGACTGTGGGTGCATCGTCACGCTGAGACAGGCGAAATAAACCGTCGCCTGCCTGGACCGACACCATTGGCATACACAAATGCTTCGCCTCGGCACCGTGAGATTGTTGCCACCCATACATCAGATCCATTCGCTAAGACCAGCATAACAGCAGTAGCACACAACGTGACTATGCAAACTGTACGGAACCACCTGCGAGCGGACGGTTTGTCATGTTGCAAACCGG
The DNA here is from genome assembly GCA_947363905.1 of Lithophane semibrunnea. Taxonomy (NCBI): domain Eukaryota; kingdom Metazoa; phylum Arthropoda; class Insecta; order Lepidoptera; family Noctuidae; genus Lithophane; species Lithophane semibrunnea. The sequence continues at coordinate 2,472,940 of OX376208.1, forward strand.
CGCGGAAAATTTTATTATCCTCCGTGCACCGTCAAACTCGCGTTCGCTTCGCGAAGGAATATCGGCACTTCGATTGGCAAAACAATGTCGTCATATTTACTGATGAGAAATGTTTCAAATCAGATAAGGATGGACGAAAAATACTATGGAGGAAAAAAGGAGACCGATACACGGAAAAAAATATTTTGCCACTTAGGACTAGTGGCCGCATTACACTAGGGTATTGGGGCTGGATGTCGTCGATGGGTCCCGGTGAGCTCGTTGAAGTGGGAGCTCGTAATAATAGTCACGGCTATTTAGATATTTTAAAAAATGTTATGCTGCCCACAGTGCGAGTTGCCTATCCAAACGAGCATATTTATTTTGTGCACGACAACTGTGCTGTGCACAAAGCACATATTGTGCAAGATTGGCTAAGATCACAAACAGATGTGACTGTTATTGATTGGCCTGCTAAAAGTCCAGATTTAAACCCCATAGAAAATTTATGGGGTCATATGGTGTTGAACTGGGACCCATCTGAAGTTAGATCAAAGTCTAATCTGGATGAAGTTGTAACGTCGACTTGGGAGTCGTTACGTGGTAGTGACCTTTGCAACAACATGGTTGCTAGTATGAGCAGACGTTTGCAACTTGTCATAGACAGCGAAGGGGCACCCATTCATTATTAACATAATAGTTAATTATAATTATTGAAACTGGACGTGGACGTCCTACGGCTAATATGATGATGAAATTTAATTAATAATGTATAATATATCCACTAATATGATTAATTACGGATCATCTTGAGTAAGTGTAATATCGAAAATTACCGCCGACTTATCATTTTACCGTCTTTAATTTTCAGACATTTTAACGAATTTAAATCTAATATTTTCCTAGAAACAGTGTTGGTAATAATTATAATACTGTTCCCGATACCGGTGGGTTTTATTTTTATATTTTATATTTATATACCCCGGTATTTTATATTTTGATTTATTTTTATTTTTACATTAATATTTAAAAATGTAATTTATAAGTTACAACTGAACTACAGACAATACTGTCACTGTTACTGTTGTTTGTGTGTTACTGTCTGTTACTACTTGCTGTTTGTTGTTATAACGAAATAAACGAAATCTTAATACTATTCTTCAAAACTTTACAGCATATTTAGCCATGATAAAATAAGTCGGCGGTACTGGAGTGCGAGTGATGTTATTGTTACTGGATCAGATTATATATTTATCTATGTGACATGTTTATTCACTCCGTCCATTGTTTATTATGATTGTATAAAAAGATGTAATGGTAATTATGTTCTAAATATATTGTGCATTTATAATAAAACATGATAACTTGTGATATTCTTTTATTTTTTAAATAAAGATATAAATAAAAATGGTTTTATTTATTTAAGCTATTTTAAATAAATTTCTAAACAAAAAATATTCTAATTGCTTTAGCTTAAAATTTTAAATCTCAAAAAGAATCACCACTTCAGAGAATCGAACCCACATACCTGTACTCAGAAGTATATGGATTATTCGTTGAGCTACGAATGCTTTAACTGTTATGGCGAAATTTGGTTATACTATCATTACTAGAAGACATAGGCGCACTCACTCTACGTAATGAATCGTTTACACAGCGGCGATAGTTTTGTAGTGTGTGTGCGTGACTGGTTACTTATCTCCTTTGGCGCGTGTACATAGAAATAAAAAATAAAATAAAAATATATTTAAAAGTGTATACCTATGTCTGTATTTATGCGTAACATAATAAAAATAAAAGATACATAAACTGAGGGGTATAATAATTACACTGAAAATAAAAAAAAAATAAAAAAATACTACGGTGTGTATTCCTAAATCTACTATAATATTTGAGGTAAATAAATTTGAATCTATCATCACTTGAGTAAAACGCCATCTATCGCAAAGAGCTCTCGACAAAATGTTTTACAGATGGCTACTTTATCATTCTAAGGGTTCGAATTGAAGTAAACGGCTTAATTTAAGTTTTTTGTTGAAAATACGAGATTTATGAGTATAAATACATAAATCAGCGTTAAACAAAGATGTTTTGATTTTTATTAATATTACCTCAGTCAAAATTTGCCGTATAACGCTTTTTAGTGATTGTTAATTTCATAAATTGTTACTTATGCTGCCATCTATGATTTTTTGAATTCTTTTTGAAGTGAAACTTCTTTAGGCACTTTTTGGGAGAACAAAAATTATGGAACTCGCGTCATCGTCATGCTTGAAGTGATTGGTTTTTTTAGCGCCATCTACCGTAGTTTTCACTTCTATCGGCAGTCTGTAAAGAGTGCCCCGCGTGTTTTTTTTACAGGAGTCAAACTCAAAGCATTTATGTCAATTAAAGCATTTAAAGGCATTTTTGAACTGTCGAAGAGTCAGAAAGTTGAAGCTAGTTGCCCATTCCAAAACGTAGATTTCTATGGAGAAGAACGGGCAAGAAACTCCAAGGACACTCTTTTATATATAGATATTACAAAAATCATGGGTAGGTTTGTACGGCGTGACTATTATTTATGTTTATGCAATGTTGGGAAGACGATACGACAGTAAGACAATAATTTTAAACTATTTCTAATGACATTTCTAGACTAAATACAAAAATTCACTCAAATATTATAGCCAATTAGTGTGCCTAGTCAATAAAGCTAGTCGGCTGATCGACAAACCTATAGTCGGCCCACCGCTACTAATAGTTTATTTGAATAATCTTGATTGATTTGGATGAAGTTTCCACCATTATTAAGATAATTTATTCCGGAAGATTTATATGCATAGTACGTAATATTTCATTTCGATGTCGCACAGAGATCTCAACGTTTGTAAACGTTGAGATCTCTTTTTTTTTTTCTAAAAGGCCTCCCTCCACTTCTTCCATCTTTTCAAGCCCGCGCGCGCGACAAAAAACACACCCAGACTGCACAAGTGCGGCCAGTACGGTTGAAAAATAAAAAGATGCTAATGAAAATTAACTTTAAGGTGCTCTTTATAACCTTTTTTTCCAAGCCTGCCCTGTCCCACTCCTGGGCAAAGGCCTCCCTCCACTCCTTCCATCTTTCGAGAGCCCGCGCGTCCTCTTTCCAGGTTTAATGGAACCTATCCAGCTCGTCCCGCTATCTCCTACGTATAGTCTGCCGCGACCCCGTCTCTGCCTCAGGGCACCAGTTCTGTGCTATTTGGGCCCACAGTTTATCCGGCATGCGGCAGACATGTCCTGCCCAGTCACATTTAAGTTGAGCAGCCTTTTGAGCCACGTCAGCTATCTTTGTTTTGGAACGCAGTATTGTGTTACGAACACGATCCGTTAATTTAACGCCTAGTATATCGCGATCGCTAGTGATCGATAAAGTTTTATGCATGTCTAAAAATTCTGCTAACCCCGAAAGAATATTATATTAGTCTGATTCTACATACATTAGTAAAAAGCCTGAACTAAGCTCCTTTTCAATGTTTAAGTAATGGCGTAATAAAACAAAAAGGTTTTCTTTTAGGGGTCCGCATTTAGAAGATAAAAACGCTTTGTTAGGATTACCCATTATTTATTCATTTAAAGACGAGTTCGTGAGGGATCTGTGGAGAGGAATGGGACAATGGCTAAAGAATCAATATTGTTCAAGAAATACTTTTAGTATTTTTTTGTCGATATTGACCCGGTTCCAACAAACAATAGAAAATGTTTTCAAAAAAAAAAAAACAACCAATTCCAAAAAAAAACACAAACAATTGAAAAATAACTCGGTGTCTTTGCTTTTCAATTTTTGTTTTTTGCCACCGACTTCCGAAATAAAAGTTATTTTTCACTTTTTAGTGTATTTTTTGAAAGGTTTTTTTTGTAAGTAAATGTTATTGTTTTTTTTGTAAGTAATTTTTTTTATTTTTCTCTTTTTATTTGTGGTATCTGCCCCACATAAATTAGAATACCACTACCTGCTATGTAAATAACAGTCACGGAGTCACATCAGATATCGTCTACATATATAAAGTCTAAGTGGGAAAAAAACCTAATATTGAAGCTAACTCAAAAACTACGCAAGCAAAGTTAATAAAATTTATATGGGACTACCTCTGAAGCACGACCTACCAAACAATCATCAAAATCGATCCATAATTTAAAAAAACATAACGAATTGAGAACCACCTTATTTTTGAAGAATTTAAAAACGGATAATAAGTGGTCGTTACCAATAGTTACTTCAACCAGTTGCTATAATCTCTTTTGTTTGAATAATTTTTCTATACTTTTGTGAGGATTATTAATTTATAAAGTAACTTTATGTACATTAACATTACATTAAACATTAAAATTACTATAGATATATATAACACAACTATCTATTTACAGTAGGTACTAAGTTAAATGACTGATTAAAACTAACTAACTAACAAATAAACAATTAAAAAAATATGGCGTCGAAAAATTCCTCCGCATCGCTGTCGGCTGGTAATGTACCCAAGAGACTGAAAAGAAAAATAAAGAAAGAAAAATTGTTTATTCTGCACAAACTAAACGCACACATTACAAAATAACAGAATGTCATTTTTTTTATTTTTTTATTTATTAATAAAGCTTATATCTAGGTCACAATCATTTTAACACTCTGACTCCTAAACTAGGTGTATGTGCCTGTGTCTTAGGAGTCAGTGATTCTTCGTAACAAACAAAGACTTATTATATTTACTTAGTACCCAAAAGCCTCGTATTCCGAGGCTCTTAGTCTGTGGCACAGAGTACATTTCCAATCTGTGGTCAGAGACCAAGATACAGACTGGCGGCATTGCCATGTTGTATGGCAATGCTTAGCCTCTGACTAAGGTCAAAGCCAGCGCTTGGGTCACGGGAAGCGTCAACCAGCCGTTTGGAGATTTCTTTGAACAGCTGGTTTGTTAATGTATATCTATTTTGAGTTTTCTTAACTACTCGATATCGAAAGGAGATTTATTATAATATTTTGAGCTCATCATAATACAATGCATTTTTTTTTGTTATAAAAAGAAATATAATACTGCAGTTATATAACTTGGCAGGTATGAACATAGGCTCGTATAACTTTCGCGCATGTTCTCTCACTCACAATCGACTCATGTCACCATTTGGCTCCTAAAAAATGTTACTGCGCACCCCTCTGTGCGAACTTCGAAACTGTCAAGCTATATCGGCCGTATAAACTTTTATAAAAAGTTGAAAAAACGTGGGTTTCTACGGACTAAATAAAAAAATCTGAAAAGTGAATCTACTGTCGCATTTCAATATTCTACCATAGTTCAGTTACATAGAACCTGCGAACTACAAATTTAATTCATTCTGTTTGCAGCTGGATCGAATAAATACAGTTCACCCTTTATTTTTAGCAATCCGGTTAATACAGTCCGCTTGGTCCATCAGACGAGCGCAGTAAATAACAGCTTGACTAATGGGCTCGATGATTGAAACGTAACGAATAACCTTTGTATCCTAATTTAAAAAGTTTAAAACATATTTGTATCGTTATTTAAACGTTATAGAAAACGTCACGGTTTACTTTTTCAATAACGTTTTATTATACATATATTATACTTATCTGATATATATATGTTGATACTCTTCTAAATTTAAATGGACCATTTTTTTTTTAAATAAAATAATATAACAGGTGATTGACACAAAACCGTTATTTTCCTAACCTCTAAATATTTATTTAAAACTGCATCAAAATCCGTTGCGTATTTTAAAATAATAACGCGGACAGCGACGAAAAGCGATATACACGAAAAGTGACTTTGTTTTATAATATTTAGAGATTAGGCAAATAACGGTATTCGCCCTTTCGTTATTTCGAAATAAATGTATAATAAACTTTGTTATTTCAAGATGAATACAAAGCATAATTTTAATCTAAATCTATACCTAATGTATTACGTGAAGCTTTGTTTTTTTAAGAAAACGGTGCTGATACATAACGGCCGCAAAACGGGCCATCATTTTGCGGCCGTTAAATTGTAGAACATTTCTGTGTGGACGGATGTAAATTTTTTTGCCGTCATTTGTTTGCACCGCTTTCATAAGGACTTTAGAGTTCGAACTTCTACCTAATCATATTCTGATGTTTAAACGGATGTATTTTTAATAATAATTCTAGTACCTACTGTCTGGCCATTTTCTCACGTCAATCAGAGTCACTTTAGAAGTAGGTATCATTAATCTGAATTCAGTTTATTTATACCCAAAAATGAAGCCTTTACCACACAGCCTAAATTCTATTGCATTGTAATGTTTTACAGAACCATTGTTCATATAATTTATCTTTGTAATACTGGCTCCATATAACGCTACAAATTATTTTAAGTGCCCCTGCCGTCGAGGTATAGGTACATAGCTCAAATTGCGCTATTTATGTATATAACCAGCAAAGTGTGAGTTGTACTGCTGAGCGTTCTGTACTATGCTAATTATCGAATGTAATATTACTGAAATAATACAGCCTCGTTGGTCTAGTGGTGGTAAGAGCAGTGGTGGCCCAGTGGTAACGGCCTCGACTTACGAGTTGTAGGTCGTAGGTTTGAACCCTGCCAGGCGCTTTACTTTGTGTAAATAATTTCATAACTGCTCTCAAAACGACGAAGGAAAACATCGTGAGGAAACCGGCATGTCTTAGAATAAAAAAAATTAAGACATGTTACATCTACCAACCCGCACTGGGCCTGCGTGGTAGATTACGGCCCACTCCCTCTCACAGAGAGGAGGCCTGTGTCCCAGCAGTGGGAACATTATAGGCAGATTATGTATTATACATGTATGGTCTAGTGGTCGCAAGCGCTACTGCTGAGCATGAGGTCCTGGGTTCGAATCCCGGGTCGGGCAAATTGGTATTCGGTTTTTTAAACTGTAATTTCTCAGTAGCAGCTGGGAGTCTGGATTTAGGCCCGGTTGATGGCAATAGGCTCGCCTACTATTACATGGAACTTAAGCGTAGCTGGGGCACCACGAACCAATCAGAGGTCCTATACAAAGTGACATTCTGAGATAACGATGTGGAAAAGGCAAAAATGTATAGGACCGGGCACTGAACGTCTCTCCATGTAAAATACTGGTGTTCCTATTTTCATATATGTCAATCAATCTGCCTACCCTTTTCCTCTGTTGGGGTCGGCTTCCAGTCTAACTGAATGCAGCTGATTAACAGTATTTTACATGGATCGACTGCCTATCTGACCTCCACAACCCAGTACCTGGGTAAGACTGGTTGTCAGACTTTCGAGCTTCTGACGAACCGTAACGACTGTCAAAGATCAACGAATGACAGCCGGGACCAACGGACTACGTATAGGACTGACATATCGAAACGCTTACTTCAATTCGGTTGAAAGTCGTTGTAGAAATGCGAAACGCTTTCGAAGTGATTGTCACTTGTCTAGGCCCTGTGAAGCCGCACGAAAAAGGTAACACGGGAAATCGCTAACACGTTAAAAGAAAATTCGGATTTACCTGCATTTTTTTATCTCAAATACCGCCGAGACATGCAAAGTAAGTTAATTTAACGCTTCCAAGTCCCCAATGAGTTTTGAAGAAGAGATAAATCTTGCTCAGCATTGATTAATGTCTGTATCATCACGGTTGTCTAACTCTCGGGGGTAAGCAGTTAAGCGAGTGTCAATCATCAAGGTACGGTGATGAGACTTTGATGAATGTGTTTGTATGTGAAGGGAAGTGTTATTTAGATATCTCTTAGAGTCAATTTGTTTAACTATTAAGTTTCCTGACTTTACCCCCTTTTGCTTTAAAACTCTGACATCAGGTTAGTCACTAACCACACGAAAAGAATTAATTTTAATAACGAAAAAAAAAACAACCGACTTAAAAAAATATTTAATTTAATTTCGGAAATCGTCTTTGCTTTTTAATTTTCGTTTTTGACTTTTTAGTGATTTTTTTTGGAAGTCGGTTGTTTTTTTTTTCACTTTTTAGTTGTGGTGGGAATTTGTGTGGGTAGGTCCCACACAAATTCGAATATCACTACCTGCTATGTAAATAGCAGTGACGGAGCCATTTAGAACATCGTCTACAATATACTAATTGGGAAAAATACGTAATATTGAAGCTTACTCAAAAACTACGCAAGCAAATATGGGGGACCACCTCTGTAGCATGACATACCATATTCATAATTTTGGCGGAGTACTCGGGATAAAAACATACCTACAAAAAAAAACGACGAATTGAGAACCTCCTCCTTTTTGAACAAGTCGGATAAAAAGTGTACATCATTAGGTGGATAAGTTTTTAGAGAATCAGTTACTTATTTCTCTTCATAACTCATACTTTATATTACAAAAGTTACTTAAAACTATGTCAGTTGGTTTCCAATTCACTTTTAAGATTTAATGGCAAAAACGCCAGAGAACCACAAAAAGTTTTGCTTGCATTGCGCAGTGCATGTCAGCGCAATGCTAGTGGAAAACTTTGTGTGCCTCCCGGATGTACGATAGTGATGGGACAGATTCGGATATGTATGTGCGGATACACAATTGAAATATTACTCACTTAATGTTAAACGTGAGGTATTCCAAAATCTACAAAACCAAATGCTTATTACGTATAGCGTAATCAGCCCAATTTATTAGCAAATAAATAAATATTTTTTTGGTTGTATGACATGCCGGTTTCCTCACGGTATTTTCCTCTACCGTTTTAAGAGCAATAGTGATTAAATAAATCACACAAAAAGGTGCCTACCTGTGCTCGAACCCACGACCTACACATAAGTCGGGGGCGTTACCACTGGGCAGGTAGGATGTTGTATTCGTGAATATAAAAGTTCCACCTGTGGCTGTCACTCTAACGGGTTTATGAACGCAGATATCCGAAAACTTATTGCATACAATCTTAAGAATGAACAATACACTTGTCACAAATGAATGAATGATGTTGAGGGGAGTGAAAGGGAACTAATAAAGGGTATGTGAGTCGTACAAGGCAGTGAGTGGTAACGCCGGGAGGGGGCGCCCTTGGACATAATATGACCTTATTGGTGATGTTCTACAGAAAGGTCAGGTGCGTAGCACTCCCAACCGGCGTGCGTGTAGACCAGATGTATGAACGTAAACGAGGCAAAAGGAGTATGTAAGGATCTTAGAATTCTGTAATTTCTGCCTACCGCCATGGGAAAAAGACGTGCGTTTATATATGAGTGTGTGTGTTGACTTCCAAAATCAAATCATTACGAACGATGCCAACTGATTCACAGACTAAACACATCAAATAACAAGTACTTCTTACCATGATTGACAGCCATCTATCCCAGGCAAAAGCTATTAGCCTGTTAACGCTTCTTCAAGAAATATTGCTCAACCAACTGCAAAAATAGGCAAAACGAAACAGCTGTCACTCAAATTGTACCTAAAAACGATGGCAAAATACATTTAGGACCTTTAATGTACCATATTTTATGCAAAATAAAGATATTCTATTCTAGACACGCATATACTAGATACAATGAATGAATCAATCAATCTGCCCAGCCTTTTCCCAACTATGTTCGAGTCGGCTTCCAGTCTAACCGGATGCAGCTGAAGCTGTAGGCAGTCGCTCCTAAATAATATAGATAGCAAAATAACGGTAGTGATTTAAATAATATGGCTGCCTGTCAAGCATGCCAGAAATATAGATGAGATGAAAATGACACAAACCATTTTATGCAACAACAATTTTTTAACGTTATTTAAATTCGACACGTTTTTGAGTCATTTGTACGAATGCAAGGTTTTAAATGTTTTTACTGCGTCATGCTTTAAAAAATGCATATATATTTTTAGCTTTAATTTTTAACAAAGAGTTCACGAATGGATTGGTTACAAAAATTGCGTGCAAATAAATATTTTTAACCTATGTACGCTTTCGCATTTGAACCATGGGTACATACAAGTTAATTGTACAACATTTACAGCCTTGGACATTGATTCATCATCTGCGTTTTCCCAACCAAGTAGAGGTCGGCTTCCAGTCTAACCGCATGCAGCTGAATACCAGTATTTTACATGGAGCGACTGCCTATCTGACCTCCACAACCCAGTAACTGATAATACGATACCCCTTGGCAAGACTGGTAACGTTGTCAGACTTTCGGGCTTCTGACGACCCGTAACGACTGACAAAGATCCACAAATGACAGCCGGGACCAGCGGCTTAACATGCTTTCCGAGGTACGGAGGAGTCTTGACATGAAAAGATGGTCACCCATCCACGGACCAGCCCCGGAAAGCGTAGCTTAACCTGATGGATCGACTCGTGCGGCTGTTATTACTTAGCCACGAGCTCCTCCTCGAGCTTTGTACATTGATTATTTAAAAAAAAACTGACTGCCTCGTTGTTTTAGTGGTCACAAGCGCTACAGCTGTGTGAGAGGTCCTGGGTTCGATTCCCAGGTCGGACAAAGTGTTATTGAGTTTTCCGTCTAGAATTTCTCAGTAGCAGCCCGGAGTCTGGATATGTGCCCGGTTTATGGCAATAGGCTCGCCCCCACATCTGGTGAAATGTGGGTGTACTCTAATGTAAAAAAAAATAGAAATGAGAACAAACGGGTACTATAAATTAAATTTTAAAATAAATAGTTTTTATTTCGAATTATGAAAATATCCGAAACTATATTCTTAAAAAGTTAAGAACATCCCTATACGTTAGTCTGCATTGAAAGAATACTTCATAGTGTTACCAGGAACGTAGGTATTGAAAGAACTCCTACATTTTTAGGAATTACTTCAAAGTTTTATTCGTCTGTCGACTGAGGTCAAGAAACTTTGCAAACTTACTTACAAACTAGTGCCTTTTAGTAACTGTGCGGCCAATTTGAGTACTCTCTCTCGTTAAGTTACTTTAAGTTATAACGTCTTTTGAACCGACTTAAAAGAAAAATGAGGAGGTTATGTTCGTCTGTTTGTATTGTTTTTATGTACTTAACCGCTAAGCTACCAACGATGAGCTCGTGGCTAAGTAATAACAGCCGCACGGGTCGATCCATCAGGTTAAGCTACGCTCGCCGGGGTTGGTCCTTGGATGGGTGACCATCTTTACATATCGAGCCTCAGAAAGCACGATAAGCCGTTGGTCATTTGTGGATCTTTGACAGTCGTTACGAGTCGTCAGAAGCCTGAAATTCTGACCACCAGTCTTCCCAAGGCGTATGGTATTACCCAGTTACTGGGTTGTGAAGGTCAGATAGGCAGTCGCTCCATGTAAATTCAGCTGCATCCGGTTGGATTGGAAGCCGACCCCAACAGAGGAAAAGGCTACGCAGATTGATTGCCATATTTGAAAATAGGAACACCAGTATTTTAGATGGAGGGACCGTCAGTATTAAAATGTCTATCTAATGTAATATTTGTGCTATTATGTTCAGTGCCCGGTCCAATACAGTTACTAGAGTTAGTAAATATTATTTCAAATGTTTATTATTGTTTGTGTACAGTGCTGTTCCAGCCCAAAATGGCAGTTTATATGATTGGCGGGTTTTTCCGTGGCGGCCATTTTGTGGGACATTATTTTGATCTACAATCAAATGGTGGAACGCGTTTTAGATTTCAAATGTTTGGTATTTAAGTTCATGTGGTTTATAATTTTATTGAATACTAGCTGCGCCCCGCGGTTTCAAGTGTAAGTCTCCATCCCGTGGGAATATCGGGATAAAAAGTATCCTATGTCCTATTCCAAGTCATGGTCTACCCCTGTGCCAAATTTCATACATATCCGTTCAGCCGTTTTAGCGTGTAAGCGTACCTAACAAAGAAACAACAAACTCAGTTTTGCATTAAAAATATATTAGTTAGGATGTGTGTCTATAATTAAGACAGTTAAAAAAAAAAAAAAACTTAATTCTAATCTAAATCTTACTATGATTCACGGACTTTAATTGATTTGAAAACTTAACTAAAGACAGTGACAGTTAAAATATCGATGTCAGAGACGTTACTTTCGAACTTGTGGAAATGACTTAATATTTCTCCGTACGCTAACGTTACTATCGCAACAGTAACCTAGCAACGATTGTTTATCGTTGCTAGGTTACTGTTGCTAGAGCTGCAATTGGTTGACTTTGGGTAGTCACTCTGCTGTCAAGTTTGTAGTTCTGCCTCTCAGGTTAGCCAACCGGTAAAGATATGAAATATAATTTTCTTCTTCTAATACGTTCGTGTCCAATATAACAATGCACTCAGGGTACTGTTGGGACTGCCATGGCGTTGCAGTGCGTCAGGGATGTTTGCTGAGGCGCGGGTTGATGGTTTTGCCGGAAACGGTGTGCCTCCCTACTCACTCGCGTTCGTGGTAGTTCCAACTCTATACTGGGTGTATTTGCAGATCGGGGGGAGTCCCCCATGCTACAGAGGTGGATGCTGCTTCATGTCGCAGTTTAATTTGTGTTGTGTGTTGAATACTAACATTAGTTATTAAGTATATTGTTACTAACAAGAATATGGACCTGGTCCGAAATAAATGTTTATAATAATAATACGAAGACATATTATGTCCGGGAACCGAATAAACCCGATTATGTATTTAATGATATTTTCGGTATTTGTTTTTCTTGTTTAGATATAAGCCTCTGATACAACGACCTATCTGTAGTTTGAAACTTTGAAAATATCTAGGCAGATTGGTTGAGGTAAGGTCCTAACATGATCATATGAAATCAGTGATGATAATATTGTCTATGACACACATTAGTGTGTCATAGACAATATTATCATCACTGTGTCTAGTTTTCTTTTAATGTTTCATTTTTTTTTTTTTGTATATTGGCACCCAGCTGTTTATTAATGTACCTAATTAGTTATAATTTAACCGTGTTTTTGTATGTTGTGCTGTCTTTTGTGTGCACCAAATAAACGTTTTATCTATCTATCTATCTAGGTAGGTACATTAATAATCTCACCTGTATCAGCTTGTATTATTTTCGTTAACAATCCGAACAGTTACTGCACTAAGCACAAATACCTGTGAACAAAAATAAAAAGGTTGTTTAAAACCATTATGACCATCATTATCTGCCTAGGCTTTTCCCAACCATGTTGGGGTCGGCTTTCAGCTGCATCCGGTTAGACTGGAAGCCGACCCCAACATAGTTGGGAAAAGGCTAGGCAGATGATGATGATGATGTTGGGTTCGGCTTCCAGTCTAACCAGATGCAGCTGAATACCAGTATTTTACTTAAAGGCTCTTACATACTGGGGCGATTCGTCCCGCGACGCGACGCCGCCGCATTGTTCGCCGTGAAGTTTTCTCAGAAATTGTTTTGTTAAATTTCGCGTCGCGCGGCGAATCGCGCCAGGATGTAAGAGCCTTAAAGCGACTGCCTATCTGACCTCCACAACCCAGTTACTGGGTAACACGATACCCCTTGGCAAGACTGGTTGATAGACTTTCGGGTTTCTGACTACCCGAAACGACTGTCAAAGTTCCACGAATGATAGCCGGGACCAACGGCTTAACGTGCTTTCCGAGGCACGGAGGAGCATGAATGATGTTACTAATATTTCATATTTTGATTTAAAATGTTTAGCTTGGTCTGTTTTTTTTTTTTAATTTGAATGTGAATTAAAGTGTCCGTGGAGTTTCTTGCTCGTTCTTCTCCATAGAAACCTACTACGATTTAGAAGGGGCAACTAGCTTCATCTTTCTAACTGACTGACCCCTAGAAAATTCAGAAGTATCTGTAATTGGTTTGTCTGTCTCGGTAGTTATATAAGTATGCCAAGTTTCAGCTCAATCGGATGCCAGGAAGTGCTTGAAAAATGGATGACAATTGGTGTAACTAGAAACACATATGGCCACCTTCCGGCTCCATCATCAGACCTTGAACACCACCCAGTGTCAAAGCACTTGTTAATATGTAACCAATGAGTCCAAACACGATGGTGCTATCTTGTTTGATTGAGGAGTTCCTATGCCCAACTTCTGACTCCATCATCAGAATAGCTCCATGATATCAATTTATCAAAATGTCTCGGTAGTTGTATAAGTATGCCAAGTTTCAGCTCAATCGGATGCCAGGAAGTGCTTGAAAAATTGATGACAAAAGGAGTAACCGGAAACACATACGAACAGAGCAAGCTAATATAAAGCTTGTAATAAAAACAAAATGCTTTCGAAGCTATTGTCACTTGTCTAGGCCCTCTGTACTGAAACGTGCTTCAGACCCGAAGCCATCTTTCTCTAATACAGGCTATTTATTACCTTCACACTACCGACATTCGAGCTCTTGGTATATTAACGTTTAGTTTAGAGAATGCTCTAGAAGTAGGTATTTTAGACTTATTGCTTGGTTACCGAGGGCGAGTGACAAATACGACGCAATGCGAAACTGTTAGAGGCTTGTCCATTACGTGTTATATTTCGTCAAAAAACGAGTACAGAACGTGGTATATTTTTTAATTAAGATCAAGTTTTTACAAAACATCATTACGTCGATCAATCTGCCAAGCCTTTTGCCAAATATATTGGGGCCGGCTTCCAGTCTAACCGGATGCAGCTAAATACCAGTATTTTACTTAAAGCGACTGCCTATCTGACCCCCAAAATTAACCCAGTTACTGGGTAACACGATGAAATCATCAAATTACTTCTCCCGCTCCGTCCAGAGCGGGAGAAGTAATTTGATGATTTGCGTGTCAGACTTTTACTGACTAAATCCCACCCGTGTTCCTTCAGTTGCCTGTTGCCAGGGGCCCCGGTATCCCTTTCGGACTTTCCCGCAGCCCTGGCAGGAACACGATACCCCTTAGCAAGACTGGTTGATAGACTTTCGGGTTTCCGACTACCCAAAACGACTGACAGCCAGAACCAACGGCATAACGTGATTTGTGAGGCATGGAGAGGTCTCGATATACAGCGTGAACTTTTATTAATGAGCAGCCTCTTTTTGGTACTGATCAAAATGAACAACTTTCAATATGTGGTCAAACCTAAAGTCGCAAAAAAAAAGCTAAAATAACAAGTTGCGAGAAAATATGTATAACATTCACACAAAACGGCCATCAGCATAATAATACTTACTACTCAACCATATTTTAAACTTCCAACGACCAACGATCAATTAGGCAGAGGTTTCGCTATAAGAACTTCTAGGGTCGGCGATCAGCGAACGAATGATCGAGTAGGTATGGGCGTTATTTCACGTCACTAGTTACAATAACTGGCTACAGGGCATGTAACCGAATAACTAGTTTCGATTCACACATAAACACGCAATTTTTGTAACTATATACAATCTAATTCTAACATAATTACCAGGTAATAACTATTTACATATAATTTACTGATTAAAACTATACAAATAAACAATTGACTAAAAGATGGCGTCGAAAAATTCCTCCGCATCGCTGTCGGCTGGTAATGTACCCAAGAGACTGGCGGCATTGCCACGTTGGATGGCAATGCTTAGCCTCTGACCAAGGCAAAAGCTTTTTGTAACTAGTTACATTACAATGCAGTGATCGAATGAAAGCGAGAAACGAAACAAAAGTACGTTGCGAGCGCATGTCGTTTCTTTCGCGCGTAATATGTTCTGCCCTGTAACTACTTGTAGCTACAAAAACTTATTTGTTCAAAAAATTCAAAGCTAACGTAACGTATTATTTAAGTAACCATTTATATTTTCGTTTCGTAAATAACTTTAATATACTTCGATATAATCACCATGTTGAATCACCGAATAGAATTTGCAAAATAGCCTACTCACTAACTAGTGACTAGGCTATTTTAGGCGCGAAACGTAACGTAACTACGTTACGTTTCGCGAAAATCACGTAACGACCCATACCTCAGATAGAGCCTTAGCTGTCCCATAAGCACTACGGTTAGTGGGAGGGGTATGGTGTTGCCAACTCTTAACAGTGTTGCTAGTTAAATGTACACAATACTACTATATTTTTACCCGACTACGGCGAAGAAAAAGGAGGGTTATGATTTTGACCGGTATGTATGTATGTATGTATGTTCATCTGTTCCCTCCTATCTTCCAAACCACTTATCACAATTTGACAAATGAGGTATCGTTAGAAGCGTCGTGATTGTCCGCTGGTTATAGGCTATGTGAAGTCACATTAAATTAAAAATGGCGCCCTCTAGAGAACATAAAGTGAGGAACTTAAAAAAAAAAATTGGTTTAGTCGTACCATGTTGGGTATCAAATGAAAGGGCTTAATGAGCACATTTCAAAAATATATATATTATAACCCCAAAAGAATTTAAAAAAAAATCAAGTAATAAAAACTGAAACCCAACTACGACTTAAAAGGTATAAACAAGACACCTACCACAGACAGACAAATTAAAAATCTTTTAATTTTTTAGTTTTTATTACTTGATTTTTTTGTAACATATGTAAGTAAGTAACCGAATTTGCAGACTATGATGATATTAGTGACAGACGGATGATTCAGCACGTACACGTCGTTGTCTAGCTAAACATACGAGAAAAATATAACAATATTTCCTTCGATAACTCGATAAGGTAGCTTCAATATTAAATTACTGATATTACTTTTGTGACTAAGGCATACCTAAACGAAAATGTTCGTGAAAGTTGGCAAGTTGGAGAGGTGGTATAATAACCTTCACATTAGTGAAACCACTCGTTTATCTAGCAGACCGATAAACAACGTGAAATTAAATTAACTAACCAAACTTCTTAGACCTATTGGAATTACGGGGTTAACGACCGCTGGTACTGAAGTCTGAAGTTACTTGAAACCATCTTTTTTAATGTGTAACATGTAATACGGCGGGTCCGACCGGCTGAGTTGGCGTGGCGACGCGACGCGGCCAACAGTCAAAAGCCAACATCCAAACGTTTTTTCTATATCTATATCTTCTATCTATATCTATACATATAATAAATCTGTAGACGAGGCGTTTCTGTACAATGAAAAAAAAAGTTGGTGGGTTGTCCAAGAATAACCAACAGATTCCATTTCTACCACTTTTGGAATTTTTGTCTGTTTGTCTGTTTGTCTGTCTGTCTGTTTGTATGTTCTTAAGTTTGATTGTTCCACTATCACGTAAAAAGTACGAAATCAATATGGTTAACTTTTATACTCAAATATTGTGTGTAACTCGATGTTTCATTTAGTTTTTGTTTCATCGCAATCGCTTCAAAATATCAAAAGATATATGAATTTAAAGTGTTCAAGAAGGAACTTTCATTACGTAATGTACATACACGTAACGACATCTATTGACGCGAAATGATACTTACTTCTTAATTACTAGGTTTGTGAGATCGTGTGTTGTTATATGACCGTCATATTCTTTGCGCGGAAACTTAACGCGATACATTGTGTATAGAATATAACTCTAAAGTTAGGTTAATTAAAATTTTCCAGATGCGTTGTTTATTTATTAGTTTAGTATTAGTGCGATAGGCAGCGCTACCTATCTTTCAAATCTTGATAATCATGAAAGAATAGTGACAAATGTTAATTTCTTAAAAAATATAGGTATTTATTCTTTAATTACTCACTTTTCTACATAGTTTATTTAGCTTACAGTGTTCGAACGTTTTCCCATATATTTTGACAGTATCACTTCGTGCTCGATAGATGGCGTTGTTCGTTTAATGTCATTTTCTGAATCGCGGTGCTAAGAGTCTCCGTCGAAGAATGACTTTCGCCCAGATACTCCAAATAATTTTTAGAGTAGGTATCTTTGTTTTTTGACTTCTTTAGTGTCGATAGTAAAAATAAATAATAATAAGTAATAATATAATAAATAAATAATAAATTGTTGGTTGGGTTGTCATTCGTAGAAAGTATTGATCTTAGAGATGGGTTGTAACAGGTGAAACACGATATCTGTGATCACTGTGACTGTGACAAAAAAATAACAGATCCAAATATCTGTTATTAAATCACAGCCTGTGATTTTTGTACAGACGATAAATACGTATTGACTCAATTGAATATCTTCTTTATTTCTTTTCGTTAAAGTCGAAAATCGTATCCGAAGTTTTAACAGTAACAGTCTTGAGGATCTGTGATTTTAAGTAACAGAAATTTTTTATCGTTAGGAGCAATTGCTATCTGCTATTTTATAATATCTGTGACGATAAATACGCCTCACTCCTAATTGATCTGATTGGTTTTGATTTGGTATTTTGGTTGGTTTCGTTCATTAGGTTCAAATTAAGAAGTCAAGAAACGAGTCGTTACAGATCGATTCAAACTTAATGGCGGCTCGGAAGTTAGCTTTTAGCTGCGCAGTACCCCACCCCTCACCCCCGCTGTCACATGAAATTGTTACTGCGCAGCGACTCGCCTCATGTTCCGAGCCGCCATTAAGTTTGAATCGAACTGTACTATACTTCGTAATTTGTTCGTATGATTCGTGACCGCCGCTCATTCGATTCGATCGTTGTTGGCGTGTGTAAGGCCTCTGCCTCGAATCTTGCGAGCAGCGGGGCGACGGCGGCGGCGGCGCGGGAGCGGGGCGGGCATCGAAGACCCGTTCTCGAAACTAGCGGGCAGATCGCGCGTCACTATAGCCGCGTAGTGTTGTGTTCACGATTGTGTCGTCGAGATATTTGTTTTTATTCGCGAAAGAAATGTCTGAACAATGGCGGCAACATCTTTTTGATTCAAATTTATTCCTAACGCTCAATTTATTGTGGGCAACAACACTGCAATGCAGACGCGCGGGCGGTCACCGCTTGAATGGAGTGCACCGCTCGCTGCCCGCCGCCTCGCCGCTGCCGCGCTGCTGTTTTCGAGAACCGGTCCATTTGATTTTACGCATAAGATCCTGCCGCGCCCGCGCCGCCGCCTCCGCCGCCCCGCTGCCCGCAAGATTCGAGGCAGAGGCCTTATGGTTGATTTGTTCGACTATCGGACAGCAATAAATACACAAATATTGGCACATGTTTCTGAGGAAAGTCAACAATATACATCGATAAATACGGTTCCCGAAGCAGAAGATGCCACACACTATCCAGTAGAGTTCTTAGAATCCCTTAACACACCTGGTCTTCCAGCACACAAAATTTGTTTAAAAGTCGGAGTGCCGGACTTAAATTCTTCTCAGAAATTTAAGTCCTCCCAAACTTTGCAACGGCACTCGGCTCATATTCACCAGTCACCAATCACCAACAAAACGTCATCGAAGCCGAAATCTTAACAGGTTGCGGCGCCGGTGATGTTTTTATTCCAAGAATTCCTCTCATTCCCAATAATTTCCCGTTTAGTTTTAAGCGTGTGCAATTCCCCATCAGCCTGTGTTACGCCATGACCATTAACAAAGCTCAGGGCCAGACATTATCCGTTGCGGGGGTGGATCTTAGTATTGGTTGCTTTTCCCACGGCCAACTTTATTTAGCTCTTTCGCGTGTGAGCAACCCTAGCAACTTTTTTGTGTACGCTCCAGGTGGTTCCACCGCTAATATTTTATATAGAGAAGCATTTTCTTAAATAAAAACACAAGTTTTTTGGCAGTTTCTTACTAGGAAAAATCACCAGGCCTGGTCGAAAGATTCCCCCTTTTTAAATGAAGGTACAACTTTTCTAAGCGACATATTATTGTTTTCCGACATCCATGCGAACGAAGTCGCGGGCACAGCTAGTTAGAAAATAAATCTTTATTTTAATAAAGATTTATTTTCTAAAAAACAAAAATTATGGCTTATTTATTTCCTTTAATAAACCATCCTTTCATGTATATTTTTTATACAAAATAGTTTCTATATTTCACATAACCAGGCGTATTTTTTTTTTTTGTTTTATCACCGTAACATATCGATATCAGCAAGATGAAGGGGCAATGGGCCGGCCATATTAGACGTAGAACCGATGATCGTTGGGGTAGACGTGTTCTTCAGTGGTGACGACGAATCGGCAAAAGTAAGGTAGGACGCCCTCAGGCTAGGTGGAGCGACGATCTGCGCAGGCTGGCTGGTAAAAGCTAGATGAGAGTTGTCGTGAATCGAGATGAATACCATGCGATTTCTCAGAGGCCTATGTCCAACAGTGGACTGCTGTAGGCTGATAGTGTGATATCGATATCCATAACGATTCTGAAGTTTCGCTCTTTAATTTAATGTTACATTGTATTTAATGACATAATGCAAAATTCTGTTACTGTCACAAATGATAATGAAATAGCGAAATGGTGAAGAAAAAAAAAGGCCTTTTTTTTCACCGAAACATTCAGATTTCGCGAAGAGCCAGAGCAATTCAGTTTATTGAATTCAGAGCAACAAATGTTCCGTCTTAACGTCATGAAGAATTCTCGCATACCCAATAATAAACCGTTGACCCAGAATGTTTTTTATAACACCGTCGCGTCACTTTGAAAGTTACAATTTTTCATCCTTTTCACAGGCCAGACCTCAGAGGAGGCGGAACGCGTGAGGGAGAGGCAAAGTTTGCGCCCTCACGCCCCTAACCGGATTCCCGGCCACCATAGGCACGGGCTTGCGGACGGCGAGCAATGGGTAGCTCGCCGTCCGATTAGGACCAGGCCCGGCTCGATGGCGCGTCGTGTTCCACGCGCGCCTCAAAGAGATGTCAGCACAATAGGGAATATGCATGTGATTCAAATATGGGTCAAATATTTTTTTCTATAAACTATGTTACTTCAGAATTAAGCCTCCATCAATATTTTAGAATAAAATTTCTTTTTGAGCGAGAAATTAATTTTTAAAAAGTCCCAAAAAACTGTGGGTAATTCAAATACTTGAAAAGGCTAAGAGCGGATGTGACGTAACAATCCGGGCTAACAATCAAAATGTCAATGTCAAGTCAATCAACAAGTGTCAAGTCAATGCCAAACGCTCATAGAAAAAGGAGTGTTTGACGTTGACTTGACAGTTGCTTGTCTGTTTTCACGAACTGTGACGTCACCACACCAAGCGCGCCAAATGGAGGGCGTTTAAATAGCCCGGATCGGTTGGATATTTTTAAACATTTTTTTAACTACTTTAAATTGCTTTTTTGCCGTCGAATTTTTTTTTACTTTTATTTGACGATGTAAACTATCGAATAAAAATATTAAAAAAATACATACATATTCCCTATTGGTGGGGTCCGCTAGGACCGATGCCTGCCAGGGTTGCGGGTTAGTCCGAAAGGGATACCGGGATCTTGGCAACAGGCATCTGAAGGAACACGGGTGGGTTTTAGTCAGTAAAATTCTGACACGCCCACCCGCTCCGCCCAGAGCGGGAGAAGTCATTGGATGATATCCCAACCTCAAAAAAAAAAAAAGGCCAGACCTCAGAAATCCTATTTAAATCCAACCTGTATTTATTCCAAATCCAGCCATACCGTTACCTAAGGTGTTGTATTTCAAATATTTGTCCCCGCCTCAAAAAGGTTGACAAGTGTGCCTGCCTCAAATTCACTTTCTATGTAACTGAAAACGCCTTTCAGGGGTACGGAACCCCGATTAATAAAGGTTGATTTTGTTATTACACCCGACGATGGCTTAAAAAGGATCCAGGGTGACGTATTTCTATCCATTTCATGGGTTCACGAATGTTAAGTTCTAAATGGATTTTTCGTGATATATTTTTGGGTGGGTATATCTTAAGGAATAGGGATAGTTCTTTGTATTTTTTTGGGTTCTGAGAGACGAGATTTTGTTATATTATTATCTGATACGTTTAGTCCTTTGAATCTTGTGAAGTTAATGCATCCTTTGATGTGATCCTCTTGAATTATCTTTTATATTCGGGTTGTTTTCAAATCTATAATAATATGTACCTAGGGGTTGGACATGGACAACATTTAGGGGTTTTAATGGTCGGCGGTACAGCTTGTAGGGGTTGAACGTGGACTAAACTTATTCAACGTATTAAAGAAAACAATTCAATTCAATTTATAATATTTTTTTTGAGGTTATCATCTTATCATACTTACATTTCATTGAATTGCTAACAAATCTTAAATAAAATATTCATTATACAACATTATTTTTTTGTTATGCTAAACCCGAAAAGGGGTCATTGTACTCATTATTTTGAACAACTTTTTCTATGGGACCAACGATGAAATCTCGAAAAAAAATCAGCTGTTCCCTACATTTTGTCGATTTACCTAAGTGAACACAAATGTATGGAACAGCTGATTTTTTTAGTGCCATAGAAAAAGTTGTTCAAAATGATGAGTACCTACAATGACCCCTTTTCGGGCTTAGCATAAACAAAAAATAATGTTGTCATTATGTACAGTCACGGACTTTAATTGATGAGCCACCTGGCACTGTTCGTATTTTAGCCGTGTAATGCAAATCGGGTTTATTCGGTTCCCGACACGCAAAGTCATATGTCTTCGTATTAGAAGAAGAAAATTATATTTCATACCGGTTGGCTAACCTGAGAGTCACCTTGACAGCAGAGTGACTACTCAAAGTCAACCAATTGCAGGTCTAGCAACAGTAACCTAGCAACGATAAATAATAGGGAATATGCATGTATTTTTTTAATATTTTTATTCGATAGTTTACATCGTCAAATAAAAGTAAAAAAAAAATTCGACGGCAAAAAAGCAATTTAAAGTAGTTAAAAAAATGTTTAAAAATATCCAACCGATCCGGGCTATTTAAACGCCCTCCATTTGACGCGCTTAGTGTGGTGACGTCACAGTTCGTGAAAACAGACAAGCAACTGTCAAGTCAACGTCAAACACTCCTTTTTCTATGAGCGTTTGACATTGACTTGACACTTGTTGATTGACTTGACATTGACATTTTGATTGTTAGCCCGGATTGTTACGTCACATCCGCTCTTAGCCTTTTCAAGTATTTGAATTACCCACAGTTTTTTGGGACTTTTTAAAAATTAATTTCTCGCTCAAAAAGAAATTTTATTCAAAAATATTGATGGAGGCTTAATTCTGAAGTAACATAGTTTATAGAAAAAAATATTTGACCCATATTTGAATCACATGCATATTCCCTATTGTTGCTAGGTTACTGTTGCGATAGTAACGTTAGCGTACGGAGAAATTCTCTGACATCGATATTTCAACTGTCACTGTCTTCAGTTAAGTTTTCAGAATTATTGAGTTAATGAGCTATGATTCAAAGGAGGTCGGTATCAAATAGATTGGATAAACTTAATGCAACATTGTATTTATTTTTATAATTGAGAACTTATTAGTCAACCTCTATGGATATTTCCGATTAAAAGTAATTTATTTGTCATCTTGATATTTCAACTGTCACTGTCTTCAGTTATGTTTTCATAATTATCGAGTTAATGAGCTATGATTCAAAGGAGGTCGGTATCAAATAGATTGGATAAACTTAATGCAACATTGTATTTATTTTTATCATTAAGAACTTATTAGTCAACCTCTATGGATAAGACTATTTCCGATTAAAAGTAATTTATTTGTCATCGTGATATTTCAACTGTCACTGTCTTCAGTTATGTTTTCATAATTATCGAGTTAATGAGCTATGATTCAAAGGAGGTCGGTATCAAATAGATTGGATAAACTTAATGCAACATTGTATTTATTTTTATCATTGAGAACTTATTAGTCAACCTCTATGGATATTTCCGATTAAAAGTAATTTATTTGTCATCTTGATATTTCAAGTGTCACTGTCTTCAGTTATATTTTCATAATTATCGAGTTAATGAGCTATGATTCAAAGGAGGTCGGTATCAAATAGATTGGATAAACTTAATGCAATATTGTATTTATTTTTATCATTGAGCACTTATTAGTCAACCTCTATGGATATTTCCGATTAAAAGTAATTTATTTGTCATCTTGTTTACGAGCTTGCGATTTGAGTTCGTATGTAATCGTGTAATCTCGTGAATGTATGAAACTGCAAAATTAAAAAAATTTTGAAGGTGGCTCATCAATTAAAGTCCGTGACTGTACAAAGGAAAAAAAATAAAAAAAAAATAAAGGAAGAGCTCATTGGGCATAAAAATATTTGACCGCATTGCTGTCGGTGGGAAAATTGCCCAAAAGGCTGGGCAGCGTTGCCACGTTGGATGGCAATGCTGTTTCTTTGCCCTAACAATTGGCCAGCCCTCTGGTGACTTGGAAGTTTTTATTTTTCACTTTTTAGTTGTGGTATCTACCCCACACAAATTCGAATACCACTACCTGCTATGTAATTATCAGTGACAGAGTCACTTAAAACATCGTCTAAGTCGAAAAAATACGTAATATTGAAGCTAACTCAAAAACTACGCAAGCATAGTTAATAAAATTGATATGGGTCCACATGTGAAGCGTGTCCTACCAAACAAAAAAAGAATCATCAAAATCGATTCATAATTGGCGGAGTAATCGAGTAACAAACAAACAAAAAGAAACATAGAAACGAATTGAGAACCTCCTACTTTTTTTTTTTTTTTTTTTTTTTTACTTTTCGAAGAAGTCGGTTAATAAAAAACACCATTACAGCTGACCTAGCTTTAACCCAATCCCTTAGCAATAAAAATAACAATTTCAAGTCTTCAAACCGTTGTCTTTGTAGTCGGCAATAATGCCGGCTCGCAACCGGAAGCCATCGGCGCGGGACCGGCAGTGACGTCATAAATAACGGGCCGATTTAGGCTGTTGTTGGTTACATTATGGTTCTAGTTACGGTTGCTATATTGTTGTTGTTGCGAAAGAAAAGAGGGTAGATAAATATCACAATGATGACTATTGTTGAAAGAGATTGTTGTATTCTCAGTACACAACTTTTCATCACGCCTGGAATCCCCGAAGGGTCAGACAGAGGTGAACCTATAGTACACCCACATTTCGCCAGTTATAGTTATGTTTAAGTCCCATGTAACAGGGGGCGAGTCTTTTGCTATCACCTGGGCACACCCAAGGATCGCACCTCTGACTTTTCGGATTCATTTGAATATTGTATAGGTAATTATCACTTAGGAAAATATCGTAACGAAACCGGTATGCCTGAGACATATTTCTTGACGGCATGTGAAGCCAAGTCCATCTGATACCAGATTAGTCATTAACCACACGAAAAGAAGAAGATCTGGGCATAAATCCAGATTCCGCTACTGAATAACTTCTAATGGAAAAACCCAATAACACTTTACCCGACCTGGGAAATGAACCCTGGACCTCATGATCAGCAGTACGGCACGAAACGTGTGAAATAATGTAAAAAGTTACTAAAATGAAAATCACAATAATATAAATAAAATGTTTCACCGAACCGCACTTATAAAAATGTTGTTTCAGTGCTATTAGTGGAAGTGCTCAGGTGCGGTTCTGAAAAGTGCTGTTGAAATCAGTGCTAAGAGTGGAATACCTCTCTTGGAAAAAAGGGAAATCGCGTTAGCTAAAAAAAAAACATTTAAGAAGAAAATCGTTTCAAACAGTTAAAAATATTCTTCGATTGAGCTAATCTGGCCTCAAAGCGGAGACATTAGTGTTTCCCCAAAGTATAACTACTTACAATTATCTTAATGGCAACTCGTTGAACAAAAGTCTGCTAAGATTAAGCCTAAAATTGTAATTTGAACAAGTTTTCCTTAGAGCTTTTTACTCGGTTTGTCTTTACAGCCTGGAATTATCCCACTGCTGGGCTTAGGACACTTTACGAGAGATAAAGTCACATGATGCTTTTCATTTACGTGACGATTTCTACAAATAGACGTTGATAATAATATTTTTTTTTTCTTTTTTCTGTATTATTTGATTGATTTCTTACAGGGTTTTTTATAATTAGTAATTGAAAGTAATTGAGTTTGAATTTTATGTGTATAAAAAAAATGCTTGATTATTTGCAGTGAACTGTAAGTATTTCCGAGATAGTTTCATTAATTTTTACACAAGAACAAAAGCTAAACTTTTTAGCTAACTAAATTTTTTAAAGACTTGTTACCACAAAAACTAGTGCTAAAAGTATAAAATGTTGCTAACGCAAATAAAATTATTTGTGTTTTTTCTCTCAAACAATATGGGGTTGATTGACATGCCACAGCTTATTGTAAAGGTGTATTAAAATACCCAAATTCAGCAGTTTGACATGACACATGAATATTGTATGAACTATGTAAAGGGTTTATGATAAACGTCAGGTGTGAACTGTCAATACACGTGCCGTTAAATAGATTAGGGATCCTTCGGGTCTTGTTAGTAGAAGCTAGGGTGTGCCTTTGGTTAAGGATTGTCAAATATTGAAGTATTTGTTATTGCTCTCCGTTGTGGATGTTTGAATATTATGTACAGTTTAACCTTGAGTCCGAACATCACTCTCTTATGGTGGAATCCGACGATCAGCAATGTTGCAGACGGACACGCACGGCAGACGACCACAGACCACCACGCACCGCGCACCGAGGAGCTTCCGATGTCTGCGATCCCGCACGTACATCTTCCCACGGTCTGTCATCTGGGCTCGTCGATGTCCGTCCGCAAAATCGCGGATGGTGGGATATCGGTATTAGACATTAGAGACTCCTATTATCTCCGCCTGGTGGAAGTTGTTTCCTCACGATGTTTTCCTTCACCGTTTTGAGAGCAGTGGTGATGAAATTATTTACACAAAGTAAAACGGCTGCCTGGATTCGAACCCACGACCTACAAACTCGTAAGTCGCGGCCGTTACCACTGGGCCACAATTGCTCTGATTATCATGATTCAGCCAAAATACGTACTCTGCTGAACACAGGACTCCCCATTGTCCTCCATCTGCGAAGCAGTAATGCTCGCGAAAGAGGAGGCGGAACCCCTAACCGCCGCCCCTGGAGACAACCTGGGTGTCGGGAATCCCAGGCGGATTCCCAGCCACCATAGGCGCGGGCTTGCGGACGGCGAGCAATGGGTAGCTCGCCGTCCGATAAGGAGCAGGCCCGGGTCGATGGCGCGTCGTGTTCCACGCGCGCCTCAACAGCACAACTGTCGGGGTCCGCTAGGTCCGATGCCTGCCAGGGTTGCGGGAAAGTCCGAAAGGGATACCGGGACCTTGGCAACAGGCAACTGAAGGAACACGGGTGGGTTTTAGTCAGTAAAAGTCTGGCACGCCCTTCCGCTGCGCCCAGGACTTCCCCTTGCATCGCCACAATGACTGATCCTGAAGATTTTGCATTCAGCGAATTTCCGTGACCTTTACCAGATCGTCATGAACGAGATCTAGATGTTTGCCTATGTTGTCTTATTGCTTGGATACAACCTTTTCTTTTGCCTTCCAAACTTATTCTACACTATCTCCATACTATATCTGCTGTGAAAATATGTCTTCGTCGTACATTGACCTCGAAAGTGTTAACCTCCCTCAGGCGTCACGACAACAGTAAATTTCGTGCAGAAAAATAAAACAAAACATCTGATTTGATCGGTCAATCCCTTAAGATACGGTTTTGTTCTCATATTTCCATGTAAATCGTGGCACAAAAGGAAAAAGCGGTCAAGTGAGAGACGGCCTTGCATACAAAGGGTTCCGTTCCATCGTACAATATTAAATTTAACACAAACAACGGTAAACTACCATTCTTGTATGGGAAATTATTAACTTTATACCCTATTTTTTTACTTTATTTTATTTACATTGTTTGGTTGTTATAGCGGTCATAGTAAGAAGTAGTACACACTGAACTGTCCAAACAAGTGTCTACGTATCATGGTTCAACAGATACAGCCCTGTGACAGAAGGAAGGGCGCGTGCGGTCCTTAACGTTCCCGTAGGCAACCTTTGGGTACGGAACCCTAAACAGAGGACGTTTATGTCAGAGGCAGGGACATTTTTTACGCGAAAATGTCATAATAATATGCTCAATGTCAACTGAAGGTCGTGCAAATATAAATCATGCTGAGTCGTGTGTTGAATCGTGGTTTTTTTTGTGAGAATTAAGTTATTTGTATACGTAGTGTTGGTGTATTTTTTTTTTTAAGGAATATTTTGTCTCTTGGTTGATGTATTCGAATCTCATACGAAAATCATTAATGAAAATAATTGATTATACCTTGGAAGGTATAAAAAAATATTTTCATTAATAATTTTCATCTCATTATTTTTATGAAGTTCCTATAAAATTATTTTTTGGATAATTTAACCAAATGGTAATTGCAATTTTGAGATTATGCTAGATCTCGAGGACGCGCGCATAGATCACTAGTCTAAGACCAAATTTTTAATGTTTTTGGGCACAAACGTTATTAGAAAAAAATATGTTTTCCTTGATAATATGCCTGTATGTATAGTTTAGTACCTTGCGCAGGTTTATTGTTTTCGCAAAATATAAAAATTACGGCTGGACAGCGACCGTTCCGAAAGAACAATTTGGTTAGGAAACTTAAATTGTTTTTTTTTCTAACAACTGGGTATAAGAAAAAAAATGCTAATTCAAAGCTTCGAAAGGAGATATTTACCAACTTTAATTATGTTTACAATCTAATTAAGCGCTATCTGGCTCAACAAGGAGCCGTTATCTGAAGCAACCGGTTAATGTGACCAGGTGGTTGCGGGTAATGTGAACATTGACTACCTCAGGATTATCTCGGCTCAGCTAACGATTCGAAGGATTTCGCTCTTTTAAGAAAGGGGGGATGCGCTAGGGTGGCCCGCGAAATTCAAATTTTCTTACGTTTTTTGCAATTTGCAGGTCAGTATCAGGTTGTATGTCGATTTAAATATTATTAGCGCTCGTAAAAAATATGGATTTACAGAATTATAAACATTAAAATCAGCAATACAACTCTCTAAGCTCATGAAAGTGTATTGATTGACTATTTCATGAAAGTGCCAAATGTCATGATTTCTCCTCAACTACAAATTAACTATTGAAAGCCTTTTTTTTTTGTTTGAAATTGTAAACTGAATTTTACATGTGAGTTTTAAAGTATTCTTTCCAAAACCACATACCTATTTGTTTACAAGTATGGAAACTAAATTGCCAGCGCAGGAGTTATTACTATTTTTACTATTTGTCTCATTTCCTGCTTAGGCAGGCTAGGAGTTCGTTTATAAATGTGACCCTATTAACTCAATAATCCACTGTTTAATAATAAATAAGACCTTCTTCCAAATGTCTTTCCCACATAATAATTCACTAGGAAAACCAATTGGAATTGAGACCCATTAAATATTAATTTACTCAAAAACGCCTGAAATACGAATAAATAATTATCTATTCACGATATTCAGATTGTAACGAAGAACCTACAAAAATAATTATGTGCTCAGAGGAGAAAACTTCAATTAAAATACAAAAAGGGTTCCACCACGGAGGGTTTAATTTGATCTTCATTTGGGGCGGCTGATCTAAAAATAAAATTTAATTATATTTTATTTTGATTCCTACGTGACATGAGTTGGTTGGTGATTTGGATTTTATGAACGAGACGATTTCATAAATGAAAGAAAGACATTCGATTTTGGTTCTACAATTTCAAAGTCAAATCATTTATAAAGCACTTTTAAATGTCAAACTTTTCAAGAAAAAAGAGATGTCCCTTCCAGAAGGATGCATATTAAATCGTTAAAAAGAGACAGAGTGAGTTATATCTATCCTCTCTCTCATGGAACGAAATGTACTTAAACTTGACCTGTTTTTAAAATACTCTCGATTCTGGTCCAATCCGATAATCGCCGACTAAAAAGCCTCACTTAAAAATATATAAATAGTAAATAAAATAATATCAGCATCATTATCTTTATCTTTTATCTATATTTATAAAAATGAATCCCTATTTTCCTTGGTCACGCCATTACGCGTGAACGGCTGAACGGATTTGGATGAAATTTGGCACAGGGGTAGACCATGACTTGGAATAGGACATAGGATACTTTTTATCCCGATATTCCCACGGGATCGAGACTTACGCGGGTGAAACCGCGGGGCGCAGCTAGTAAACAATAAAAAATAATAAAAAAATGCACAAACACTCCATCAAGAAAGAAAGAAAGAAAAATATTTTATTTGGGACACGCACAGGAAAAACAACAGTAATATAAAGAAAGTACTAAATTAAAATAAAATAACAATTAAAACTAACAAAATACTTCGGCGACCTGTGCGAGGCCAAAAAGGCTCCTACCTCAGCATAATGCTGAGACATTAAAAAAAAATCTTTTTCCCATACCTAAGGAAAAATATTGCATACAACAATAAAAAAATCATAGCTTACAATGTTCCCACTGCTGGGACTCAGAATTCTTTGTGAAAGGGAGTGGGCCATAATCTTCTTTCTTTACTCAGTGGCCATAATCCACTACCCAGGCCCAATGCTTGCTGGTGGACGTCACATAATGTCTTAAATTTTTTGAGTGCAATTATAAGCACATGGTGTAAGCCTCAACTTAGTTTGTTAGCGATGGCAATTACTTTTATTTCGTGAAAGAAGATAATGTATAATCATGTTCTTCTCTTGCTCTCACACACTATTGTCTACATTTCTTTCTCATTTCTCCTTTCGCAGGTCTGCTGGAAGAAATTTCTTAAGAAATAAGCAGTGCCCCTTTGTACTCATATTATAATTATGTCGTATCTCTATGTATTTTACTGTGTACATAAATAATTCAATAAATAATCTTTAAAAAAAATCGAGGCAAAAAGAAGCCGACATTATATTAATAATTCACCGCTTATATAACTTCAGGGGCAAACACTCAAAAACTTAAGACTAGTTGGAAGTAAGTAGGGAAGGGCCAAGTCAATTTCAAAGTTCTAATATAAAAGTAGTAATCTAAAGTATGGAAGCAAAATTAAAACTGTTATTAATTGAGAAATGATTTTATACGACTGATGAATTTCTGAATGATGAATTAATGTAGACTTATTTATTTACTTGACAGGAGATTTTATTTTTAATAATTAATTGAATATTGTGACTAATTGTCATTTCAGATCATTTATTTATGCATTGACTGTAGAAATTTAAGATTACTTATTTATACATTGACTGTAGAAATTATTCTTGATTGATGCAACCATGCATGCGAAATAAGAATAATTGTACGCCTCTTGGCATAACATAGCCTATGAATTTTAATTTAAGAACTGTATCTATCTACTACATAATTATGTTACACAAATAAAAATGATTATGATTAGGAAGGCTACAAAATATCAGAGATAATGTGATAATAGATATAGAAATAATAAATGAATGATGTTAATAGATAGATTTGGACTAAGTTAGGTCTGAAATACAGATAATTATATTTTTTATTTTTTTTTAATTAATAAATGATTTAATGTCTGTAAGAGGTCTCTAAATTATGTTTTAAAACTAGATGATTTCGGCCACAGTATAAATAAGTACATTATTCTTTCTGCATAGAAAACGCGCATTTAAATCTCACTGTATATCAGTACTCAACAGTGTCGAGTGCGTGGCAATTACGCATGGACACGGAAGGTTTATCTACCGAGCGGCCGTAGGAAATTATTTCAAGGTCACTGCCGAGTTATAATACTGTTACATATTTATCCTGTGGTTCTGTGTTTCCTATTCGACTACTCTGTTAAGAAAAACCGAAACAAACTAGAGGTACAGTCTTTTTAAACTCCAGACATAATATTGGTCAGACAATGTGAAGACCATGTAGGATAGTGTCTGAAATTTTATTTTGGGGAAATAAACACATTGATTTGAGTGGACCTGTCCGGCTACTGACAAATGCGTGCACTGACTGTGCACGCATTTGTCAGTAGCTATGAAGCTCAACCACAGAATAATACAGATGGTTTACTCTACAAAATCATTTAAGTAAAAAGCGACTACGATACAATAAAGTGTAATTCAGGTCGCACAGCGCTAATAACCTACAGTTATATTCACCTAGAAGTTGCCTCTCTTTCTATCGCGTAACTCTAACTTCTGACTACGTTACGCTCCAGTGAGTCGTTGAGTCGTCTTGTCGGGCCAATTACTGAATTGGCACGACAAGACGAGACCGCCGCGTACTTGTAGCTTCATATCTAAAATGCGGAGTGCGCCTTCTGTAGTATTCTGTGGGTGGTTCAACGGAGCTCAAAGACTCGGCGATAGAAATTATACATTTCCCAAAAGTCATTATTTTAATATAACTTGCATGCAATAAACGTGAACAATACGACCTTGTTCTATCCTAAAGTAAAAAAGCTAACTTTATTTACACAAAAATCTCACAAAACTCCACATACCAACCTTAAATATTTTAAGACCGCAGCATTAATTTTGAAATAAATATATTATGTTAAACCTTAAATGTTTACCGCACAGTAAAACAAAACGTTTTTCTTATAACAATATTACATGCGGTATTCTGCCAAATAATTGTAACAAGTAGTTTCGATATGCTGCGAACGAGGAACAAAATATCTTTATTCTGTAAACCCCGAAAAGATTTAACTACTTATCTGTAAAGGGTCAAATTTAATTACCTGGCGAAAAGATATTTTTGAAGCCGCCAACTTTTTTTTTTTTTTGAGGTTTGGAATTCATCCAATGACTTCTTCCGCTCTGGGTGGAGCGGAACGCTCTTCCGCTCCACCCAGAGCGGAAGAAGTCATTGGATGAATCGGAAGGGCGGAAGGGCGTGTCAGACTTTTACTGACTAAAACCCACCCGTGTTCCTTCAGTTTCCTGTTGCCAAGG
This sequence comes from Lithophane semibrunnea, assembly GCA_947363905.1. NCBI lineage: Eukaryota > Metazoa > Arthropoda > Insecta > Lepidoptera > Noctuidae > Lithophane > Lithophane semibrunnea. The sequence goes on from OX376208.1 coordinate 2,505,492, forward strand.
TCCCGGTATCCCTTTCGGACTAACCCGCAACCCTGGCAGGCATCGGTCCTAGCGGACCCCACCAATTGTGCTGACATCTCTTTGAGGCGCGCTTAGAACACGACGCACCATTGACCCGGGCCAGGTCCTAAATGGACGGCGAGCTACCCATTGCTCGCCGTTCGCAAGCCGCCATCTTGGATTTACATTTTAATGTAACTATCGGCCTTAGCACCCTCGAAAACTACGAAAATGACACCCATGGTGAAAAATTTGAAAATTTTCGCCATCTTAAAAATATATAGTTCCAAAAAAAAAATCTTTTAATTACTTACTATTACAAGATAAGCAAAACTTCAGACATCTTTAGGCCGTACATAGCCTGCAGCTAGTCCTAAAATAGGTACTTTGGGATAACATGATATATGCCTACAGACATCCCATTAGAATGAAATCCAATTTCATATCTAATCGGCAAGCCCGATCTCGGTGGTAATCGAGACGTGTCTAGGATTGGACAGCGATTTCATTAGAGTTACGTGTATCTACATTTATGTGCGTGAGTGTGTGGAGTTACAGCTAGTATTATTGTTATAAACTAACTTAGGTAACTAAAAATCTATAGTTTCTGCCTACCCCCATGGGCAGAAGTCGTGACTTTATGTATGTATGTGTATGTATTTGTTATCCATCGACCCATCAGGTTAAGCTACGCTTGCCGGGGTTCGTCTGTGGATGGGTGACCTTTATATACCGAGACTCCTCCGTGCCTCGGAAAGCACGTTACGCCGTTCGTTACGGGTCGTCAGAAGCCCGAACGTCTGACAACCAGTCTTACCAAGGGGTATCGTATTGCCCAGTTACTGGGTTGTGGAGGTCAGATAGGCAGTCGCTCCATGTAAAATACCGGTATTCAGCTGCATCCGACTGGAAGCCGACCCCAACATAGGTAGTTGGGAAAAGGCTAGGCAGATTGCTTTCTATGTGTATTTGTTAGTTCAATCATGCAAATAACTTACAACCTCCATGTGGTTCAAAAATCGTTAACTTAATGCATTACGACCTTCTAAGGAAATATTATCGATCGAGCTAATTATGGGCTTACTATTTTATTTGAGCATAATTGTCTGTGCCACTGTCCATGGCTAAACAACTGAACAATAACATCTCAAAACCTTTAACATCATTCTTTTAATAGAGTTACTATAAACTATCGATCGAAAAGACAAAATAACACCTCTTACAGCTTGGCAAAAAAGAGTTTGAACAAAATGAGGGCGCCACTACTGCATAAAGGTCACTTCAAATGGGAAATGAGTAAAAGAATTTAAACAAATAGTTAAAAACGCTGCTTGTACTGACTCTAAAACCTACTAGCACTTGTCGGCAAAGTAGTGCCAACATCATAGGTCTGCATTACCTAAGTAAAATATTTAGTTTCATCTGTCACCGCATCATACTCTTTTTTGCCAAGCTGTACATATTTTATTTATTTATCAACTTTGAAGACGAAAATCATCCCTGTTACCTCCATCATCTCTCAAAAGTCACATTACATCACGATTGGCTACAAATGTTTGACGTTTTCCCTTGAACCAATGACAAGGGTCAGACCGTCAGAAGGTTCCCTTGTGATCTCAAATCATTCGATATTCAATTTCATGTCCTACACGATTTTGTTTGTCCTGTAATCCTGATATATTATTTATTTCGATTGTATTTTGTTTTTGGAAGATTTGTTTAGCCAAGCGGGAAAAAGGGCTACATAATCTCAAACAAATCAGTAGGAAACAGTTGTACAGAGGATACTTTAGGGCCGAGCCACACACATTGGAATGGCAATGGCCGGCAGCGACGTGGCGAGCACTTTCAGTGTGAAATCATTTTTAACTTTATCTACATACATAAAAGTCAGGTATTGCTTGAAAAGGTAGCGAGGGCGGCCGCGCGCTCCTCACCCCCGCCGCAACACTGAGCGCACCTCTCTGTAGTCAAGAGGAGACTAGGCGCGTGGAGTGTGGAGGTCGCGCGAGGCCGCCAGCAGCGATGCCAGCCACTGCCGGACGTTGTCATTTCGGTGTGACTCGGCCCTTAACGTTACAATTTTTTTTTCTCAGATTTCACAAGGTAAAATAAATAGGTACTTCAGAAGCGATAAAATGACATAGGTTAAAATTATTTAACAACAAGGCGTTTGCCCGATGGGTTTTCCCCATCGGTAAAATGTTGTAATTCTATAAAAACTTTCGTCCCATAATTGCTCAATTTTGTTACAAAAGAAACTCTTGTCTTGACCCAGTGGTTTCGGCGGTGTGCGTTGTCTAATAGGATGGGCGGGCGGAGCGGGGTGCAAGAGGATGCACTTGCCCCAGACTGGCTTCAAACCAAAATATAGGTGTTAAAACATTCAGAACTAAAGAAATATCCGAAAACGCCTTATACAATATTGGATAAAATAAAACCTATCCAATTCGAGGGGAGATGCAAAAATTATCTAGATCGCTTCGCTCGCTCACTTGCATCCTAGAGTTCGCTTGCGAGCTGAAGATGCACCCCCTAAAAATAAACTTGCCGGCGCCCTTGTCTGTCAGTAAATGAATGAATTTAAATATTTTTATTAAGTAGATTAATAAGTAGATAAGTACAATAATGATTGACTTCCCATACTGACTAGTTAAGTTAAAAAGGAAATTTCAGTTACTTCATACGCAAAAGAAATTCTATTCTCTCTCCAAAAAAAACCACCAACCAATCTCTTCACACTTTCTAAATCAAAAGTTTCTCACTCCAGACCGAACGCGGTACGTTTTCCTTTTACAAAGAACAAAATCAACGCAAACTTTTCACACTTTTTTGATCATTTAAGTTTACTCAAAGTCTGTCTTAGATATCAAGTCCAATTTCCTTTCCAGTTTATTTATTCGTCAAGAATCAGTTTTTTTTTAAATAAATTAAAATTGAAAAACTTTCAACAACTTCCACTCGGTACGTACAGTCAACCGCACATCAGTTGTAGCACTTGCACCATTAAAATCAACCTTACTTCTTCATATTAGCGTGTCGATGACAAACTTAATAGAGTCAGCCCAGAATTTGACTACAAATACGGCACCTTCGGTAGCGCCCATCATCCGTTCCTCTGAAGGTGTGTCCAAACATTGAGTGGCAAACGTGGGTGGTTGCCGCGCTTTGATTGGACGAATGCCGCGCTCGAACGCTTCTGTCTACCTGCCGCGCACAAACATTTCTAGCATACATTCGTCAGTACTTGTGTTTAGACGAATTATAAGCAGAGCTACGACACACGCAACCGCTTTCGTGTCTCGTAACGTGTCTCGGATATGACACGTAATACTGCCGTGCAAACATTCGTCGGTTTAGTCCACACTAGAGCGCGGCAGAAATGTGTCCTGCAAACGCCGCGTGTTGCTGCCGCGCTCTTGCCGCGCAATGTTTGGACACACCTTTACAAGCAACCTTTACACTGTGTAAGCAACAGGACGAAATGAACACGATATTATAATCAGTGCCCCATTGTTTGAGGAACGGCACCACATTGACACTCCAGGGCGGAGTCATCTGTAAATCTCCACCTGATCAGGTTTTCTTTCCTTCGGCCTACCTGGGGCCGGAGTCCAGTTCCAGGTAAGCCAAAGCAACTCATGTCCCGGTGGGACGATCACACGATTTTTAGCTAATATCGAACTTATTTTCTTCACGAAAAGGTATAATTCAGGGCGAGGGTGAACGTATGTAGCCTACGCCGAGATATGCGGTGCTGCGCAGCGCGTGTACCTTATTGTGTAGTAAATAAATTCGAAATTCGGTGTGAACTGATCGTTTCATTTCATTTCATTTTCTAGGTCAGTTTTGCTACGACGCGACATGAAGAAGTTCTCAATGTCATTTTTTTACCACTAACGTGTAGCTCACTGTACCCACCTAATTTATTTTTTCGCTAAGTTCAATCTTGACCTCATTCCAAGATGTTTTAGTTAAATCAATATTATCATCCATACTAATTATTATAAATTCGAAAGTAACTCTGTCTCTCTGTATACCTTTTCACGCCCAAACCACTGAACTGATTTCGATAAAATTTGGCAAGGAGATAGATGGCATCCCAGGGAAGGATATACTACTTTTTATCGACATACCACGCGGGCGAAGCCGCGGGCGGAAGCTAGTAAGATATAATTTTTTGAACTAAACTAACTGAAAGTCTGATCAAGTCTCTATTAACTAGATTTCAAGTTGGTAGCTGTTAGTCGTTGGTTACTTAAAACAGCGAGAGGGGCTCGTGGCTATTATGAACAGCCGCACGGATCGATCGCTGGTGTGACGTCACACCGCACGGATCGATCGATAGAAGTTAGGATTAGGACAAGCCTATATAAAATCGGGAAGAGCTTATTAAAATAATCCACGGCACTCGATGACAGTTTCGTAAAACTATCCTATAACGTAAGTATCGAGCTAACTAATGGAATACCGGCGCCGTATATAGGTCAGGTATTTTTGTAGCACGCGGAACACTGCCCGCCGCGCGTAATCGTGTCATTGACAATTATTATAGCCACTAAGAGATCTCGCACACTGGACGGCCACGACTCCGGCCAGTCGTTGTTCGTGGCCGATTGGCGGTTGCAACCAAGTGCGGTTTACCAGCACGCGTAACATAACAACCATAGAAACGCGTTTTCTACGAGTTTTGTAGACGAAAGAATGGAAAAAAATTCAGATTTATCTGGCAATTTGTCTATTCTTCCGTCGACAAAACCCGTTTCCATTGTGGTCATGCTAAGCCATCTGCATTGCTATTCTGTAACCATCTCACCGTGAAAACTTAGGTGAAGTGAGCGTGGAGTGAGCTGTCATTGTCATCGATACCTACTGATGCTAAGGCAGTGACAGTTCACTCCAAGCTCACTTCACCTAAGTTTTCACGGTGAGATTTTTAAAGAATAGACCGGCAGGTCATGGTCGTGGCCGTTTAGTGCGCGAGACTCCTAAAGAAGTTGTGTTTAGAGGAATGGAGATAGTTGAAATGGAAGAGGAGATTGTGGGTGTTTTATAACGTTTTTAAAGCAGTAATAGATTCAATTAATTACCTAGTAATAAAGTTACTAATGAAGGCATAATTTCAACCGCTATTTTCGGTTGAAATATGTTGTAATGTATTTCCAGAGATTGTTATATTTTCAAGCTCGTCATTAAGAGTGAAAATACATGACCAAACCTCGGGGAGAATATACGACGCGGGACTTCATAGCCACTTACACCCAACTACAGTTATGATCATGAACATTTTTGAAGTGAAAACTTCTTTAGGCGCGTTGAGTGATTATTGGTAGGGGAAAATGTTGTTTATGGGTTCGCGTCACCGAGAAACACATATGGGTGACTGTTATTTCAAATAAAAAAGTCGGCAGTCCATACAAAAAAAAACAATTATATTAAATCTATCATAATTAATTTGTCGTAGGTTCGAACCCTGACAGGCGCTCTACTTTGTGTAAATAATTTCATCACCACTGCTCTCAAAACGATGAAGGAAAACATCGTAAGGAAACCGGCATGTCTTATAGAACCAAAAATTCGAAGACATGTGACATCTACTGACCCGCACTGGGCCCGCGTGGTGGATTACGGCCCACTCCCTCTCATAGACAGGAGGCCTGTGTCCCAGCAGTGGGAACATTATAGGCTGATTATGTGATCTGAATTAATTTGTGGAAAAAACTTCATTTACCACCAGTTTAGAACATATTATTCATAAAACGATTATGAAACACACACGGTGTGTTTCATAGTCTTACAAAATATAGCTGTTTTTTTTCAGAAAATGTTACTGAACGTCTTGCGACTAATTTATAGCTAGATTTTGGCTCGCAGTCTATATAATCTTGTTAGCACAGCCTCCGGCGTGAAGCGAGGACTCATTTTAAAGGTGAATGGGGTCATATTAGATGTTGAAGGCAACTGTGTTCAGACGGATAAATGACTGTAGATAATTCTACCATCGATTCTCGTAATACAGGGAAAAGCAAGTTTATAAACTCAATACCTATAGCGCAGTTAATAATTTCTAAAATCAGGATATTTATTTATTTTATTATTATATGTACACACAGTAAAATACATAAAGATACGACGTAATTATAATATGACTACAAAGGTATTTCTTAAGAAATTTCTTGCAACAGACCTGTGAAAGGCGAAATGAGAAAGAAATGTAGATAACAGTGTGTTTAATTATGAAATTCTGAACTAATTAAGCTTACAAATAAAACATTTTGGTAAAATTGTTTAGTATTTTGTGCCGGTAATTAGTCATATTTGGGAACGCTCATTCTACCGTACAGTTATGTGCCAAATGTTTACCAACTAGTTGCTGTGTCGGTGAGTATGTGTGCCGGGAGTAAATGCCGAAATCAGAGAGTCGTTCGGAGAATACAGGCGAGATATTATGATAGCTTAAGTAATAATTGAGAGAAAATCAGGCTTCGACTAATTTGGCCTCAGATGCTAAACTGCATCTGAACTAAGTTCTTTAGCCTAACCAAAATTGTTGAAACGGAACTAATTTTCTGAAAACAGAACTATTTCATTTTCTTTATTTAATAAACTATGTATTCAACGTTTTCAGAACTGTCTTATACACAAAGATAAATTAGCGTTGTTAAATTAGCAACGTTTTCAAACGGAAGACTTTTTTATTTTATTTATTTTTATCAAACGTTTCGCTTTATGAGTCTCGCTTCAAAGTTTCTGTGGGAAGCGTTTTAAATTATAGAAATTATTCTGTATGGAAATGAATGTTTTATGGAACTAATTGAATTAGTTCAACTGATTAGAGGCGTCTCCAACAAAAACTATAATTGAACTATCTACAAGTTATTTAGAAGATGGCACTGGTTTTTATTGATATCTTAATTTACTGTAATTCAAAAATATACAATTTTTAAAAACACGTTATGTATACAGGGTGTTAGGATAAACACCGTTATCCTTGCAACCAGTGGTTTGGTTTCATTTATAGAACGTAAAATCAATGGAAAATAACAACTTCTTTTTATTTTATTTTAAATCTACTTTTTACCACAAGTGACGGAACTTCGTTGCCCTATGCGCTAGGGCAACGAACTTGCGTCTCAACACAGGCAGGGGGTGCGGAGGGTGACCTGACTGGCCGCGAGCGCGACCCCTCCCTCAGTTAATCAGCTGTTGCGCTAGCGAGCACGGTGTCGGATAGAAACTTTTTAATATCTTTTAATGAATATACTTAACGTTTTGTTTTGTTGTGTTCAGTCATTTATTTTTATATTTAAGTCAACTACATGTGGTTTGAATGACAAGAGTGTTTACCCTTACATGCTGTATACAATTACATATATAACAAAATTAAAACGAAAAAAAATAAAGGGGAGGGGCTCATTCATCAAAGAATTCGTCCGCATCGCTGTCAATGGGAAAGATGCCCGAAAGGCTGGCAGCATTGCCACGTTGAATGGCAATGCTGATTCTTTGGGCTAAAAATAGGCCAGCCCTCTGGTCACGTGAAGATGAGAACAAAATTTGTATGAAATCACCTGATAAATTAACCGGCCCATATCCGGGTGTCGTTACGGGCCGTCAGAAGTCCGAAAGTCTGACAACCAGTCTTGCCAAGGGGTATCGTATTACCCAGTTACTGGGTTGTGTAGGTCTGATAGGCAGCCGCTCCATGTGGTATTAAGTTGCATCCGGTTAGACTGGAAGCTGACACCAACATAGTTGGGAAATGGCTAGGCAGATCGATTCATCTTTCACGTTTTTTTACTCGTTTTTTCGACCAAATATATAACACATAAAGGACGAAGCGGTTAACCGTTTCGCATTGCGTCGCATTTGTCACTCGCCCTCGGTAACCAAGCAATAAGTCTAAAATACCAGTTCCTAGAACGTTCTCTACACGTAAATATACCAAGAGCTCGAATGTCGGTAGTGTGAAGGTAGGTAATAGGTAATAGGTAATACGGGCTGGTATCCGCAACTCCACGTCAAAGCGCGTATTTTGCGTACGTAGTGTGAAGGTAATAAATAGCCTGTATTAGAGAAAGATGGCTTCGGGTCTGAAGCACGTTTGAGTACAGGGACTTTTAGGGTTACACCGTTTTGTGTTATCACAGATATTAAGGTTTCTATTATCTCGCACTATACATTCCGAAATAAAGTTATTTTGTAAAAAAAGTTTTTTTTTTTTTCACTTTTTAGCTGTGGTACCTTTCCTACACTAATTCGGATACCACTACCTGTAATGTAAATGACAGTGACAGGAAATTATAACATCATCCTTAGAGACTAAGTGGGAAAAATACGTATTAATAAAGTTTATAAAATTTATATGAAACCACCTGGAGAGACCCATACCCTTTCAAACAAAAAAGAATTTTCCAAATCGGTCCAGCCGTTTTCGAGTAATCAGGGTACATAGATTTAAAAAACCTCCTCCTTTTTTTGAAGTCGGTTAAAAAAAGCCTAGAATACGACTTCAACATAGTTGGAAAAAGGCTAGTCAGATGATGTGATCCAGAGAGGATGAGGATGTGTAAATAATTTCATCACCACTGCTCTCAAAACGGTGAAGAAAAACATCGTGAGGAAACCGGCATGTCTTAGAACCAAAAATTTGAAGACATGTGACATCTACCAACCCGCAGTGGGCCCGCGTGGTGGATTAAGGCCCACTCCCTCTCACAGAGATGATGCCTGTGTCCCAGCAGTGGGAACATTATAGGCTGATTATGTGATAATTCAGGTACTTTAGAATTGTCAAGGGGTCGTCGGTCAGTCAGAAAAACGAAGCTAGTTGCCCATTCCAAACCGTAGTAAGTTCCTATGGAGAAGAACGGGGAAGAAACTCCACGGACACTCTTCTAAATCATAATATTAATAAAGGCAGGAGTCAGTGATAAAATACAACCTTTGTATTATACATATCCACTGGTGTAGAATGCTAGTTTCAATTTATGCCATGCAATTTAAGCCATGCAGGTACATACATTATGCATGCAGTATAACCTACATTTTCGTTAGCCAGCGTAAGTACTGGCTTATATTGTATCTATGGAGCTCATTTCCCAATATCGGTGCCTCTGGTTATATTAACGGTATGTTCAAACATTAGAAATTATGTTCGTCATGACGATTCGCTATTAAAAACAATGAATTAATGACAAATAGACGTTACTCACATGTATAATACATGTGAGTTACAGTTAAAACCAGTTTTTAGGAAGAACGCGTTTTCCCTAGTTTTCACTAGTTTTTACCCGACTACGGCGAAGAAAAAAGGAGGGTTATGATTTTGACCGGTATGTATGTATGTATGTATGTATGTATGTATGAATGTATGTATGTATGTATGTATGTTCATCTGTTTCCTCCTATCATCCAAACCACTTATCACAATTTGACAAATGAGGTATCGTTAGAAGCGTCGTGATTGTCCGCTGGTTATAGGCTATGTGAAGTCACATTAAATAAAAAATGGCGCCCTCTAGAGGACATTAAGTGAGGAACTTAAAAAAAAAATGTTTTAATCGTACCATATTGGGTATCAAATGAAAGAACTTAATGAGCACATTTTAAAAATATAATTATATATTATAACCCCAAAAGAATTAAAAAAAAAATCAAGTAATAAAAACTAACACCCAACTACGACTTAAAAGGAATAAACAAGACACCACAGACAGACAAATTATAAATCCGGAGTCACACGTTCTCTGTTCGATTTATGCCCTAACACGTGTGACTCCGGATTTTTAATTTGTCTGTCTCTGGTGTCTTGTTTATACCTAAAAGGTATAAACAAGACACCAGTCGTAGTTGGGTTTTAGTTTTTATTACTTGATTTTTTTTACTAAATGCCTTTGTTAAAACTAGAACTACCTTGAATTCAGTAAATGACGATAAAAATGTTGTGATGGTGAAGGAAAACTTCGTGAGGAAATCGGCATGTCCTAGAACCAAAAATTTGAAGACATGACGTGACATCTACCTACCCGCACTGGGCGCGCCCGTTAACACGTTGTTGTTGTTACGGCGACAGACTTAGGTAAGATGGTGGTAGCTAGCCAGGCGGACTTAGAACAAGCCCTACTAAACCGAGTAGAAAATATTGCCCCCGCTGGGAATCGAACCAGGGACCTCTGGGTCTGAGACAGGTGGTCTTACCACAAGACCGCAGAGGCGGTTAAATCGGATCGAAGCAGATGGCGTAGTGTTAGTTTCTGCCTGCCCCCATGGGGAGAAGTATAAGTAGTCGAATGGGTCACAAACTCACAAACCCACGAGTCCCAGAGGCCATTGTTAACCTTTATTACAAGTTTAACTATACAGAAACGGTTGAACGTTTCGTGGTATTATGCCTTTATTGTTAGAAACTTACAGTTAACGAAAGTTTAGAGGATACAAGGAAGTCCGTACTTTGGAGCTTCAAATTTGGAGGCTTAAAACAGTCACTTTGGCAGAATCATGTGATCTGCCTAGCGTTTTCCCAACTATGTTGGGGTCGGCTTCCAGTCTAACCGGATGCAGTTGAATACCAGTATTTTACATGGAGCGACTGCCTATCTGACCTCCACAACCCAGTAACTGGGTAATATGATACCTCTTGGTAAGACTGGTTGTCAGACTTTCGAGCTTCTGACGACCCGTAACGACTGTCAAAGATACACAAATGAAAACCGAGACCAACGGCTTAACGTGCTTTCCGAAGCACGGAGGAGTTTCAGTATGTAAAGATGGTCACCTATCCACGGACCAACCCCGGCAAGCGTAGCTTAACCTGAAGGATCGACCCGTGCGGCTGTTATTACTTAGCCACGAGATCCTCATTATTATGAGGATCTCGTGGCTAAGTAAGGATAATAGGAACATAATTATTTATCATCGTAAAATGTCACAAACTGAAAATTCATAGTATGATCTGCGTGCGATTCATAATACGAAATAATTTATCTGTTTGACAGTTTTCTATGGAGATTCGTAAAACTGTCCACATAATATTATGAATTGCTTTTGTGTCAAATTAGAGGAATTGCTAATGACAGCTGGAAATTCAGGAAATAAAATGCTTTTAGAGGAATTGCTAACTAGGCCCACTGACAACTACTTTTTGTATGTGACAAATTCATACATACAATAAAGTCACGTCATACTTTAAGTCACCATTTTAGCTATAGTATTTTGTTATAACCCATGCATGCATCTCTAGACCCACAGGACAGACCGTAGCAAGTACAGCTTTTAAACCTATAAAACCGTTTAACCTACCAGAGGTTAGGTACCTTGCCTTCAAAAACAAAAAAAGGTCGCCCAGTTAACGTTAAAAGTTAATTAAAACTACGGTTACGACTGTCCCTTACGGTATGTCCGGCGTTTATTGCGGGAATGTTTAGTAAACAGTGCGTTAAGACTCAGCTAATTATTTTTAGTGGTGATACTGAAGGACGTGTTTATCTGTTACGAGAGTATAGTATTGTATTGTTTGGAGTCAGTTATACCGAAATCCCACGATCCGCGATTTTGCGGACGGACACCGATGACCCCGGACGACGGACCGTGGGAAGGTGTACGTGCGGGGTATCGCAGACATCGGAAGTTCCTCGGTGCGCGGTGCGTGGCGGTCTGTGGTCGTCTGCCGTGCGTGTCCGTCTGCAATATTGCCGATCGTCGGATTCCACCACAACACGTAATCGTAGCAGAATATTATTGTATAGGTATACTAGCTGATGCCCGTGGCTTCGCCTGCGTGGACGTCGTTTATTATAAACTAAAACCTTCATCGAGAACCACTCTATCCATTGGTGAAAACAGCATGAAAATCGGTGAAGTCGTTTTAGAATTTATCGCGAATAGGACGACAGACAGATGCGGCGGAGGACTTTGTTTTATAATATGTAAGGATGTCGCCGCCAAGGTGGACCGAGGACCTGGTGAAGGCAGCGGGAATCCACTGGATGCGAGAAGCACAGAACTGGTCTTAGTGGCGGTGCTTGGGGCAGGCCTATGTCCAGCAGTGAACGTCTTTCAGCTGAAATGATGATGATATGTCGCCGCGAAAGCGTCATACTCGAGAATAACATAAGTGTAACTATTAATTATAATTGTCATTCGCCATAAAGTCGAGGATCCTGCCCTCTATGGGATACTTTTACAACCATTTCCATGCATCTTTGAGTAAATGCCCATGCCTTTGAGATCAACGCCGTAATATTGGACAGTTTGTGTAATCGAACTCATAGTATTCACAGTATATTGCTGGAAGAGTAACTATTAACCCCACAAACCCTGAAAATTAGTGTGTGAAACATTATGTTTATGGGTATAAGCCCAGAAAAACTGGATACGAAAAACATGACACGATAATGAATAACCATTAGTTTAAAGGAACCGGTAAAAATTTAAGCCTTTTGCTTAAAATAGTAAACCGCGGAATTCAATGCTCATTAAATCACTATATCTAAAGATGCCTTTACTGCAATAACCCAATAACACCCAAATATTTGTTTCCAAAAGTGTACACAAACTTTAATAGGGCGATTAAAATCAAATTCAACAACTTTCCACGCCGTTCTATCGGGGACTAAGTTGCAAACAATCTAAATTGTGTAACTTGTATGTGTTTTAATCGATACTAAGTTTTTCTGTAAGTAATATATTGCCCCCATGAGGTGTAAGGAATTTCAGAAGAATTACGTAAGAAAGAAAACTTTTGGAAACCTATAAAACTCCATTAAGATATCCTCGATCTCTCTTCTTCTACGCATATAAAACAGTTCAGTGAATAATTAATTGAATAAAAAAAATTGTTTTATGATACTACCTTACAGTACGCGTAGAATGACCGCCATAAAACGGGTTTTGTCGACGGAAGAATAGATAGATTGTGATTGTGAATCCGTCATTTTGTCTATTCTTCCGTCGACAAAACCCGTTTCTATGGTAGTCATGCTACGCGTGTATATAAATAAGTTGTAAACGTATTATCAAAAATTTAATGACCTGCAGTTTTTGAATAAGTTGTGTTGCAGACCAACACGTTTAAATACAAAAAAATCTGTAAAACAAAGGTGTAATTGCGAACTCGATCTTAAAATTTGTCAATTCAACAATATTCATTGCGCTACTTACGTTGTTGACCAATCGAGGTTTTCAAACATATTAAGCAATGGATTTCGAATTGACTTCAAAATCCTTCGGATTGTGATAGAAAATGTGTTACGCAATCGAGGTGCTGGTTGGGAAAATCGACTTTGAGAAGAATCGATGACCGTTATGTGACGTGTTCTTGAGTGGAGACCGCGAATCGGCAAACGTAAGGTAGGACGCCCTCAGGCTAGATCGAGTGACGATCTTCACAGGGCGGCTGGTAGCAGCTGGATGAAAGCTACCGAGAATCAAGCTGAATGGCGTGCTATTGGAGAGGCCTATGTCCTGCAGTGGACTGCTATAGGCTGATGATGATGATGACTTTGAGTGCTAGGCTTTTAGATACCTGTATATTTGCAACAAAAAATGTGTTTAGGTTTAAGGTATGCTAAGCACCAAAGACATATTTCATACTTATCGATAAATCAAATTAATGTACGTCGAAGAATTGCGAAGAAATAGGCTTTCCTTCGAAACAAAAAGAAGTAAATCAAAAGATACCAGATAAAAAATATATCACCTCTTGATATTCGTATCTTATCTCTCTCCTTTATCTCTTTATTTTTTTGTAGCTGCGCCCCGCGGTTTTTCCCGCGTAAGTCTCGATCCCGAGGGAATATTGGGATAAAAATTATCCAATGTCCTATTCCAGGTCATGGTCTACCCATGTACCAAATTTCAATACAAAAATTCGTTCAGCCGTTTTAGCGTGAAGGCGTCAAAAAATAGATAAACAAATTCACTTTTGCATTTATAATATTAGTTAGGAATAGGATAATAAAAATAAAATAATATTGATAAATAATATAAAATAATATACATAATATAATTTAAATATAAAGTTAGGATTTTTTTTAATCAGTGACACGGTAATAACTTATGAATAAAAATTTCCAGAAGCAGTGCTGGTAAGATTCTAGATTTAAGAAAACTTAATTGTATTCGTAGTTATCCTTGCTATCAAGCTTGCTGTCTTTTCAGTACGATATATTTCCCATATTATTACATCATCACCACTGCTCTCAAAACGGTGAAGGAAAAAATCGTGAGGAAACCGGCATGTCCTAGAACCAAAAATTCGAAGACATGTGACATCTACCAACCCGCACTGGGCCCGCGTGGTGGATTACGGCCCACTCCCTCTCATAGAGAGGAGGCCTGTGTCCCAGCACTGGGAACATTATAGGCTGATTATGAAATTTCCCATAAAAAAAACGAATACTTATATTAATATTATCAAAGTTTCAAACTCTAAATAGTCTAACACAAATATTTAAACAAGGTAAACGCTGTATTTATTGGACCAAAACATGTTGGTACAAATTCGGTGTAATGATGTGGTTTGGAATAAATGTATGTACAAATAATTATGTCCATGCTAAAACTATAAAACAATAGTTTTAGCCCGTGGCTTCGCCCATACGGAGGTCGGCAATTATCCCACGAGAAGTAGCGACAATCGCCATGGCCCACATGCAATGAGTCCACTTGTGGAAACTATTCTAGTAACATAAAACATCCCACGAGAACGTAGGGGTCGGCTTCCAGTCTAACCAGAAGCAGCTGAATACCAGTATTTTACATGGAGGGACTGCCTATCTGACCTCCACAACCCAGTAACTGGGTAATACAACACCTCTTTGGTAAGACTGGTTGTCGGACTTTCGGGCTTCTATCGACCCGTAACGACTGTCAAAGAATCACAAATGACAGCCGGGACCAATGGCTTAACGTGCTTTCCAAAGTACGGAGGAGTCTCGGTATGTAAAGATGATCACCCATCCACGGACCAACTTCGGCAAGCGTAGCTTAACCTGATGGATCGACCCGTGTGGCTGTTATTACTTACCCACGAGCCCCTCAAAACACTTAGCCGGATTCTACCGAATTCTGGGCTGACACTATTTGGATAGCTATCGACAATCTAAGAAGAAGAAAACCCAGAGGCCCTAGACAAAGTGACATTCTATCAGCGATAACGATGATGGAAAAGGCAAAAATGTATAGGACTGATAAGCTATCGAAAACCTTATGTCAATCCTGTTGAAAGTCGTTGTGGAAAAACGAAATGCTTTCGAAGCGATTGTCACTTGTCTAGATCCTCCGGTCATACTCTACTTGTGTGCTAAAAATATCATCAAAAGACAATTAGCAATTAGGTTGTGAAAAGGTAACAGACAGACAAAGTTACTTTCACATTTATTAGAATATTAGTGATAGTGCAAAATCCTCTAATAAACAATTTAATTCCAAACAGCGCTGTGCCCAGGGCTCCATCCACGTGAACTAATTAATGTACTAAAACCTAACTGCACAAAAGTACACCTAGTTTAAATAATTAGTTGTTTATCAATCTATAATATCTACATTAATAACTAACAGGTATGTTAGATTGTATGTAGGGGGTAATCTTGGGAACTACTGATCAAATTTCGAAAATTCTGTCACTAATGGGAAGCTATAGTATTGCCAAGTACTTTATTAATTCTCACTAATATTATAAATGAGAAAGTGAGTTTTTTTATTTCTTACGCTTTCACGCTAAAACGGCTGAACGGATTTGGATGAAATTTGGCACATGTGTAGAGCATGACCCGGAAAAGGATATAGGCTACTTTTATCCTGGATTGCAGACAGCGGGAAACAGCTAGGCAGCCATAACAGACGGTCAGACAAAGAGACCTTGCGTTTTACAATACCTACGTCACAATTATTTCAAATCTGTTAGAATTTCTCAGACAAACCTAAGTCCTTATTGTTGCAATTCCGGGAAGATAGGAGAATTTCCTACCGCCTCAAGTGTCTGATCTTCGTTCATTAGTGAGCACTTGCAGCAAGGAGAAAATAAAATAAGACCAGTGCAGTGTTGCCATTACGAGGAACCGTAGTTTTTGCTTTGTTTTTGGTGGAAATTGTTTTACATTTGTAGAATTTTGTACCTACTATTTGCAATTTGGTTGGTTTTTATTCCAGAAACAAAATTATCACTTACGTATTATAAGTTTTTTGAGTTTTTGCTGAACTGGGCAATTTTGGGCCAGGCACACTGCCCTGATAATGTCCTACATCGCACTTTTACACTCTTTATTTGTTTCTTTATTTTATTTTTTTATCAGCTGTATATTATGTATACTGTGTGCCTTTTAAGCTGTGCTGAATAAATGTATTTTCTTCCCTTCTTTCTTTCTTTATAGCAACAAATCAATCTGCCTAGCCTTTTCCAAACTATGTTGTGGTCGGCTTCTAGACTAACTGGATGCAACTGAATACCAGTATTTTACATGGAACAACCCCCTATCTCACCTCTACAACCCAGTTACTGGGTAACTCGACTAAGTACGGAGTTCACTAATGAAACTGAACGTGATCAACACATCTAAACCGCGTTCAAGAGTTGTCAGTGTCAATTTTCTGTAACAATGATGACACTGGCAACTATTGCACTTACAAGATGTACTGGGTGGGCCCTCTTTATCAAAGGTTACAAGTCTACAAGTTCACAAGTTACCTAGAATATTAATTTTAGTTAAATTCATAGCTCATCTCCATATTCATAATCAGCCTTAATGTTCCCACTGCTGGGACACGAGCATCCGGTTATCCCTCTCTCTTGACCACATTTAAAAAAAGAAAATCGAAGTTAAACATTTATTGCGGTACTAAGCACGACACTTGTAAACTTGTAAGACGGAATAGAGAGGCGCCAGACACTCTCAGGATTTGTTATGATTTTCTACAAGTTGTAACTTACAAATAATTTTTTGATTAACAAAATCACGAATAAAAGTGTAAAATATAAGTACTTGTGAACTAAATAATGACATATGGTAATAAAAGACTTGTAAGTTTTGGTAAACAGGGCACTGGTCGCGTTCAATTTCATCGGTTTAGATTACAGCATAATCTAAACCGATGAAACTGAACGCGACCCGTTTAGAGTCATTGGTGAAATTCACCCTAATACAGATAAATATCTAGTTTAACTGTCACAAAATCCTCCTTACTCAACTTACCTTAGAGAATTCTTAGCCAAAACCAAGAGAAAATTACGTTCCAAATTCTAGCCAAAAAATCGCTGTCTCTGGAGACCTAGGCGGAATTTAAGGTACCCACAAGAATTATTCGTTGGATCTTAATTTTTTACCAAAAATATAATAGGTATAGGTGCCTATTGGAAACATTTCACTCGGTGAAGTTAAATTGGTAAAGTTTTTGTATTCGAATGAAAATTGGTTATATTTGCACTGAAAATTGGTGGTGGCTGTATCAGAATTCAGAAGTTGTTTTTTATAGATTTGGTTATGTTTGTGTATGTTCTAGAGATAGCGTTAATATGACGCTATAGATATAACATCATCTGTCTAGCCTTTTCTCAATCGACTTCCAGTCTAACCGGATGCAGCTGAATACCAGTATTTTACATGGAGTGACTGCCTATCTGACCTCCACAACCCAGTAACTGGGTAATACGATACCCCTTAGCAAGACGGGTTGTCAGACTTTCGAGCTTCTGACGACTCGTAACGGCTGTCAAAGATCCACAAATGACAGCCGGGACCAACGGCTTAACGTGCTTTCCGAGCCACGGAGGAGTCTCGGTATATAAAGAAGGTCACCCATCCACGGACCAGCCCCGATAAGCGTAGCATAACCTGATGAATCGACCCGTGCGGCTGTTATTACTTAGCCACGAGCTATAGATCTAACATAGAAATTAAAATAACTGGCATAATGTGAGGGTAATATAGGTACACCTCTGTCCAACCCTTCGGGGAAACACGGTGTGATATTATGTTCATTAGAACGTTTCTACCTAATCTACATTTTCCTTGCCGTTAGACATTTACATAACCATAATATCAAACGCCCTACGGGTAATACATCTAGGGGTTTATATACAACGTGTAACGAAAACCCTGTCCGATCCGAAAGGGGCACATTTGTACTGCAATAACATTACCAGAAAAATAATAATTAAAAAAAGTTTTTTTTTTATTAAAAATAAAAAAGTTATTGCAAATTCACATTTTTAGTAACAAAATTACCTCAATCAAATCAAATCAATGAAATCAAAATATTTTATTTCACATAAACCTACATAAACCTAAAATAATTATTTAAAAAACAAAAAACCCGCCTGCAAAAACGCATAACTTAAAAGAGAAAAACAAGCATTATAATCTGTAGAATTTTGGTATTACAGGCGGGGAACAAACAAAAGTTACACCATATTTCATGTTATTGGTTTGTTCCCCGCCTGTAATACCAAAATTCTACAGATTATAATGCTTGTTTTTCTCTTTTAAGTTATGCGTTTTTGCAGGCGGGTTTTTTGGTTTTTAAATAATTTGTTTTATTTCAAGCTTTTTAGTTTTATTAATTTACATATTTGGAATTAACTCATTACTAGCTTTTATTTGATAGGTACCAATATTGTAATTTATTTAAAAAAAAAACCTTGCCCTCCCTTTTTTTTTTGTTTCCAGATGGAATTATAAAAATATATATAGCCTATGTCACTCCCACAATTAAGACGAACCTAACGACACCTCGCATGTTAAAATCCATCAAGCCGTTTAGGCTACAGAGCGTGCCAAAGAAATAGACATACATACATACAAACATACATACATACATACATACATACATTACCCTCCTTCTGGGGCAGTCGGGTAAAAAGATAGTGCAATTTGAAATTCACATGTTTAGTACCAAAATTACCTCAATCAAATCAAATCAATCAAATCAAAAAATATTTTATTTCACATAAACCTACATAAACCTACATGGGCACTTATGAAACGTCAGAAGCTAGGTGCACGGTTCCAATTGGTCGTTTCCTATGGAGAAGAGCCGGCAAGAAACTCCAATATTATAATACTCAATCCATACTAATATTATAAATTCGAAAGTAACTCTGTCCGTCTGTCTGTCTGTATGTTACCTTTTCACGCCTAAACCAGTCGGATTTCGATAAAATTTGCCAAGGAGTTAAATGGCATCCCGGGGAAGGACATAGGCTACTTTGTATCGACATATCACGCGGGCGAAGCCGCGGGCGGAAGCTAGTTTAATTATAAATTAGCAAATTTTCTGCAGAGGTCTTAAGGTATGACTTGAAGACACCTGCAAGACTACAGCCGCCCGCGCCCCATGTAAAGAGTGTCCATGGAGTTTCTTGCCCGTCCTTCTCCATAGGAACCTACTACGTTTTGGAATGGGCAACTAGCTTCATGTTTCTGACTGACCGACCCTTTGACAATTCAAAAATGCCTGTAATTGGTTTATTTGAAATAAATGCTTTGAGTTTGAGTTTGAGTTTAATGAACTGGTAAAATTTCCGATTGAAAGAAATGCGGCGAATTTTTTTTTCATTTTTTTTTTCAAAAAAAAAAACCACTTTAGTAGACTCTTAGTATCTTAACAACACCCTCACGAATCGGACAGGGTTTTTTATTACACGCTGTATAAACGTTACTTAAGGTGAAGTGGTTCCAAAGCAGATGTTTTTGATGCGTTTCGACTTCACGCAAAATCAATTTTTCTCGTTTCTCTCAACGTAATTGCGTATTTTTTTTTTATGATTACGAAAATTGAGGAGTGTCTTTAGTGAAGTATGAGGACCGAACCACGATTGACAAAACTTTCCTCGATACAAAAAAACCGCAAAGTTTCCTTAAAATCTGCTTTTTAAAGAGAAAAACCTATTCCATTCGATTGTTATCAAAGCAATTGTAATAAAATTTTGCCTACGTGTTCACTTTTAAATACTTTAAGGGATTATGGCCTTATTTTTCTAAATAAACACAAATAAAATTAAATATTTGTAAACTTAGTAGCGCGCGGGCGGGGACATACCACCGCCCTCGGCTCTCGTCAGTCCCACTTCGCCTTAAAGTTGAGAAATGATTAGCGACGTTTAACCATACATTTTTAACGATAGAACGTCACTTAATTTCAAGCAACTTTCATTAAACACCCTACACGTTTGCATAAAACATTCCCAGTATCAAAAATGTTAAAATACATCACGCCTATAATCCCCGAACGGTTAGGCAGGTGTATACCTACCTATAGTACACCCACATTTCGCCAGTTAAGTATAATTCCCATGTAATAGGGGGCGAGCCTATCAACCGGGCACAATCCAGAATTCCTGATGGAAAAACCCCAATAACACTTTGTCCGACCTGGGAATCGGACCCAGGACCTCATGCTCAGCAGCGCTTGTGACCACTAGACAAACGAGACAGTTGAATAAAACCACTTCAATGTTCCAACGTCCACTAGAAATATACAACATCAAGAGAAACTCCCCTAAATACGTTAGTGCGGGTCAAAAATTACCCTCCTTTAGGCCAGTGGTTAATTATGACCCCTCAGTGGTCCTAATTCTGTGGAAACAATGGCGACTTTGACCCGACATAATGTCCACTCAGACGTTATGTACCTTTGAGGTAACGTGGCTGCGATGAATTTTTGTTTGTGGCATTTTTCTTTTGTTTTGGGGGGTGGGCAGATTTCCAAGTGGAGGTTAAAAAGGAAAACATCAACAAAATATTATGGTAGTTAAATATAGGAGAAATATGTTGGTTTCACAATCGTGTGTCGGTAACCAAGTAAATTCCAAATTCAGGCAAAATTGTTATGGATTCTTTGTACGGAAATCAGTGTTGTAAGTTTAATTTTAGTCATAAAGTGCTATGTACCTAAAGGCAGTTTTTTTTTGTAATGAAACTGACTGCTAAAAAATATCCGTGTATTCAAATCACTACTGTATTTTTTTTCCATTTGGATGAAATGGCTATAACACGGCAAATTGATGTAGCGTGTCAATTTGATAAACAATTTTAATAGCTGCTCCACGCGGTTTCTCCCGCATCAGTCTCGTGGGAATATCGGTATAAAAGTACCCTATGTCCTAATGCAATTGAATTGGATTGGCAATCATTTTGTCTACCGTCTGCATTACAAAGCAGTGAGTTAACAATATTCCATAACTTTTGAAAAAAAAGTGAAAGTCGAAAAATAATATGAATAAAAAAAAAAAGTAATAAAAACTAAAACCCAACTACGACTGAAAAGGTATAAACAACACCACAGACAGACAAATTAAAAAATCCGGAGTCACACGTGTTAGGGCGGCATAAATCGAACAGATTACGTGTGACTCCGGATTTTTTATTTGTCTGTCTGTGGTGTCTTGTTTATACCTTTTCAGTCGTAGTTGGGTTTTAGTTTTTATTACTTTTTTTTTTTTAATTATTTTGGGGTTATAATATATATATTTTTGAAATGTGCTCATTAAGCCCTTTCATTTGATACCCAACATAGTACGATTAAACATTTTTTTTTTTTTAGTTCCTGACTTTGTTTCCTCTAGAGGGCGCCATTTTTAATTTAATGTGACGTCACATAGCCTATAACCAGCGGACAATCAAGACGCTTCTAACGATACCTTATTTGTCAAATTGTGATGAGTGGTTTAGAAGATACAAGGGAACAGATGAACATACATACATACATACATACCGGTCAAAATCATAACCCTCCTTTTTCTTCGCCGTAGTCGGGTAAAAATTAGGGTAGGATTAGGCTTACCTATATCCCCGACTGTACCTAATGATCTCACTGGAGTCTAAACTGCGAACCGATCCTTTCGACCCCTCAAAATTCCCATAGCTTTATGCGAGGTCTTCAACCCAAAACCGAGTACCTAAGGGGGTTAAGGGCACTAAGGTAACCCAGAAATTCAAATTCTTTCACGTTTTAGAATGGGCAACTAGCTTCAACTTTCTGACTAACTGACCGACTCGCTGACAATTCAAAAGTGCCTGTAAATGGTTTAATTGGAATACATGCTTTGAGTTTTTACTACGTCAAGCAAAGCAACGTCAGGTTATGCCAAACGTAAGCAGGTTTCTAAGCAACCGCTACGTTTTTTTTGCAATTTGCAAGTCAGTGTCAGGTTGTATGTTCATTAAATGGCTTTTTATGGCTTTACAGAATTATAGAATAGAGTATCATTAGAATCAGCAATACAGCTCTCTAAGTTCGTATGAAACATAAGAAAAAGAAAAACGTACCTAAGAAAATTTGAATTTCGCGGGCTACCTGTAGCTTTCGCCTTAAGGACGCACCCTACCTCAGATTTTATCCCGCTCGCACCATACGACTCGCGACCTGAGTGAGAACGAGACGGAGTGGGGCGCTAGCGGCTCTAAAGCGTCGAAAAGTTTAGGTAATTGCTTTTTACCGTAAAAATAATGGTAATTAAAAAAAAATGACACACATAAGACCTGCTTTATAGTTAGTTCAGTTATCATGCAAAGTTTCATGATCTAATTTGAAGTATTTTTTGAATACCAGCGGTTTATAATTCTGTGCAGAGGTAACTTTGTATTTTTTTTCTATAAAGAAAATTTTATGTAATCGTGTTTTCGCCTCACATAAGACCTAGCATCAATTTTAACATATATTTATTTCAAAATTAATGCTGCAGTATTTTCGGCATAACAGAGGATGATCATGCTAAGCAATTTGTGATTAGGAAGAAGAGGCTTCACAACTACCACGACTAGAATAAACTACACTCATTCATAAAAAAATGGCGTCGTCGACTTAACTAACTCTAACAATATTTACCTAATACTTTGTCTGCATATATGTTTAATTTTGAAATGAGAATCGCAATATCCGGCGCAGCTGTGGAGCTCGATATATATTCGGTTTACACGAAACACCACACTATAATGCTTGGCTATTCAGCCGCATATGTTTAGACTGGGAGTCGACACCGGCCTTTAGAAAAATATAGGATAATACTTAGGTTACGTTATATGCCATGTAATAATAAATTATCTATATTGATATTTAAAAGAGTTTCCTTAGAGTTTCTTGCCCGTTCTTCTCCATAGAGATCTACGTTTTGAAATGGGCAACTAGTTTTTCTTTCCGACTAACTGATTGACTCTTTAGCAATTCAAAAGTGCCTGTAAATGGTTTAATTGAAATACATGCT
The DNA here is from genome assembly GCA_947363905.1 of Lithophane semibrunnea. Lineage (NCBI taxonomy): Eukaryota > Metazoa > Arthropoda > Insecta > Lepidoptera > Noctuidae > Lithophane > Lithophane semibrunnea. The sequence continues at coordinate 2,528,692 of OX376208.1, forward strand.
TTGAGTTTGAGTTTTCACTTACCGTCAAGGATAGCAACGTCAGGTAATGCCTAACGTAAGCGGGTTTCTAAGCAACCACTACATAAGTTGAAGTATAATTAAGCGGAATAGGTTATATGCTTACGTCTATTGTATTTTATGATAGGCATAGTAAGAAAAATCACAAAAAAAAACACCTAGGGCTCAAACCTAAGGTCTCTCCGACCCACTGAACTTAAGATGACAATAGGTAACGCTAACTGCGTCGGCAGCTGTTACCGACATTATGTGCTTCGAGTTTGTAATATGCGGATAAAATTGAGTTACTGCTGTAGTACGTACTCGCTTTAGAAAGTAAGAGGAAAGGTACTTGTAGTTAATAGGTACATTAAGTTAGGAAACATTTGTATAAATCGTTAAGAAAAAAATAAAGGAAAAATTTAAATTCTGATCATAGAATTAAATAATGAATCGAATCGAAAGTCAATCATTCTATCTGCCTAGCCTTTTCCCAACTATGTATGTTGGGGCCGGCTTCCGGTTTAACCGGATGCAATGCAGCTGAATACCAGTATTTTACATGGTGTGACTGCCTATTTGACCTCCACAACTCAGTAACTGGGTATTTGGGAAATACGATACCTCTAGGTAAGACTGGTTGTCTGTCTTTCAGGCTTCTGCCGACCCGTAACAACTGTCGAAGATCTAATTTAATGACAGCCGGGACCAACGGCTTAACGTGCTTTCCGAGGCACGGAGACGTCTCGGTATGTAATATATATATGTAACTAGCTGAGGCCTGCCGCTTCGCCCGCGTGGATGTCGGTTATTATATAATAAACTTCCTCGAGAATCACTCTATCCATTGGTGAAAACAGCTTGAAAATCGGTGCAGTCGTCGAACAGACAGACAGACAGACGCAGCGGAAGACTTTGTTTTATAATATGTATTGAAGATGGTGTTATTATATAATAAACTTCCTCGAGAATCACTCTATCCATTGGTGAAAACAGCTTGAAAATCGGTGCAGTCATCGAACAGACAGACAGACAGACGCAGCGGAGGATTTTGTTTTATAATATGTAGTGAAGATGGTCACCCATCCACGGAACAAGCAAGCGGCAAGCGAATCTTACCTAACCTGATCGATCGACCCGTGCGGCTGTTACTACTTAGCCATAAGCCCATTCTTAGCGACAAGCCCCTCACAGAAACATAACGAAATACTAGCTCATTAATAGTTATTATATAATAATTTGGTAATTTGGCTTTGTATAATTATTCTATGCAGAGCTATAGTTATAGCTCTGCATAGAATCATTATACAAAGCGTCGCAATATACCTACTATGTACAGCATTATATTGAACGCAACAGCTGACGCCGAATCTTACGCTTGTATATTTGATGTGTAGGTATTATTGTATTATTAGATGTAAAATTAAGTAATACTATAACAAAACATATTAACATCATCATTATATAAGCAGAGGGTATAGGTACCGATTGACGTCATCACGTCAAAGTCGGCTGTCACTGAAAACCAGCGCTAGGGCTCTGTCTCGCATAGGGTCGCAGCATTGTGCTGAGCGATGGCCGTTTTGCGTGAATGGACGCATATTTTCCCACAATTTTGTGTATTTGTCCTTTCTTAGCGTCATGTTTGCCGCAAATAAATGTATTTTTACAAGCTTTATATTATTTTCTTTTTTCTTACCTAGATAGTAGCTATGTTTCTAAGATAGACTAGGCTAGAATCACAATTTTATTATTCCCAACAAAACTAAGTAGGTAGGTACCAAAGTTTTCGACAAACACTAAATTAATTCTTCCCTAATTCTTTTTCTAAAATAAAAAGACCTACTAAGTTACTCCATCATCAGCTATCTGCCAGAGAAAGTCTCGTCAGAATCAGTCTAGCCGTTTCGGAGACTAGCCGAAACAAACAGACAGACAGGCAGAAAAAATGATAAAATAAATATTTTTCTTTTATAAATACCGTTGTATACTTTGAAATACTTTCATCATTACGCAAGTAGTAAAAAAAAGCAAAAGTTATTTTGACATTACAGACACTTCAATTTTATTTATGTGTAGGTAGGTACAGGTGTATAGATTTTTCACTATTGTGAGTCTAGAAAAGAAAAGATAATAAAATATAAGTAAAAATCTTTTTAAAAACAAGCTTATATTGAAAAAAAAAGGATTTTTTTATGGCCACCTTCCAGCTCCATCATCAGACCCTGAACACCATCTAGTGTCAAAGCACTTGGTGTCGTATTTGGACAAATGAGTCCATACACGATGGTGCTGTCTTGTTTGTTTGAGGAGTTCCTATGACCAACTTCCAGCTCCATCATCAGACCAGCTCCATCGTATCTTTTTTTCAAAATGTCTCGGTAGTTAATTTATGTATGCCAAGTTTCAGCTCGCCATTCAGCTCGATTCTCGGCAGCTCTCATCCAGCTGCTACCAGCCACCCTGCGAAGATCGTCGCTCCACCTAGCCTGAGGGCGTCCTACCTTACGTTTGCCGATTGGAGAGGCCTATGTCCAGCAGTGGACTGCTATAGGCTGATGATGATGATGATGATGATGTTTCAGCTCAATCGGATGCCAGCAGGCGTAGCATGGCGCTTTCTATCTCTACGAAGAATAGACATAGCTTTTTCTATACAAAGTGACAGTTTGTTTCTTCATTTTTGACATCCACCGTAGAAATCTTTCTACAATCTGTCATTTTGTCTTTCATTTCTAACGATCTTTGTCTAGGTATTTTTATATGTAGACTATTTCGGAAGAAAGTTTTCTATCCTTACTGTCAAAATCACTCTGACAACCGATAAACCCTATGTTAAAACAAAGAATTCTGATTCGAATTATGTAAAAGGGTGAATTTCGTAAAAAGTGTAGTTGACTCTTTCTATTTTGCTGCCGTCTCGTACTGTCTACTGTCTACAGGAAACGTCATTTTTGTCTACTCTTCCGTCGACAAAACGGTGCTCATGCTACGCCTGCAGGAAGTGCTTGAAAAATGGATGACAATTGGAGTAACCGGAAACACATACGAACAAAGCAAGCTAATATAAAGCTTGTAATAAAGAAAGAAAAAAACCTAAAAAATGACAAAACTAATCCAATAAAGTAAAAGTTCCGCTATTATAAGGCACTACCTCAATCACGATATTACGGGTTACGGGTCCGACGGATATGGACGGAATTTGGTACAAGGTAGAACGTATCCTGAATTAGCATATAAAGAGATGTTTTCATCCCGGAAAATCACTATTTTCACGCGAGCAAAGTCGCAGGTTGAGGTAGTAAGGAAAATGTTTTCATAAATTTAAAAGAGTATTTTAATGAACAAGTTATTCAAATTCAAATAATTTATTTTCTCTTCACAAATAATGATAGGATATTACACTTTAGACAAGCTTAGAAAACTATTTGATAGTAGTGAGAGACTGGTGTCTGCACTAGGAATACATGTTTATAGATCACCAGGGTCCCACCACAATATGGTATAAACTTAATCAGTTATTTAGTAAATGTGAAAGGATAGTATAACATAGGAGGGTATAACATAACAATCAATAGAGAATATGCTTGTGATTCAAATATGGGTAAATATTTTTTTTTATAAACTATATTTCTTCAGAACTATGCCTCCAACAATATTTTTGAATAAAATTTCTTTTAGAGCGAGAAATTAATTTAAAAAAAAGTCCCAAATAACTGTGGGTAATTAAAATACTTGAAAAGCTAAGAGCGGATGTGACGTAAGAATCCGGGATGGCAATCAAAATGTCAATGTCAAGTCAATCAACAAGTGTCAAGTCAATGTCAAACGCTCCTACAAAAAGGAGTGTTTGACGTTGACTTGACAGTTGCTTGTTTGTTTTTACGGACTGTGACGTCACCACACCAAGCGCGCCAAATGGAGAGCGTATAAATAGCCCAGATCGGTTGGATATTTAAAAAAAAAAATTTAGTACTTCAAATTGCTTTTCTGCCGTCGAATTTTTTTTACTATTATTTGACGATGTAAACTATCGAATAAAAATATTAAAAACATACATGCATATTCCCTATTATAGGTTCACAGATTTAAAACAATAAAAAAAAAGTAAATGGAAAAATGCGTGAATAATAATGTGTCGGGAAAATAGAGGGATGCACTATTTTGGATGAGTAAGTAATTCTTCAGTTGCGTTATAATCCAAGTTATGGAGCCATTTAATTAGGGCACTCTTACAAGCCTTTGTTGTTAGGTGATAGGTCTGTATTCTATAGACGATGACATGGAGTTTCTTGCCCATTCTTCTCCATACGAAAACTACCTTTTGGAAGGGGCAACTAGAATCAGTTCTATTTCTATGTATTTGACGTTCAAAAGTGCCTTTAATGTGCCTACTTGAAATAAATTATTTGACTTTGACTTTGACATGTAGTGTTAGTGAATTTTAAATTGTATTGAATGTTTAATTTGTAATGTTATTGAGTTTTATTTTTTGTTATTTTATATATTTTATTGTAATTATGAATTTGTTAGTTTTATAGCTTTAATGGCCATGTTTTTCTTATTTATGTATGATTTCAAACACAATGTGAATTGTTCCTGAATAAATTATGATATATGAACAAAAAATGTTTTACAATATTTGGTATACATCAATTGTATAATTACATGTGAAGACGATGCACCGAGAATACAATTACCTCAATCTGCCTAGCCTTTTCCCAACTATGTTGGGGTCGGCTTACAGTCTAACCGGATGCAGCTGAATACCAGTATTTTACATGGAGCGACTGCCTATCTGACCTCCACAACCCGATAATAATACGATACCCCTTGATTAGACTGGTTGTTAGACTTTCGTGCTTCTGACGACTCGTAACGACTGTCAAAGATCCACTAATGACAGCCGGGACCAACGGCTTAACGTGCTTTCCGAGGCACGGAGGAGTCTCGATATGTGAAAATGGTCACCCATCCACGGACCAACCCCGGCAAGCGTAGCTTAACCTGATGGATCGACCCGAGCGGCTGTTATTACTTAGCCACGAGCTCCTCTATTTCATTCTATAATACAAATAATTTGATATGTTAGAAAAAAATAACGACGATACCTCTAACTTTTAATAATTGAAAACCATTTAAGGGGGATCCGCTAAAGTAGCCCCCGAGATTCAAATCTTACCTACGTTTTTTGCAATTTGCACTGTTAGGTTGTATATTGATGAAAATATGATTCACGACCGTAAAAAATAATAGCTTTACAGTTTTAATTATAGTCATTAGAATCAGCAATACAACTCTTGAAGTTCATATAATTATGTGCCAAATAAATTGTCAGATTATTGAAATGCACACTTTTCTGCATGTAACTTATTACTTACCTTAATCTGACGCGCTCGAGTTTTAACGACCGAATTTTTTTAAACTTATCTGATAGGCTGCCCTAGACGTTTGACCTACATACAGGGCTCAGGGTGTGGTGGGAGTACTTCACAAGGTGCAAGGTTGCCCCCCTTATGTTATTCTGCCGCGCTCGAGTAAATCCCAAAATCCCCGCTTAGGCTCCCCTGCCATAACTAGTCAGTGTCAAATCAATAGTCACAAAACGAATCAAGTCAAACTTTGCAACAACATACAACGTTCAACTCTACACAGTTAATCAATATCAGCCAACTGTATTAATTACTGTTTTGATATTAATTCCACTTTGATCAAATGCAATTCAATCTTTCATGACAATTCAACCTTCATGAACATTGATAGGTATACCAACTAAAATGTTCGTCTGGCGCACCCTGGACTACTTTGCTGATTAGGTAATATTTTTACACTCGTGCAATAATGCTGCTGGGGAGTTTGTTGCGCCACTTCTTCTTCCCGGCTAAAGCACTAGGAAGTTGTGAAGGGCGAGCGTTTTGGGGGATTGTCTTATGTAATTTTGACGTTCGAAAAGTGCTGATTCTCAGCCTAGTTTGAATAAATGATTTCAGATTTTTTTTTAAATTATTTTCCGCTCCATGGCTGGTCTCCGCTGAGATTGGAAACCATGATCGTGGCCAAAATTCCGTGTGGAGAACTATTATTATCATTAGTTTCTCCTTTATTTCATATAAATATTTATAAATTATATTTTTTATTTAAAAAAACAACAAAAACATTTTTTTTACTATTTTGACCACGTAATGAGCTATTCTCTTCAATTTCGTAAGAATACGACAGGCGAAGCTAGGCTTGACTGTAACTGAGACTTGTTGTAAGTAGATAAATTACTTGACAAGTTTTCACATTTTCAAAATACCATACGAGCTTCAATAAATCATACTTACTTGATTGATATCAGTAATTAAAGATAACGTGATTGAAATATTACACTTTTTTAAATTGATATTAGTTTATCAATGATTGACATGTCAAATGTTTGACGTTAATGCTTATATTACCTACTTTGATAATTGATAACTATATTTCTGTTAATTGTTAATGGGTTCAAAAAACACGTCAAAAATAACTTATGTTTTAAAAACTAGATGATTTCGGTGTTTCCTATCTGACTACTCTGAGAAAAAAGGCCGAAACAAACTCAGAGGTCACAGTCAATTTTAAAGTCCAGACATAATCATGGTCAGGCTATAATAATTTGTTTGTATTTTTTTTTTTTTTTCTAACATTTTTTTACTAACGTTTCTAAGTCTCTGTTACTAATACTATATGGATTTTATGTTTTTTTTATGTGTGATCCGCAATAAATGAATTATATATATATAATATGAGGACCATGTAGATTAATGTCCGAGATGATTTATGAAATGTTGTAAATTGATACAAAACATTAAACTGCTATGACATTATTTTATTTTGAGTCTGTAAAATCAATGACCCTTTGCTGGAATAGATAGTGTTTTTCTTTGGTCTTTTATATCAATATCGATTCAATTTTATAGGCCTTGAAAGGGTTAAAAAAATATAGGTTATAATATTACCCTTTTCTAAAACGTCGTAGTTATTTAGGTGTGTGTTACTTTATATTAAGTGATTTTATTTTAAGTGCTTTAAAAAAAATACTTTCAGTTAAATTACTAAAAGACAAAGCCACTGTTGCATTTATAAAGTTGTAAGAATTTAATATATTCACATTCATAATTGTATAGTTCTGTACACGGTCATAAGGGAATGCCAAAATAATTATCAGTTTCAAAAATATTGGCAGATATTTCGTTGCTACCTGACAGCACAGACTATAATAGTTCTGTCATTAACGAGACACAATAGAATTTTAATTGTTATATTATATCTTAAAAGACTTTTCGACAGTCGGAAGGATAAGTTCTCAACTCTCCCCATAATTCACTATCTAACGCAGGAAAGGGAAATTTTTCATGAAAAAAATAGTTACCCTCAATTTTCATGAAAATATTCTCAATTTGTCATTGTCATGAGAAATAACCAGTGAAAAAAATACGGAAAATTTTCCACATTTTTTACGACAACAAAAGTTTTTTTTTTAAATAAACTATTTCTATTCTACTCACACATAAACCGAGATCCATATATCACGAACAGTTGAACTGTCTCCGACCAAACGGCGTCCTCGACCAAAATATGCCTAGGTTATTTTGATCTTAATAATCTGGCATCAACGACAAAGTCACAACAATTTTTTTATCAACGAAACTTTTAACAAACTTCTCAGGCCGTATAATTTAACACCTTTGCACGAAACAGTTGAAATTTAAAAAGTTGAAACGTCACTTTTGAATTTGGAATTCGATTGCACGTGTTTTGATTATGATTTTTTTCTCGTTGTTGGGCGGGAGCGCTATCGGTCCGCTCGGAATTGAGTTCGCGACGCGACTGAAGTCATAATGAAAAGGTATACGTTTCAGGGGGAGAAAGGGACGGTTGTGGTTCTTTCTCGCTCCGACGTCTTTGGGATATTAGTGAATGCAGTCTGTAGTTTGGTGAATTAAGATTATTTGAATATATCATGGTTCTAAACTTGGAAAGCGTTATGTGATGTAAAAATGTCTGCAGTCACCAATGGGCCTATTTAACATTATCATTATGGCTAAAATAACCACTAGTTAATATGTGCTCACCATACTGAAATAAATGCCTTATTATCAGTATGAGCTTTCATAGCAGCAGGCATAGTATGGCGCTTTCTATCTCTACCAAGAATAAACATAGCTTTTTCTATACAAAGTGACAGTTCGTTTCTTCATTTTTGACATCCACCGTAGAAATGTTTCTACAATCTGTCATTTTGTCTTTCATTTCTTACAATCTTTGTCTTCGTCTTTTTGTAGGTAGACTATTTCGGAAGAAAGTTTTCTATCCTTACTGTCAAAATCACACTGACAACCGATAAATCCTATGACAAAACCGACAAAACAAAGAATTCTGAGTCGAATTATGTAAAAGAGTGAATTTCGTAAAAAGTGCAGTTCACTCTTTCTACTTTGCTGCCGTCGTACTGTCTACAGGAAACGTAATTTTTGTCTACTCTTCCGTCGACAAAACGGTGGTCGCTACGCCTGCAGGACCTATTGTAATCCATTACACTTAAGGCTCCTACAGACTGGTGCGATGCGACAGTGCGTCGCGACCCTAGTAGAACAATTTCTATAAAAACTTCAAGGAAATTGTTCTACCAGAATCGCGTCGCATCGTCGCGTCGCGCCTGTCTATGGAGCCTTTATGACATATAATTTTATTTTGAACTAGCAACCCGCCCCTGGTTCGCACGGTTTTTACGACTTGACAAAATCGAAATTTCTTTATTAGTACCTACCGATATAAGTTAAATATTAATGCATTTTAAATAAAAACCTTTCGGAATAGATTCTCATACTGATTGATGTTCAGTAAACTCACTTTCGCATTTATAATATTAGTAAAGATTTATAATATTAGTAAAGATTTATAATATTAGTAAAGATTTATAATATTAGTAAAGATTTATAATATTAGTAAAGATTTATAATATTAGTAAAGATTTACTTTTGCTAAACTCCGATTAAACAAGCTTAAAAGTATTCTTTTTTAGGGTTCCGTACCCAAAGGGTAAAACGGGACCCTATTACTAAGGCTCCGCTGTTTGTCTGTCTGTCTGTCCGACTGTCACCAGGCTGTATCTCATGAACCGTGATAGCTAGACAGTTGAAATTTTCACAGGTGATGTACCTATATCTGTTCCCGCTATAACAACAAATACTAAAAACAACAATAAAATTAATATTTAAGGGGGCTCCCATACAACAAACGTGATTTTTTTGCTCATTTTTGCTCGATATTGAAAACGACAACAGGTAGACGATTGAAATATTCACAGAATATTATTTAGTTACATTATTCACTTTAAAATTAATTAATGTATATGCAAAGTAGGTATTGTAAGGTGTACTGCTGTAATCACCACCATTATCAAACTGCATCGTATGGCCCAGTTATGGCAAAACGAACCAACCCACAATTCCTCAATTATTATAAATCAGCGCGAAATCATGAGAATTACTTCGAAAAATGCGAAAATTCATTTTGGCGTAACTGGACCCACACACATACATTCCTCCCCTCCTTCATTCATTCCCTTTCATACATTCCTTTTTTTTATATTATTTTATTTTTCGTACATTATAAACCCACCGAACGAGAAAAGGTGGCCATATTATTATAACCCGGCAAACACTAAACAACAAAAACAGATACTTCACAAAACTCATTAAGTATCGATATTGAAATAACAATACCTACAGAATAATTAGAACGTGACGCCAAACCGGATTGTATCACAGCTTCAGTTAAATTTGACAAACTTTACTGAAGTTGCGAGTAAACGCGTTTGACATAGGATACTCTTGTTATGTGTTTCGAGTTTGTTTCGTAAAGTCTCGGTACTCTCGTGACTTATGTCCCGGGGTTCGTGACTAATGTCGCCCGAAGTCCGTAGTATCAGAGATCTTTGTGAAGGGGGTTGTTTGTCCGGAGAAGTACTAACTACCACCATACCACAGTATGAATAAGTAACAGTATTATGTCTTCATACAAAACAGCCAAAACGACGCGCGCGGCAGCTACGCACGGAGGCGGAAGGTTAATCTATCTACCGAGCGGCCGTTGGTACTTCAAGTTCACTGCCGAGACATAATAAGTACTGTTACTTTATTATACTGTGACAATACCTAATTGCGTGATGCAGGATTTTTATGTGACGTCAGGATTTTGTGTGACGTAAGATCTTTGATGCGTAGTTCGCATGTGGCGATGTAGATGCCTCCACATCACTCCCCTCTGGAGACCGGAGGTGGATAGTGGGCTGAGTCTTGTATCTTGCGATGCTTGCCAGTGCCAGTTGTGGTTCCAGTGAGTCGGAACCGGGTGCCGCATAGTTCGCGGTGAGTCGGAACTGTATGCGGTGATTGTGGTGATTGCGGTGAATTATCCACACCATCAACACACACACTTTATTCTCAGCAGTAACGTTGGCCTCGTTGGCCAAGTGCAGCAGTAACGCTAACGGCCGTTAGCGTTACTGCTGCACTAGGCCAACGAGGCAGTCAGTAACTTTAATCCACTTTTTCCCAAAACTAAAAAAAAACACTATAAACGAAAAACATAAAATACATTTTCAACCTTTTCTGTATGTCTGTCACGTACAGTTCTCATATTAACATAAAATAACGTTTTGAGGGACAGCCTAGCCCTCTGGGTCCTTTTTATTTCAAAACTGCGCGATGGAAGAATTAAAGTTTTTGTTCATGTTTTGAAGGGTGACAATGAACCGGGGTTTGTAACCCGTAATTTAATCCAACTATAATAGGATGGATCCGCAGTTGTTGCCCGCTAAATTAAAATTTTCTTACGTTTTTTGCAACTTGCAGGTCATTGTCAGGTTGTATCTTAGTCTAAATATGATTTGCGACACAAAAAATCAGTCTGCCTAGCCTTTTCCCAACTATGTTGGGGTCGGCTTCCAGTCTAACCGGATGCAGCTGAATACCAGTATTTTACATGGAGCGACTGCCTATCTGACCTACACAACCCAGTAACTGGGTAATACGATACCCCTTGGTTAGACTGGTTGTCAGACTTTCGTGCTTCTGACGACTCGTAACGACTGTCAAAGATCCACAAATGACAGCTGGGACCAACGGCTTCACGTGCTTTCCGAGGCACGGAGGAGTCTCGATATGTGAAAATGGTCACCCATCCACGGACCAACCCCGGCAAGCGTAGCTTAACTTGATGGATCGACCCGAGCGGCTGTTATTACTTAGCCACGAGCTCCTCTAAATAATATGATTTGCGACTGTAAGACATAATGTTTTTACAGAATAATTATAGATTGGTTAAATCATTAATACATCTCTCTAAGTTAGATTTGATCCCTAAGAACTTTTCCTCTAAGAGGTTATGAGATAATGATTCCAATGATTATCACTACTTAGTATAAAACAAAGTCATCCACCGCGTCTGGCTGTCTGTCAGTTCGCGATAAACTCTAAAACTACTGCACCGATTTTCATGCTGTTTTCACCAATGGATAGAGTGGTTCTCGAGGAAGGTTTTAGTATATAATAACCGACATCCATGCGGGCGAAGCCACGGGTATCACCTAGTAATTCTATAAATACGTATCTTTAATAGTCGCGAATCATATTTTAATCAACGTTGTATGTTGATTAAACTACTGAGCTGCAAATTGCAAAAAACGTAAGAAAATTTGAATAACGTGAGCTACCTTGGCGCATCCCCCTTATGGTTAAACTTTTCAATCTTGCTTACCGTGTTGTAATCCCAGTTAAAGGTAACACTTACTATAAATACAGCATTAAAACTAATTTTCAACTGGTGAATTCCCTTTAATTTAAATGCGCCTACAGGTATGAAAGGGTTGTGGTTCCACTGCAGGCTTTTAATGACTTGCAATTCCAAAGTTCTGAATTTATTTGATCTAGCCGCCCGCCATTGAAGTAGATATTGGTTTCCACCGGTGTCGCCTGGGAATACCAACACCAAGAGAGTTATGTGTTGCCAATTATAGGAAATAAACGTTATCCTTTACTTTTTTGATGTGTAACATCTTTCCTCTCGCTTTCCTCATTCTGCCGTCTCATTTTCCTGCAATCTGTGGGAGTGATTTCGTGAAAAGGGACGGAAGTGTGTAACAGGCAGCTGGGGAAGCGGATGCTATTTGATTTGACCAATTAGCGAGCGCGGTGTCAATTTATTACAATTTATTGATTTTATTCAAATAATAAATTGTTATAAGAAGCAGTGAGAGATATAAAGTTGAAAGCTTCTAAATAAATCATCTTTTGCTAGTGATTTCATAAAACTTAGGTTTATTTAGACTTTCATCAAAGTTTTGGAACGGTTTATACCAATCAAATTAGCATAATTATCAATTTCAATCTGCCTAGCCTTTTCCCAACTATGTTGGGGTCGGCTTCCGGTCTAACCAGATGCAGCTAAATACCAGTATTTTACATGAAGCAACTGCCTATCTGACTTCCACAACCCAGTAACTGGGTAATAAGATATTACCCCTTGGTAAGACTGGTTGTCAAACTTTCAGACTGTCAAAGATCCACGAATGACAGCCGGAACCAACGGCTTAACGTGCTTTCCGAGGCACAAACGAGTTTCGGTGCGTAAAGATGGTCACCCATCCACGGACCAACCCCGGCAAGCGTAGTTTAACTTGTTGGATCGACCCGTGCGGCTGTTATTACTTAGCCTCCACCTCCTTTTTACCATATTTTCAATTTCACTCCAAATAACCCCGCTGCAGCTCGGACCCCGCCATGCTCAACGCTGCGTTCCCTAGCCGTGATGTATGAGACCAATATTGCGTGTAGCAACGGCGTGCTAAGCCTTCGGTATTCGCCTGTTATTATGAACTATCTCTTGTTTTATTAACATCATCAGTTTACGAGAACGGCGTTTTAGTTAGGTTAGTGTTAGTGTTAACCAGGTTGATGTAAAACAGTCTTTTGTAACCAGTTTCTGGGGGCCTAAAATGGCCTCATTAGCAATTCCTGTAAAAGCAATTCATTTGATGAATTTCCAGCTGTCATTAGCAATTTCTCTAATTTGACTCAATACGAATCTCCATAGAAAACTGTCAAACAGATGAATTATTTCGTAATAAGAATCGCACGCAGATTATTACTATGAATTGTCAATTTGTGACAATGATTCATAATATTTTCCTCGTATGATTCTGCCAAAGTGGCTGTTTTAAGCCCCCTGGGGGGTGATTATGACGTATTAATGTCACCATTTTTTCAGTGTTAGTGAGAGACGGAGCTATACATGGCCCCTAGCACCATCCTTTTTTCTCAGTGGAATAATGATGGCATTAATACTTCATAGTACAGCCCCAGATCTTTATTACTGTGAACTATTCTAATTTAGCTTTTGTAATCTATTTGTAGTTGTACATAACAATACTTAACATCACGCCTGTACTCCCCGAAGGGTTAGGCAGAGGTGTACGTCACGAGCAAAAATATAATATACACTCAGCAAAATTCAATAACGATTTTCTCAAGGAACAACAATTGCAACTATGAGATGATACCTATTTCATATAGTTAATTGATTCAGGCGTGACTTTGCGGAAATCCATTATAAAATACAATAGACGCTGATATATTTAGTAACCTATTCCGCTTGACTATTCTTCAAGAGTCATAAAAACCCTGTAAGAAATCGACACGTGTTTCACCTCTCAACGAGGCATCTTCAGGATGACGATTGACCAATTGCAAACCAGAACGCGACGTGTTACCACACCGAGCGCTGGACGCAGAGTGAATCAAATTGCCCGACATCCCCACTTATATAGGATTGCTGCTCGGCGCTGATTGGCTAGGACCGTTATACGCCTACAGCAGTCCACTGCTGTCCACTGCTGATCATAGATAGATAGATAGATAAAACGTTTATTTAGTTCACACAAAAGACATTGCATAACATACAAAAGCACGGGTAAATAATAACTAATTACATCAATAAATAGCTACAACATGATAATAAAAAAAAAAAAAAAAAAAAATAAGACACTGTGATGACAATATTGTCTATGACACATGATGTTGACCAACCTAGTGCTGGTTATACCAAACCAGGGGGTTATACCAAACGCATATACAACATTATTTTTTGTTTATGTTATACCCGAAAAGGGGTCATTGTACCCATCATTTTGAACAACTTTTTCTATGGGACCAAGCTTGAAATCGCGAAAAAAAAATCAGCTGTTCCATACATTTTGTCAATTTAAGTGAACACAAATGTATGGAACAACTGTTTTTTTTGCGACTTCATATTTGTGCCCATAATAAATGTTGTTCATGAGTACCTACAATGACTCAAAATCAAAAATCTAAATATTTTATTTCACATAAACCTACATGGGCACTTATGAAACGTCAGAAGTTAGGTGCACGGTTCCAATTGGTCGTTTCCTATGGAGAAGAGCCGGCAAGAAACTCCATGGTTACTCTTTTAAAAATAATTGGCTTTTACAATACTTTCAAATTACAGTGTTGGTAGGCATGGGGGGACAATGTAGGCCGTTCAGCAAGTAAGTACCAGGTACTTAACAAAAATAGAAGATTTTCAATAAATCTACAGTCCAATAAGCCTACAACGTTCTCACATTCACAAAATAGAAAATAATCTATCTATAAGACTAATGATAATAAAATTAGAATTCAAATAAAAATCAAAACCTATTTAAACCAATTGACGTGATTGCTATTACAACTGTAACAAATTGAATAATTATAATCCTGTCCACACTGACTCCTGACTCCTTAAGAGGTTGTTGGTGTTTTACCAATAACCATGTATACTCGTATATGGTAAAAGACGCTTGTAGATTTCAAGGGGAGGATAAATTATTTGTCATAACATAACCTCTTGTATCTAGGGTAGGTCTTGAATCCTCTCAACAATTGGTGGGGGGTAAAAAAATTCCTCATTTCTGAATACCTCATCGCCAATTTGTGAAGTCACTGCTCGCAGGAAGTGGAAACATACAGGCAAGAGTTATGTCTGCAGCCGCGTCCTAGCCAAAACCGATTGTCGCACTAGTAGGTACCTACGCGATCGTCGCGCTAGTCTATGTAATTTCAAATATTGGGTATTTAAGTTCGTGTGGTTTATTATTTTATTGAATACTAGCTGCGCCCCGCGGTTTTAAGTGTAAGTCCCGATCCCGTGAGAATATCGGGATAAAACGTATCCTATTTCCTATTCCAAATTTCATTTAAATCCGTTCAGCCGTTTTAGCGTGAAGGCCTAACAAACAAACAAACCCATTTTCGCATTTATAATATTAGTTAGAATGACAGTCGACCAACTTACATTTGCAGTTGGATGTACGGGAGAACACGTTTTGCAATAACAAAAAAAAAAAAAACTATTTATTTCAAAATAAAAAAGACGTTCATATTTTTACAGTACAATAACCCTTAATCTTTTTTAGAAAGATAATGTGTGATTTTGTGTGTGATGTGTGTGTGTGTGTGTGTGTGTGTATGTACGCGTGTGTGTGTGTGTGTGTGTGTGTGTGTAACTACAATGATAAATTCATCCCAACTACAGGTATTTTCATTGCGGTTAGTCCCCCTTTGCTCTAGTTCCGCTATGCTCGATTCGAAAAATACCTACTAAAAAGTTTCGCTATGCACGAAATTCTTCGATTCTTCGTAAACAATAGAAGGTACACTTGGAAAGAAAATTGTTTGAATTCAATTTTTTTTTTTTACTATTCCTCTAAGCGTAAGCGTCTGTAATGTGCGTCATCGCCATCGGTTCTATATTTCTCGCATACAGCGGATTCCATCAGCTTATGGGAAAACCATAGAACGCATTATCCGACCTGGGAATTGAACTCCAGATAGTCAATAAGGAAAATATTGTTTATATAATATATTTCATACGTATGTGGCCAAGATAGGTAATAATTTTAATTACTTAGTATTGTTTACTAAGGACAATTTGACAAAATTATGAAACCTATAGCTACCTAGCTTCCGCCCGCGGCTTCGCCCGCGTGGTATGTCATTAAAAAGTAAAAAGTAGCCTATGTCCTTCCCCGGGATGCCATCTATCTCTTTGCCAAATTTTATCGAAATCCGTTCAGTAGTTTAGGCGTGAAAAAGTAACATACAGACAGACAGACAGAGTTACTTTCGAATTTATAATATTAGTATGGATATGTTGTCCGCGATTTCACTCGAATTCCGGAAAACTACATTATATACGCGGATAAAAATACTGTATCCATTTTATCCTGAGGGTTTAGACCAGTGATTCCCAAAGTGGTCCAGGTGGACCCCCAGGGTTCCACGGGAGACTCGACGGGGATCTACGTTGGCATGAAAAAGGTATCTTCTGGTGACGGAGTTATTGAAGGTCAAAGTACCAACTTTTCTTCATGTTTTTTTTACGAAAAATTTTTAAATGTTATAACTTAACTTTATACACTCCCACAATCCCTGTACCGTTGCGTTCAGCCATAAGCACAATTTTTTGCGTGCAGTTCATTGCGCATTACCGTAAACAGCGAATTTTCACGCGAAAAAAATAAAAGTTGTTTCCCAATAATCATTTTTGCACAATGTTTCTTAGTTTGATATACAGATGCGTAGACGGCGGCTTCGTGATCGGTCTCTTTACTTTACACCCTGTATATTGTATTGTTATAGCTATTGAAAAGGCAATGTCAATCCTGCTGAAAGTCTTTGTAGAAATATGTAGTTTTTTTTTTTCAAATTACTTTGTTAATAGGTATAGGAAGACAATGTAGGCCTATCAACAATTACCAGGTACTTTACGAAATGGAAAATGATCTCTGCAGTCTGCTAAGCCTACAACGTTATCACATTCACAAAATATAAAAGAATCTATTTTTATGATAAAATAACCCTACTTTTTTGGCTTCACCGTAGTAGGGTACTAAAAAACTATTTAAACCAAATGAAATGATTGCCAATATAACTATAAACCACATTTTACATCCTTTTTTTTTTTTAGTTTGGTAAATCATGCAATGACTTCTCCCGCTCTGGGCGGAGCGGATGGGCGTGTACACACTTTTACTGACTAAAACCCACCCGTGTTCCTTCAGTTGCCTGTTGCCAAGGTCCTGGTATCCCTTTCGGACTAACCCGCAACCCTGGCAGGCATTGGTCCTAGCGGACCCCGCTATTATTTTTATATCCTAACTAATATTATAAATGCGAAAGTGAGATTGTTTGTTACGCTTTAACGCTAAAACGGGTGAATGGAGGCACATGGGTAGCCCATAACCTGGAATAGGACATAGGATATTTTTATCGTTAGTACATTCCCGTCGGATTATTTCCAAACCCCACGCGGGCGACGCCGCGGGCTAAAGCTAGTACTTACTTACATAATTATTGTGTTAAGACTGTTGACTGACTTTTTAGTCGTGCAGACTAACAGCCGTGTGTTTCCAATCGGAATCCATCGAATCAGGCTGAAATTCAATTTGCTATGCATTTAGTTTGCCCTCCCTTGACTGGAACATAATCGAATGAAATATTTTTATCTCAATCTGTCTGAGAATGATAAATATCTTAGGACATTAATTTTATCGAACCACAATTAATTCATAGCTTTCCTAAAATTATAACTGAACACTCAATGCGCGCTTTTTGTGAACCTCAAATAATTCCTATTCTGGGGTCCTAAAAATACTAAATCGCGAAAACGATTTCCAAAAAAAATCAACAAATCTTTTTTTTGTTTTATCATGTTTAGATATCGATACCCATCACGTCTGTGGAGTTTTGCTAACTAATTTAATTTGACCCAGTATATTATTACTAGCTGCACCCCGACGTTTCACCCGCGTAAGTCTCGATCCCGCGGGAATATAGGTATAAAAAGTATTCTATGTCTTATTCCAGGTCATGGTCTACCCCTGTGCCAAATTTCATCCAAATACGTTCAGCCGTTTGAGCGTGAATGCGTAACAAACGAACAAACTCACTTTCGCATTTATAATAATTTAGTTATGATGTAACTATTTTACAACAATGTCACCAATTTCAATGTCATTAAAGCGCTAAACATTACAATTATAACATAATTCTGTCTCTGTCACTCGGTTGAAGTTAACAGAGACAAATAATTTAGTTCACATTATAGGATATTCTGTCTATATTTTTTGCAAAGTTTGAAATGAATAAAACCGAAGATACAACTAATGAAGCAGCTGGAATTTTACTTCTTAGGTTTTGAAAAAAAGAAAAAAAAACGCTTTAAAAACCACTTTAGTTTTCTTACAAACAAACGCACATTCAGGTCGAACTAAAACTTATTTATATAATATTGTATTATATAACAAAAACACAATGTCACTCGAAATTAATTACAATATTTAGCAGGAAAATTACAAAACAGGAAAAGCAATAACTAATTTAAATACATTTTAATAACTTTAGTCCATCCAAAGTTCTCCTTTAGACATTATTGTGCAATTATCTATCAAAATAATAATTTAGTAAATTATTAATAAATCTTAATAGAACAGTTTCCATATTGGGTGAAAGTAAACATTCTATAGAAAAAAACAGGAGGAAGGGGCTCAAAATAAGCTTGTAAGATTTAGCGTGAAGCTAAATTAAAAAAAATATGAATTCAGTAATTTGTGCGGTGGTAGCGTATTGTTTTGTGATTTTGGCATTAAATAGCGTGGCTGGCCGACCAGGTAAGTTCATTCTAATATTATTAATCAAAGTCAAGACAAAATCATAACACATAATATTTCAATAATCAGGCACTTTGATGGCCTTCCTTTCCCTGATTCGGATAATCACTCCCTCACCATTACAGGTCGAGAGTTGGTCACAACCGTTTGCTCCTTCCGGATTGGCTCCGGTGCTAGCCTCAACGGCCTTAGTCCGCAGGACTTTAAGGACCTTATCTTCCGGGGCCACTCCGCTAGCGGCCTCAACGGCCTTAGCCCGCAGGATTTCAAGGACATCTTCAGGAGCGGGTCCGCTGGCAGCCTGGATGGACTGAGTCCTCATGACCTTAAAGACCTTAACTCCTGGACCAGTGTCCCTGGCATTTTCGACGGCCTAAGTGCTCAGCAGCTTAGGGAACTCATCTGTTCAGGCGACCGGGATGCTGGTGAGTTATTTTTGAAGGAGCTTACGGCTCTGATTAATCTTATCCTCTCCGGCAAGGTGAACGAGACAGTTATTGACGGTTCCTTAGGAGGCTGTGAGGCCTCCACATACGCCTTCTCGACTTACCTAAATTCTGGCAAAGGAGAGGTCATCCACTTATTGGAGGGGATCGGCACTGTTACTCCTTAATACAGGCTATTTCATAGCCTAGCAAGGGAACCAACACGTCACCCACTTGATTGTCAAAGATTAGATTCTACCCACTTTGTGAAAACTGTTACTTAAACTACAATCTGTTTTATATAAATAAAGCTTATATTATATTATTATTATATCCAGAAGATTTACATAAAGAATGCCGTCAATTTAATTAACAGGGACAACCTTTATGGCAGAAACTAAAGATGTATACCCCAAATCTATAGTTTCCTTTGGTAATGTTACATCTATCCCATCTAAATTAGGACAACCTTCTGGAATCTGCTGTTGGCTGTCAACAAGGTGACCCCCTCGGGCCAGTGATTTTTAGTTTAGCCATACACCCAATTATTCGAACGACAGCTAAATTTCTTTAACATTTGGTATCTTGATGATGGAACCTTGGAAGGCGATGGAGAAAATGTTCTGAATGACCTAAAACTCTTAAAAAAAATACTGCATAACATTGTCCTTGAGCTCAACCTTTCGAAACATTAACTATATAATGAGTGGAGAGTACTGACAGACAACTGGCACTTCCCATAATTAACGCAATAGCCCCTGAAATCAAAATTATCGTTAAAAGCTCTCTTCATTTCCTTGGGTCTCCAATCTTTGAGAATTCTTTTCCCGATTTCTTTGAGAAAAAATATACAAAGATTGTTCCAAATAAACATGCATTTGACCCTCACCTTCATTTTTGTTACTACTGCTTCGGCCCTAAATTAACATATTATGTATATGTATTCCTTCATGCTTCTCATTTATGGAATCGCACTTACATTTTAGCCAAAATGGACTAAATTATAGCATACAATACAAATACGGTAAAAGCTACCTTCCCATATGTATGGGAGGCCTCGGCGTCCGCAAAATTTATAGTATTAGTTTAGCGGCTTTTATATCCTCGGCCACTGAGAAATTGATCAAGAAAATCCTAGCCTCCACTCCGATTAATTGCGTGATGGATGCGTGGAGGCTCGAGAAACGCGCGTCGATCATTCCAATTTATACCTTCAATCAAAAAATCTGCCTAGCCTTTTCCCAACTATGTTGGGGTCGGCTTCCAGTCTAACAGGATGCAGCTGAATACCAGTATTTTACATGGAGCGACTGCCCATCTGACCTCCACAACCCAGTAACTGGGTAAGACCCTTGGTTAGACTGGTTGTCAGACTTTCGTGCTTCTGACGACTCGTAACGACTGTCAAAGATCCACAAATGACAGCCGGGACCAACGGCTTAACGTGCTTTCCGAGGCACAGAGGAGTCTCGATATGTGTAAATGGTCACCCATCCACGGGCCAACCCCGGCAAGAGTAGCTTAACCTGATGGATCGACCCGAGCGGCTGTTATTACTTAGCCACGAGCTCCTCTATTTATACCCAATCATATTCCAATTTATACCTTATTATAATGATTTAAGAGTCGCATGATGCTCGCTCGTAGATTGCACGATCTTAACCATTCGACTTCCAGATGCTGCTATAGAATTGCTGCTTTCAGGTGACCTTAAGCATCAGATTACAAGAACACCTTTTAAATTTGGATACAACCAACAGGACGTCCTCCAAATGGATATAAGTTTTAAATTGCCATCAGATGTGACTGGTGGCTTTGTATCATTACGTCATAGTTTAACAGGTAAGTTTGTGACTCAAAAAAACACTATCTAACCAACACTTATATTCCGGTGGTAAAAAAAATATAGATAGCTCTTAAGTATTGAAAATTAACCAATTTCATAAATACATTCTTATAATTATTAATTTAAAATAAAATGTATTCTACATAATTATTATTATCTGGCCAACTCGAAATACACATGAATGATGTTTTAATTATATTTAGTGTGAAACACATTTAGTGATTTCTGGCCCAAGTGGGCTTTAGGCTGCCTTTCCATTGCGGGTTAGTCCGAAAGGGATACCGGGACCTTGGCAACAGGCAACTGAAGGAACACGGGTGGGTTTTAGTCAGTAAAAGTCTGACACGCCCTTCCGCTCCGCCCAGAGCGGGAGAAGTCATTGGATGATTTCCCACCATCAAAAAAAAAAAAAGGCTGCCTTTCCACCAGAGATGAGCGGGGATGCGTAGCGAGGAATGTCCGTAAAACTAGCCAATAACGACGCTAGCTTAGCTCAACCTATGACAGTGAAGCGATGTTATTGGTTAGTTTCACACACATCCCTTGCTACGCATCTTCGCTCATCTCTGGTGGAAACGCAGCCTTAGTGAGCAAATGAATTCCACGCGGTTAGTTGGTATAATTATTTCAGATTACCGACCAAAAAGCACATTTCAAATCAGACGACCTTACGATGAAACTGCTGATCCTGTTGTGCACGTTCGTGATGTTTTATGGGATAGACATGTTTACATTGACGTTAAATTATTCAACAAAACCGGAGTACGCTTAAATAAAACAATTTCTGAAGGAAGGGTAGTGAAAAAATCACTCAACTCAAGTGACACGGACTATACATGTAAGTAAATGTTATTGTCAATAGCAGTGAGGCCACTAGCTAATATAACACAATCGCTATATGTATAGGTAAAACCGCATCGAGAAGAGCTGGAGGGCAAGTCTACTAATTTACAAGAGCTGCAATGGTTTTTTTTGGTGTGAGTTTATGACAGATTTGCCATACAAAATCTGTAAAAACTGACAATGGCGACTCACATGGTCTTTGCACTACAATACGAACGACAGGGCGACATAGCCAAACACTCATTATATGAAATCATAAGAAGATAAGAAGCATTCGCGCAGCAAAACTACGGATATCACTCGAATTCGAAGCAATGTGAAACGCCCCCGCACAGTGTGGTCCTTTAGGCTCCGCGTAGTTCAGGGATTACAAATTTTGATAACAAATGATGCACATTATCATCAGTATTACAAAGTGCAAAGATAAACGAACGTCCCTCTGGCGTTTCATAGTGTGCTCGAGGGGGCTCATTTGCACGTTAGGACACAGATTACAAGGTTTATTAATCAATGCCATAGTAAAATGATCTGCTCTGCTCTCCTCTGGTCTTCGCTGACCTTAAAGAGTTTTTTCAACGAGGATTAGAGTCATTTATGTAATAAAAATGTTTTCCAGGACTGAAATAATTTAAGCTTGTTATTCTTACAGATAGCCCGATTTGTTTAAATGGTAATCGATGTCAAATTAAAGTTAACTTGAGGAAAGAATGTGAAGGTAAGCCTTTTGATACTGTCGACATAGTACAAATTGTATAAAAAATTAAATCAATTGACATGTTCATCCCAAACGCTAGGTACACAAATACACAAATAACTAAAACTATCCTCCGAGAAAAGAAGAAAAAAAATACGCTTATAATCCGTAAACATCTGCAATGGTGTTCCTCAAGGGACAGTACTAGGACCGATACTATTTTTTAAATATGGGTGGCAACAGTGGGTTAACGGATAGAATGGATAGATGATGTGAGAACATTACCAGATATAATTTGAAGTATTTAAATTATTTGTACAACTATCTACAGTGTTGTTTTGTGACGTATGTAAATTTAAAAATTATACAAAACATTTTAAACGATATTTTGAGAGCTGTCATAAGTTAACCAAAAGTTAATTTATGAATTCGACCATTTCATTAAGCCATTGGTACACCGATTTCAAGAATTGATTAGGTTGACAATAATATAAATCGAAAATCTATTAAAAACTTCAGATGAACAGGCACGTTGTTGTTTCAGATGCAGAAATTTCAGAAAAACCAACCTTTAATTATATTTTATATATAAGTTTATCGATAGTTGCAATAGCGTTGTGTGTGCTACTTATTGTTGTATTTATAAAACGTTGCTGGATCAAACGCGACGTGCCAGACATTTTTCAAGAACCAATTTATGTAAGTAATTTGTTATTTTGTATCTCTATCCCATTCTGCCATGTAGACGTGTCATTTGCTAAAACGAGAAGTCACATTTGGCCCCGTTTTCACTAACGTCATGTTTAGCAACGTCTAGTTACATAGGTAATGTCTAATGTAAGCAGATCCCTAACCATCGAATCGTGTTTCACCATATATTTTGTGTCTCAGTAGGCAACTCGTAAACTTCAAAATCTACATTTTCAACACTTATTGTCTTTAGTCAATTTTGTTTGAGATTTTGTTGTAAACCAGATAGAGTTGCCTAAGCATATATGCCTTCGTATCGGCAAATAAGTGTCATAACTTTAGTTGTCTAGGTGGAAAAAAACGGTTGTGTAAAATGAAATGTATTAAAATATAACTTTATATTTTTTCAGCCGAGGAATCCCTTCTACGTGAATCTACTGTTCCGTAAACAATGCCAGGAAATCATTGATGACTTGGAACAAAATCAATATGAATTAATAGATTAACATTAGAACGTAGAAAGAATTTATCCTATTGTATAACTAGTTTTTATTCTGGTTTTTAAGTTTTTTAATTTCTTGTTTTTAAGATTTTTTTTAATTTCATATTTACTTTCTATGTTTCTCTTAGACATTACTAACATCGATGAAGCCAACATCGTAAGGAAATCTGGACTAATAGCTAGTCAATCATCTGCCTAGCCTTTTCCCAACTATGTTGGGGTCGGCTTCCAGTCTAACCGGATGCAGCTGAATACCAGTATTTAACATGGAGCGACTGCCTATCTGACCTCCACAACCCAGTAACTGGGTAATACGATATCCCTTGGTTAGACTAGTTGTCAGACTTTCGTGCTTCTGACGACTCGTAACGACTGTCAAAGATCCACAAATGACAGCCGGGACCAACGGCTTAACGTGCTTTCCGAGGCACGGAGGAGTCTCGATATGTGAAAATGGTCACCCATCCACGGACCAACCCCGGCAAGCGTAGCTTAACCTGATGGATCGGCCCGAGCGGCTGTTGTTACTTAGCCACGAGCTCCTAATAGCTAGTCAATATAAGTCTGAAATCGCCAACCCGTCTTCAGCAAGCGTGGTGATCAATGCTCGTGCCTTCTGTGTAAATGAAAAGAAGCTTTTACCCTACAACCTGAAATCGCGAAAAAAATCAACTGTTCCCTACATTTTGACGAGCTACGAGTATGTGAACATAAATTTATTAAAAAAATATTTTTATTATTTTCTTTCTCATTTCTCCTTTCGCAGGTCTGCTGGAAGAAATTTCTTAAAAAATAAGCAGTACTTACCTTTGTACTCATATTATAATTATGTCGCATCTCTATGTATTTTACTGTGTACCTACATTAATAATAAAATAAATAAGTGTAGGGAACAGCTGATGTTTGATGTAGTGAAAGTTGTTCATAATGATGAATACAATGACCCTTAAGAGATTTCGTGTATGAAAAGATGCACACCTTTTATAAACTTACTAATATTATAAATGTGAAAGTAAGTTTGTTTGTTACACTTTCACGCTAAAACGGCTGAATGGATTTGGATGAACAGTTACATGTGCAACGGGGGAGAATCGAACTCACCACCGCTTTTTTAACTCAACAACCCGCCGCTACTGCACCTAACTGTAGGCTTTTGCCACTTATATAAATATCGATATTCCGACCTCAAAAGTTTAACGAATGAGAAAAACACGAATACTTAAGAAACTTAGTATAAGTTACAAAAACTTAAGTCTACTTTAAGATTATATTACTGAGTAAATAAAATTATATTTACATAATCTCATAAAGTATTATTAAGTTTATACCAAGGTAAAGACTGGTTAGCTTTAATCCCCTATAGTTTATAAGTACTTTATTATTTTTTCTTGAAATCACTCATAATTATATTTTATGGTAGGTAATAATCGTTAAAGTCGCGAGGACCTCGTGGCTTAATAATAACAGCCGCACGGGTCGATCCATCAGGTTAAGCTACGCTTGTCGGGGTTGGTCTGTGGATGGGTGACCATTTACACATATCGAGACTCCTCTGTGCCTCGGAAAGCACGTTAAGCCGTTGGTCCCGGCTGTCATTTGTGGATCTTTGACAGTCGTTACGAGTCGTCAGAAGCACGAAAGTCTGACAACCAGTCTAACCAAGGGTCTTACCCAGTTACTGGGTTGTGGAGGTCAGATGGGCAGTCGCTCCATGTAAAATACTGGTATTCAGCTGCATCCTGTTAGACTGGACGGCGACCCCAACATAGTTGACGAAAGGCTAGGCAGATTGATTGAATCGTTAAAATCGTGCCCATAGTAAACAGAATTTATTCTGTCAATATTTTGACGGTCCTACTGAATCTGTATATTGCTAATGGAAAGCATTAAAAGCCGTATTAAATAACAATTCTTTTGCCAAAGTCTCTGAAATCAAATGACAAATAAATATTACGCAAATCAGCCAATACTTGAATCTCAAGAAAATCGTATCAACGAATCGAGAAACTTCATAACGTTATTACTATGGAACCTCAGAACGCAAATGACTTTCAGGCAGAGGGGAATTCAATAAAAAGTCGTATGCACGTAATAAATATTATGAAACGTATGTAACTTTCGGAAATCACAAAATAATTCTGCACTGCCAAAGAGTGAGTTTGCAGATGCGACTACCGTTATGTGACTCTTTTGAAAAGGTGTTTTTTAATGCCAGAGTGAAAAAATAGTTTAGTGAATGCCCAAAGGTGATGCCAATGGGCACTTAGTCTTACGGCTCGCGTACGAAGACCGATTTTGTCGGCCGGTGGCGGACAGAACTACCCGGACGACTAACTCGGACGTGTATGTGCTTACTGCAAGTGTACCACGTTGCCGGTATTTCGACTCAATTTACACTGTAGACTACTGCAGACTGGCGCGAAATCCCAACAAGTTCGGACTCAACGTTTGATCAGCCGTTTTCGGGCGTCATTGGACGATGACCGTGTTTGTGTACGCGCTCTCTTTCTTTTACAAGTGTTTGATTCTATCGTACGAGTTCGGCCGTCGTCGCACGAGCATACTTCGGCCGATCATGGTGAGGTGAACGCGAGCCATGAGGCTTGAATTCCTCCTACGCTGATGTCGGTCGCGTACGCGCCGCGGACGTCAAGGGTGTCCCCCAAGAAACATGTTTTTTCGGCGTTTTTTGATAAATATTGTATGGTGGTGGTAGAACCCTTCCTGTACGAGTCCAACTCGGACTTGGCCGGTTTTTTTTTAATAAACTGGATGTGACCTTATTATTATTCCTAAAATAAAATAATAGCATTTTCTCCTTTGTGATACCGCTTAGTCTATGACAATAAACTTCAGTCGGGACTCATGGGTCCACAAAAGGTGTTCAATGTTTATTTGGAAATTCAGTCAATATTAATAAAATATCGTTCAAAACTGATGTTATTTGTATAAATTGTTCTTTTCTGAATAAATATTTGCTATTTTTATAAAAAGTAGGAGAAGTTTTGTTTATATTATGACAACTTGACAATACGTTCACTAGATTCTTTCTTTCTAGAGTAGTTAGTGACTAACTAACCTGAGGGCCTAGACAAGTGACAATCGCTTCGAAAGCGTTTCGTTTTTCTACAACGACTTTCAACATTGACATAAGCTTTTCGATGGCTTATGACAGTACTATTCATTTTTGCCTTTTCCATCACCATTAACGCTGATAGAATGTCACTTTGTCTATGTCCTCTGAGGGCCAATTCTCTTACATAGAAAACGTCAGTCGTCGTCGCAATCTGTCAAACTTGTCAAAAATTTTGGTGAATTTATGTTTTTTTTGACAGATTGCGAATGAGATGCGAATGTGAACGTTCTTAAAACTATGGGAATTGCCACCCTGGTGTCTGAGTTTTTATGCCGTCCAGCTAGTGAAAGAAATTTCTAATCCATTGTTTCATAATTATGTTTATCTACAACCATGCTATAAATCCTCTATAAAAGTTCCTGAAACAGTAAACTTATAGCCAACATTAAAACATCCAGTGTCATAGTAATAATAATATCATCCAAACGGGTGTTATAATGTTGTACTGAATTTCATAATGCAACTCATTTCAATAAAAGAACATTATCATTGACGAGCGTTTCACTAACAAAGCACCGTAATTTTAAAAACAAAACACATTCGAATTCGGTAAATTCGAATTCACGTCGTACCGCGCCATTTTTGTTCCATATTGGTATTGCAAATTAACTTTTATAGAAGATTCATATAATGGGTGTAGATATAGTCTTGTATGCAACTGTAAATAATTAGTTATTAAAACACTCATGTGATACTATTACCTTATTATTATTAACCCACATTCGTGTTTTAATACCCCTTATTATTTATCAGTTGCATAAATAACTATTAATTTGTCTGTTCGACACCGTAAATAACAGGCATTGCAATTATTAGTCAGTATCACGCCTTGTTTCCCTGAAGGGTTGGGCAGAGATACGCCCACATTTCGCCAGGTTATTTTTAAATTCCATGTAATAGGGGACGAGCCTATTGCCATCGACCGGACTCCGGGCTGCTTCTGAGAAATTCCTGATGGAAAAACCCAATAACACTTTGGCCGACCTGGGAATCGAACCCATGACCCTTGCAACCACTAGACCCACGAGGCAGTCAGCAATTATTAGTGTTTAACGTGAAATTATGTCCCTGAATAGCTTTAGAATATTGCAAAAAGCGACCCAAATCCTACATTTAAAACCTTTTGTAAGGAAGAAAACTGGCCCAACTAGAATAAATAATTATTAAAGTTTGTGCCCAAAGTTCTTTCATCAAAGTTTTATAGAAGCATCTTTCTGTGTAACCAAAACAGCTAACCCGAATATTAATTATGCCAATTATTCTAAACACTAGCGACCCACCCCTGCTCCACACGGTTTTGCATGACATATGCCAGTCGCAAACCAGAACACGACGTGTGGCCACACCGAGCGCTGGACGCAGAGTGAATCAACATGTCGTGTTCTGGTTTGCGACTGGTCAATCGTCATCCTGAGGATGCCTCGTTGAGAGGTGAAACACGTGTCGATTTCTTACAGGGTTTTTATGACTCTTGGAGAATAGTTAAGCGTAATAAGTTTCTAAATATATCTACGTCTATTGTATTTTATAATAGATTTCCTTAAAGTCAATTAACTAGACCATGACCTGGAATAGGACATAGGATACTTGTTATCCCAATATTCCCACGGTATCGAGACTTACGCGGGTGAAACCGCGGGGCGCAGTATGATAAATGTACGTTTAGTATAAATGTATTCTAGAATAAATGATATAAATTAGGTTGAAACCGTATCAAAATCAGTTGCGTAGTTTAAAAGAACAACGCGGTCGCACAGACTGACAGGAAAAGCGACTTTAATTTATAATATTATGTATATAATGTAAATCACCAGTTTGCCCGGGCATTTCAGACATTTCCCGGTCATTGTGCGTATGATTGATGAGCGTAATTAGCAGCTTTCAATAGTAACATACCTAATGATTCGCAGTTTTATTGATACACTAATTAAGCTTCCTGGCGTTGTCTGTTAAGGCAGGCAATCAATCAATCTGCCTAGCCTTTGACAACTATGTTCGGGTCGACTTCCAGTCTAACGGGATGCAGCTGAATACCAGTATTTTACATGGAGCGACTATCTAACCTGCTTTGTGAAGGAAGTTTAGAGGTATGAGGAACAGGGTGTTAAGTTCACCCATCTTCCATAGAAAAGGGAGGATCCTCCGACCTCCGGGTGTCGTGTCTGGCGAGCAACTGTCCAACGATTGATGTCGGGGTCTTGTAATAAGTATGTTCATCGCGCAGTAAACTCTAATTGCGCGATACAGGATTTGTGTGACGTCAGGTCTTTGATGCGTAGTTCGCATGTGGCGATATAGATGCTGCCACAGTAGTATCACAAATCATAAAAAAATCAAGTTATAAAAACTAAAACCCAACTACGACTTAAAAGGTATAAACAAGACACCACAGACAGACAAATTAAAAATCCGGAGTCACACGTGTTAGGGCATAAATCAAACAGATTACGTGTGACTCCGGATTTTTAATTTGTCTGTCTGTGGTGTCTTGTTTATACCTTTTAAGTCGTAGTTGGGTTTTAGTTTTTGTTACTTGATTTTTTTTTTAATTCTTTTGGGGTTATAATATATATATTTTTGAAATGTGCTCATTAAGCCCTTTCATTTGATACCTACCCAACATGGTACGATTAAACCATTTTTTTTTAAGTTTCTCTGTATGTCCTCTAGAGGGCGCCATTTTTAATTTAATGTGACTTCACATAGCCTATAACCAGCGGACAATCACGATGCTTCTAACGATACCTCATTTGTCAAATTGTGATAAGTGGTTTGGAAGATAGGAGGGAACAGATGAACATACATACATACATACATGCATACCGGTCAAAATCATAACCCTCCTTTTTTCTTCGCCGTAGTCGGGTAAAAATAGACGAATTATTTCCTTTATTATTGTTTTCGTCAGCTCTTAAAAGTAGAAGAACCAGTTCACACGGCACTCTACTACGATGTACGATGTTGTTTTTTTTTAGTGTAGTTACCACCCTGTATGTATAAAAAAAGACTGTGTATAGTCTGTAAAGAGAATGCTCAATGTGTGTCAGTGATTTAAAAGTGTCAACAAACGACTTTTAACGCATAGACGAAAGAACTCGGTACGAGTAGTACAGTAACCAATCTCTCAGCCAATGTGCTAACCATGCCTTCAAACTAAGTCAAACTTCAAGGCGCGCTAAACCTCAGTAACTTTACCTATTAGACTCCTAGCATCAAATATCTATAGTCTGTTAGAAAAGTATCTAATAAAAGTGTAAACAAACCCTGTTCAGGTTAAATTCTCACGCAATCACTCTCTAAAGGTAATTAATTACACATTCATCTGTATTTAAAAGCTTCAGCAGCTTTAAGCCGCTTTTAATTACACCAATTTTTTCAATAATAATAAAATATTGTTTCGGCTTCATGGACATTTTAGTTAGCTTCGGTGTTTTTTGTATACGCGCGTGCTCTGGCCGGTTACGAAAATTGAGGTGATAATATTGTCAAATGAAAAACATTTTTACGGTGATTTAAAATTAGAATTCCGTGTTTGTCTTCAAATATTCAAATTAAAGTTCTCCAATTGTAAGAGGCATCCGTTTTCTGATACATTTGTTTACAGTTTCATCAGATACTTTTTGAACAAACCATACTTCGGCTAAGCTCACCTCTTATCAGGCAGCACCAATAACAGTTGAGGAACCGCTAAACCTGGCAATACCCCTGAGCAATAAGTCTCAGGAGCCAACTGGGAGAATGCTCAATGTTCCAATGCGCAGTTGAGTTGAGCAACTTTGTCGCCTGTTTGTCGTTGAGTGAATACGGAGAAGTTTTGTGGTTTGAGTAGGAAAATGTTTTTGTATTGCTTCAAATGTTTTCTTTTGACATGTTTGTCATATTTTTTGCTGGCGTGTTCAAGGAACTTATTCACGTTGAATTTAAAATACAATTTAGATAAAATGAAATGCTTATTCATAAAACATTATAATTATGTATAACATTACGCCAGTATTGACCAATATGGTGGGCAGAGATATGATGTACACACAACGCATCTTTTAACACATCTTTTTTTTACTTTTTTAATTTTTTCCGGAAGACTTAGATGCTATGCATAGAACCATGTATGGAGGTATTATTCAATTTTAACTGAGAATATTTACAAGTTGGCTATTAAATCATAAATTATTCGCTAGTTATGTGAAATCTTCATGTAGGTAGATGTAATATGGGGTTTTTGAGATAAAATGTTTTTATCTCCGAAAATATGGATAACATTAAAATGTGTTCCGTGATGGTGGCCTGTGTTTACCAAATAATAATATACAATTATGTACTCCTAACACATGTGTATCTACAATCAATCTGCCAAGGCGTTTCCCAACTATGCTGGGGTGGCTTCTAGTCTAGCATGCATGCAGCTGAATACCAGTATTTTACATAAAACGTCAACCTACTATCTGACCTCCACAACCCAAGGTACAAGTGGCAATACTTTGTCGTTAATAGTGTGTTTACCAACCAGTAACATAAAAATAATGCCCTCCCAGTGCATTTATTTGCTAAAGTAATCCACAAAGTTACTGAAATCCAGTTCAAATCCGTTAAAAGTCAGTCCCAAACCGAGCCACTGTCGACCCTCGTCCCGCGCGTGCTGTTATAGTGTCGTGTCACGTTGTGACGTGTCACGCTGTCACGTGCAAACTATGAGTGTCACGCAATTATGCTATTTATGTGCTGTAGTGTAGACTATAGATACTTTATGTTTACGTGACGGGTCGTCAGAAGCCCAAAAGTCTGACACCCAGTCTTACCAAGGGGTATCGTATTGCCCAGTTACTGTGTTGTGGAGGTCAGATAAGCAGTCGCTCCATGTAAAATACTGGTATTCAGCTGCATCGGGTTAAACTGGAAGCCGACCCCAACACAGTTGGGAAAAGGCAGGCAGATGGATTGATGTTTAGTCAATAAATAACCCGCGTAAGTGGCTTTACCATAAAATGTATTCCAGTCTTACCAAGGATCATCGTGTTACTCAGTACCTAGGTTGTGGAGGTCAGATAGGCAGTGGTACCATGTAAAATAAGGGTTCTCAGCTGCAGCAGAACTAGAAAACGTGATTCACATGTATGCTCGTTCAGCGAGGCTCAGTTTTTTATCCCCATGATCTTGTTTTCTGGCTAATGGGTGTTTTAATTAGGGTGCAGATCACACATAACATGAGTGGAAATAATACGAAATGCAGATGTAAAGGTAATCTCTAAAATAATTAAGAGAAAGTGGCACTTTTACACATCATCTAAATTGACTTTACACAAAATTATTTGATTTTGTACTTCAGCATTTCATTTACATACAATACTAATTTTAATACTAAAATATATAATTTTTTTTTTTATTATTTGTTTTTTTTTAAATTTATATTTCTTTATTGCATTTTTACTCGTAGCTATGAATTTATATTCTTTAATATTACTCCGATATTAATAAGATATTTCATTCAATAATTTACTGAAGTGGTAATCAACTTTTACACGTTACATAACCTCACGACTTCTTGCCATGGCGGTAGGCAGAAACTCCAGAACGCCACCTGTTATGATCATTACCATACTCCGTGCTTTGTTTACATTCATACATCAACTCTCGTCGCTAACTTTACCTATCAATCATTCTGCCTAGCCTTTTCCCAACTATGTTGGGGTCGGCTTCCAGTCTAACCGAATGCAGCTGAATACCAGTATTTTACATGGAGCGACTGCCTATCTGACCTCCACAACCCAGTAACTGGGTAATACGATACCCCTTGGTAAGACTGGTTGTCAGACTTTCTGGCTTCTGACGACCCGTAACGACCGTCAAAGATCCTCGAATGACAGCCGGGACCAACGGCTCAACGTGATTTCCGAGGCACGGAGGAATCTCGATATGTAAAGATGGTCACCCATCCACGGACCAACCCTGGCAAGCGTAGCTTAACCTGACGGATCGACCGGTGCGGCTGTTATTACTTAGCCACGAGCTCCTCCAACTCTCGACGCTGACTATACCTATTATATCAAATGCATTACAAAAATAGTTTTTTTTTTTTCTGTAGCCCTACAAAAATAGTGAACTGAACGACGAACTGCCGTTATTAATCCTATCCACTCCACGTTATTGCTAGTACGAAACAAATACACAAAATAATCCTCAAATAAAACAAATAAACAACGAAACAAATGCCATTTAAATCCGCCATCACAGAAAACAAATTACGATCCGCAGACGACCCATATTTCATTTAATCCGAATCGTTCAACAGTTCATTCATTTATTCGTTCACTCAATTAATTCTCCATTCGTACGCTGTCAGTTGTGTTCACATTAATTTGGTAATTCGTAGCTTGGCAATTCAATTGGTGTTCAAAATTATATTTGGTTAATTGCATTTTTGAATGTTATTTGATTATTTTGTTATTTCTAACTGAACGCGATTGAAATTCTCTTCATGGAGGCAGAAAATGTATAATAATTATTTTAACGTAGCTGGTATTTCTCAGGACTCTGGGGTCCCGGACGTTTGGAAGGCATACAAGGGGCCAAAGCCAACTGGAAGAGGCCCGTCAGATGCTTTAAATGAAATGAGACACCAACCGATGATTATCGCGGTATGCAATATATGTACACCCGTGAACACCCAGTTGGTGTAGGACTATTGCAGATTATGGACACAAAGATATTGTTTTATTATGGCTTATAAAAATGCCGGAAGCAGACAGAACTGGAAACTTTAAGGACTAAATAGGAATTAATAAAATATTACTTGAACTAATTAATTTTTTAATTAGTTCTAACTCCAATGAAAGGTGTAAGTACAGTTAAACCACCGTTCCTAATCAGGTTCTTGAGGACGTCGAGGATAGTCGTATCAGCCAATGGCTTAATTGCAAAGAGCCTCGACCAACACCTATGGAGGCTCTCGTTAGGCAGCTGGATTAAGGGCTTGATTCAGAAAACGGTACTCCTGGACATGGTGCGTATCGTTAGGAGGTTCCTCTCTCTGGAGCCCTGACCGCCGGTAGCTTGTACCCTGTTCCCGATACTGGCGGGTTACTACAATTTTTTTTTTTTTTTATCTTATATGTTTTTATATTTTTGTATTCTAATATTTAAAAAAGTTATTTATAAGTGTATTTATGAAATAAAAGAAAAAACCCAGGACAACGTATCTACAGTTAGTACTAGGACAGCATAAAAACCGCGGAACTATGTCAAAACGAACACAGCGGGTATAAGTAAGCCAACACTCATTCCCTAGCGACTGAAACTTTCACGAATCTTCAGGCTTTTACAATCCGATATATTACGCCCATTGCGAGTAACTATCCCTCGTCTAACAAAGGATTTTCCACCTTGTTTTGAAGGACAGAAAGTAGGTTTGAGTTGAAGAGAAGGTGTAGTAAATGCAGTAGAGTTTAAAATTGGGTACAGTAAGTTTTGGTGCTTGCCCCTTTCAGTATTTTGCAGGTAATATCAGGGAGCTAAGGTATGAGAGATCAGAGGTCCGATACAAAGTGACATTCTATCAGCGATAACGATGCTGGAAAAGGCAAAAATGTATTGGACTGACATAAGCTATCGAAAAGCTTATGTCAATCCTGTTTAAAGTCGTTGTAGAAATACGAAACACTTTCAAAGCGATTGTCACTTGTCTAGGCCCTCTTTTTTTTTTTTTAATGTAGTAAATCATCCAATGACTTCTCCCGCTATAGGCGGAGCGAAAGGGCGTGTCAGACTTTTACTGACTAAAACCCACCCGTGTTCCTTCAGTTGCCTGTTGCCAAGGTCCCGGTATCCCTTTCGGACTAACCCGCAACCCTGGCAGGCATCGGTCCTGGCAGACCCAGCCAATTGTGCTAACATCTCTATGAGGCGCGCGTGGAACACGACGCGCAATCGACCCGGGCCTGGTCCTAATCGGACGGCGAGCTACCCATTGCTCGCCGTCCGCAAGCCCGCGCCTATGGTGGCCGGGAATCCGCCTGGGATTCCCGACGCCCAGAGCGTCTCCAACGGCGGCAGTTAGGGGCGTGAGGTCGCCAACTTTGCCTCTCCCTCATGCGTTCCGCCTCCTCCTTCTGCGAAGCAGTAATGCTCGCGAAGGAGGAGGCGGAACGCGTGAGAGATGACTGCTTCCCATGCCCTCTCACTCCGTACCATGGCCTGGACCAGGGCCGGACGCGAGAGGTTACCGCCCCGCCGCAAATCGCCTCCAAGAGGATACGGCTCCGCCCAAGCAGGGTATACCTCCACCATATGTTCCACCGTGTCCTCCGGGCGATCCACACAGTGGTGACATCCGGGCGTTTCCTCCCGCCTTATCCGAAACCGGAACCTCCCGAAGCAACCGTGTCCGGTGAGGACCTGTGTCAGGCAGAAGGAGAGCCCTAGGCCCTCTGCTGTTTAAATTTGGAATATAATATAGTCATCATAACAGGCAGTCTGTTGCTATAAAAAGATTTACAACGGCTGCTTTTGAAATAACGGTAACCATAATTGCAGACAAAGCCCATCTGAGATTTTATTATTATACATACATACATAAAATATACTCAGACCTTCTTCCCATGGGGGTAGGCAGCAACTACAGACCACCACCTGCTACGATCCTTACATACTCCTTTTGCCTCGTTTACGTTCATACATCTGGTCATGCACGCGCCGGTTGCGAGTACTAAGCACCTGACCTTTCTGAAGAACATCTCCAATAAGGTCACTGTATGACCTCCTAGAGCGTCCCGGCGTTTCCACTTATATCTGCCTTGTAAATACCTTTTGTTAGTAACCTTTCATTCATCCTCTCAACATGACCAAACCATCTAAGCATACTAATTTCAATTTTGTCATGAATTCGAAATAAATTTTGTTAAGAGGGATTTCAGATGGCGAGATATCGTGCTGATGTTATTCGTCTGACTTTCGGCCTCACGGTGCCAACCCGACTCACTGAACGCTCTGTAGTTATTGTAGGAATGTCAAAGTTGCCTAGCTTGAGAGTCATTTTGCAAGTTTATTTGATTATTGACGTATTACAAACGCTAAAATGGTTCCAACAGATTAAATATTACCACTTTTTAACCAAACCATAAAGCCGCTCGACCGCTAGAGACGTCACTCACAATTTTAGTAAGAAAAAGAAAATCTCTATGGTTCATCATTATTGATTGATTTTAATTTTAAAAAAATCAAGTAATAAAAACCAAAACCCAACTACAACTTAAAAGGTATAAACAAGACACCACAGACAGACAAATTAAAAATCCGGAGTCACACGTGTTAGGGCATAAATCGAACAGATTACGTGTGACTCCGGATTTTTAATTTGTCTGTCTGTGGTACCTTTTAAGTCGTCACCTTATAAGTTTCATATGATACCCTACCTTTTTTAAGTTCATCACTTTATGTCCTCTAGAGGGCACCATTTTTAATTTAGTGTGACTTCACATGGCCTATAACCAGCGGACAATCACGACGCTTCTAACGATACCTCATTTGTCAAATTGCGATAAGTGGTTTGGAAGATAGGAGGGAACAGATGAACATACATACATACATATATTATACATACATACATACATACCGGTCAAAATCATAACCCTCCTTTTTTCTTCGCCGTAGTCGGGTAAAAACTACAGTAAATCCATACATAATATTATAAATTCGAAAGTAACTCTGTCTCACTGTATGTTAACTTCTCACGCCTAAACCACTGAACGGATTTTGACAAAATTTGGCAAGGAGGTAGATGGAATTTTGGGGAAGGACAAAGGATACTTTTTATCGACATATTACGCGGGCGAAGCCGCGGGCGGAAGCTAGTTAAATATAAAAATCTAAATACGTTTCTTCAACAAGAAAATCGTTGATAGCTAGTTGCTTCCTCGTCGGCGGTAAGATAAGGTGCCTAACTCTTTAAACTTGCACCCCTCAAAAGAGACCAAGTTTACGTTCTGTTCCTACATTTGGAAACTTTGATGTGCACATATTCGCGAAGTCTATAGGCCTACTTACACGTTATTTTACTATCTTTTACACTAGTTATTTTTCTTTAGGACCTGCATTATGGCTTTTCAGGCAGAGTAACAAGGCAAGAGACAAGATGGACCTCGTTTTACTCAGTTTTACTGTACTATAGACAAATAAATGACATAGAGTATATTGTTTGGGACTTTGATGATAATTGTGATAGATTTTAAGATTATTTCTGATAGCCCGTTTATCATTCTCCTGCCCTTATCCCAATTTATTTGGGGTCGGCGCAACATGTCCCTTTCTTCCATACTTCTCTATTAGCCGTCATCTCGATAGTCACCCCCGATGATGACCCGATGTTCTGATGGCCCGTTGCTTATTTAAAAGCTTAATAATAATCGAAAGTTACTTATTCTAACTTTTTCATCTTTAAGGATTTAGTTCCTCGAAAAAAGGAGTATTCCACTTAGAGCACCGATTTCAACAGCTATTCACCGAACCGCACCTGAGTCCTTCCAGTAACCGCACTGAAACATAATTTTGATAAGCCGTTACTCAAGTGACTGCACACAATTCGAAAGCAAATTAATTTATTTCTAAAGTAAATCATCGCAAATTCTTATCTCGACACCATCCGAATTTCGAAGTATTTTTACAGAATTTTGATCCCACGTGGTACAGTTTACCGGTTATCTAGTACTGAATTTAATATCATGAAAATGACAGATTTCCATGACGGCCTTATTAGCTTACCCCCTATGAAATCAGCGTTTTGTATGGGGAATTTTAAAGAAGTTGAATTTTTCATACTAAAATCTTAATTTATAATAACAACCATGAACACTTATGTTTTAAAACTTTTATGCTCTAATGTTTAAAAACTAAGATAACGTATGTCACTTAGATTAAGCGGCAAAAATAAGTTTGGGCTAAGTTAAAAAAAAAAAAGGTAATTTCTGCTAACCAAATGAGGCGTCATTTTTAAGGTATTTTTATGTTTTTTACTATTGGTAGTTGTCTATGATGGTCATTATTCGATATAATACCAAGCAATTGATGAATATTTTAAATCATAGAAGTGACGAGGTTCTCTATTTGTGAGAAAAAAATGCCAATTTCATAGGTGGACCCAAGAGGTATTACGACGGCCACCGCTTTTCTAGGAAACCTTCGCTTTACGTACATACCAGGAACACATTGTTGTGTTCCGAGTTCTGTCCCAGTTGAAGGGCATGGATGCCGGTGAAATTACATGCCACGAACATTTTAGCTTTGACGAGTGACGGAAACATTTCATTGACATAGGGACATCACAACGTGGTACCTATGTATATTAATTCATATTCATTTATTCATCAAATATAAGCTAACAGTTTACACCAAATCGCTTATATTTATGCTAATTCTACAAAACATTAAATTTTTTATTTAAAACTTCTTAGGCTAAAAAATAAACTAATAAAATAAAACAGTAATAATGGAGTAACATAAAATTTGTAAACTAAAAACAAAAAACAAAAAAAAAAATTTCTTCATATTTAAATAAATATACACATGTTTAGCGATTGTCCATTGAGAGTCAAAAAATAAATCTGCTTCAGGAATATATTTTAGAAAGTCATTTATTAACTTTATTGCTCTAGCAGTAGGAGTGGTGTTGGTTCGGGGAGCACGCCATGTAGGCGGGTAGTGGAAGAGTCTATGTTGACGTCTTACAACGCCACGCATATACTGGTCAGGAACATAAAAATTTATTGACTCTCGTAGAACGGGACTATCTATCTTGCCTACTAATATTAAATAATAATTAATTATAATTGTGGATTCTCGCCTGAATTTGAGTGTGTCTAAGCCCGCCATTCCTGACACGAACAAAGAAGGATATAGAAAGGGGTAGTATCCATATTGACGTTTGTATAGGTATCTACAGAATTTACGTTGGATT
The DNA here is from genome assembly GCA_947363905.1 of Lithophane semibrunnea. Taxonomy (NCBI): domain Eukaryota; kingdom Metazoa; phylum Arthropoda; class Insecta; order Lepidoptera; family Noctuidae; genus Lithophane; species Lithophane semibrunnea. The sequence goes on from OX376208.1 coordinate 2,567,520, forward strand.
TTTTCTATCATATTAGTGTACAATGACTCTTGAGGACTCCAAACGATTGCATTATATTCTAATTTACTACGGACATAGGCATTGTATATTTGTTTTACAACTTGAGTGTTCTTAAATTGAAATGATAACCTAATGATGAAACCAAGACATTTTTTAGCATCTTTGCAAATTTTAAGAATATGCTCGAGAAAATTTAATTTGCTATCCATCATTACTCCCAAATCCCGGATCGATATAACACGGTCCATTGACGCGCCAGCACGATTATAGTCATTTCTAATCGGATTACGGGATCGGGAGAAAGTTATTGTTTTACACTTCGAATTATTAAATGACAATTTATTTTTAATACTCCATCAACCACAGCGTCAATATCACGTTGCAATTACTAGCTCTTGCCCGTGGATTCGGCTGCGTGGAGCTCGGAAATTATCCCACGGGTAAGTAGGTACTACCGGAATAAAAGTATCATAATGTCCTATTCCAGGTCATGGTCTACCCATGTGTCTCATTCAACCGTTTTAGCCTGAAATATACATATACAAGGGGTTTGGTAAAACACCAACAACCTCTTAAGGAGTCATTGTACTAATCATTATGAACAACTTTTACTATGGGAACAAATATGAAATCGCGACAAAAAAATCAGCTGTTCCGTACATTTATGTTCGCATAACTCGTCAAAATGTACGGAACAGCTGGTTTTTTTTCGCGATTCCATATTTGTTCCCATAATAAAAGTTGTTCATAATTATGAGTATGTGGCGGACAACTCCCGTCGCCAGCACATCACTAGCGCAAGCTACAGACATCCCTACGCTCCTACTGTCCGTCGGCGGAGGAACCGTGGTGCGAGGGGACAGAGACGCGGGACCTGCGCTCAGTCGCCGTGCGCCCGTGCCAGTGCGCAACCAACCTTCCTGGCGCGCACCCACGTCGCTTTGCCTTCCACACGCGCCCTCGAATTCTTACGCTTTCACCTGTATAAATTCATACTTCTCGGTTCACTATCTCATCTTAAGTTGCACATAATAATTATACTGTAGCTGCCTTCATACTAAGCTTGCATTCGCGCTTATAAGTCAATAAACAAATATTGTGGTGTTACTGCGTTCATATTGGAGATATTACCCCGTAGCGTAGTACCCATAAGTACAATGACTCCTTAAGAGGTTGTTCGTGTTTTACACATAATCCTGTATATATACTATAAACACCTATACATTTTTGCCTTTTCCATCATCGTTATCGCTGATAGAATGTCACTTTGTAACGCCTCTGATCAGTCCGAGCTTTTGTATAGATCTATGTAAAGTGTTCGTTTTCTCCTTCGTGGAAACAGATGTTTTCTGTTTTGAGTGAACATCAAGTCCTCATATCCATCTTTTCTTTGGCCTTCCTGTCCCTTACCATGAACATGTATACCCATCACTTTTTAGTCACATGCGTTTTCTCCCTCATTTGTGTTCAGTTAAATCGACAAAATGTAGGGAACAGCTGATTTTTTTTTCGCGATTTCAAGATTGGTCCCATAGAACAAGTTGTTCAAAATGATGAGTACAATGACCCCTTTTCGGGTTTAGCATAAACAAAAAAATAATGTTGTATACTCATTTCTCACCACTCACGGAAGCTATTAAAATAACTAATTAAAAACAGCTTTTAAAATAGCACGATTAAACTTGTTAATTGTAAAACTAGCTTTAAATATCCTCTATAAAAGTGCTAGAGTGAAATAACAAAAAATATATATATATAATGAAAGTTGGTAACTTCTGTCCGTATTTAAAAGCAGGTTTAAGTAAAACGGCACCTTTTCTACCGTTGAACAAAGACACTGTTTTAATTAAACTTAAATAAAAAGTGGGTAGGAGAGGTAAGCTTTATTTTAACGTGGTTCCGTCCATATATATTGTGTATAGTATTTTCTATTCTCGTCTATACAAAAACCCAGTATTTAAATACTGCATTAAGGAGGTTTAGAGGTAACTTTGTATTTTTTTCTATCGAGAAAATTTTATGTACAGTACGACACAACTTAGATGTAGCATAGATTTGAAAATTTGCATTCATTCATTTCAATTTTACAAGTGTATTTGGTTATATCAGCTCGTGGCTAAGGAGAAACAGCCGCACGGATCGATTCGTCAGGTTAAGCTACGCTTGCCGGGCTTGGTCCATGGATGGGTGACCATCTTTACATATCGAGACTCCTCCGTACCTCGGACAGCACATTAAGCCGTTGGTCCCGGCTGTTATTTGTGGATCTTTGACAGTCGTTACGGGTCGTCAGAAGCCCGAAAGTCTGACAAACAGTCTTACCAAGGGGTATCGTATTACCCAGTTACTGGGTTGTGGAGGTCCGATAGGCAGTTGCTCCATGTAAAATACTGGTATTCAGCTGCATCCGGTTAGACTGGAAGCCGACCCCAACATAGTCGGGAAAAGGCTAGGCAGATGAGATGAAGTGTATTTGGTTATATGACTTTACAAGTAATTGCGTTTGTGTAAAGATCATTTTCACCTGAAGCAGTAATAAAGATCGGCAATTTTGAAGGCGCACTCAGTTCGGTTGGTGATCGGTTTTACGAATTTTGTCGATGCTACATCTAAGTTGTGTCGTACTGTAATTGTGTTTTCGTCAAACATAGGAACTAGCATCAATCCTCAACTTTAACATAATATATTTATTTGTTAAAATTAATGCTGCAGTGTTTTATGCATAATGGAGGATGATGCTAAGCAATTTGAGGTAGGGTAGGCCCTTAAGGCTAAAGCGCCAGGGGCTACCCTCCGCGAAATTCAATGTTTCCTATGCTTTTTGCAATTTGCTACCCAGAATCCGGTTGTACGTTGATCAACATAATATTATGATTCGGGACCGTACCAATTAAGTATTTACAGAATCATAATAGAATCATCAATACAACTCCTCAACTTAAAGTTGACTTCAAATGTCATGATTTCATGAAATAATCATTCAACGGGGTTGCAAGCACTACTGCTGAGCATACCTGGGTTCGATTCCAAGATCAAGCGAAGTGATATTGGGTTTTTCCATCAGGAATTTCTCAGTACCGGCCTGGAGTCTGGATTTGTGCCCGGTTGATGACAATAGGCTCGCCCCCTTTTACATGGGACTTATACATAACTGGCGAAATGTGGGTGTACTATAGGTACACCTCTGCCTAACCGGGAATACAGGCATGATGGTTACACAATCCTTAGATATCTTTGCGAGTACTGAACTGAGATTCCTGAACACTGCAACTCGTTACCTGGAGTCCATTGCCGATCCCAGTACAATCTCTTTGGAGTGACTAATTTAAATTAAAGTGTATCTTGCTAATTATTAATATTTTTATGCCAATGTTTATGCCAATTCTATCTAATCTTAAGAAAGTTTGTCTAATTTCACCTAATTTTGATTAATTGCAATTGTATTTCATCGAATTTTGTCTAGTTTTTTGTAATTCCTAACAGATATTGACCGTTAACTTATTTGTGTGGTGCAACTGTAAATATAAGTTGGTTGTTTGATAAATAAATAAATAAACAATTTTATTCGTACGTTTCGATTGAAAACAAAAACTACGATTTGCCCTTTTCAATTACGATAGGCCATCAGTTTTCCAACCAAAGGTTATATAACCCGGTAGTTATAGCCGAGTTCCGATTGGCTAGCGACGGTGTGCAAGCCAATTAAAAAGCAAGTTTTAAAGCGGAACCAGCTTATTCAGTTATTTTTCTTTCGTCTTCATTTCTTTCTGGGTCATTTTTGATCAAAGAATTGAATACAGGCTTGATTACATAAAATTCCCGACCAAGTTATTTTTTAGATTAAGCGGTCAGTCTCCGAACCATTAAAATAACATAATGTTTTGTTCATTGAATTTACCCTAATTGTTCTCATCATCAGCAACTGCTCGGCAGATGGATGTCCAAAGTTGGACATAGCCCTCAGGATCATTCATCAAATCTTGTATGGATACAGCAAATCTCGTTATCCTAACTATAACTATATATCTATAACTATAATATAAAATACAATAGACGCTGATATATTTAGTAACCTATTCCGCTTGACTATTCTTCAAGAGTCATAAAAACCCTGTAAGAAATCGACACGTGTTTCACCTCTCAACGAGGCATCTTCAGGATGACGATTGACCAATTGCAAACCAGAACGCGACGTGTTACCACACCGAGCGCTGGACGCAGAGCTCTGCGTCTCAAATCTCAAAACTATATAACTATATTATAACAAAAACTATATAACTATATTATAACAAAAACTATATAACTATATTATAACAAAAACTATATAACTATATTATAACAAAAACTATATAACTATATTATAACAAAAACTATATAATTATAATAATAAAAATTCGAAACTGAGTTAGTTTGTTTATTTATTTTGTTATGCTTTCACGCTAAAACGGTTGAACGGATTTAGATGAAATATGGCACATGGGTAGACATAGAATAGGACATAAATTATGATACTTTTTATCCCGATATTCCCAAGGGATGGAGACCTATGCTATGAAACCGCGGGGCGCAGCTAGTGGGTATATAAAAGTTTTATTGAAACTGCATTATCGAAAGTGAATTTTTCTTTTCAACATATTTTTTTAATGTCAAATAACCCTACATTTCGTCAGTTTATCTTAAAAAGAAGTGGGGTACATTGAAATTGAATTTAATAAGCAATACAACCTCTATACCCCATAATAGACATAAGTGCAGGCATTGAAATACCCTACCATAATGAGGGACAACATAACGAAAGGGTTTTTCTATTTACCGCTTTGTGTGTGGAACCCTAAAAGGGTTGGGTATCATTTGGCCACAACCCTTATAAATCAGAAGGCTTATTACTCTTAATCTCGTACTAATTAATTTTTGTAGGGATGAAATTATGAAAGAATGCCGCGGTTTCGTTGTTAAAAGGATGAATATTATCTGATGCAGGGTAGTTTGGGGGTGAAACTTAAGTGGGGTTTTTGTTAAAATATTAAACCCATTTTTTTCAGTAGTTTCTTGCCCGTTCTCCTCCGTAGACATCTACGTTTTTGAATGGGCAACTAGCTTCAACTTTCTGGCTAAGTGACCGACTCTTTGACAGTTAAAAAGTGCCTCTAAATGGTTTAATTGGAATAAATGCTTTGAGTTTTGAATTTTCTTGACGTCGAAAAAAATTAGTGTGTAGTGGGCGTGTGAGGAGCTCGTGGCTAAGTAATAACAGCCGCACGGGTCGATCCATCAGGTTAAGCTACGCTTGCCGGAGTTGGTCCGTGGATAGGTGACCGTCTTTTCATATCGAGACTCCTCCGTGCTTCGGAAAGCTTGGTGCGAAGGTGCTTTGACAGTCGTTACGAGTTGTCAGAAGCACGAAAGTCTGACAACTATTCTTATCAAGGGATATCGTATTACCCAATTACTCGCTCCAAGTAAAATAATGGTACAGTACGATACAACTTAGATGTAGCATCGGCAAAATTCGTTTCGTTTTAAATTGAGTGTGCTTTCATAATCTCCAATCTTTATTACTGCTTTAGGTGAAAATGATCTTTACACAAACGCAATAACTTGTAAAGTTTTATAACGAAATTTATTCGTAAAATTGAAATGAGTGAATGCAAAAGTTCAAATGTATGCAACATCTAAGTTGTGTCGTGCTGTATTAAGCTACCTCCGGTTAGACTGGAAGCCGATCCCAACATAGTTGGGAAAAGACTAGCAACATAATTATGTATAATAAAATTACCGTAAAACCAATTAATTTCAATTGTACAATAAAATAATTAGTCACCACAATTGACGACAAATAAAACAAACTGTTTTAGTCGAACACATACCATAAACGGCCAGTCAGTTGACATATTGAAACACAATGGATTTAATTAATTGAACCGCTAATTGGTACAATATTATCAGAACAGTGGTAAGCAGGGATATAGGTAATTGGCTTAACGGAAGCGTTAATTAATTTGGTAGATGAGACAGTCAGGCGTCAATGTGGTTGTTCTTGCATGTGTTATAAATAGGTAATGTGGATTAATTATCAAATTACGATCATCCTCCTGTTAACGTTTCAAAATTGAATAGTAGTTTCAATAGTGAAATTGTTATCGATTTAAATTCGACTAAGGGCGAATTTCACCATACTTTTATTCCGAGTATAAGTCTTATCCAGCGAATAAATTTTGAATTTTTGACAGTTTTTCCATACAAAAACTGTCAGACGCCATTTTTATTCCACGGATAAAAGATATCTGACTTTGGTAAAATCAGCCCCTATATTGTGTTCTCTATGGTAGGGACTTGTCAAAAATGGCGGCAAAATAGACGGTAGATCCACTTTGAGTTCAGCGTGCTGTGATTAGAACTTATCGAAAATTTGACTGGTTCATGGGCCAAAATTTGTAATTTAGGATACTTAATTCACATTAGAATAAATCTGTTCTAAAACCTCTCTTTTGGTTTTTATTTTAAAATCGGTCAGCACATTACTTTTATATTTACTAGCTGTGAATGTTGAATCCAGTTGCTAGACAACACGGACATAGTGCGTAGGCTAAATAGGACTAAACCATTTGAGTTAGTACAACATACATAATATATCATAATCAGCTTACAATGTTCCGTGTCTCGGAAAGCATTTTAAGTCGTTGGTCTGGGCTGTCATTTGTGGATATTTGACAGTCGTTGCGGGTCGTCAGAAGTCTGACAAGTAGTCTTACCAAGGGGTATCGTATTACCCAGTTCCTGGGTTGTGGAGGTCAGATAGGCAGTCGCTCCATGTGAAAGACTGGTATTCAGCTGCATCCGGTTAGACTGGAAGCCGACCCCAACATAGTTGGGAAAAGGCTAGGCAGATGATGAGGGAGGATGAGGGAGTAGGCCGTAATCCACCACGCGGGCCCAGTGCGGGTTGGTGGATGTCACAATGTCTTCGAATTTTGGTTTTAGGACATGCCGATTTCCTCACGATGTTTTTCTTCACCGTTTTGAGAGCAGTGGTGATGAAATAATTTACACAAAGTAAAGCGCCTGTCTGGGTTCGAACTTACGACCGTTACTCGTAAGCCGCGGCCTTTACCACTTGGCCACCACTTTACTCCTACTTTGAGTTAGTGTAGTGTATAAATATTGTAACAATGCTGTGCTCATGTAACACATGAATAAAGTGTTTTCATCAATTATCAGACCCTAAAGAAAATGCTACGAAATTATGTAAAAGTGCAAATTGACACTATTCTTAGTTATACCATAATCTGTCTCGTAAAATATTAAGTTAAAGTTAAATTGCATATTAGCCTAGTTTGTGATCCATCCACAAAATAAAAAAAATACTAGCTTGTGCCCGCGACTTCGTTCGTGTGTTTCTTGTCCCCCAACCCAACCCTGTCGCATTGCATAAACCCGCGCTATAGCTTTGTTTTCGCTTAGCGTTATTTCTTTTTTTTCTTTTTGCTCGGTTCCTAATAGGCTTAATGATGATAATGAATTATGAATATTATCGTGATGTTAAATATTATCGCGTTCCTCAAGAATTGGCCTATTTAATGCAAAAAGAATTGTTCTAATCTGACTGGCAGTTCCAGAGATTCGCGCGTTCAAACGAATAAACAAAAAAATAAACTTTTCTGCTTTATTATCCATACTAGTCCATACTAATATTATAAATTCGAAAGTAACTCTGTCTGTCTATCTGTCGGTCTGTCTGTCTTTCTGTATGTTACCTTTTCACGCCTAAACCACTGAACGGATTTCGACAAAATTTGGCAAGGAGATAGATGGTATCCTGGGGAAGGACATAGGCTACTTTTTATCGACATACCACGCGAGCGAAGCCGCGGGCGGAAGCTAGTTACTTATAAAGTATAGATTATGGACATTGCATGCATTCATCTTGCGTCGTTTTTTGTCTGGTTAGTGAATAACAGACTGACCTGGTGTTAGAGTTTTTATGCTCCCCATCCACACCACATGCGCCTCTGACTTGCCGTCGAGAAATATCCCTCAGACATGCTAGTTTCCTCACGATGTTTTCCTTCACCGTTTTTGAAGCAATTCATAATTATTATTATACAATACGCACATAAATCCGAAAAGTCAGAGGCTTGGGTTTAAACACGAGACGTATGACGTGGCAGTCCGACGGTCACAACACGAGGCTATCACTGCTGTTAAGCAATGGCTAGTATCGTTACTTGGGATGGCTATTTAAGGCCAGGGCCACGACATAGGGCGGTGCATCTTGCGTTGCGTCTTGCGGCGGGACGGCGCTCGAATTTTCCCGCGCCACTCCTCTCCGTAAGTCGCACCGCGGTGACTCATGCCACGCTCTAAATAACTTCGAACATTAATTGTTCTCGCAGACGCAAGACGCAGGTCGCGCGAGCGGTGATGTCGTGGCCAAGGGGTTAAAAATAAATGAATGTCCATCATCTAAATACGAGTGCTACAAACTAGAAAAACGTCACAGAAATAGTAGTCATTAAAAGCTCATTAGGTCTGCTGAAAACCGTAAATCGTTTAGAAATGCAAATTTTAGAAGTAATGCACTCACTATTACGTGGTCTGCGGTCGTCTGTAGGGTGCATATGAATTGAGTAGATCTGGAAATGTGAATTGGGTAGAATATGCAGATGAAATATTGTTTGGGTAGAATGGGTGATAGATTTTTTTTTTAATTTGGTAGAGCTGCTGAAATATGGCTAGACAATTGTCTAAAATATTGATTACTAGCTGCCGCGACCGGCTTCGCCCGCATGTAATCTTTATAAATTATAGCCCTTGTTACTCAGGGTGAATGTAGCTTTCTGTTTGTTTTGTTTATTACACACAAAACTACAAATCTTTCCTCTTTATAATATTAGTGTAGATGAAATGCAATAAATAATATCGTAACACCGAATATTTAATTTTAGTTTTTAAAAAAGGATTAGAACGCTTTCCCAATGCCTTTTTTATTACACCTAAAACCAGTTATTATTCAGTGTTATAATAAATTGCAATTCATAATCAATATTTTAGTCAATTGTCTAGCCATATTTAATATTTCCTTACGTAATATTGCCAAATTAATCAAAACAGCGAAATTTTTGACATCTATTTGTGACGTTGCCCACTTTCAGATTAGACAATTGTCTAGCCATATTTCATATTTCCATACAGTAATATTACCAAATTAATCAAAACAGCGAAATATTGACATCTATTTGTGACGATGCGCACTTCGCTCTGAAGGTAATTCGAAAACAAAAAACCAGATCTGTAATCACCAGCACAGAAAAAAAGCAACGCAATGCTAATCTAAACCAAACCATAATTAATACATTACTTACGTAATAATATTTATTTATTTCAATTATATAATCATGGTGTATATAATAAAGACTACCTATTCTATTGGGGGCAGTCGACTGACCGTGTGCTTATATTTAAGATGTGAAAAAAGATGTGTCAGAGCAATGTGTAATTTAAAAACAACGGATAGCTGTAGACCCTATTTTAAGTCTTTAAAAATACTTACCCTTCCAGCATTATATATATTGGAAACTGCGTTGTTTGTGAAAAGAAACACGCAATTATTTGAAAAAATATCTTCTTCTAAAAAAACTCCATTGCGTGCCCAATACGTAAATAAACTATGTCATCTAAAATGTGAGACCGCATTGATGCGGAAAAGTTTTTTTGGTATGGCACCTAAAGTGTTTAATAAAATTCCTGATGACATAAAAAACATGACATTAAATAAGTTTAAAAAAGCTCTTATCAAATTATTAATTGACAAATGTTATTATAATGTAGACGAATTTTTGAACGACCAATTATTAAAATAATGCATTTTGTACCTTTTGATAAGAAGTACTATGACTATTTGTTAATTTTATTGTATTTGATTATTCTTTTTTTTTTTTTTTTTCTTAATGAATTAGTGTAATGACACCTAATGGGTCACTTATAAATTTGTATGTCTTAATTATGACAAAACATAGCGCACCACCTATTTATGTAACACCTATGTAATACCTATGTTTCACAAATAAACTGATTGATTGATTGATTGATTGGCTTTTAACCAAATATCCTGCAACTCCCAACTAACATAGTCTCCCTACCCAGGCACCGTTCCCCACATTGGTATTCGAAGTCATTTCATTCTTCGTATCGCTACACATCTATTGAATGGACATCGCTTGAAATTGAAACGAATTGTAATGGCTCATTTACATGAATATCCTTATTCATAATAATATTATTAATGCAAAAGTAAATCTTCTGTCTGTTATCTTGGCTGAACAGATTTGGATGTTTGGCACTCGGATAGACCATGGTCATGGTCATGGTCTATTGAAAAAAATCCTATGTAACACGGGTTAGGCCCGTGTATTCCCGTTCGTCCCACTGCCGTCGTACGTTGCATGCATCCGAGATAATATTCTGTTCACGACACTTTGTGCACAATTTCCGAGCTAACCTAACCAAAGTCATTGGGACGAGCGGGAATAAATTTAATAAATTATATTAAATTTATTCCCGCTCGTCCCACTGACTTAACTTACCTTACACGTCCTTACCCAGGGCATGACCTGGGTTAGGACATAAGATTTTCTTCCTGGTAGGAGGTATAATAATAATAATATATACTTTATTTCGGACTACATATACAAGTACACACAATCCATATAATGTTAGTAAAACTATGTTAGTAAACTTTTAAAAACTAAAACTGACGTGGCCCAACACACATTGGCACGTGCCTCCGCACCCAGTGTCTTATAAAGGGACTGTCTACTTTGTCCAATAATGTGTTTAGGATGCTGTTGGAGCTCCCGCGCAACCTGCCCATTATTGACACTGTTCTCTTCCTCATAATTGCATGAAAATCGTCAACACGGGCTTCCGCGAACATCTGCGAAGCGCTGCAGAAGCGCGGAAGCCCCATCAACATCCTAAACCCATTATTATATTGAACGCGCAGGACGTTGTAGGCCCTCTGAGTAGGTATATTTCACCCACAAGCTGCACGTGTAGAAGATTTGGCAGTATGCCTTGAAGAGTGAGACTTTTACACCCTTACTACAACGCGCAAACCTGCGGGCTACCATATTACATCGAACTGCCAACGCCCTCCGCTCCCTCTCTATATCAGCATCGTCAGATAAGTCCTCCGTGACTACGTGCCCTAGGTATTTAAATTTTGTGACTCTTTGTAGTGGTTTACCGCTTAAAGTCACTGGAGGAACATTGTCCAACGAGCTAGACTTCGATTTAAAAATCAAAAGCTCACTTTTTTTGGCATGTTCCCGTTGGATTATTTTACAACCTTCACATGGGCGAAGCAAGGCAAAGACTTTCAAATTTTCTTACGTTTTTTGCAATTTGCAGGTCAGTGTCAAGGGTGTATGTTGATTAAAATATAATTTGCGACCGTAATAAATATGGCTTTACAGAATTAAAATCAGCAATACAACTGTAAACTATGACATTCAATAGGGTCATATGAACTCAGAGATTTTTATAACTTGATGAAATTTTTATGATTATCCTAACTAATATTATAAATTCGAAAGTGAGTTTGCTTGTGTGAATGTTTAGCACAGGTCTATTCTTGACCTGGAATAGGCCATAGGATACTTTTTATCCCGATATTCCCACGGGATCGAGACTTACGCGGGTGAAACCGCGGGGCGATGCTAGTAATTCTATAAATAAATATTTGACACAGCCACAAATCATAATTTAGATGAAAATACAACCTGATACTGAATTGCTAATTGCAAAAAACGTAAGAAAATTTGAATTTCGCGCGGTACTCTGGCGCTTTCTCCTTAAGGTGAGTTAAGCTAACCCAACATCCTCTAAGTTAGAAAAGGTTAGTCAGTTGATATTCAAGTACCTAAGTTTAAAATCCGACCCTAACACAACTTGAGAAAGATTAAACTATTCATCAATCTAGCTTAACATTCAACTAGGTAATCTAAAATCGTATGCAAAACCTTCTGGGGACAAACTAACGACACAAACTTAGTCTTGATAAATATATAGGGTGGCGCAAAAGTAACGACCTAGTAGAAGATTATATCTTTTTACAAGTCGCGTCTTATGTCATCTCGACTTTGATCTTTGTTACTTTACTTAGGGCTGATTTTATCAAAGTCGGTTATCTTTTACCCGTGGAATAATAATGGCGTCTGACAGCTATTGTATGGAAAAACTGTCAAAAATTCAAAATTTATTCGCAGGATAAGACTTATACTGGGTATAAAAGTTTGGTGAAATTAGCCCTAAGTCAGCTATAACAATATACACTTAAAAATACAGGGTGACTGGATCTGGACCTGCTATAGCAAATTCACGTATACATAGAGGAGGTAATTTACTATTTATCTTCTTCTAACTTTTTCGATGTAAATAGAAGAAAACAATCCAAAAACAACCACTACCAATTTTGGTACCTACTTTTCTGAAGTATTTACATTCCAATTTTGGCTAGAACTTCATGAAACTGTAATAATAGTACCCCTTAGTTCGATAGATGGCGTTGGACGTCGGCGGCGAGAAGTCTGAATCGCGATATGGTTTCGTTACATCATCCCTCACATAAGGTAGTCTGAATTTAAACCTAGTTGAATAAGTTACCGCTAGAAGAACATGACAACAGTGTAACTACAGTGAAAGTGCGCGTAAATCGTCCATCGCATCTTGTGCTCGGATGCACTAAGTTACGAAAAGAAATATTTTTTGAAAAATCGTGAAATTGCTCACGATTTTTTAAGCCCTTGTTTTAACAGGGAGCAGTGGTGGCCCCAGTGGTAATGGCCGTGACTTACGAGTTGTACTTCGTAGCTTCGAACCCAAACAGGCGATTTACCTTTTGTAAATTATTTCATCACCACTGCTCTCAAAACGGTTAAGTAAAACATCGTGAGGAAACTGGTACGACCTAGAACCAAGAATTCGAAGTCATGTGATATGTACCAATTTAATCCGCACTGGGCCCGCGTGCTGGATTACGGCCCACTCCCTCTCACCGAGTCTTCCCAGTAGTGGGACTGTTTATGATTATGCGGTATTTATAGAAATTTAGAACAACTAATACATTGCTTTCATAATCGATGGAACCCTGAAGGGGGAACATCACAAAAAAAAAACTTTTTTATTTAAAAAAAAAATTGCTACATAAAATAAATTTTTGCGCCACCCTATAGTAACTTCAACAACAAAATGATGGAACTTGAAAATCTGAGCACTTTGGAGACAATAGGAATATAACACTATAGTGGAATTTAAACCCATTGTGGTAGGTTTAACCGCTGCCGTAAATTAGGAGGCCTATTCAGCTAAATCTAGAGGCTTAAAGCCTCCCTTTTGTACTGAAAATGTGTATATACTGTTGGGTGGAGGACTAGTTTTTGTGTCCAGGACTTGTCTCAAAAATGTCGGTTATATGAAAAATTTAGGTTTCTGGTTCAAAAGGATTTTTACTGGTTACGAACCGATGGCATTTTCTACCGGTAAAAATAAGGCGATAGTAAAATAAGCAGATAATAAAAAGACATAAGCAAACAAATAATTAAATATTATAAAACATTTAAGTATTTAGTTTTTACGTGACACTTACAGAAAAAGTAAAAACAAAAGATGTGAAATATTTAAAATTAAGAACAATAAAAGTGAAATATATTAAAGAGGTTTTATACCTTCTTGTTGACTCTAAAATTATTATGTCTGCTTAGCGGGGTCTTTAAGGAAACTTTCTCTTTAATCGTTTATAATTATAAGCACTTGGAAGACCATTATTATATTTATGGTATCTTAATAATAGCTAGAATAATAGTCGATCCATTTTGAATAATAATTTTTTATCTAAATCCTACAAATCATCAATACCAATGAGGCCAACCAACTCACTAAACAATAGCTCTTTTGGTGATTTTTTAGGTTATGATCGTATTTAACAGTATTCCCGTTAGATGAAGTATAATTATTACTACCACTGTAATCTAGAGACCATAAGGAATTAATCAACATGCATTTCATCAACAGACACAACAATTTTTGGTGAGCCTAATCACCGAACAAAATAAACTATCTCGAAAGATAAATATTTAATCATTCCCTCCCTATCCGTTGTCCTATACGAAGCCATATGTAGACAACTCGTGATAAATATACATACCTATAACATTTAGCAATACATCTCCACATATGAATACAACTCATCCCTTTTGTAACTGTCCATTATACCTAACTTAAATCTGTTCTGTACATAGTTTAAGGGACTAATAACGGGCATTGTTTAGCAGCAATAAATTTATGATTTACTTGTGTTCCATTTGAGGAGCTCATGGCTAAGTAATAACAGCCGCACGGGTCGATCCATCAGGTTAAGCTACGCTTGTCAGGGTTGATCCGTGGATGGGTGACCATCTTTATATTCCGAACCTCCTCCGTGCCTCGGAAATCACGTTAAGCCCTTGGTCCCGGCTGTCATTCGTGGATCTTTGACAGTTGTTACGGGTCGTCAGAAGCCCGAAAGTCTGACAACCAGTCTTACTTCTTCTACTTTCCTCTTATCGTATTACCCAGTTACTGGATTGTGGAGGTCAGATATTCGCTCCATGTAAAATACTGGTATTCAGGTGCATCCGGTTAGACTGGAAGCCGACCCCAACACAGTTGGGAAAAGGCTAGGCAGATTGATTGTGTTCCATTTTAGACTCAAATAAACATAAATAAGTCATTTGAAAAATAAGGCCTTCATAATATGTTTTGTTATGAAGGTCCTATTTTAAAAATGACCTATTTAATTAGAAAAGCATGTTCCTAAAACCAAATTCAAAAGAAAAAAATATATTTTCCGAACAAGAAATACAAAAAAAAACCAGTACCAATTTTACTTATTCACTTATTCAAATAGCTTAGCACGCACCTCCCAACTTACACCAACAATTTAGCATGATGGTGGCTTATTAAATTACATATTCGGCCATGCAAATGTGGCTTGACAAAGAGCCTTTGATCCACGCGACATTATTAGCCCCCACTTTCGCTGAAAACCAGGGGTGACTCGAGAGAGAAAATAATTTTATTTGATGTTTTTTTGCCAGGTGCCAGCCCTTATGTTTTGGGTTAGGGTGCAACTGGACCGCGGTTAATTGACGTCGAATGTGGCTTTAAAAATACATTTACAAAACACAAAATATCCCAAATGTGATGTCAATCCATCACGGCCTGTTTGCACCCTTACGCCCGTTGTGTTACAAACTTGAATCACCAATTAGTAAAATACAATAGACGTAGATATATTTAGTAACCTATTCCTCTTAGCTATTCTTCCGAGGAATCGAGGCATCCTCAGGATGACGATTGATGACACGACGTGTTTTGGTTTGCGACTGGTCAATTGTCATCCTGAGGATGCTTCGTTGAGAGGTGAAACACGTGTTGATTTCTTACAGGGTTTTTTATGACTCCAGATAAATAGCTAAGCGGAATAGGTTACTAAATAATAAAAGCCGCAAAGTCCACAAAATCACGCTTGAATGAGTACCCAGAATTTAACAGCACTAGTATTTCAACAGTGGTCGGTACACGACACGACTACTAACGCGTTATTAACTAGTTTGTGATTTGGTTTCGTCGTGTACGGACCGCTATAGCATGGCAAACTAACGTAGAGTGTAAATTTACTTAACAACTAATTTCCCTGTCTTTACAAACTCAACCCGAACATTATTTTACTAAAAGAAGTAATTTAACTTTTATTCAGCAATTAAATAATATGTTACAATTTGCCAACCCTTATGAGTAATGTACGCAATGACGTACAGTCGCGTACAACGTACAGATGTTAGGTACAGTCGAGCACAGTACAATTAAACAAACAAATATCATTACACGCCGCTAGTTATTTCGGCCGGGTTTGTATTTTTTTCAAACTGTCAACTGTATTTGCCTATTGACACGTTGACGGTGTGAGATCAAAACGGTACAACTTTCTTGAAGTGAAATTTATTTTTAGGGATGCACTATGTTACGTCCACAATTTTTTTTTTTTTATCAATTTGCAGGTATTGATGATAATTATTTACATAAATATTCGATCGACATAAAATCCGATACTGGCAAGCAAATTGCAAAAATCGTAAGAGAAAAATAATTTCGCGGGATATCCTGGCGCTAGTCTTAAAGAAACAGCTATTTTATATAGTTAAAACTGAAATATCACCGCTAAAACCTAAAATGACTCGGTAACAATAAAAATGACTGAAAGCATCTTTCACACCAAACGAAACAGAATAATGATGATAGATGTTGTACTTTAAAGGCGAATATAAAAAGCTAACAATTACCTTCTCTGCTTATTCAAACCATTTAGCCGGGATCATTATTAAATGTACCTACATCATCCATTTTGTTTGTGATAAATTACTGTGACGATGGCTTTGGGCAGTTTTGGGATAGTCGTGTTTATTATCACTACGTATCACTACATAATTATTAAACAAAGTCCTCCGCCGCGTCTGTCTGTCTGTCTGATCGCGATAAACTCAAAAATTACTGCACCGATTTTTATGATGTTTTCACCAATGGGTAGAGTGGTTCTCGAGGAAGGTTAGTATAATATAAGGAAGGTTATATATATAAGGTTAGTATACCGTATGTTAACTAACAAAGGGCGTTCCCGTTAACCTGCAATAGTATAGCGTACATACTAGCAAAAAAAATATGTTTTTTTTTGTTTTTGTATAGTAAAATATTCACAAAAAATATTAAATTGTTACGGAAAATAAACTCTGTACACGCCCACTTGTCACACTTGTTTTTCTATGTTGAAATACAAGTGTGCGTGTACAGAGTGTTTCTTTTACGTTTAAATTTAATGGTTTTGTAAACATTTCATGACACAAATAAAAAATTTTTTTTTTTTTTGAGTTGTAATATTTTTTTTGCATGTATACACGCTATACTATTGCAGGTTAACGGGAACGCCCTTTGTTAGTTAACATACTGTATAATAACCGACATCCACGCGGGCAAAGCCGCGAGCATCAACTAGTACCTCATAAAAGCAAGGAGCCCTACAAAAAATCAATCTTCTAGCCTTTTCCCAATATGTTGGGCTCGGCTTCCAGTCTAACCGGATGCATCTGAACGCTTGTGTTTCACATGGAGCGACTATCTGTCTGACCTCCACCACGACACCAACAGGGCCTCCCATAATCAATCATCATAATCATTAAAAAGGCAGATGATACGCATGACAGCAATTAAACATATTACGTTTTATTGGAGGAGCTCGTGGCTAAGTAATAACAGCCGCTCGGGTCGATCCATCAGGTTAAGCTACGCTTGCCGGGGTTAGTCCGTGGATGGGTGACCATTTTCACATATCGAGACTCCTCCGTGCCTCGGAAAGCACGTTAAGCCGTTGGTCCCAGCTGTCATTTGTGGATCTTTGGCAGTCGTTACGAGTCGTCAGAAGCACGAAAGTCTGACAACCAGTCTAACCAAAGGGTATCGTATTACCCAGTTACTGGGTTGTGGAGGTCAGATAGGCAGTCGCTCCATGTAAAATACTGGTATTAAGCTGCATCCGGTTAGACTGGAAGCCGACCCCAACATAGTTGGGAAAAGGCTAGGCAGAAGACGTTTTATTAATCATACAAATAAAATAATAATAAAAAGTCTATCTCCAATTCATATCTCTTTATTTTTTGTCTGTTATCTTTTTTTATGTAAATTATCCTACGAATCACTCAAATTATAGCCTTCCTACTTAAAATAAATCACCATTATGATGGTAGCCTAATTCCCCGGGCCATTAGTGGCACATTATTGTACTGTTGATGGACCAAATATTTTGCACGTCACCCCCTACTCTACCCCCGCCTGTCCCGATAATTAGGGGACAATTATTATCAATTTTGCTAAGATGGCGGACTTAAGGCCGTACCCTACCTCAAATTGCTTAGCATGATCCTCCGTTATTCCCAAATGCAGCAGCATTAATTTTGAAATAAATATAATGTTAAAAATGAAGATTGAGGTCATGTTTGGCGAAAACACGATTACATATTTCGATGGAAAAAAAATCCGAAGTTACCTCTAAACCGAACTGTAACCCGCTTGTATTAAAAAAATACTTCAAATTAGATCATGAAACTTTGCATCATAACTGAATCTATAAAGCAGGTCTTATGTTTTTTTTTATTTTTTTTTATTACCATTAATTTCACCGTTAAAAGCAATTACCTAAATTTTTCGAGGCTTGAGAGCCGCCGGCACCCCATTCCGTCTCGCTCTCACTCAGGCCGCGAGTAGTATGGTGCGAGCGAGATAAGATCTGAGGTTGGATACAGCCTTAATGCGGTGGTCTCTTATGAAAAGTGCAGTGTTTCTTTCTTAAATTATGATTAAATGTTAATGATGTTACATAAAACATTAAAGAAAATGCTGTGAAAATTAAAGAACCTTTTTACGAAAATTAACCATGACAAAAAATGTATTAACATTCAAACAAGAGAGAGATAAGATTTTTTTTTCCAACTATTATAAATTAATTATAATTATAATTAATTTATAATAGTTAGTTATAATAGTGTAATCATTCATATTTTTATTTTAATACCTAATTAGGTATTAAAATAAAAATATGAATGATTACACTGTTAATATTCATTTTTATTGTGTGCGTTATACATTTTTAAGTTCGAACCTACATTTATGGGACTGTTGTAAATAAAACTATACAGCAAATTCTAAAAATATAGTTTATGAAATACAATAGACGTAAATATATTTAGCAACCTATTCCGCTTAACTATTCTTCAAGAGTCATAAAAAACCCTGTATGAAACCGACACGTGTTTCACCTCTCAACGAGGCATCCTCGGGATGCCTCGACGACGTGTTGCTACACCGAGCGCTGGGCGCAAAGACCAGAACTCGGTGTGGCAACACGTCGTATTCTGGTTTGCAATTGGTCAATCGTCATCCTGAGGATGCCTCGTTGAGAGGTGAAACACGTGTCGATTTCTTACAGGGTCTTTTATGACTCTTGAAGAATAGTGAAGCGGAATAGGTTACTAAATATATCTACGTCTATTGTATTTTATCATTGATTTCCGCACTATAGTTTATGAATTCAAGAATTTCCGTACTGAAAACGTTACGTTCCCCTGAACCTGAAAACCGAACAAAAACCTTGTAACAATGTAAAATGTAACGTCTATGTAAAAGGTACGTACGTTATAGTTTCAATTACCATAAAACGAGGGATGCCTCATTACGTTTCGTGTGCTTACCGCTTGTAACTAGGGTCACCACGATTTTTGTTATTATAGGACAACAAGTATAATTATTTTCTGTAAAAAACTATTTGTACACACGGCTACATAATTAAGCTATACATTTTCAGTATAAGCTGACCTCTCATTGTACGGAAATCCAATCAATGCGAGATCTGTCTGTTTTATAAGTATCTACACTAAAGATAGTTATCAGCTTATATATTTTGCAAAAATCTTACAGCAATTAATCAATGTCTGGTTTTACACCGATCGTTTCAAATTGCTTCAAATAAATCAATATCTAATCAATCAATGTCAAAAATATTTCCTTTGATCCTAATTAATCTTAGAGCCTGCACTTAAATACTTACCGTTTAATTTACCTATATCTATGTAATTTCATCCTACCCATTCATAATTCCATCTGCCTAGCCTTTTCCCAAAAATGTTGGGGTCGGCTTCCAGTCTAACCCGATGCAGCTGAAAACCAGTATTTTACATGGAGCGACTGCCTATCTGACGTCCACAAGCCAGTTACTGAGTAAGACGATACCCCGTTGTAAGACTGGTTGTCAGACTTACGGGCTTCTGACGACCCGTAACAACTGTCAAAGATCTACAAATGACAGCCGGGACCAACGGCAATAATCTATAGTTAGTAAAAAAAAAATTTAGTTTTGTAGTGACAACTACGAACAAATACAGGTTTGATGCAAAAAATGGGCATTCTAAACATCTAGTACTATGTTTAGAATGCCCATTTTCCCACAACAACTACAATAAGAAACGGTTCCTATAAAATCGCTTGGTAACAAGAATATCCTTAAAAAGTAAATCACTATACCCACCCTACACCTCTAAGCAATAACTTCAGTTTTCGCATACAAATTATGTTATTCGAGACGCAACCGACACACCTCTATCCGTCTCTTTCCTTTGTTCTTATCGAAACCTTCCATCCCTTTCCATTCTTCTAATTAGCGCACTCTCGTGTGGGTGAGCTTTGAGGTGTGACAGAAATGTGGTAACGAGATATCCTGGGTTCAATGTCAGTCGTTGAAGTACGGTTTTTAAATGTGTCTAGACAAAGGGTATTTTCATCTTGAGCGTACCTCTTGATGTGATTGCAAGATTAGGTATATTATAGTCAGTTAGTTTGAGGCTGCGCCGACCCCAAATAAATAAGGCAAGGATAAGGGCAAGATAATGATAAATTATTTTAATATAAGAGCCGCACGGGCCGATTGAAGGCTTTGCTACGGTTACCGCGGTCGATTCGTGGATGAGTGACCATACATTACATATCGAGACCCCTCCGTGCCTCGCAAAGCACGTTTAGTCGTTGGTCCCGGCTGTCATTCGTAGATCTTTGACAGTCGTTACGGGTCGTCAGAAGACCAAAAGTCAGTCTTACCAACGGGTCTTATCATCATGTCGATGACAAGCAGTCAGCCCCACTCAATCAGCCTAGCCTTTTCCCAACTATGGGAAAAGGCTAGGCTTGGCTTCCAGTCAAACCAGAGGCAGCTGAATACCAGTATTTTACATGGAGCGACTACCTATCTGGCCTCCACAACCCAGTTACTGGCTGATACGATACCCCTTGGTAAGACTGTTTGTCCGACTTTCGGGCATCTCACGACCCGTAACGACTGTCAAAGATCCACGAATGACAGCCAGGACCAACGGCTTAACGTCATCCATAAACGTAAACCCATCCACAGACCAACCGCGGCAAATGTAGCTTAACCTTATCGATCGACCCGTACGGCTGTTATTACTTAGCCACGACCTCCTTCTTAAAGTTTATGTTATTTACTTTATAAATCACGTTTTCATAACAGAAGACACCTTTTTGTCTTGTTTTCCAGTGTAAATGGAATCCCGGACTTGAATATAGAGTGCGGCCATGACAGGTACAGAATAAATGCCCATTAAGTATGGTCGCCATGACTTTGGGTATTTGTTGGACATTGGTATAATTATTTTGCGGCTAAAAGTGTCTTCGGGAACATTACACTCGCGACAATCTAAGAAGTCCGTTTTGACGTTTCGTTCTCGTACATGTAATAAAACGTTATGTCTTGAGAATCAGTTTTAAGCAATGTAGATAAGTCGTCGATTACAAACTCTCTAAGTATGTTCAATCGATATGTCTGGAGAATCAGTTTTTATGAAATCAATTTTTTTTTTCATTGCTTCACAATGGATTTTTAAGCTGTCAAAACGGACTTCTTAGATTGTCACGAGTCTAGTTATAGAATTTCAGTGATGAAATGAGGTACCTAAATCTCAACCTTTAATAAAACACACATCTTGTATAATGTATGTCGACAATCACTTCAAATCCACACTTTTTTTTAAATCCTAATACTTACTATCATAATTATCTAATATTATAAATGCGAAAGTAAGTTTGTTTGTTACTTTTTACGCTAAAACGGCTGAACGGATTTGGATGAAAATTCAAACAGGCACAACGCGACACAGGTACAACAATTTCCATGAAATTTTCACTATAAATTTTCCATCAGAATTGCGTCGCGTCTATCTGCGAGAGCCATTAGGAAGTTTAGTGTCAAAGTACAAAATTCTTAAAAAAATTGCAAAGTTTATCTTCTTGATCATGGTTGCCTGAGAATGAAAGCACATAAAGAATAGAAAGTTGCTCATTTCCCAAAAATTAACCTGCATCGACTCAATAAAATTCTCATTTTCATTCCCTGACAGACAACGCACACCTTAAACCGCTGGGTCTAAAAGCATGAAGATTTGTAGATCAATTCCTTCTATAACGAAGGTGAACACTAAGGACTTAAATGGGTTAAATGGGGGTGAACGTTTGTATGGAAGTTCTTCAATTTTTCCGGCATTTCTTGAACATTCTGTCCAGAGAATTGAAAGAAAGAAATAATTTGTTTGCTGATAATGTAGGTATAGTTATAAGTTCAGCACACAATAAAAAAACTGCTAATCTCCTAAAAATAAACCAGTTTCTAATCAATCAAATTCTTAAATTCTAACAAACAATGCACACCCCAAACCGCACACCAATTCCTTTTATAACATAGGTGAAGACAAAGGAAGGATTTTTGAAAATTCTTTTTTATAGGGGCTAAATAGGGATGGGGGGTGAACGTTTGAATGAAAGTTCTTCGATTTTTCCGGCACTTTTTGAACATTCTGTCCAGAGAATTGAAACACATATTATAAAAAAAACTGCTCATTTCCCAAAAAGTAACAAGCATAAAAGCATAAAACAAAACGCAGTATCGGCAGGTAAAGTAATAGCACTGTAACGGACGCCTATAAAACATGGGCACCATAATATTCAATATTTGTAGGATGTTACCTTTTATACGGCCGAGAGTGCATCGTAAAATCTTTACTACAAAATATTTTTGTGAGCACAATTTAATCATTTTCGATGCTGTAGGTAACATGCTGCATGTATCGAGATTTTGTATAATCAAATTGTTGGAATATAAATTGCTTGGTTTGTGGGGTTCAGGGCCACCAGCTCTTACAGCAGTATTATTTTATTATTACTTCAGTGTAGGAAAGAGATAAAGCTCTACAGGACGTATAACTCCATCTCTTTCCCCCACTGAGTAAGATTAAAATAATACTGCTGAAAACGGTGTTGGTGGCCCCTTGTAATGTTACAGTTAAGTTTGTATGAAATAGCCGCTCTTTGAATCCTACAATGCAGTAACAAAACGCCAGTCAGGGTGGGGTCAGACTAGTGTAGTGTCGGTAAAAAAAACTGTCATATAGATATCCTTCCGTCGTTAGATGGCGGGAATAGTTTGAAAAATAAGATAATGTTATGTGTGCATATTAGGCACCAATATATATACAACGTGTAACGTTAAATGCGCAAACCCTCACACACCCCAACAGATTTTTTATTCAATTGACCTATTTCAGAGAAAAAAAAAATCATTAATTAAATATAATTGTAAATAAAATTCTAAAGGTTTTATGTGCTGTTTCAGTTCTGGAAAATTCGTATTTTCCTTGAAATAAAAGCTATTATTATCCCGCGTATGAGTAAATTTAAATTAATATAATAATAATAAATTCTTTATTTCGGACAACATAAGATCCACTGTGTTAGTAAATTTCTTATAAATTGGTCGACAACAATTTGTGTTTTTTTACCTATTTTGGCGGGTTTGCGCATGCGATGGCTTGACCAATTAATAGACACGGCAACGTTTTTTAGCGAAGATTTTTGAAAAATGTGACCTTTTAAAAAGTGGTTTAATTGATTCTGCTCGTTATTCTGATCAAACTATTTTCAGGTTTTGCACATTTAACGTTACACGTTGTATACACATTTTTTAATGATATTTTTTTTAAATTTTGTCATTACGTAGAAAAAGAATCCAAAAGTGATTTGATTTTTATTTTCAAACATAATAATGGATTTCCTTGCATCAGTGGCTCCAAACCAAGAGAGGAGTTCGTGGCTAAGTTATAACAGCCGCACGTGTCGATCCTTCAGGTTAAGCTACGCTTGCCGTGCGTTGCTCCTCCGTGCTCCGTGAAGTACGTTAAGCCAGTCCTCCCGGCTGTCATTCGTGGATCATTGACAGTCGTTACGGGTCGACAGAAGCCCGAAAGTCTGAAAACCAGTCTTTCCAAGATGTATCGTATGACAAAGTTACTGGGTTATGTAGGTCGGATAGGCAGTCGCTTCATGTAAAATACTGGTATTCAGCTTCATCCGGTTAGACTGGAAGCTGACCCCAACATAGTTGGGAAAAAGGCTAGGCAGATTGCTTGATCTTCCTGACCATGAATACCCAGACATTGAAAAGGTACTAGGTAAGTAAAATGCAGAAAGCGAGCTCGCTCCCCTTAGAATGTAAAATGAGAAGTCTTGGCGTCAGCGCACACCATGAGCAGAGCATTGTCTGAGAGTACTGAAAAATTAATCTTATGACAATTCCTTACATTGCAAAATTAAATACACGTTGAGCGTCCAACTTGATCCTCGACCATGCTCGAGCTTGCGTGTTCGTGTATTTAATTATGGAATGTATGGAATTGTCATAAGATTCATTTTTCAGTAGTCTCGTCGTTACTAGCACCGTCAAAACAGTTCTGTAACTAGTTAATTGATTCAGGCGTGACTTTGAGGAAATCCATTATAAAATACAATAGACGCTGTGGTAACACGTCGCGTTCTGGTTTGCAATTGTCCAATCGTCATCCTGAACATGCCTCGTTGAGAGGTGAAACACGTGTCGATTTCTTACAGGGTTTTTATGACTCTTGAAGAATAGTCAAGCGGAATAGGTTACTAAATATATCAGCGTCTATTGTATTTTAGTTCTGTAACTAACTTTCTTCGTAAGAGGCCTTTTTGTTAGCAAGACAAAAGATCTTAAATGTTCTGTTATATTTTACACAATGAAAACATTTTAGGTTTAATAAAAGGTCGGAAAACTTTGCCTTCTTGGTTTTAAAGATTTTCTAAAGACTCAGAAAATCAAACGGTGATTCTTAAAGTAATGATTGAATGTATGAGTAAAGTTTTAGTAAAGTAAATAAACTATAGGATGTTTTTATAATCTTAACTAATATTATAATTCGAAAGTGAGTTTGTTTTTTACGCTTTCACGCTAAAACGTCTGAACGGCTTTGGACATAATAATTATAAATATATATTTTAGTATTAGATTGTCATCAACATCTGCCTAGCCTTTTCCCTAATATGTTGGGGTCGGCTTCCATTCTAATCGGATGCAGCTGCATACCAGTATTTTACATGGAGCGACTGCCTATCTGACCGCCACAACCCAGTAACTGGATAATACGATATCCCTTGGTAAGACTTTCGGGCTTCTGACGACCCGTAACGACTGTCAAAGATCCACGAATGACAGCCGGGACCAAAGGCTTAACGTGCTTTCCGAGGCACGGAGGAGTCTCGATATATAAAGATTGTCACCCATTTACGGACCAACCCCGGCAAGCGTAGGTAGCTTAAGCTGATGGATCGACCCGTGCGGCTGTTATGACTTCGCCACGAGCTCCTTGCGTACAAAAGCCTAAAAATCTAAAATTCTGGATTCTAGACATTAAAATAAGCAATTACCTCGCACAAATTTGCTTAAGCTCAAAGCAACACCCTTTATTTTCCACTAAAATTTTAGGGCAAATATACTTGGCTTTATAAAATAAATATTAACCACAAATGAGGGCTTTATCAAGCTTTTTGTTAACAGAATACCAAAATGTTTGAATATTGTTAACTTAAATTATGTTTGTCTACAATTAAAATAATTGCTATGTTAATGAGAGAATATTACAACTAAAATATTGTAGTCGATCATATAACATAACGTCACGCCTGTATTCCCCGAAGGGTCAGGCAAAGGGGTACCTATTAATTACACCCATATTTCATTTTATGTTTAAGTCATAGGTTATAGGGGCCAACCCATTGCCATTAACCGGGCACAAATCCAGACTCCGGGCTGCTACTGAGAATTTCTAGATGGAAAAACCCTATAACATTTGCGCGACCTGAGAGTTGAACAAGTTTGCCCACCCCTGTTTTTAGGTGTAACATTATAAAGAGGTGGCATGCAGCACATCATGCGTGCCTTTATAGGAGGACGTGCGTCCGATCCCACGAGGGATCGGACGCAGTTTGTGATGAGGCCCGCTAGGCATGGCGGCCTGATACCAGTTCAGTGCGGCGCATGTATGTACAAGTATCTCCCGGACCCCCGACTCATGGTTGAAGTAGAAACAGTGGGGTTTTAGTCGGTAGGAGTCCGACATAACATCCATGAGGATTTCCCCACGGAAAAAAAGGGGTAACATTATCATTTTTTACCAATACCTTTCAACGAAGTTAATAAACAACAATATTTTACAAAACTTGTAATTTTATACAACATAAGGTGTATCAATATCTCGTAATTCTTTAATAAAAAACAAACAAAATTATAATTCCGTCCACGTTCTATTTATTTAATTTATAATAATGTTTACTTTTTGTCCGCTATAACTCGGTTCGTGTGGTCACAACAAAGCCACAAATCGGTTTAGTCTCTTCTATTTTAGAACAGAGGCCACAAAATAGACTGTTACAGAAGGCCAGCTCTATATAACGAGCGATAACAGGCGCACGCACACATAGACGCGTACGTAATCTTTATCTGCATAATATATTACATAAGAAGTGGTTACAAATTGTGTGAAGTCCCTGAATCTTAGTGCTCGGCGACACGACGCCGCTACCGCGCCGCGGCCGCTCCGACGCCGCGCCGTTCCGCTTGATTATTCAAAGTATTATAAAGCGCGTGCACTATTGCAGTTAGCAGGTGATGGAATAAAAAAACAGTTTCAACAATACAAGCGGTGAGGTGGCGGCGCGGCGGCGGCGCAGCCTCGATGTCATGTACACAGCTTAAAGGCGCGGTGGCGGCGCGGCCTCAGTGTCGTGTACAAAGTTTAGAGGCGCGGTGGCGGTGCGGTGGCGGTGCGGTGGCGGCGCGGTGGCGTCGCGGTGGCGGCGCGTTGGCGGCGCGGTGGCGGCGTCGTGTCGCCGAGCACTTGAGCTATATGATTAATCTTTGTTACAAGTGCCGTACGTGCGGCGGCAGCGATCTCAAACAAATGCCGGTCGCGAGTGCGCTTGCACTCACTCTGTGCGTATTCGCTCGTATGGAGCTGACCTTCTGAATCTATCTGTTTTGCCCCGATGCTATATCCCGAACTGCAGTATCGAAATAATTCATGTTTTTCAAAGGTCCTTTTTAATAAAGGACGTGTGGTATTCTTACGGTGTTTTGCGTTTTGGTTTGTAGAATGAAAGAGATCGGCTTTTGTTTAAAAATTAAATGATAAAAGGCACAGGCTTTATTATTAGACATTGGATCTTATTCCTTTGTAAATGTCAACAAAGACCTCCCCCCCTCCTAATATAGGTTGAGGACAATCACAGGTCAATCTTTCTTTATCGTATGGTTACTAAGTAACCAGAGGGCCTAGACAAGTGACAATCGCTTCCAAAGCGTTTCGTATTTCTACAACGATTTTCAACAGGATTGACATAAAATTTTCGACAGCTTATGTCAGTCCTATAAATTTTTGCCTTTTCCATCATCGTTATCGCTGATAGAATGTTACTTTGTCTAGGGCCTCTTATGCCAGAGTTTTCATGCCACCCGTGGGCCTCTGACTTGGCTTCACATGCCATCGAGAAAACTCTCGTTCACGATTTTAAGGTACAGGTCAATATCACACCTGTTACAGTTATTGACATAAAAATAGTAAATTGATCATAATCTTTTCTCCCAACTATGATGGGCTTAGCTTCCAGTCTAACCGGATACAGCTGAATACATGGACCATCTGCCTATCTGCCTCCATAACTGGGTAATACGACGATACCCTGGTAACACTGGTTGTTAAACTTCCAGGCTTCTGGCTTCCCGTAACGACTGTCAAAGATCTACAAATGATTCGGCACGGAGGAATATCGTTATGTAATGGATGGTAACCCATCTACGTACCGACCTCGGCGAAACTTAAAATTCAATCGACTCATGCGGCTTGTATTACTTAGCCACGAGTCCCTCTATCTATTCTGTGTTGGATCATTTAGCTCCCTTCAAAATGGTTGAAATGGTGCTGATCTATGCGTCATGTTCGTGCACAGGCACCGTCAGTTGTGACTGGTCATCTCTTAGCTGCCATGGCTTATTTTAATTTTTGAATTGTTTTTATTTTATAATTGCGGACGCTTTTGACATGCTTTCTACATTGTTCTCACATGTATAATTTCAACATGAATGATGTAACCAATATATTGTAACAATATTTTGATTTAAAAGAGTGTCCGTGGAGTTTCTTGCACATTCTTCTCCATAGGTACCTACTACGCTTTGGAATGGGCAAATAGCTTCATCTTTCTGACTGACCGACTACTTGACAATTCAAAAGTGCCTGTAAATGCTTTGAGTTTGAGTTCGACTTGCTGTGCTGATGCCAAAACAAAACTTTGGTAGATACTGTTTGGCGACGGAAATGTTTGGAGTCCACTTGGAACTTTAAACTTTGTGACTGAGCTGGGCTTATTAGTTACCGTAGCTTGTTATCTCAAGAGCTCGTGGCTAAGTAATAACAGCCGCACCGGTAGACCCATCAGGTTAAGCTACGCTTGCCAGGGTTGGCCCGTGAATGGGTGACCATCTTTACATACCGAGACTCCTCCGTGCCTCGAAAAGCACGTTAAGCTGTTGGTCCCGGCTGTCATTTGTGGATCTTTGACAGTCGTTACGGGTCGTCAGAAGCTCGAAAGTCTGACAACCAGTCTTACCAAGGGGTATCGTATTACCCAGTTTCAGGGTCAGATAGGCAGTCGCTCCATGAAAAATACTAGTATTCAGCTGCATCCGGTTAGACTGGAAGCCGACCCCAACATAGTTGGGAAAAGGCTAGGCAGATGATCAGCTTGTTATCTCAAGGGGCATTACAGCTCAGTTTTGGCATCATACTATCACCCACAGAAAGATATAGAAATAAAAAACACATTACTTATTACGTGTATTCGCTGAAGTCTAGTATAGGTATACCTCTTCTAACCCAGAAGAGGTATACCTATACTAGACTATAGACTACCAAAAATCACTAAAAAGTGAAAAATAGTGAAAGAGGAGGTACTACGTTCGGATGATTGTTTTTTTTTTTTTTTTTATGTATGTTCACCGATTACTCCGCCGTTTGTGAACCGATTTTAAAAATTCTTTTTTAGTTCAAAAGGGTATACTCCCGAGATAGTCCCATATAAATTGTATTAAGTTTGCTTGCGTAGTTTTTGAGCTAGCTTCAATATTACGTATTTTTCCCACTATCTATGTAGACGATATAATTATTAGACTCCTTCATTGTTATTTACATAGCAGGTAGTAACTTATGTGGGGTAGGTACCCCCACTAAAAAGTGAAAAATAAAAACTTTTTACAAAAAAAACAACCGACTTCAAAAAAAACACTAAAAAAGTGAAATAATGTAAAATGTTAATTTCGGAAGTCGGTGGCAAAAAACGAAAATTAAAAAGTAAAGACACCGACTTCCGAAATTAAAGTTATTTTTCACTTTTTTAATGTTTTTTTTGAAGTCGGTTGTACTTTTTTGTTACGTGTTTTCTTTTGCAAAGTCGATTTTTTTTTTATGTAAAAACTTTTGTTTTTCTCTTTTTAGTTGTGTTACCCACCCTACACAAATTCGAATGCCACTACCTGCTATGTAAATAACAGTGACGGAGTCACATAGACAAAGTGTTTAAACTACGTAATATTGAAGCTGACTCAAAAACTACGCAAGTAAAGTTAATACAATTGATATGGGACCGCCTCGGGATACCCTTTTGAACAAAAAAAATTTTTTTTTTATCGGTTCACAACACTGGAATAGATCGATGAACATACACAATAAAAAAAAAATTGGTACATACAGACGAACATAGAACTTCGTCCTTTTTGGAAGTCGGTTTAAAAACAAAAAAAAAAACATACAGACGAATTGATAACCTCCTCCTTTTGAATTCGGTTAATTATTAACAGCAGCAACAATCACCCACAGAAAGATAATAATATCTTTCACGTATACATTGGCCTATGATTCAGGAAGCTACCCAAAACAATATCTCTTCCTCTTCATAAAGAAAAGTATCATTCATATCATGTCCTCATTTTTCTAACCATGGTATTATGATTTAATAAAATGTAAAAAAAGCGGTCAAGTGCGAGTGGGAAGGGCGAAGAGTTCCGTACCACCGTACAATATTTAAACTGTAAATTTTTCTTTACCAACCCGCACTGGGCCCGCGTGGTGGATGACGGCCCACACCCTGTCACAGAGAAGAAGCCTGTGTCCCAGCAGTGAGAATGTTATAGGATGATTATGCCTATCTAACTAATATTATAAACGCGAAAGTTTGTAAGTATGGATGGATGGATGGATGGATGTTTGTTACTCTTTCACGTAAAAACTACTGAATGGATTTGGATGAAATTTGGCAAACAGATAGTTTATAACCTGGATTAACACATATAACACTTTTCATCCCGATATTCCCACGGGATCGAGACTTACGTGGGTGAAACCGCGGGGCGCAGCTAGTGCTAAATATTATTTCTTTAACACGTTTCTTTTAGGAGAACCCCCTTTAATTTTTTATTTTATTTTTGTTCTTTGTAACACACTACTTTTACTCTCTGAAAATTGCACGGGCCTTACTACAAAAATTTAGAAACTTGTTCAACGTGTGTTTAAATGTCAGTTTTATGCCAAACTCCATACAGAAATGTCATGTTTAAAAGCTGTTAGGCTAAACAACTGACAAACACGGTTTTGGTTACAGTTCAAAAGACATAGCCCTGTGACAGATAGACAGACGGACCGACGGAGAGCGGAGTCTTAGTAATAGGGTCCCGTTGGCTCAGGATGGCGTTTTCTCAGGAAAAAAAGCCAGAACTTTTTTTTTAAGTTTACGGAACTCTAGAACTCAGCCGCATGCCAATAGAACTTACATTTTTTTATGCTCTACTGCGAAATGATCTGCCAAGTTCACCCAGATCCCGTTGGCACCCTTTGGGTACGGAACCCTAAAAACGGCATAAAACTCAAACACGGCCGCCATGTTATTACGTCATAAGCTGGTAGATTGATGGGGGCGTTAAAATGCTGCATACCAAATACTGTCATAAAGTGCGGTTTTAAGCACCATGAGTGAAACATTGTGATTGGTGGAATACTTTCTGTTTTATGTGGGTGTGATGATATTTCATTCATGAATAATATAGCATAATGACTGTTCCTATAAAGTACCGACCGTTGTCGGTTAATACGATGGTAAGATTTCGTATGTGAGTGAAATAACTGGTCGGCTACCATATTTAACGACGCAGGATAGCCTTTACAAGACACAGACGGACATGGAGAAATTATAAAAGTTCCTTGTTGACTACGGAACCCTAAAAACCAGAGGCAACCTGGCTATCGACTAGTTCAATCACTTACTGAAACATAATAAAACGTCTACCGCAAAAACGATCAAACAAATTTTTCAATAGTGCATTAACAAACTGCAACCTCTGCAACCCTGCTAACCTCGTCAGGAAAAATAAGCGCAATGTTATGTAAATATATTCACAGATTAATGTGCTTTGATCATGAATGAGATATACTGCGTTCACGATTTAGTTTCCAAGTATGTAAACAAATACAGTATGTTAACTAACAAAGGGCGTTCCCGTTTACCTGCAATAGTATAGCGTGTATACATGCTAAAAAAAATATTACCATTAAAAAAAAATGTTTATTTTTATTTTTGTACAGTAAAATATTTACAAAAAATATTAAATTGTTACGGAAAATAAACTCTCTGTCGGGCGTGTCTTGTCACACTTGTTTTTCTACGTTGAAATACAAGTGTGCGTGTACAGAGTGTTTCTTTTACGTTTAAATTTAATCGTTTTGAGATCATTTCACGACACAAATATTTTTTTTTATATTTTTTAGTTGTAATATTTTTTTTTGCATGTATACACGCTATACTATTGCAGGTAAACGGGAACGCCCTTTGTTAGTTAACATACTGTATTTGTTTTTTGGGAAAACAACTTTAATATCCACAATAACCACATAGTAGTTCAGTACTGCCTCAGGAGGAGCTCGTGGCTAAGTAATAACAGCCAAGCGGATCGATCCATCAGGTTAAGCTACGCTTGCTGGGGTTGGTCCGTAGATGGGTGACCATCTTTACATATCTAGACTCCTCCGTGCCTCGGAAAGCACGTTAAGCCGTTGGTCCCGGCTGTCATTCGTGGATCTTTGACAGTCGTTACGGGTTTTCAGAAGCCCGAAAGTCTGACAATCAGTCTTACCAAAGTGTATCGTATTACCCAGTTACTGGATTATGGAGGTCAGATAGGTAGTCGCTCCATGTAAAAGCACCTCTACCTAACCCTTCGGGGATTACAGACGTGAATGTATGTTAACTTACTAGTACACGTAAAGTTCAGTTTGCGCTACAACTTCAAACATTTTCATGACATTTTTATAAGTACTTACTAATCATTCTGAAATAAACTTTATGAACACTGAAATTAAGTTGATATTCGTTTAAATAGAAATAACATCAATTGGAAACAAGAATTTGAACAGACTTTAGGCCAGCCGCATACGGTGCGTTTTGCATCAAAAACGCTTTACTAAGCGATTTTCGTGATTTAACGGTTCAAAGCTGCTTGCAATATCGAATTGCATGATTTTACGTTTGCGTTAACAGTTGATTGTGAATTGGCTTGATTAAACGGTTGATGCGTTTGGTAATGATGCTGGTAAATGCGGGTTTATATTTACTTTTCTTTTACCACTGTATCTGGCCTAAACCAGCCACATTACCAATTCCTGTAAAGCAGTTCGTTTCCTGAATCCCAGCTGTCATTAGCAGTTCCTCTAATTTGACACAAAAGCAATTCATAATAATAATAATAAATAAATAAATAATGTTTATTTCCAGTAAAAATGATTACATATGTTACAAGTACAGTAGTATGGTACAACATGAAGTGCATTGGGTATTATCTCCTGGCTCCCAAACTAGGTTAACAGCCTGTGACTTGGGGACCAGTGATTCCATAAAGGTATACATAGATGATCAAAATGTTTTAAAAAAGCTGTTTTCACCAGTAACATAGTGAACATAACAATACAATTATTTTTATGAGTATTCAAACAAGAAAAAGTGAGAATAATTAGTAATAAAAACTAATACGTAATTGAGTGAGAGTGAGTTAATCGTGTTAGGTGTAGAGGTGTGTTGTGTATGAGTAAGTAATGTGAAGGTGCAGAGTGTGTTTGGTGTGATCGTGTCTTGGTGGGTGTAGTAATGGTAGGTGTGTGTTTGTGGGGGATGTGTATGAGTGCCTGTTTACAAAAATACTGGAATAAGAGGAGAACTGACTTATGCATGTGGGAAGAGAAGATTTTCGGTCTCTTCATATGATTTCTCAATAAGCCATTTTTTTACTATGTTTTTGCAATTGTGATAATTTAAACTGTGGATATGGAGAGATTTATTTATTTTATTATATAGAATATAGCTGAGGTAGCTGAATTGGTGCTTTGCGAAGGTGGTTTTATGTCTAACTGGTGGAAGGGCAATGTCTACGCGACGTTTAGTACTTTCTGTGAACGGCAGCCGATGTTTCCTTAATACACACTGCAGCACATATAATCCTCTCACTGTCAAAACCTTGCTTTCCCTAAAAAGTTCCAAAGTGGGGTATCTATAGGGCTTGCAGAACATAACTTTGAGAACTGCTCTTTGAGCTCTCTCTAATTTCAGAAAGTATGTTTTGCAGGCGCCACCCCAAGCCGGCAAACAATATAGGAGAAGAGACTGACAGAGTGAATAATAGACCATCATCAGTGTTTCCGAATCAGCTGAACAACGGAGTTTTTTAAAGATGGAAATGAGTTTACGCGTTCGGATGACGAGATTATCAATATGGCTATACCAGTTCAGGTGTTTATCAATTTGCACGCCCAAGTATTTTACACAAGATGTGGTTGCCAGAGTGGGACAGGCACAGCTGGAGTTTGGAGAACAGCTATGTGCTTTAACAATAGGCGATATGTGTGGCTGAGTCCTGTTACTTAAAGAAAAAGAAATAAGCTTCGTTTTTTCTGCATTCAATGTTAATAAATTATTGCTGAACCAGTTCATGACAATGTCCAACATCATCTGAGCATATTTTTCTGCTTCACTCCAATCATTCCCATGAACAAGTAGGGCTGTGTCATCAGCGTAGGTAAATATGAAGCAGTTAGTTAAGGGAATTGAACAAAGATCGTTGATGTAGATGAGGAACAAGGTAGGACCTAGAATGCTACCCTGTGGCACACCGTATTCTATTCTAGCTTTATCGCTTGTCACCGCATCCAATTGAACATGTTGGAAAAGATTCTCCAGGTAACTTGAGAAAATGTCAAGTGCAGGACCACGAATTCCCATGCGTTCGAGTTTCGATAAAAGTATGGGCGCAGAGACAGTGTCAAAAGCTTTCGAGATATCTAGAAATAAACCAATACACCGCTGCTTCTTATCCATGAGCTGAGTCACTTTTTCTGAGAATGCAATAACTGCATCCTCTGTTGCAATTCCAGCTCTGAAGCCATATTGGTTTTCAGAGAGAAGTTTATGAGTATTAATATATTTAAGCAAGCGGTTGTTCAGAATCTTCTCCAGAATCTTCGAGATGGTTGGTAGAATAGATATAGGTCTATAATTCTTGACACTGCCTCTGTCCCCCCCCCTTATGAATAGGGTGGACTAGCGCTATTTTGAAACAGTCAGGGAATACACCAGTAGATATCGCGAGATTGCAGATATGTGTTATGTAGGGAATTAACCTTTTGCGCGTTAACTTCAATATATGTCCAGAAATACCGTCAACTCCAGCTACAGAACTTGATTTCAAGTTGATTATAATTCGTTCTACTTCCGAATCGTCGGTTTCCAGGACACACATTGAGTTACAGGTTGAAGCTAATCTTGATGGGTGAACTGGTATCTTCACACACTGCTGTATATTTGTAGCTAAGTCTTTGCCAACATTTACAAAGTAATTGTTGACGCTGTTTGCTGATGCAAGTTTGTCAGGTTCGAGTAGTTGCAGTTCTTTTAATGGAGGGGGAGCGGATTTTGAGTGCGTTACGGATTTAATTAGATCCCATGTTGCTTTGGGGTTGTTTTTCCTTTTCATAAATTCAGTTTTCTCGTAATTTATTTTCAATTTTCGGAGCAAAGAATTACAGAAGTTGCGATAGCGAGAATACGTTACTTTGAGGATGGGGTTATCTGGTTGGGTTTTTAAAGCAAGATGCATTTCATCCCTGCTTCTAATACAGCGAAGTAAGCCAGGCGTGATCCAGGGCTTGATGTTACGATTCTTACGGGAGACTTTGGAGAAGCGAGTGTGTTTTTCAATAATTTGAGTCAATAAAGTTATTAAGGTGTCCGCTGCATCATTAGCATCGTTAGAAAAAAGGATTGGGGAGAAATCAGTACTCTCAATATCTTTTTGGATGTTTGAGATATCAACAACTTTGGCCGTATAGGTGGGGTTGGGCTTAGGAATATCTAGGTTGATACTCAGGAATACAGGTAAATGATCGGTAATAGGTGAGTCTATGACAATGGAAGTTCCTGGTTGATTTGTTTTTAAAAGAATATGATCTAAACAGTTATTTAATCGTGTAGGATATAAATGGGCCGGTAATAAACCATGAGAGGCAGTGAAGGTGAGGTATTCGTACGAATGTCTATCATTATTGTTTGGTTTGATATCAATGTTGATATCACCGACTAAGGCAACGTGTTTAAATTTTGTTAGGGGTTTCAAAATGGAGTCCAGGCTGTTTAGAAAATTATCAACGTGGATGAAGGAAGGTGATCTATATAGGGCTACGATGGCAACATTATTGTCCATTTTGCAAAGCAGGCAGTTTGCGTCAGTTATATCAGGTTCAGAAACGATGTAGTGCAATGAAGACTTAATATACATAACCACACCATCATTCTGGTTTGTTGTATTTTTTGTGAAGTGGACATTGTAACCATTCATGATGGGAATTACAGCAGACTTTAGCCAGCACTCGGTTAATACAATGATATCACAATCAATTTTAAGGAGATGTAAGAATGCTATAAAACTGTCAAAGTTCTTGTTTAAACTGCGAATGTTGAGTTGTAGTATGGATAGGTTTCTTTGTGACTTCGGTATTTTAGTTATGCATTCACCTAAGGGTAATTTATAAGATTTTGATACTTGGTAGGCATCTAATTCTAATTCAAGGGCATTAATGTGGTTAGCCATTAAAAGAAAATAATATATTCCAAAATAAAGTGACGCACATATTTAGGCATGGATAGATGAGGCTGACTGTACCTATATAAGGTACATTAACCGTGTAGAGGCGTTCATTGTCAACCGAAATGGTGAAGTTAATATTCTCCATAATAAAAATTGTGATGTACGAGTGGATATAAATAGTTAGGAATGGTATTGTCAACGAGAATAAGTGTGTGAGGGATGAGAGCGTGAGTGCCCGAAGGTTTATGAATGGAGAGTGAGTGTGTTGAGGATTATGTGTGTGTGAAGGGTGATTGTAGTGGTGGGTAGTTCTTAAAATATAGGCAAAACAAACAGTGTTAATAATCATAAACAGGCGGGGAATAAAACTTATAACAAAGTAGGAGTTAGTTATTATGAAACCTGTATAGTAAAACAATAATGCATGGGAGCTTAGTAGTCATTGATTGGTTAGTGCTAGATCCCGTAGCGTCTGCTCAGATTTGACCAGTATTGGTTTGACTCCCTCTTTCTTCCGCAATAGTATGTTACCATTGGCCGTCCAACAGAATTTATACTCTTTAAGTTTAGCAAACTCGCGCGCAGCAAAAAATAGTTTTCTTGAGCTGGCCGGAAGGAACTCACTAACATATATCGGACGGTAGTCTCCAAGACCTCCTATGTTTGTAGTGCTGAGTCGGGACTCCTTTGGTTGCTTGCTGTTGAAGCTGCGCACCGAACTCAGCAACACATTCTTAGTCTCCATAGTCGTAAATTCGGCAACAACCGGCCTGACGGTCCCAGGTTTGCCCGGTAGTCGGTAAACGTCGTGGATATCGTTGTCTTTCAGAGGCACGTTAACGGCAGCACTCACACGGGCAACAACCGCACATAAGTCTTTAGCACACTCATTCTCTTTGAGTGGTATATTGCGAATCTCGACGCAAGAAGAGCGTGATAACTGTTGCAAATCTTCGACTTTCAACTCTAAATTTTGTATGCAATCCCTGTACATTTGTTTTTCTTTTTGTAGTAGGTTAATTTGTTTCATCATGTCTTCGTATTGATTATTGATGAAATTGATCGACTTCTCTATTTCATTGTTAGCTTTTTGAATAGCTAAGTTTTGCGATTTAAGCTCTGCTACCTCCGAGAATAGTTTAGCTAGGGATGAGCTTTGTTCTTGTGAGAACTTTAGAAAATTGGCTTGTTCCTCTGCCTTCCATGAATTGAGCATATCCAAAATTTCCTGCTTGAAGTCTAGCAATTCACTACCAGGCGAAAAAGGTTGACGTGGACGTTTATATCGCGAGGTGATGTTGACAGCATCATAAGGGCTGCTTGCGGTAGCCTGAGGAATGTCCGAATCAGACATTGACTGAACCATGCTACTAGCTGTAGACGCAGGAGTAGCTGGGGGAGTGCGTTTCAAGCGAGGCATTTCGAAGTGCCAGCCGACACTCAACCTTATCACATAGGAAACAAAAGCAATATGCGTAAACTCAGGGAATCTCGTAGCGGCGCCGCGCGTAGCCGATGCGCAGGATCGTAGGCGCGTAGCGATCACGCGGCACGCCGTAGCACTCACGTTGACGTCACCTCGTAGCACTGCTCACACACCGGCACCGCAATTTCGCCGCTCGATGCCTAGTTCGGTTGGTTCGGGACGACAGCGCGCGACCGCCAATGCACCAGTCGCAGGTTCAAATCCACCACGTCCGGGAGCAAATCAGGGCGCCACAATATTAGGTGACACGACAACAATCTATTTGTTTCACTCTATGACCGCCCAATAGGCGGAGCCAGTCCATAAGAACACTTAAGGTGTAAAAGGGAATTAGAATTTTAAACAACACCCAATCAGATGAGGGCACCCAAAGTCAGTGAGTTACTGGGGAACACAGTCACTGTACACGTCCGCACGGCGTTGCGACTCGCGACGGAATGTGTGGACCATTTTACGAATCTCCATAGAAAACTGCCAAACAGATGAATTATTTCGTTATGTTGCTTAACTGCCAAACAGATGAATTATTTCGTTAATTATGAATTGCGCAGATCATTATTTTATTTTTATTTTTATTTCTTTGGGACAATAAACAATTGCGTGCATTATTATGAATTGTCAGTTTCGTGACATTTTACGATGATTCATAATATTTTCCTATTATGATTCTGCCAAAGTCCCCTGTGTTTAGAGAACACACAAACATTACATTTCACGTGTAAATGAAAAGAAAAAAGAATGCATGTTACAGTAAAATACATATACAAAGTAACCAAAAGACGTGTATTCAACAAATAAAAGTTCAACGTTTTTGGTACATGGGTAGACCATGACCTGGGCTAGGACATAGGAAAGTTTTACAAAAAAAAAAAACGAGCGCTAAATAGCTAAAATAGCAAGCCTATAACCACCCTAACCCTCAACTCGGCAATGTCTCATGTCACGTCATGACGTCACCAAGTTTGCTCAGCGGCCATTTGTTTGTGCGTCATGAGTGACGTCACCTATGACGTATTGAACGTTGTAATACAATGCCGTGACGTGTTGGTATAGGGTAAGTAGGAGTGTCAATATGGTAATTGATATTCGAGGTTGCGTTGGTTTTGTTCTTGCTTCAGAAATGGTTATGTATTTTGGCGATGTGAGTGTATCGAATATTACGTAGTACCTCGTTTAAATAAAATCAGCGGCAATCAAAAATAATTCAGCTGTATCCGGTTAGACTGGAAGCCGACCCCAACATAGTTGGGAAAAGGCTCGGCAGATGATGACCTAGTTTAAATAAAATTAAAAGTCCATGTTCAACCCCTGGGGGATTGAACATGGGCAACATTTAGGGGTTCAACATGGTCAGGGGTAAAGATTGTAGGGTTTGAACGTGGACTAAACCAAATAAGTGAATACTTTATTTGGTTCAAAAAAACACGGTCATCATCTGCCTAGCCAAATATGTTAGGGTCGGCGTCCAGTCTAACCGGATGCAGCTGAATACCAGTATTGTACATGGAGCGACTGCCTATTTGACCCCCACAACCCAGTAACTGGGTAATACGATACCCTTTGGAAAGACTGGTTGTCAGACTTTCGGGCTTCTGACGACCCGCAACGACTGTCAAAAATCCACAAATGACAGCCGGGACCAACGGCTTAACGTGCTTTCCGAGAAAAACACGGTACAATATAAAAAATATATACTTTACTTATGAGCCTTAGACACTAGATATCACTGAATATCATAGGGAAACCTAGGATAGGATCTGTAGGATTGCACTAGGATTCGCGGGGTCCAGTTTCTTCCCACTCTAATCCTAACTAATATTATAAGTGCGAAACCGGTGACCGGATTTGGATAAAATTTGGCACATGGGTAGACCATGACCTGGAAAAGAAGGATAAAGGCTATCTTTCATCCTATATCGCAGAGGAAGTCGCGGGCAACAGCTAGTCTAAGACACCCCTTTGCAAAAAAAACGGGCGGTTTTGATTTTTGTACATTATTGGTAATCATTTAGTTGTAAAGAGGTTTTAATAGTCAAAATATGTTACTGGCACTTAATAAAGAGTCTGGGTAAGAAAAAAAGTTAATTCCAAATTCGAAACTTTTGTTTAAAAACAATAATAATCCCATTTTCCGTTTGTGACTTTTACTAACATTTTGCAGGTTTGCGGTTAGAAGGTTATCCTGGCAACTAAAACTAACTTCTCGTTATTTTTAGTGGAATAATAAGTAGAATAATAATAATTTATGTTTTTCGCATAATCCAGCCTTATTATGACTTCAAAGTGATATCTTTTTGTCGATTGTAATGGCAGAAAAAGCAATAAGAGCTACTAAAATTGTAGCGCTGCTGGAAGAGGGGTGTAGCCAAAAAACTATATTCTTATTGATTATAACAAATTACTAGTAATTTATTCTAATGAGGAGCTCGTGGCTAAGTAATAACAGCCGCACGGGTCGATCCATCAGGTTAAGCTACGCTTGCCGGGGTTGGTCCGTGGATGGGTGACCATCTTCACATACCGAGACTCCTTCGTGCCTCGGAAAGCACGTTAAGCTACTGGTCTCGGCTGTCATTTGTGGATCTTTGACAGTCGTTAGGGGTCGTCAGAAGCTCGAAAGTCTGACAACCAGTCTTACCAAGGGGTATCGTTTTACCCAGTTACTGGGTTGTGGAGGTCAGATAGGCAGTCGCTCCATGTAAAATACTGGTATTCATCTGCATCCGGTTTGACTGGAAGCCGATCCCAACATAGTTGGGAAAAGGATAGGCAGATGATGATTTATGCTAATGACATAGTAAAAATATTAATATTATCCATACAAAAGCCAATGACTGTTAAGGTGCCCGTTTTTTTTGCAAAGGGGTGTATAAGTTTTTAGAAGCTAAAAACGTATACTAGGTGGCTCTGTACTACAAAAACAAAAACTTTTCGACACTTGAAACAGACATTTCTGGCATAACGCATTTTCATTACGTGATGATTTTTACTCAAACTCATTTTTACTCAATCATTTAATATAATTAAGCCAATTACAGGCACTTTTGAATTTTCAAGGAGTCGGTCAATCAGAAATATGAAGCTGGTTGCCCATTCCAAGGCGTAGTAGGTGCATAGGAGAAGAATGGGCAAGAAACTCCACGGACACTCTTTTAAATAAAAAAAATATTTCAAAAAATTGGTTACATCATTCATGTTGAAATTATACATGTGATAACAATGTAGAAAGCACGTTAAAAGCGTCCGCAATTATAAAATTAAAATTAGCCATGGCAGCTAAGAGATGACCAGTCACAACTGACAGCGCCCGTTCACGAACATGACGCATGGATCTGAGGCCCTGGGCAAGTGACAATCGCTTCGAAAGCGTTTCGTATTTCTACGACGACTTTCAACAGGATTGACATAAGCTTTTCGATAGCTTATGTCACTCCTATACATTTTTGCCTTTTCCATCATCGTTATCGCTGATAGAATGACACTTTGTCTAGGGCCTCAGTATCATTCAGCTTAACGATTGTACCAGTCGACTCCTACCGCAAGCCACGTTAAAGAATTTTGTTCCAAAAATTACCTACTTTTTAACCGACTTCTTCAAAAAGGAGGAGGTTCTCAATTCGTCTGTGTTTTTTTTTTTTTGTATGTATGTTACGCGATTACTCCGCCAATAGGGAATATGCATGTGATTCAAATATGTGTAAAATATTTTTTTTTATGAACTATGTTACTTCAGAATTATGCTTCCATCAATATTTTTGAATAAAATTTATTTTTGAGCGAGAAATTAATTTTTAAAAAGTCCCAAAAAACTGTGGGTAATTCAAATACTTGAAAAGGCTAAGAGCGGATGTGACGTAACAATCCGGGATAGCAATCAAAATGTCAATGTCAAGTCAATCAACAAGTGTCAAGTCAATGTCAAACGCTCATAGAAAAAGGAGTGTTTGACGTTGACTTGACAGTTGCTTGTCTGTTTTCAAGGTCTGTGACGTCACCACACCAAGCGCGCCAAATGGAGGGCGTTTAAATAGCCCGGATAGGTTGGATATTTTTAAACATTTTTTTAAGTACTTTAAATTGCTTTTTTGCCATCGAATTTTTTTAAACTATTATTTGATGATGTAAACTATCGAATAAAAATATTAAAAAAATACATGCACATTCCCTATTATGAATCGATTTTGATGATTCTTTTTTTGTTTGGTAGGTCATGCTTCAGAGGTGGTCCCATATAAATTGTATTAATTTTGCTTGCGTAGTTTTTGAGTTAGCTTCAATAATTACGTATTTTACCCACTTTGCTATGTAGACGATATAATTATTTCACTCCGTCACTGTTATTTACATAGCAGATAACGGTATACGAATTTGTGTGAGGTAGGTACCGCAACTAAAAAGTGAAATAACTTTAATGTCGGAAGTCGGTGTCTGCTTTTCAATTTTCGTCTTTTGCCACCGACTTCCGAAATTAAAGTTATTTTTCACTTTTTTTGTGTTTGTTTTTTTTTTTTTGTAAAAAGTTTTTTATTTTTAGCTTTTCTATTCTACGATCGTCAATCCCTTGTCAAGTTGTGTTAGAACACAGAACCTCTATTTTATCAGTGAGTCGGGTAACAAGATATCGTCGTCGCCGCAAGCAGCCGCTCTCTCAAATAATTCATGAATTGAAAACCATACATTACAGAGGAATCGTTAGAAGGTTCAAAGTGTTCAGAAGTTGTTTTTTTTTTTTAATAATAACACGTTTTTCTCAGTAACAATAAGTTGTAAATAAAAGTGTTCAGAAGTTAAAGTTTTCTTTCTTTTTTTTTTGTAATAAAATGTTTACTTCGGAACAATAAGTTGTAGATAACTTTTTTATTATTTTAAGTTTTACAAATAATTAATCATTTTAAACTTGTAGGGTTGTTTCTTTTTGTATTTTCTTTTTTAATTCTCTTCGAGTCTGAGAGCCAGTAGCCTAGTCCAACGGTATTTATGAAATAAGTACGATTGTTCGAATTTGCACAGAAAGTAATTATTTATTATTCAATCAATAATATTTCAATTCCGTCAGATCGTTAGTAAAAAAAAAATATTACATTATTATTTAACCATTATATTGTACCAAAAACCATGTCAAGATTCCATAATACTATGATAATAAAATAACGTAACAATAAATCATCTGAAAAACACAAAAAATTCAAATAAAAAAAATATTTCTCCAACTCTAACCTACGTTCCATTTGACTACGCCGTAGCAACCGGCTACGAATTCCATTATAGCTACGAGCTACGCAGGCACGCTACGATTGGCACGTCCGTAGCGTTATTGAAATGCGATGCGAGGCGGCGCGTAATGAGATCACCGGCATTTGTTTAAACTATTGTTCTTTTCAAGTATCTCCATCTTGACTTGGTGGGGGTAAGCAGAGAACTAGGTATTACCTAGTTTTCCAATTCAGGTAGTAACGGTAACTTAATAATCATAAGACGAGAACCTCGTGAAAGCTGAAAAAAATAATGTAAACGATTTTGCATACTTTTGTATAGAATCATTTTTTTCTAACTGAACAGACAGCTGTGCTGCTGGGGAGTTTGTTGCGCCACTTCTTCTTCCCAGCTAAAGCATTACGAAGTGGTGAAGGGTGGGCGTTTTGGGGGACTGTCTTATGTAATTTTTGACGTTCGAAAAGTGCTGATTCTCAGCCTAGTTTGAATAAATGACTTTTGATTTTGATAAACAGATTAGGTATCTTAACCTGCCACGCGAGGTTGTCGACATGTGGGATGTGGATACAGCAATCATTGTGCCGATAGTCGTGACAGCCAATGGCATAATAGCCAAGAGCCTCAACCAACACCTGAGGAGGCTCTCGTTAGGCGGCTGGATCAAGGGCTTGATCCAGAAAGCGGTACTCCTGGACACGGCTCGCATTGTTAGGAGGTTCCTCTCTCTGGAGCCCTGACTGCCGGTAGCTTGGACCCAGTTCCCGATACCGGTGGGCTACTATTTTTATATTTTTTAATGTTTTTTTTTTTTGTATATTTTTATAAAAATGTAATCAATAAGGACATAAATGAAATAAAAGAAATAATACTGCCTCGTTGGTCTAGCGGTCGAAAGTACTAGTACTGAGTAGAGAGGTTCGATGGTGGGTTCGATTCCCAGGTCTGGCAAAGGCTGGCAGTCATCTGGACTGACTTGAGGGCGCGAAATCAGCAGCACTGTCTACTGGACCCGAGTTGCAAGTCAGCACTGGACTGATTCACCGTAATGTCACATTACTGGACTCGTATAAACCTACGTCAAAATATCCTGGTACAACTTTAGTTCTATTAGAACTAGAGTGCGCGCCACAAAAGGTCCGCGGAAAATTGTGGAACTATAATATTTTTTTATATGCAATGACATAGACAATAGCGCCGCGTCAAATGGACTTCAGTGTGCTTCAGTGGCGGCGCGGACTCTAAACGTTTGTTTCTTAACAAAAGCTCGCGCAACGAAGTAAATGCTCGCGATGACTACAGTTAGCATATTGTATTAAAAATAAATAAATAAAATAATCTTTATTTCGGATAAGACACATCCATATGGTTTAGTAAACAAAAGAGAACTTATTCCTATGTTAGTAAACTTATTAACTATTTGGTAACAAGGCTGTTGTTCGAGATACATCTTCGAACAACATCACCTAATAAAGGAAACTCATACCGCCCCGCTATGGTCTTCAGGATGGAGTTGGAGCTCTCCCGCACTCTGCAGAGCAAAGAGGCCGATTTCCGTCTGACGATGGCGTGGAAGCCATCAACGTGTGCAAACATACCTGATGCACTGCAGAAGCGGGGCAGCCCCAT
Source organism: Lithophane semibrunnea (assembly GCA_947363905.1). Taxonomy (NCBI): domain Eukaryota; kingdom Metazoa; phylum Arthropoda; class Insecta; order Lepidoptera; family Noctuidae; genus Lithophane; species Lithophane semibrunnea. The sequence goes on from OX376208.1 coordinate 2,612,078, forward strand.
CAACATCCTGAACCCATTATTATATTGGACCCGTAGGGCGCTAATAGCCCGCTGAGTGCAGTTGGTCCACAGGCTGCACGTGTAAAACACTTGGCAATAAGCTTTAAAAAGCGTAATTCTGACTGCCCTGCCACAGCGTGCAAACCTACGAGCCAACATATTACATCAGTCTTAGTCGTATTAGAGGGAGGGTTTATTTTTAAAATAATGCATCATTAATGTAACATTACTAAGGAGCTCGTGGCTAAGTTATAATAGCCGCACAGGTCAATCGATCAGGTTAAGCTACGCTTGCCGGGTTTGGTCCGTCGATGGGTGACCATCTTTACATTGTGAGACTCCTCCGTGCCTCAGAAAGCACGTTAAGCCGTTAGTCCCGGCTGTCATTCTGGACCTTTGACAGTCATTACGGGTCATCAGAAGCCCGAAATTCTGACAACCAGTCTTACCAAGGGGTATCGTATTACCCAGTTACTGGGTTGTGGCGGTCAGATAGGCAGTCGTTCCATGTAAAATACAGGTATTCAGCTGCATCCGGTTAGACTGGAAGCTGACCCTAAAATATTTGGGAAAAGGCTAGGCAGATAGATAATGTAACATTACTAACCAAACAAGTAACAAATCCCCGCACCAACTTTCTCAAACCACTTAAAATTCGAGTCGCTCCCAAGTCGCCATGAAGTCAGGTATAAAATCATAGCCAAGCTTGGAAGCCCTCCGGCCATGTTTGTTGCTAGATGAAAGAAAAGAACTTTCTAATGGACTCGACTAACTTTGTCCGGTAGGTGGCGCGGTGGTAGAGAGAGCGGAGCGAGGAATGAACGGGGAGAGATGAAAGGATCGGCATTACAATGGTGTAGGCAGGATAAAGAGTACCGTTGCGGTAAATAATCCGTCATCCTAACTAATATTATAAATGTGAATGTGGGTTTTTTACGCTTCCATGGCTAAACAGCTGAACCTATTATGATGTTGTTTGGGGACAGACGGACGGACGTAAAGACAACAAAGTGATCCTATAAGGGTCTTATAACAAAACACGGAACGTGTTTTTCCTTTTGCGGTACGGAACCCAAAATTTGCCGCCGACTTCTGAAATTAAAGTTATTTTTCACTTTTTTATTAGTTTTATTTGGAAGTCGGTTGTTTTTTTTTTGTAAAAAGTTTTTATTTTTCACTTTTTAGTTGTGGTAACTACCTCACACAAATTCGTATACCGTTATCTGCTATGTGACGGAGTCAATTAACATGTCATCAACATACGCAAAGTGTGAAAAGTACGTAATTATTGAAGCTAACTCAAAAACTACGCAAGCAAAATTAATAAAATTTATATCGGACCACCTCTGAAGCATGACCTACCAAACAAAAAAATAATCATCATAATTCATTCATAATTGGCGGAGTAATCGGGTAACATACACACAAAAAAAAAAAAAAACCTAAAGACGAATTAAGAACCTCCTCCTTTTTGAAGAAGTCGGTTAAAAATAAGTCCAATGTGCTTGAATTTTCTCAACATAAATCAATTATGGGAAGGAATTGAATTAACTTCTGCCAATCAAAATAAATTCCTCTTTTGTGAAATAAAACTCGGAGCAGCTACTCGGAAATATTTGCATTAAAATGATTTCATTTTCACTGTATTTTGTAATAATACAGGGCGTCACACGGATATGCCACATGGAGGGAAAGTACCTTGAATATTGTAGATGGAACATTTTACTGAAAGAAGACATTATTTGAATTTAAAAAACAATTTGAACTGCATTCAAGGATATTTAAATAATTACATGGTTGAACCGGGAATCGAACCCGTTACATGAGAAAAATAATCACCCTTTAGCTTTATCATACCGATCGAAAGGCTTCATCTTAAGGATTATTTTTTGCTAAATAACATAGTGTCACAAATAAAAGGAAGACCATGAATTTTAACATTTTTAATACAAAATTAATCAATTTATCAAAAATGCTCGAAATAAGACCCTTCCTGTTGAATACAAAGTCTTTTCGTTTTTCTGAACAAAATTACATATCAAATGTTAAAAATTCATGGTCTTCCTTTTATTCCCTTTTATTTGTAGTTTATGCAGAATAAACAAATATTTCTTTTTCTATGTGTATAAGAATCGCATGCCGTGGTAAAAAAAAAATGGCCAGTCTGCTGGTGGTTCAGCCACTCGTGGTGACGAGAATCTTGAGTGACTTAAATAGCTTCCACGTATAGTCACTTCAGATTTCTTATCTCATCTCACACTGCGACCTAACCCTCATGGTATTCTCCACTATATTTACAAAACTTACACACATGCATGCATTACACATAGATACGTACCTACGTACGTATATAGTGCGCTGTTCAGCTATCGTTGTTGCTTTGCACACAACTTGGTTGATTGACTACAAATAACTTACCTTGGCAATGGACTTGTTTCTGCAGTTATTAAACTGTTTTATAAATCTAAACTAATATTTTAAAGAGATTTGTTCACGCTAAAACGGCTGACCGGATTTGGATGAAATTTGGCATATGGATAAACCATGATTAGCAATACCTCAAAAAGCAATTCATTTCCTGAATTCCCAGCTGTTATTAGCAATTCCTCTAATTTGACACAAAAGCAATTCATAAATTTGTGTACCATTTTACGAATCTCCATAGAAAACTGTCAAACAGATGAATTATTTCGTTATATGAATTGCACGCAGATCATATTATGATTTGTCAGTTTGTGACATTTACGATGATTTATAATATTTTCCAATTATAATTCCGCCAAAGTGGCCGTTTTAAGACCCCTTGGTTAGGTTACATATGATACCGTACATCCCGAATTAGGGAATATGCATGTATTTTTTTAATATTTTTATTCGATAGTTTACATCGTCAAATAATAGTAAAAAAAAAATCGACGGCAGAAAAGCAATTTAAAGTTGTTAAAAAAATGTTTAAAAATATCCAACCGATCCGGGCTATTTAAACGCCCTCCATTTGGCGCGCTTGGTGTGGTGACGTCACCGTCTGTGCAAAACAGACAAGCAACTGTCTAGTCAACGTCAAACACTCTTTTTTCTATGAGCGTTTGACATTGACTTGACACTTGTTGATTGACTTGACATTGACATTTTGATTGTTGTCCCGGATTGTTACGTCACATCCGCTCTTAGCCTTTTCAAGTATTTGAATTACCCACAGTTATTTGGGACTTTAAAAAAATTAATTTCTCGCTCAAAAAGAAATTTTATTCAAAAATATTGATGGAGGCATAATTCTGAAGTAACAAAGTTTATAAAAAAAAATATTTGACCCATATTTGAATCACATGCATATTCCCTATTTCCGCCCTCTACGTAGAATACTTTTTATTCCGATATTCTCACGGGATCGAGACTTATGCAGGTGAAACCGCGGGGCGCAGCTATAAAAAATAAAAGAGAATGTAAATCGAATTTATTTGAGACATCTTCATCTTTTTCTCATTTCATTGCATCGGTGGTTCTTGCCGAGTACAATAGGATATGATAATGTAATTAAGGGAAAAATAAATGTAGTATGTTCATCATCAGCCTAGCCTTTTCACAACTATGTTGGGGTTTGATTCCAGTCTAACCGGATGCAGCTAAATGCCAGAGGACCTAGACAAGTGACAATCGCTTCGAAAGCGTTTCGTATTTCTACAACGACTTCCAACAGGCTTGACTTATGCTTTTCGATCGCTTATTCAAATTCAAATCATTTCTTTCGAGTAACATTAGACTCATAGAATTGGCATATATGGGCATTATGTCAGTCCTATACATTTTTGCCTTTTCCATCATCGTTATCGCTAATAGAATGGCACTTTGTCTAGGCCCTTTGTATTTTACAGATCAGACAAAGTATTTCAATAAAACTTTTCAGCTATCTAAGATCTCTGCTCACGCCGCAAGTGTAAAAAGCGTGAAGCTTCCAACTTAGACAGTCTGTAATAGGGCTCGCGGCACAAGTAATTGTGTATCGAGCCAACAAAACAAAACTAGATCGCAATGTAATGGGAAAAGTTTCCCATAGCGTTGTGTACGTTATTTAGGACTTAATTCGGGGTATTCTTCCCATGGAATAAATTTCCCGTTAGGGGGAAATAACAAGGTATTTATATGGGGTTCTTATAAAAATTCTGGGATGCTGGCGGCTTCGAGACTCGAATAGTTTAGGTAATTTCTTTTAGCGGTGAAAATAATGGTAATAAAAAAAAAGCATAAGACTTGCTTTATAATTAGTTCAGCTATTATGCAATTTCATCATCTAATTTTGATTTCATCATCTAATTTTGATTTCATCATCTAATTTGAGGTATTTTTTTAATACCATCGGTTTGTAGTTCGGTTTAGAGGTAATTTCGGATTTTTTTACTCTCGAGAAAATTTTATGTAATCATGTTTTCGTCAAAGTACCTAACATCAATCCTCAACCTTAACATATATTTATTTCAAAATCTAATGCTGCAGTATTTTCGACATAACGGAGGATCATACTAAGCAATTTGAGGTTGTACAGGGTGGCGCATAAGTCAGGAAGGGGTCGCAACTACTTATAACTTTGTTTATTTTTGTTTACTAATGTTAATTATTATCAGATAATAAAATAAAACTCATGGAGATATTTTCAAGTTAGGTTTTAATAGCATTTAAGGCTCTTACATACTGGTGCGATACGTCGCGCGACGCGACGCCGCCGCATTGTTCGCCGTGAAGTTTTCTCAGATTTTTTTTTGTTAAAATTCGCGTCGCGCGGCGAATCGCGCCAGTATGTAAGAGCCTTTACTGTCCGTCCATTACTGTCCTCAGAACACGAGGAGTTAGCAACCGTATTTCAGCTCGGATGTTCGCCTTCAGCTGCTCGATTTTTCTGGGTTTGTTAATACACCTTGTCTTTTAAATAACCTCAGAGAAAATAATATGGCGCTGTTAAATCCAGGGAACGTGCAGGCCAGTGAAATGTTAAAATTCTCGAGATTAAACGCACGCCGTCATTGTGGCTCGGGTCACAATGACGAGTCATTGTGGCGCTGTGGCTCCATGAAATTATCCATGGTAAATCTCCAAAAGGTATTAAATAATTTGAAAAAAAAAAATGTAAATGTCAGTGCAAAAATCATATTTTATATTTAAAATCCCGTCGTGACTTTTGCGCCACCCAGTTTATAGACTGTTTGAATTCAAATTCATTTATACCGCATAAGGCCTCGTACAGACTGGCGCGATATAGCGGGCGCGACAAGAGTTGCACTGCCTGTCGAGCCCGCGATATCGCGCCAGTTTGCATGAGCCTTAACATAGGTTTATGAAAACTTACAAAATTGAAATCGGTAAATTGTGTTGTAACCATGCGGAGTCCAATTTTTTTTACAAAATTTCTTTTTCAGCTACTTGTAATTATAGGTATCTATATCATTTAATCAAAAAATCTAAAAAATCATGATTTTTGTTGTTCATTATCTGTATAAAAAGAAACCTTTGCCCGGCTGTAAAGCAAATTTAGGCAGGGTATTATAACATATAACTATGTTATAAAGCTACAAGTATATTTATTAGTGTCGAGGCGACAACACAAGAATAGTGACCGCAGGCAACGTCGCTTTCACTTCGATGGATGCTATTGGAGACAGAACTCCTCGTTAGGCAGGTTCATTTGACACTTGGGGCTGATTTTTCAATCTTCAGATACAACTTGTATTTGAAGAATAATTAAGGCAGCTTTTGTCTAGACAATATTATGTCAAACTGTCATAAAAGAAATATCTCAAACCACCATATTTATTCTTACGATAAAATAATATATCTCAGTATTGAAAAATCAGCCGAATTAATCAAGCGCATATTTTTAAATTATTACTTTTATTTATCAAAAACTTTTTTAATAATATTGGTTTTCCGCTACATAAAATTTCACAAGATGGAAGGGTTTTAAAACTGTAGTGAAAATCAACAACATCTAAAAATGGGTAGGCCTGACAGCTAACCAATGTCGACAGTCAGATGTCATTTCGTTTCAAAATTGATTGACGTTCGATTAATTGTTTCTGGTCAGCGCACACCAACGCGACGTTTGCTACAAAAAGATTTGTGCGACATGAATGCAATTTTCAGGGTTTTTTCTTGAACCAATAAATCAAATCAAATCAAAAGTCATTCATTCAAACTAGGCTGAGAATCAGCACTTTTCGAACGTCAAAATCACATAAGACAGTCCCCCAAAAACGCCCACCCTTCACCACTTCCTAGTGCTTTAGCTGGGAAGAAGAAGTGGCGCAACAAACTCCCCAGCAGCACAGCTGTCTGTTCAGTTAGAAAAAAATGATTCTATACAAACGTATGCAAAATCATTTACATTATGCAACACAAAACATAAATCTAATTATTAGCCATATGTCAGCTAGCACACGCTAATATACCAACCAAAAAAAACGAGAACTATATGTACTCAAGCAGAAATAAAAAGTAAATGTAAACATAAATTAACTAAATAAAAGCCTCCAGGCACAAAGGGCGTGCCCGCCTACATAGTCTTACCAAGGGGTATCGTATTGCCCAGTTACCGGGTTGTGGAGGTCAGATAAGCAGTCGCTCCATGTAAAATACTGGTATTCAGCTGCATCCGGTTAGATTGGAAGCCGACCCCAACTTGATTGGGAAAAGGCAGATGATGAATAAACTTTTATTGTTTCACTACGGGATGAAGGGCTCAATGAATCTAAAAAATCCATCACAACCTCCGTAATTTAGACTAAACTCGCGACAATCTAAGAAGTCCATTTTGACGTTTCGTTCTCGTACATATAATAAAACGATAAGCCTTGAGAATCAGTTTTCAGCAATGTAGCAATGTATATGTCTTCGATTACAAACTCTCTAAGTGTGTTCAATCGATATGTCTCGAGAATCAGTTTATAAGAAACCAATTTTTTTTTTCATCGCTACACAAAGCATTTTGAAAGCTGTCAAAAGGGACTTCTTAGATTGTCGCGAGTGTACATACCTAACTTCTGAGACAGAAAGTCCTTGTGCCTAAAAAATACTAAAATCAATAGTCAAAGTCTATTTATATCGAAGACTTCGAAAGCTTACAAGTCGTCACATGTTTGCTCTTAAACGGTAAACAATGTTTATCTCGTCATCCTTTGGTAGGTGACGCACTGGGTAGTTTGAACGCCACGTTTATTCGATCCAACTTCATCAGGCTTTTGGAAAGCCTGATGTAGTCTTAGCAAGAGGCAGTAAGCGATAAACCCACCAATTGTATGTTTTGTAGTCTAAACGTGTATTTTAATGTAACCTACATTCTTTGCAAATAAATGGTTGATTGATTGATATTATTATAATTCTCGACCTGAGACGCATTAGGTCTGATATGGAATTTACAATACAATACAAATCCGACCTTATGAGTCTGAGGTCGAGAATTTATTTTTATGTAATGTGTAATCTGGTGTACAATAAAGTATATTAATAAATATATAGCTAGGGGCGGAGGGGGGCAAGAGCGGCTATTGTGCTTCATAGAAGATACTGACCATAACTTTTTGCTATCAAATCGCATGGTAGCCGTTTATTGATTGGACAAAATAGCAACAATAATAAAAGTTAATAATCAAGGCAGCATTGTTTTAATAAACTTTCTTGTAACTGATCATGGCGATATAAGAGAGTATGTCTTTTCATTGAAGCGGTTTATTATATTGTCTGGTTTCAACAATGGACATGTTCTGGTTAGCCAAGCGAAGTCTTGAATGAACGTCAAGTTCACACCGAGACGCGACGCAACGCGCGCTTTTTAATGATCCAATACAATATCGAATTTATTTACTACACAATAAGGTACATGCGCTGCGCAGCACCGCGCATCTCAGCGTTCTTTGACACGTGTCAACACTCGCACTTAAATTATACCTTTTCGTTAAAAAAATAAGTTAGATAATTGATAAAAAGTGCGCGCAGCGTCGCGTTTCTTCTGCCTATTGTTAATTCTCAACTACTACTAGCCTACTCTGCTACTTTGGCTACTCGCGGTCCTTTGAAGGACAGTGACCTTTTTACCCAACTCAAAAATACTAAAGCCTCATAGTTGACACGCCACGTACTATCAGATAAGTGCGTCAACTAAACCTAGACAATGTGCTCCACACACACAGTGATAGCTTCAGCCCTTTTACATAAAACCGTGTCTTGTTTAACGAATATGAACAATATCAACTTCGTTACCACAATCTAAATCGAAAGAATACAATATTTTCTCAAAAATGAAGCTCATTTTGCTCTTTAACTCTCGTATCGTTTCATTACACAAGCCATGGGTCTTTTAATAAACACCTCTTTGTCATAGGACCTGCATGGAGGACGACGAGACAGCAGCTCAAGTGCTACTACACTGCCCGGTGGTCGCCACATACAGGGCAAAGTACTTCGGTAATCCAGGTACAGTCAGATTGTCAGTAACACCAAGGCGTTGCTGGCCTTCTTGGAGGAGCTGGGGTGGAACAAATAAGCGATTTCGCAGCCGTACGAAAAATACACGCTTTGACGTGGAATTGCGAATAACAGCCCGTATTACCAATAGGTAATACGGGCTAAAAAATTATGAGCGGTATTCGCGAATCGTCCCACAGTTATGCGAATACCGCTCATAATATTGAGTTATGTTTCACTTAATTATCGGGAACATCGAGTTTTGCTTTATAAATAAAGAGAAGTGGTTACAGTTTGAGTAACGCCTTCTGTTGTTTTTTTTTTGTATTCTAGCCTGCACTGTCCAACTGCTGAGCGAAGGCCTCCGTCAAATCTTTCCAAGCATCCTTTTCCAGGGCCACCTCGATCCAACCTTTGCGGTATAGTTATACAAGTGAAATTTTCACAGATGATGTATTTCTGTTGCCTCTATAACAACAAATACTAAAAAAAAACAGAATAAAATAAATACAGGCTGTTAGGGTTAACACCATTATCCTTGCAACCAGTGGTTTGGTTTCATTCATAGAACGCTTGAAATATTCACACAATATTTAGTTATATATTCACCTTAAAAATAAATAATTAACATAAATAAAACAAATATTTAAAGGGGGCTCCCATACAACAAACGTGATTTTTTTGCCCTTTTTATAGATAATGGTACGGAACCCTTCGTGCGCGAGTCCGACTCGCACTTAGGCGGTTTTTATTACTACAAGGTACTTTAATTATATACTATTAATTATTTTAACTACAAAATATACTGAAACAGTATTTTTCAAAATCGTCTATCAGCGCAGGAGATTGCCCTACACGTTTGTCCCAATAGTGAAAATTGAAGAGAATAAAGGCTCTTACATACTGGCGCGATACGTCGCGCGACGCGACGCCGCCGCATTGTTCGCCGTGAAGTTTTCTCAGAAAATGTTTTGTTTAAATTCGCGTCGAGCGATGAATAGTGCCAGTATGTAAGAGCCTTAACATGTTCTAACGGAATATGTATATTTTTTTATTTGGCTGGCACTTTTATAATTTAGCCCAAAATGAATGATCTCCTTTTATCGAAATCCGTTCAGCGGTTTAGGCGTGAAAAGGTAACATACAGACAGACAGACAGACAGAGTTACTTTCGAATTTATAATATTAGTATTGATTAGTTAGGATTATTATTATTTCATTTCCATTATTTCATTTCACAGCTCGACATAGGCCTTTCCAATGACTCTCCATCTAGCACGATCTTCGGGCGCTATATGTTTCTCTCACATCGTTATCTAAACTACTTACCTATATGTAGAACGGTTTGTTTATATAAAAGTAAATACCCCCTTATCTACTTATCTTTTTAATCTAACAGTAAATAAAATACCTACTTGAATACGGTACAAAATTTCTCATTTCCGCGCGCAATCAGTCGGAACAAATTTAAATTATATGCATGATCAGTTCAACGTGGAGATCCGGATACAAAAATCAAATACAAGGTGATTCTATTGAGTGATGATCAAATACAGGGTGTTACTCATAAAGTAATGAAGGGAGGAAGTGAATGTAATGATTGATTCTATTATCTGATTGTGTAATGAAAATACAGGGTGTTTCTTATAAAAAATGAAGGAACGAGGAGAGTGAATGAAATGATTGATTGTGTTATCTGATTGCGAAAGTGAGGAGGAGCTCGTGGCTAAGTAATAACAGCCGTACGGGTCGATCCATCAGGTTAAGCTACGCTTGCCGAGGTTGGTCTGTGGATGGGTGACCATATTTACATACCGAGACTCCTCCGTGCCTCGGAAAGCACGTTAAACCGTTGGTCCCGGCTGTCATTCGTTGATCTTTGACAGTCGTTACGGGTCGTCAGAAGCCCGAAAGTCTGACAACCAGTCTTACCCAGGGGTATCGTTTTGCCCAGTTACTGGATTGCGGAGGTCAGATAGGCAGTCGCTCCATGTAAAATACTGGTATACAGCTGAATCCAGTTAGACTGGAAGCAAACCCCAACATAGTTGGGAAAAGGCTAGGCAGGTTGATTGATTGCGAAGGTGAAGCAATAAAGTTCGTATTGAATTGTGGCTTATCTATATTATTTCACTTGTAATAACAAAAAGGCAAGTAGGAATATAGTTACGAGTTTGTTTTAGATGTTCATATTGACCAAGAAACCTAACATTTATGGAGAAAAAGAATTCATCATTCGACGTCATATAATCTTCGAGTTTTTTGTTCTAGGACATGCCTGAACATGCATGGTTTCCTCACGATGTTTTCCTTCACCGTTTTGAGAGCAGTAGTGATGAAATAATTAAGATAAAGTAAAGAGTCTGTCAGGATTCGAACCTACGACCTAAAACTCGTAAGTTGCGGCCGTTACCTCTGGAGCACCACCGCTTTCTTTATCACTGCACGAGTTACTCTAGTTTCAGTTAAGTGGATTTCAGTTTCGCAAATGCAAATTGGCAAAATGGGGGATGACAGATCCGTCCGAAAACCAATGTGAGGGTTATGCAGTTCAAAACATGACCCACTTGCTGTAATGTCGCAAGTGTCCATTATCTGCACTTTTGAAGCAATGAAATGAAATTGTTTATTCTGTAAATTGGATATCGGAATCACTTTTACACGTCATATTAAAAAATATTAAAAATAAGCTAGATGACGTCGGCGTTTCCTATCTGACTACTCTGAGAAGAAAGGCCGAAACAAACTCAGAGGTCGCAGTCTCTTTTAAAGTCCAGACATAATCTTGGTCAGGCCATTATGGAGACCATGTAGATTAGCGTCTGAAATGGTCTTTTGAGGAAAGAACCACACAGATTTCAGTGGATCTGTCCAGTTAGTGCAAGCATTTGTCAGAACCGAGCAGCTGAAGGACTAACGAGGATCTAATAAACGCCAATGACACAATTAGATAGATTCTTTTCTATTTAGTGTATTTGAGAACGTTGTAGGCTTATTGGACTGTAGATTTATTGAACATCTTCTATTTTGTTAAGTTCCTGGTACTTATTTGTTGAAAGGCGTACATTGTCCTCCCATGCCTACCAACACTGTAATTTGAAAATATTGTAAAAGCCAATTATTTTTAAAAGAGTAACCGTGGAGTTTCTTGCCGGCTCTTCTCCATAGGAAACGACCAATTGGAACCTTGCACATAGCTTCTGACGTTTCATAAGTGCCCATGTAGATTTATGTGAAATGAAATATTTTATTTTTATTTGATTTGAATGCTAATAACGTCGCTCAAAAAATTTAAAAAGCTGCAACGATAAAAAAAAAGTTCTTCCCGATTCGAAAGAAGAAGACAGTAGTCCTCAGATATTCTTTGTTACGTATTCTTACACTATTTAACAATACAATACAATAGACAGGCTGATAGGCTGTGGGAGCAGATACCTCCCCCGCCATAATAAACCAATTTATGCAAATGATTATACCCTATTTTACTGTATTATATTATTTTAATGTGAAATACTGGTATTCAGCTGCATCCGGTTAGACTGGAAGCCGACCCCAACTTAGTTGGGAAAAGGCTAGGCGGATTGATTGATTGATTATAACCTATTTTCCTTTACTCATTGTGTCTAGTTGTTGGGTGTACTTCTCATTATTATTTGTATAACATCGTTTTTTCTTACATTTTATGGTTATTAAACTCACACACTGTCCTATCAGTATTACTTGCAAGTTTGTAGGAATATTGTGATATCGTATACTTTAATTTTTGTAAATATGTGAGCACCATGTATCTATCACATACTTAATTTATTTATTTGTCATTGCTCCATTTTTAATTTTTAATTCTTTTTTACCTATTTTAATTGTATTCTCGGTGGATCGTCTTCACATGTAATTATATAATTGATGTATACCAAATATTGTAAAACATTTTTTTTAAAGAGTAACCGTGGAGTTTCTTGCCCATTCTTCTCCATACGAAAACTACCTTTTGGAAGGGGCAACTAGAATCAGTTCTATTTCTATGTATTTGACGTTCAAAAGTGCCTTTAATGCGCCTACTTGAAATAAATTATTTGACTTTGACTTTGCCATTAATTTGTCTTTAGTTTACGTTAGAAATCAACAATTTTAATCGTATTGTTGTTTTTCGGTAGTTAGAGGTAAGATAGCCAGTTCCTCTGTGGTTTGGATTCCGGGTGAACCTCGCTTTCACCTTCGGTCTGATCATCACTTAACATCAGCTTTTTTTTTTTTAATTTGGGAAATCATCTAATGACTTCTCCCGCTCTGGGCGGAGCGGAAGGGCGTGTCAGACTTTTACTGACTAAAACCCACCTGTGTTCCTTCAGTTGCCTGTTGCCAAGGTCCCGGTATTCCTTTCGGACTTTCCCGCAACCCTGGCAGGACTTACCATCAGCTGAGATGGAGGCTTGAAGCTTCCCCGTTCTGGTTAAAACAGTTACTAAAAATTTGTATTTTAAGTGAAAACATGTTACCAACAATTATAGGGATCTTTTAGTTGTCCGAAATAAAATGATTTTATTTAATTTAATTTTAATAAGTAGAGATTAAAAGTACGAATGTTAATAAAGGGAACATCGTCGATTCATAATTCACAGTTTCATTAGCCGGCGCTTGTTTTTCGCTCGCTCCCAAATGTTTTACGATTGAGTCGCAGTCGGCTACAGGAAATAAACATTTTATGATGGGGGTTGTAACGTGTTCAAATGGCAATATGAAGTGTTAATCCTAACAGACAATACAGACCAACATCGCACTACGAAAATAAATCAACCTGCCTGCTTTTTCCCAACCATGTTGGGATTAGCTTCCAGTCTAACCGGATGCAGCTGAATACCAGTGTAGCAGCTCATACTTACGTATACTCATACTTATTAGAGGAGCGTACGCAGCCGTTTGCCACCGCGCGCCCGCGCACACTAAGCTAGCCGAGGTGAAAGGAATGCAAACTGGCCGGCTGTATCATCACGCTCGCACAACGTAGGGAGCGCGGCACAGTCTACCGACATTACTAAATTGTGTTAGTCCTAAGTTTATTCATGTACCTTATTTATTGTAATATATTTTAACTAGTACTCTATATATAAAGCAGCGTTCGCTAAGAAATGACACAGATCGATTAGTCGCCTTCTTATTCGCAACAAGCTCCCCCTAAACCAGTATTTTACATGGAGTGACTGCCTATCTGACTACGCACGCACTACGAAAATAAAATGGATTGATAAATTCAAATGATATGTTTCCCATTACAGTAGGTGTATAAGTAAGGCTGAAAAATTCACAACTATAGAGATGATCAATGTAAATAAATATAGTTTTAGACCTGGAAAGCGAATCCACATTTGCACCCAGCAATTTCAAAACAAAAGTCAGTAGCCGCCTTTACCTGCCAGGGTTGCGGGTTAGTCCGAAGGGATACCGGGACCTTGGCAACAGGCAACTTAAGGAACACGGGTGGGTTTTAGTCAGTAAAAGTCTGACACGCCCTTCCGCTCCGCTCAGAGCGGGAGAAGTCATTGGATGATATCCCACCCTGAAAAAAAAAAAAAAAAAAAAAGTAGCCGCCTTTACACGACACGTTCACGCAGGAAAGAACACGCGTGTAAAGAAATAAAACGAGAACGAGAAAGCACGTGCGCGCCACCCGCTCGCGCTTTCATGCCTTCAAGTCTGTGCGGTTCGAACATAATTCAAGGCAAATAAAAATGGAGCTAAGCCACGGACAGACAGGCGGACATGGCGAATCTATAAGGGTCCCTTGTTGACTACGGAACCCTAAAAAGCATACAGTCGAATTGAGAACTTCCTCCTTTTTGAAATTGGTTAATTACATAAGACAGCCCACCCTTCAAAGCACAGCTACTAATACAACTTTAGTGCCTCATGGCTGAGAAAACCACGTTCCTTTCGCAGACCACATAATTTTTTTTTAATGGCCTACAAGGCTGCACAAACTGCTTAATCAGCCCCACAATACTACAGATAGTAGAACTAAATAGATTTTATAATAAGAACTATACAGATACGTTCCATCCAACCTTGCTGGGCACATCTTGCCGTATTGAACCACGGTATGAGCCACTAGATATCGTATTCGACATATTAACCCACCACCCATGAGCCATGGCTAGAAGTTACTTACATAACATACATACATACAGCCTATAATATCCCACTGCTGGGACACAGGCCTCCTCTCTGTGAGAAGGAGTGGGCCAGAATCCACCACGCGGGCCCAGTGCGGGTTGGTAGATGGCACATGTCTTCGAGTTTTTGGTTCTAGGACATGCCGGTTTCCTCACGATGTTTTCCTTCACCGTTTTGAGAGCAGTGGTGACGAAATAATTTATACAAAGTAAAGCGGCTGGCTGGGTTCAAACCTACGAACTACAACTCGTAAGTCACGGATGTTACCACTGGGCCACCACTGCTCTAAGTTATTTAGCTCCTGCTAAACCGAGAAGACGTAAATGAAATTTTTATCTCAGAGATTCTATCCTATTGCCATCAGCATACGAAATAGCCCCCGCAACCTGTTTTACAGACATTTCAACTGTAAAATAATTTTTACTACAACAACTGAATTAAACATTTTGATAATATCACAAAATCTGAAATTGTATTACGTTCTCAGCAAGTCATGCAAACTTAAACAAGTTTGATGCAGTAGCTTCTGTAATAAACATACTTTTATAAGGAGCACCATATTTTCTCACGTTTGCCTCTAAGAAAACTTTGTGGAAAATGTGAGAAAATAATGGTGCATAAAAACGTAATGTACAGTATATTTTTCCTTACAATTCATACTAATTTGATAAAGAAACACTATTTGTTTTCAGTCCAAACACATTTTAAGTTAGGTTTGAATGCGTTGTACGTAGAAAAAACTAGCCAAGTGCGAGTCGGACTCGCACACGAAGAATTCCGTACAAAAAAAAAACGGCAAAAAACACGTTTGTGGTATTGGAGCCCCCTTAAATATTTATTTTATTGTGTTTTTTAGAATTTGTGGTTATAGCGGCAACAGAAATACATCATTTGTGAAAATTTCAACTATCTAACTATCACGGTTCAAGAGATACAGTCTGGTGACAGACAGACAGACAGACGGACGGACGGTGGAGTCTTAGTAGGGTTCCGTTTTACCCTTTGGGTACGGAACCCTAAAAAACGACGATTTTCCCAAAGTCGTTTCATTACAAAGGTTTCCAGCCAATATTTTGCGGAACTCCACCTCTAAAGGATCCCGCGCACTAGACGGCTACGACCCCGTCTAGTGGTATTGTATGGACTGCGGCTAGTTGGCCGTTGCAACCAAGCGCGCGATTCGTATCTATATTTACCTGATCACTGCGACCACTGGTCGTGGTCGTGGCCGTCTAGTGCGCGAGATCTCTTAGGAGTTGAAATGATACATTCTAAAAGTTTCAAAGGAAAATCGAATTCCCTGTATCTATTCAAAACTTAGCATGCTTTCTCTAAAATAAATAACACTAACAGCACATATTTTCCAAAGGTTTTAAATCAATCAATGGGATCAATCAATCTGCCTAGCCTTTTCCTAACTATGTTGGGGTCGGCTTCCAGTCTAACCAGGTGCAGCTGAATACCAGTATTTTACATCGATGTGATGAAATATTGAAGTATAAAATCCCAAAACAACTATAATATAACTATTAACCAAACTTCGCGAAACGAAACAGTTTTCGTCTAACAAAAGTTAGTAGAATACAATACCGCAAAGCCTTATCATTTATCTACAAAATAGTCTGAAACAATACGACTCCAGGCATTCCCTAAAGTCTTCAACATAGTCACAACAGAGCATGACGAAATGAAAACATTTTGAATTCATTACGGCTCGCGTTTTAATCTATACAGCCGATGTCGGGGGAACGACACTTGTGCGCGGGATTACCTACGAAATTGGATGATTTAAAATGTATTTTCTTTTGAGGGTTCTGTATGTTAATTTTGTGTTGTTGTGAGAAGATAATTGGGGCCAATGTTTTACTTGTACAAGTAGGTAGTGTTTTTTTCAAATAATTATCATCTGAACGAAAATAATATTGGATGGACCTATGAAATTGGCGTTTTTTTCTCACACATAGAGAACCTCGTCACTTCTATGATTTAAAATATTCATCAATTGCTTGGTATTATATCGAATAATGACCATAATAGACAACTAGCAATAGTAAAATAACCTTATTACTTATAGTTTTCTTAACCTAAAAAATGCCTTAAAAATTACTCCTCATTTTGTTAGCAGAAATTACCACATTTTTTTTTTAAACCAGACAAATCTTATTTTTGTCGCTTAATCTAAGTGGCATACGTTATCTTAGTTTTTAAACAGTATTGCATAAAAGTTTTTAAACAGTAGTGTTCATGGTTGTTACATAAATTATTAAAACGTTAGTATGAAAAATGAAACTTCTTTCAAATTCCCCATACAAACACCAATTTCATAGGTACCTAATATTATTTAACATCTGGAGTAGTCATAGCTATAAGTTTGTAATTCCTTCGATTGTTACACGACAAAATGTTAAAAGATAAATAAAAAGTCATGCTCACTTACCTTCTATGATTTTCAGCTCGACAATTTTTCTGCGGACCCCCAAAAAGTAGACATCCAAAATGAATTGGTATTATGTCGACATGTAACACAACACACACAAAGGACAATGTTGATATTGTCCAGTTTTTTCGCGAAACGCCCGACGTTTGAGTTCGAAATTATTCATGTGGTGTCGCACCGTGTAACCATAAATTATTTTATTGAAATATCTTCTTTTTTTTTGTAAAAAATAAATTCTTTATATCTGTGCTCGATGAGTGAACCATTTTCACGTTTATTTGTTTTGTGGTGATAAATCAAGTTTTTATTTATCCATCGTGTTTATACAAAAAAATATGTCACTTTTACACTCGCATTCCAGCACCCCCATTGCGTATCACAGTTTCTTTCACAATCCGTCGTTTTTTAAGGAAATTCCTAATCCATTGGTTCATATACGTGAAATATTCGTCTGCTTCGACAACGTGATTAACGCAATGAATACTGTTGAATTGTCTAAATTGCAATTATTGTTAGACTATTCTGCGATACTTACCTACTTTAATCTGCCTAGCCTTTTCCAGTCTGGTCGGCTTCCAGTGTAACCGGATGCAGCTGAATATCAGTATTTTACATGGAGCGACTACCTATCTGACCTCCACAACCCAGTAACTAGGTAATACGATACCCCTTGACTTATCAAGGGGTATCGTAAAGTCTCACAACCAGTCTTAACTGGTTGTGAGACTTTTGGGCTTCTGACAACCCGTAACTAATGATACTATTTATTTATTTATTTATTTATATATACTTTATTGTACACCACAAAAATATATAACGAAAGGAAAAAAACAAACACTACAAAATATACAATGGGCGGCCTTATCGCTTTCCGCGATCTTTTCCAGGCAACCTTGGAATGGACAGTGATTTGCCTGGACATAATATGGGGCTATCGTAGGTGCAAATAATAAGTTATACAATATACTAAAATAGATACACATATACATACATATCCTAAATAATAGATAAATACATACATACATAGGAAATAAATAAATAAGGAACGAAAAATAATTGAAGACTATAGATAATTACACAGTTACGAAGACAAGATCACAACGACAAGTAATGTACCTTATCGAGTCTTTTAAACTCACTCGATACTAATACTTACCTACTTATTCGTTTAAAAACAGTTCCTGCCTACCTACAGTACGTTTTCATCACGACGTTTGTCCGACTGTTTGGTGAACTTGACAGTTCAAAGCAATTCTATTTTTCAAATGGCAAGCAAAGCCGATGTCGACCAGTCTGCCAATGTCAAAAATGAGTTGGAAAAGCAAGTGTGCATCAATGTAAAGGTTTCTCACGATGCGAGTTGTAAAATCCTGTTAATCCCGTATGCTGATTATATCACTACACTGTCTTATCTCCACATCAAACCGTGCTGGTACCGCCTCACCTTCAACCATTTCCCGCCATTCGTGGTGATCTGACAGTTGACATTAGTGACAGCGACCTCACTGCTGTCGTTTATGAGTAACCGCCTTACTAATAAACGTTGTATAGCGCCTGTATAGTTACACAACGTTTTGTGTTCTTCTTTCAAAAGTAATTTGACTTTTGAAAAAAGGGATCACATAAATTTATTTTCTTTCTTTTTCTTTCTTTCTTTCTTTCTATACAGGCGCTATACAACGTTTATTAGTAAGGCGGATAGTGTTTACATTATTATCTATTAAATAGATACAGAAGAAAGGCAGGAATAAAACAACATCAAATACACACACAAAAATAATTGGTAATAAATAAGTTTTTTATTGTATTAGCTAAAAACTAAAATCACAGTTTTGTACATTTAAAAGTCCACACTAAAATACAGGCTGTAAGGGTAAACACTCTTGTCATTCAAACCATGGGTAGTTGACTTAAATATAAACATAAATGACCGAACACAACAAAAAAAAAACGTTATTTTCACTAAAAGATTTAAAAAAAATTCTATCCGGCACCGTACTCTCTAGCGAAACAGCTGACTGACTGAGGGAGAGGTCGCGCTCGCGGCCGGTCAGGTCACATCCCGCACCCCCCGCCCGTGATGAGACGCAAGTTCGTTGCCCTAGCGCATAGGTCAACGAACTTACGTCTCTTGTGGTAAAATATAGATTAAAAAAAAAGTTGTAATTTTCCATTGATTTTACGTTCTATAAAAGTAATCAAACCACTGGTTGCAAGGATAACGGTGTTCACCCTAACACCCTGTATAAATAAGTAACAGTAAAAATAATTATTACCAGTTAATGGTTTATTACAATTGTTTTTTACTTTTTACAACTTTTACTATGATATAATCTGCCTAGCCTTTTCCCAACTATATTGGGGTCTGACCTCCACAACATTGTTACTAGGTAACTCGATACTCCTGGGAAAGGCTGGTTGTCAGACTTATGGGTTTCTGACTAACGTGTGGCGGCGGTTAGACTGAAAGCCGACCGCATCTTAGTTGGGACAAGGCTATGCAGATTGATTGACATTATAAATTCCTTCTCATCACTAATTTTTCTTACATTATTTACTCATAATAATAATTCAGTAAAGTTTCATCACAGACAATTAACAAAGTACTAACTATGTTTGCTAAGTATGTAAAAAATCCACACAAACTGTTATAAATATCCCTTCCCTGTAATGGTTTTAGGCTGGTGTCCCACAACCGCCGGCCACGAGTGGAGCTATAGCAACTAAAAAACCGGCCAAGTGCGATTCGGACTCGCGCACGAAGGTTTCCTTACCATTATTTATAAAAACGGCAAAAAAATCACGTTTGTTGTATGGGAGCCCCCTTAAATATTTATTTTATTCTGTTTTTTAGTTTTTTTTGTTATAGCGGCAACAGAAATACATCAGCTGTGAAAATTTCAGCTGTCTAACTATCACGGGCGGTCGGACAGCAGAGCCTTAGTAATAGGGTTCCGTTTTACTCTTTGGGTACGGAACCCTAAAAATGAGTTTGCCAGCAACGAGCAGCGATTGCGCGACGGCGACGAGCGATTACTCACTGGTATGCGAAAGTACCAAGTGTGGGTCTCTCAGCGAGTGTTCTGCCCGCCAAACGAGCGTCGCTGAGCGAGTACAATCTTTGATAGCTCTTGTCACTGCGACATACGAGTACTCGCCGGCGGTGTGAACAGTCAGCGATCAACATTAACTTGACCGTCACGCCTGCGTGGACGCTTTGCGTACATACGTCACGGCTACTTCTGGGTAGTCTGCAACCTGATACCGAGTGGGACCACTTGAGATTTTAACTGCGATAAGTGTTAAGTTTTGTATAAGAGGTGTTTACAAAACATTATGTCTGAATCGGAATAAGATAAGCTAGCTTTGTAAAGACTGGTGCCTTAAGTCAACCGCCCACTACTAGGTACGTAGGATGGGCACGTACAGTCACGGACTTTAATTGATGAGCCACCTGGCACTGTTCGTATTTTAGCCGTGTAATGCAATCGGGTTTATTCGGTTCCCGACATGCAAAGTCATATGTCTTCATATTAGAAGAAAATTATATTTCTTATTTTTACCGGTTGGCTAACCTGAGAGCCAGAACTACAAACTTGACAGCAGAGTGACTACCCAAAGTCAACCAATTGCAGGTCAAGCAACAGTAACCTAGCAACGATAAAAAATCGTTGCTAGGTTACTGTTGCGATAGTAACGTTAGCGTACGGAGAAATAATAATAGTCATTTCGACAAGTTCGAAACTAACGTCTCTGACATCGATATTTCATCTGTCACTGTCTTCAGTTATGTTTTCAGAGTTATCGAGTTAATGAGCTATGATTCAAAAGAGGTTGGTATCAAATAGATTGCATTTATTTTTATCATTGAGAACTTATTAGTCAACCTCTATGGATAAGACTATTTCCGATTAAAAGTAATTTATTTGTCATCTTGTTTACGAGCGTGCGTTTTGAGTTCGTGTTTAATCTCGTGAATGTATGAAACTGCAAGATTGAAAAGTTTGAAGGTGGCTCATCAATTAAAGTCCGTGACTGTACCTAGAGGTATTACCCACGTTAGCTGCGTGGTTTATTTGTTTGGCAGTCTTGCATTCGTGTGTTGCGTCGACGTGAGTCGCAGACTCGCAGTGGACGATCCCGTCTACATTTTCATACAAAGCGAAGCTAAGTACACATGCGTAGCCGTGGGCTGCTGTGGAGCGGAGACTTTACGGTGACGTCACTATCAAGAAAATCGCTGGCACTTTTACGGTGGCAATAACAATTATTGCTAAAACTAACATACCTTCTTACACAGACTGAAATTAAATTATCTGGCAAAACATCACAGATGGTATCAAAAGGAATTTGTGTGGGGTAGGTACGCACGGCTACACATCAAGCTATACAAAACCAGTTTACGCTGATCTCTCATTGTAGGGAAATCCTATACAATGCGAGATCAGCTTAAAATGGTTTTGTATAGCTTGATGTGTAGCCGTGTGTACCACAACTAAAAAGTAAAAAATAAAAACTTTTTACAAAAAAAAAAAACAACCGACTTCCAATTCCCTTATTTTCCCTTTTTAGTGTTTTTTTGTAGGTCGGTTGTTTTTTTTATGTAAAAAGTTTTGATTTATTTTATCGGCATTAAACAATATGTTAACTAACAAAGGACGCGTAGGACGTATAGCGTACATATATGGAAAAAAAAAATACCATAAAAAAAATATATTTTTTTTTAATTAATATAATATGTTGTGAATTTATTCACAATACTACTATTAAATTGATCCGTAAGTAAAAGAAACATTCTGTACACGCACACTTGTATTTCAACGTAGAAAGTGTGCGTGTACAGAGTGATTCTTTTCCGTAGGTATCAATTTAATATTGTTTGTGAATATAATGATAAAGACCAACTTTTTTTTTTATGGTATTTTTTTTTAGCTTTTGTAGACGCTATACTATTGCGGGTTAACGGGTACGCCCTTCGTTAGATAACATACTATATACCGATACCCGCCATGTCTGTGAAGTCCCGCTAGACAATTATATTTGACCCTTCTTAATCAGGATCTCAGCCCCCATCTCTACACAAAGATAGGACAGAAACCCTCAATCAACCAAACACTAAACCACAAATCCATCATCATCATTAATCTTCTTAATAACAGAAGTATATATCTCATTCTCTTCTTTCAAACCTTCTTTACCTGCATAGTAAGGAAACTCGTTACTCGTCGCCATATAAAATATACCTGGCCTATCAAAATGGGTTTCCAAACCTAGGTAATTCGTAGGAGTATTATTAAAACACTGGGCAAATCTAGCTTCCTGGACGGAGTTACATTTTATTGCTATGAACTTCTTAGGGTGTTCAAGAGCCTGCCACCAGTATAAAATTGACCGAAGATGGCTACATATGATTAAACAAGGTATGGCGGGAATGTCACCCGGTTGGAACTCTCCACCGTTTGCATAAATGTCTACATGTCCTAAGGCCTCTGCTATGCCAAAACCGTCTATATTCGTATGTAGCACATCGACTCTTTCTGCATCAGTTCTCCACAATTTATCCTCAGGACCTAGACTCCTAAAGCAAGGTCCAGCTGGGTCTAAACCAGTCAATCTTGAGGGTTTCTTCCCTGTGACCTGGTAGAAGTATTTAGCTGCGTATGCTATTTCGTGAGCTCCTAAACTTGTGCCTACTAGTTCCAGGTTTTGTGGGTCCATACCCAGTTTGTGCAGTCGCACTAGAAATTCTCCAATTTTTCTGCCGATGAATCTTATGAGGCGTACAGACCTGAAAAATAGAGAAAAAGGATTGTAAGATAATTTGATTACCAGAAGACTTAAAGTGTACGACATTTTCCAAGAAATATAGGTAACTAGCTGCGCTCCGCGGTTTCACCCGCGTAGGTCTCGATTCCGTGGGAATATCGGCATAAAAGTATCCTATGTCCTATTCCAGGTCATGGTCTACCCCTGTGCCAGATTTCATCCAAATCCGTTCAGCCATTTTAGCGTGAAAACGTAACAAACTAATAAAATCACTTTCGTATTTATAATATTAGTTAGCATGAAAACATCTCTCTGTAATTATTTTAATCAGTTCTAATTAAATCTTGGATAAAGGAAGATACCATTTAAAACAATCAATTTCAAATCCATTACACTCGAACATTTATTGTGATGCTATTTGCAATATAAGCAAGAGCCCTGCCTACCCGTTTCCTGTCAGATCTGTCTTCAACTCAATTTGTCAGAGTAATACGCAATAACAGGCAATAATCCGCATCTGAGCAAACAGATCATAAGCCTCAATAGGGACGTCCATGCAGCGGATATTGACCGAAAACTATGAATATCCGCAACAAACATTGCTTCATAAAAAAAATCTCATTTGGGTAATTTTATCAACGCAATGTATTCTAAATATAGATGACGTGGCTCAAAAGGCTGCCCAACTTAAATGCGACTGGACAGGACATTATTATTTGTTTATTATTTAACATTTTGTACATAAAACAGATCAACCCAAAGCGGCTACAAACAAGTTACATTTTCGTAATATACGCGACATGCCGCGTTTCTAACAAACTGCTGGACATGTCTGCTCATGCTGGGCAAACTGTGGGCACAGATAGCCCAGAACTGGTGCCCTGAGACAGTAATAAGAGATGGTGGGACGAACTGGATGGGTTCCGTCCAAACTGGAAGGAGGAAGCGCGGGCCCGTGAAAGATGGAAGGAGTGGAAGGACGCGTTTGCTCAGGATTGGGACAGAACAGGCAAGAAAAAAATGTATTCTGTGAAATTGCTCAAATTATTACTAATAATGCGAGTAAGATAATACGCGCGTGCTATGCAATAATTTATCTACACCCATGCTATAAATCCTCTCTAAAAGTTTCTGAAACAGTTAGCTTATGGTTACTATGACACTGGATGTTTTAATGTTGGCTACATTAAAACATCCAGTGTCATAGTAACCATAATATCATCCAAACGGGTGTTATAATGTTGTACTGAATTTCATAATGCAACTCATTTAAAAAAAAGAACATTGTCACTCACGAGCGTTTCCCTAACAAAGCACCGTAGTTTAATAAAAATTAAATTTAAAATTTAAAAAACCCCCGACAAAAACAAAGCGTCTAAAAAGTAAAAAAATAATATCATAAAAGTTGTAGGTAATATTTTGATCCTAATGCAAACGCCAACACACACTAGGCATAATGAATGTATGCTGTTGTAGAAAGGATATCTGCTGTTAACTGCCTATTTTCATTAGCCGTCCCCCGACACGACGACTTATGATATTATTTTTTTACTTTTTAGACGCTTTGTTTTTGTCGGGGGTTTTTTAAATTTTTAATTTAATTTTTATTTCCAGCTTTTTAAATTTTATATTATATTACTAGTAGAAACGCTACGATCAATACGCAGCTCGCCGAAATCTGCGTAGTTGTACGTTTTTTGCCACAGTGAAGCTTGTTACCTACTAATTTACTCTCATTTATCTTTCCTACTCCATCATCAGACTTTGATCACCATCTATCTGTAACCTATTTGTTGAGACCTTTCCAATGAGTCCAAACACGATACCTCTGCTGTCAGTTCGTGAAGGAGTTAGGTATCCTGCAAATTCCAGGTGATGCTGCAGCATCAGCTCAAGGTTACTACATATATTCTTTTCATATCATTGAAATAAGAGAATTCTAAATTTCCAATCGATTAGACCTGTGGAAGATGCTCACATCCATTCATCAACTAGAAAAGGGCTGATAATTTTCAAACGGCTGAACCGATTTTCTTGAATCATAGCTAAGAACACTCTCGATTAAGTCACCTTTCAAACAAAACCAAAAAAATCAAAATCGGTTCAGCCGTTTGGCCGCTACGATGGCGCAGACAGACACACAGATACACACGTTAAACTTATAACACCCCTCTTTTTCCGTCGGGGGTTAAAAACAAAACACATTTGAATTCGAAAAATTCGAATTCACGTCGTTCCGCGCCATTTTTGTTCGATATTGGTATTGCAAAGAAACTTTTATCGAAGATTCATAAGAATAAGAATAAGAATAAGAATAAAATTTATTTGCATAAAAACATGGTATAGAAGATGGTACAAAAATTAAATACAGAGCATACATGTCTTTGCTTAACATTATAAGCGTGCAAATTTGTCGTGCATACATTTCATTATATTATTAATTAATTAATTATTATATGACATTTGGTACATTTAATTATATAATACATTAAAATTTATAATTTATACATTTAAAATTTCAGTCATTTAAATTTTTTGTCAAAAAATTCTTTTACACTATAAAAACTATTTGTGGACAGCCAATCATACAATTTACTTTTAAATAATCTTGTATTTAGAATTTTTAAGTCGCTCGGTATTTTATTAAATATTTCTACACACATATACAAACAGCTTTTATTATATTTAGCTAGCCTTGGCATGACATCCAGTACGAGCCTGTGAGGATCGCGCCGGTTTCGAGGAACTACATCATCTGCTTTTTTAAATAATTCCTTATGCTTCCACACAAACATACATATCTCATATATATATAGAGACGGTAGATACTGACGACATATACTGGGTGTAGATAAAATCTTGTATGCAACTATATAATATAATTAGAATTTTCGATAACTATTTTTACTTGGTGACATTTGCAACATAGGAGGAGGATATAAAGCGACTGTAAACTCTTTTAAAATCACCAACAAAACAAGAATATCCGACAAATATATCCGCGATATTCGTATGTCCCATCACTAGCAATAGCTGAAAGCCTCAATGAAGCTGAAACTTGTTTGTTCGTAAACAATAGATGGTACTCCACGATTACATTATGACACAACTTAAAGGTTGCATCAATGTATGGCCGATGTACTGTCTCTAACGAAAGTCCGTTAACAGTACTTGTTTTAATTACATAATCAGCCTATAATGTTCCCACTGCTGGGACACAGGCCTCCTCTCTGTGAGAGGGAGTGGGCCGTAATCCACCACGTAGGCCCAGTGCGGGTTGGTAGATGTCACATGACTTCGATTATTTGGTTCTAGGACATGCCAGTTTCCTCACGATGTTTTCCTTCACCGTTTTGAGAGGGTGATGAAATTATTTACACAAAGTAAAGCGCCTGTCAGGGTACGAACCTACGACCTACAACTCGTAAGTCGCGGCCGTTACCACACGGCCACCACTGCTCTCACTTGTTTTAATTAATGAACTTAATCTTATTTAATGGGTACAGAATTTCAAAATAAAACCAATGTTTATAAACACTCTTCTATGTGAAATGCTGAAAAGCAGCAGCTGCGTGTATTCAATAGGTCTGGGATGTCATTTTAGATGACAATATTATGTAAAAGTTTACTTAAATCGACTTCATTTGACGACGGAGTTTTTCGGTGACACTGAATCGAATACGAGTATAGGTACTCTGCTCCAGTTGGTCGGTGACGCTGAATAGGGAATATGCATGTGATTCAAATATGGGTCAAATATTTTTTTTTATAAACTATGTTACTTCAGAATTATGCCTCCATCAATATTTTTGAATAAAATTTCTTTTTGAGCGAGAAATTAATTTTTTTAAAGTACCAAAAAACTGTGGGTAATTCAAATACTTGAAAAGGCTAAGAGCGGATGTGACGTAACAATCCGGGATAGCAATCAAAATGTCAGTGTCAAGTCAATGTCAAACGTTCATAGAAAAAGGAGTGTTTGACGTTGACTTGACAGTTGCTTGTCTGTTTTCACGGAGTGTGACGTCACCACACTAAGCGCGCCAAATGGAGGGCGTTTAAATAGCCCGGATCGGTTGGATATTTTTAAACATTTTTTTAACTACTTTAAATTGCTTTTTTGCCGTCGAATTTTTTTTAACTATTATTTGACGCTAAAAACTATCGAATAAAAAAAAAAAAAAAATACATGCATATTGCGTACACTCGCTCCAGTCGTAAGTTTTCACTACTACCGTCATTCACGAGTCTTTGACATACGACGCCCTGCGTGTACAGTATAATAACGCGTTCAGGATGCTGATGAGGTTGCCGCGGTACTGCAGCGCCAGTGGTATGTTCGCGGAGGCGCGCGTGGACGGCTTTCACGCTGTCATAAGAAAGCGAAGTGCGTCTTTACTGGCGCGGGTTCGCGGCGGCCCCAGCGCCATCCTGACTCCGCACTAACAGCGCACTTGATAGGCCTACACGCGAGAGCAAGCGCCTAATTTAATGTTATTATTGTTATTAATTTATTAGGATTTACTAACACTAGGTTAAGAACATTACTACTAACAAATATGGAAGTAATTCTGAAATAAAATTTATTTATTATTATTTATTTAAAGCTTTTTGACCCTAGCAATTTCTACTAAGTTCATTAAATTTTAAGGTCGCGTCGCACTTTGAAAAGTTAGGTCTCGTGTTTGACGAATTAAGCCAATGAAACTTCTAAGTTGGGTCGTACTGTGCCTACATAGCTTTAACACAAGAATAGTTGACAAGATAGATATTATACATAAGCTAGAATATCACTCTAATTGGTAAAGCGTATTTAATAGGTAGTAATTCAATTGTAAGTCGGCTCTTTGAATGGAAAATGGATGATTAGGCTGCCTGTCCATTGATGCGGAGCGAGGCAGCGGAGCGGAGCGAGTGATATAATACTTTATATCTATTCCTACAAAGTTGTACATTAAGGGGGATGCGCTAGGGTGGCCCGCGAAATTCAAATTTTCTTAAGTTTTTTGCTATTTGCAGGTCAGTATCAGGTTGTATGTTGATCTAAATATTATTAACGCTCGTAACAAATATGGATTTACAGAATTATAAACATTAAAATAAGCAATACAACTCTCTAAGCTCATGAAAGTGTATTGAATGACTATTTCATGAAATCATGACATTTGGCACTTTCATGAACTTAGAGAGTTGTATTGCTGATTCTAATGTTTATAAATACCAACTACCTACCGGCTACCCTAGCGCATCAACTTTAAAATCACTTTGCAAGCGATGCAGTGACCAGGCTTGACATGGACGTCCGTTAAAAATATAAAGTTTGCATTGTAAAAAAAAACATTATATATTTATCCTGAAACTATCGAATAAAATTAAAATAATTATGTCAGTAGCGACATTGGTAAAAACCATTTTTGATCAGCCGTTGTTCTACCATTTTCCATAGTGCGGCGGCGGCGGCTGGATTTTTTCCGCTAATAATATTTTTTTTTCACATTTGCTGACTATGTGTTGCAGGGACCAGAAACATAATTATTAATACTTATTATAATTTAGTTATTGAGTCCTTGGAGTTTCTTGCCCGTTCTTCTCCATAGATATCTACGTTTTGGAATGGGCAACTAGCTTCAACTTTGTGACTAACCGACTCTGAAAATTCAAAAGTGCCTGTAATTGGGACCTCACGTTCAATAAGACAATACCTACCCTAAAAGTTAACTGTTATTTCAAGTATTTTTCAAGCGCGTCAGAAATCCTGAAACCATCAATAAAGGTTAGGTAGAAATTCAATAAAAATGCCCATCGACGAGTCGCTAACGACCGTTTCCATAATCTACTGGCCGCCATATTTCTTTCGGTTGATATTTATGTGCGATACGCTATGAGGAATGGCTAGACTATTTTGGCAGTTTTTCATCGAGCTACGCAAAGCTAGAAGGCATGCTTGTGAGTGAGATAGTTGATTAGGTATGGATACTTCATACATAAATTAAAAAACCGTCCGTAAAAGTTACAAAATTTGAAGATATGTGACTTCCACAAACCCACAATCCGCTGGATGCAAGAAAAACAGAACCGGTTGAAGTGGCGGTGCTTGTGCGAGGACTATGTCCAGCAGTGGACGTCTTTCAGCTGAAATGATGACGATTATGATGACAAACCCACACTGATCTCGTGTGGTGGATTATCGGCCCACTCACAGAGGGGAGGCCTCAGCGGTTGGAACATTATATAGGTTGATTATGTTTATTTTATTTATGGTACGGCCTTTGACGTATTTTCTTAATATTCTGGCAATTTAGAGAGCAGTGGGCTTATTGTTCTGAATATTCTGGTAATTTATACAGCAGTAGGCAAATTAAATGGTAATTTAACTGCCTGGATCTTTGAATGAAATGAAATGAAATGAAATTGTTTATTCTGTAAATAGGATATTGGAATCACTTTTACACGTCATATTAAAAAGTTGTAAAAATAAGCTAGATGAGGTCGGCGTTTCCTATCTGACTACTCTGAGAAGAAAGGCCGAAACAAACTCAGAGGTCACCGTCTCCTTTAAAGTCCAGACATAATCTTGGTCAGGCCATATGAGGACCATGTAGATAAGAGTCTGAAATGGTCTTTTGAGGAAAGAACCACACAGATTTGAGTGGACCTGTCCAGTCAGTGCAAGCATTTGTCAGTAATAGTGGAGCTCAACTCAGAACTAAAGGAGCTCAATGCTGTCTTTACGGATCGCCATAAGCGCAAAAGTCTGACAACCAGTCTTACTCAAGGGGTATCGCATTATCGAGTAACGTTTGTAGGAGGTCTGATAGGCAGTCGATCCATGTAAAATACCGGCATTTAGGAACACTGGAAGCCGACCACAACATAGGGCGGAAAAGGGTAGGCCAGGCTAGGCAGATGA
Source organism: Lithophane semibrunnea (assembly GCA_947363905.1). NCBI lineage: Eukaryota > Metazoa > Arthropoda > Insecta > Lepidoptera > Noctuidae > Lithophane > Lithophane semibrunnea. Next base: position 2,641,807 of record OX376208.1, read on the forward strand.
TGATGTTAATACCCTAATTAATATTATCACACTTTACAGACAATGACTGTGAAGATACAGCCTTCTAGCTTACTAAGGCAATTCCTAAGTAACCTAAACTATACCCACAGAAAAAGAAGTAGAACAATTATTGACCAACTTATCGGTAAAACTACCAACAAAAACTTTAGTACATTATGTGCAAAGATAAAGAAACTGCTCCCCAAAAGGGACCCTAAACAAAAAATATGTCCTCGGCAAGGACATTAGATCCATAATCTCCTAGTTTTAAGGACATCCCGGTATCAACTTAATACAGTCTCCATCCATATCTTTGGCCTGTGCCAAACTTGGGCCCAATTTATGACCCGGGACTCGAACCGGCGGCCTTTGAGCCATAAATTTTGAGTATATAGTTCTAGGAAATCATACAGGAACGGATAGGTTATCTATGGAGATAAGGCGGAAGTTGCATGAGCGATTGTCGCAGCGATTTGTCTGTGGCTATAGACGATAAATCGCATGTGTAAAATAATTCGGGTATATTTAATTATTTCTGTTACATAAATCAAAAAACCCGACTGCAAAAAAATATAAGTGAAACGATAAAAACAAACATGGAAATTTGTTTTTTGTAAGATATTGCAGACATACAACACCTCATTATTATGTTAAAATGGTGCCGTTCAGGCTACAGAGCGTACCAAAGAAATAGACATTCATACATACTCTAGAAAAACATTATCCTCCGTCTGGGCAGTCGGATAAAAATAGCGTCTAACGAGTCGTCGAGTAAAGAATTAGAAACGTTTGGTAAAAATGAATGAAATTGAAGAACTGAGGCGCTAGACAAAGTGACATTCTATCAGCGATACATAATCAGCCTATAATGTTCCCACTGCTGGGATACAGGCCTCATCTCTGCGAGAGGGAGTGGGCCGTAATCCACCACGCGGGCCCAGTGTGGGTTGGTAGATGTCACGTTTTCGAATTTTTGGTTCCATGACATGTCGGTTTCCTCACGATGTTTTCCTTCACCGTTTTGAGAGCAGTGGTGATAAAATCAGCTATCACCGATAACGATGCTGGAAAAGGCAAAAATGTATAGGAGCGATTGTCACTTGTCCTCAGTTCTTTAAATGACATTCCATTATTATTCCTTTATGTAGGTAGGTATGTTAAGAGGACTGCTCAGTTGATATTTTAATGTAATGGATGCACACTCGATGCCAGCTTTAGTCCTAATAAAGAACTTACAAACAACAATAGTAATAGATAGTGAGAAACAAGTGCGAGTGAATTGTTTATAGGGTCCGTTGACTGGATCGGGTCCACTACGATGTGGAGACGACATTAAAACAATAAATGAAAATACTGGCCAACCAATAAGTATTTTGGAACTCTTAAATAATATATGTAGTTAATTGATTCAGGCGTGACTTTGCGGAAATCCATTATAAAATACAATAGACGCTGATATATTTCTCTATATAAACTCTATATATCTTTCTGATATAGACTCTGCGTCCAGCGCTCGGTGTGGTAACACGTCGCGTTCTGGTTTGCAATTGGTCAATCGTCATCCTGAAGATGCCTCGTTGAGAGGTGAAACACGTGTCGATTTCTTACAGGGTTTTTATGACTCTTGAAGAATAGTCAAGCGGAATAGGTTACTAAATATATCAGCGTCTATTGTCTCTTAAATAATTACAAAAAAAAAACAACCGACTTCCAAAAAAAAAGTGAAAATAACTTTAATTTCGGAAGTCGGTGTCTTTGCTTTTCAATTTTTGTTTTTTGCCACCGACTTCTCACCTGATGGCAAGTGATGATCAGGCCGAAGGTGGAAGCGAGCTTCACATAGAATCCTCAACCACAGAGGAACTGGATATCTTACCTCCAACTGCCGAAACACGACAATGCTGTATGTATGCTAATATTTTTTTTATGGCGATAGACTTAGATAAGATGGTGGTAGCTAGCCAGGAGGACTTAGAACAAGCCCTACCAGTAACCAAACCAAACATTGCCCCGTCTGGGAATTGAACCCGGGGACTTCTGGGTCTAAGACAGGTGGTCTAACCACTAAACCACAGAGGCGGTTTAAAATTAAATACAATATAGTTACTTTAGTCAAGAGTACAGATTTAAAGACTTTTATCAGAAAAGTCGGAACTTGTGCAAACGCCTAACGTTTTTCGGAAAGTGCTATTTGTCAAAGATATTAAACTAAAGATAAAAGATACTCAATCTACCTAGCCTTTTCCCAACTATGTTGGGGTCGGCTTTCAGTCTAACCGGATGCAGCTGAATACCAGTATTTTACATGGAGCGACTGCCTATCTGACCTCCACAATCCAGTAACTGGGTAATACGATACCCCTTGGTAAGACTGGTTGTCAGACTTTCGGGCCTCTGACGACCCGTAACGACTGTCAAAGATCCTCGAATGACAGCCGGGACCAATGGCTTAACGTGCTTTTCGAGGCACGGAGGAGTCTCGATATGTAAAGATGGTCACCGATCCACAGACCAACCCCGGCAAGCGTAGCTTAACCTGATGGATCGACCCGTGCGGCTGTTATTACTTAGCCACGAGCTCTTCTTAAAGATAAAAGATATAGAATATAATATGTAGATGAAGGTGCATGGAAGATAATTTGTTACTTATGTGAATTTGTAGATATATTTTTAATTTACTTTGGACTCGAATGAATACGGCCATTATCCATAATCATGCACACAGATTTTTTTTCTTTCAGAATAAGCTAACTGAAGTGGCAATGGACCGGCCAACCGCCGTAGAACCGATGACCGTTGGGGTAGACGTGTTCTGGTGATAATATGACTTACTTCAGTTACGATGACTTACTTCAGTTACAGTCACTTACTTCAGTTACAGTCACTTACTTCAGTTACAGTCACTTACTTCAGTTACGGAGAATTACTTCAGTTACGGTGACTTACTTCAGTTACGATGACTTACTTCAGTAACGGTAACTTACTTCAGTAACGGTAACTTACTTCAGTTACGGTGGCTTACTTCAGTTACGGTGACTTAGTTTAGTTACGGTGACTTACTTCAGTTACGGTGACTTACTTCAGTAACGGTAACTTACTTCAGTTACGGTGGCTTACTTCAGTTACGGTGACTTAGTTTAGTTCCAGTGACTTACTTCAGTTACGGTGACTGATGTGAGGTAGTAGCCGTAAGTACATTTATATAAACCTGTGTTCTATGATATTAAAGGCATGATATTAACAGCACTCGTTGTATCATTTACTCCTAGAATCCGCCGTCCGTACATGGCGACCGTGACAGTCAAATAGACGCGAATAGTGTTTACATTCCTTAGACCAAAACGGGACAAGTGGCGTCATAATGTATTGCATCGATACCAATCTCCTGCACACAGTCGGCGTGAACAACACTTTACTTCGTGAAAATTTAATAAATTCGCCTCAAAATGGGTACTACTAACAGCAAGGAGGAGATTATAGTTCCACAAAACGCAGCAGGTGGAAATAACATAGCAGACATCAGACAGCTTGCAGTGCACGCCAGCACCACCAACATCATCTTGATCGTGGTACTTTTAATTTTATCACTGGCGCTTTTGTATGGTGTGTACAAAATATATAAAAATTGCCACCAGCAGTGGATTACAAACGAGATTAGAAATGACAGACTAAGATATTCCATAAGGAGACGTAGAGTTGATGTAGAACCAGAAATACGGGCCAACACGAGGAGCTACCGAAAGGATACCGAAAACATCGTTTGAACCGTCACCGTTTGCCAATAGTTGACGAAGTGCATTGAACAGTGTGTCTGTGCGCGAAAATTCATTAGTGTCAGTGCGCGGTCATTTAACCAGTATTACATATAATTATGTATAACCTATCCGTAATACGTGTAATCGCATATATACGTAAATATAAGTGACATTATAATGGACTTAGTTAAGTGAAAAGTAAAAACAGGATGTTAGCAGAATAATACAAGGGTATGAAATTTGATTTTAAGAAGATAATATTCATGATTCATGGCGGAAAAATTAAAAACATTGTATGACAATTTATTAGAAATCAGAAAATATTTAATAAAGATTGGTCCAGATAGGAGGAAAGGTAATATTATTGTCGTAAAACTAGGAGAAGCTGATAATTTAGTAAAAGAGTACAACTTATTTTTAGAATATTATTCAGAAACTAAAACCACTATACTTGAAAGCGAGTGCTCAATTATCCACGAGCTTTGTACTAATTTTAACAAGGTATATGAACAAATTCTAGATTTGAGTCGGCGCGGGTCGACCCGATCATTTTATGGAAACAGAGGTAGGTCCAATTTTAACAATAATAGTGCAGGGGGGTACCAACACGTACATACTATGGACGTACACTGACTACAGTTACGGTGATTTACATCAGTTACGGTAACAGGAGGTATTATAGTTATAAGCTCCAACCTCAAACAAGAGAAAAATAAAGTATACATACTTGGGATAGATAGAAGTAAGAATAGCGAGGGTCTCAGACAGGAACACGTTGTATCCTCTCTTGGAGTACGAGGTGCCTATGGCCTGGGCGAAGGGGTACGCCGAGCTGTCGAAGAAACCAACGGCGTAGACCACTGTCTTCTTGTTCTTTAAATCTGGAATTAGATGAATTTCAATTTCAATTTAAAATAGCCTTTATTAGCAATCTTAAAAACGAATTTTACAATTAGATATTAAAGTTTTAGTAGACATCAGAAAATTCTCTAGACTGCTTTGCTCTTTAGCATAGGCCTCCCCCAGGCTTTTCCATAGTTAACGTCGTGAGTTTTTCTCCTCCATGTCCCTCCCGCAGCAGTTCTCAAATCATCTCCCCATCTTTGGAATGGTCTTCCTCTTTTTCTCTTACCTTCTATGGTATCCCAAAATACCATTCTGTTACTTCTCTGGACCATCTTCCGTCCATGAGATGAATACTAAATGTTAATACTATTATCATACTTGATTTCTTTCTGAATATAAATATTTGATACGGCCACGAATTATAACTATTTAGATCAACATACAACCTGAAACTGACCTGTTGGCAAGCCTAGATAACGGTCTGTGAAGAAAGAAAATTTTTGGTCTAATAGCTGTTAGTGCTGGTCGTAGAACTTATAGTCTTGGATTAAATCCAAAGTCAGGTAAAACTGTAATGGCGAAAGACTAGCATATTCTGAATAATAAAAATTTAATCTTTTGACTAATAAATTTATTATTAGTATCCATCTAAAAATTTTTAACTTATCAATTTCCATTAATTTCTTGATTACCTTTAAGTAAAATGATGCTAATAATGTAATGTCAGTTGATATATTTTTATTTGTTTGTTAAAGTAGGTATAGGTCTCAAACGACTTATTCACTATTTAGATACAGTACTGTCAGGGTTGCGGGAAAGTCCGAAAGGGATACCGGGACCCTTGGCAACAGGCAACTGAAGGAACACGGGTGTGTTTTAGTCAGTAAAAGCCTAACGCAAGCTCGTGTTTGTTGAGAAGTAATTTGATGATTTTCCACCATAAAAAAGGTACAGTAACAAAATGTAGCTATTGGATTAAGATAAACTTGTCAATCCAGCACCCTAATTGCGTAATACACGAACAATTCTAATTGGAATCGGTTCGAAACAAATGTCTAATCCATTGCTTCATAAATTCGTAAGTTACGTGGTTGAGCAGATTATTTTTCGAACATATTAAGCGATGGATTAGTTTCAAACCGATTCCAATTTTGACCGATCGTGCATTACGTAATTAAGGTGCAGGAGTGCATAGCACTTCCAAAAATTATAACCAAAGCAACATATAGGCAGGCGCCCGTCTTCATCAGAATCGGTCATGTTCAATAAATGGTAATTTGGGTAGAAACCATCAAAGAATCACTCAAATCACAATCGAAAGTTATTAATCACACAAAATATCTTCCTTACAGAATTTCACTAAAATCTATTCACTAGTAATTAGGAAATCTCTTAATCAATCGGTTTTAATTATTGTTTGAATCAAAAAGGGACAAGATTACTCGGAACAAAAGCGATTCGTCGGATACGTGGTGCGCTCGCCGTTGACGTTCGAAAAGCCGACGTTCAACATGGCCGCGCTGACCATCGCCTCGACGCTCCACCAGACTGACAGTTGTCAAATCTAGTTCCGACGTATATCTTAACAGATGGCGCTAGCAATGCGCCGTCACATACATACTTTAGCTAAATTAAATTAAATCGGATTCAGATAAACATAGCGTTTCCATAAATCTACTTGATTAGCCTCTAATTGGATACTGAGAATCAACTTACTACTCGAGAATCATCAGCTGTGATAAATAACCCTATTTCCCGTGTCAAAAGACAAAAAATCTGCATAGCCTTTTCCCTACTATGTTAAGTTCGGCTTTCAGTATGAACCGATTCAGCTGATCTGTATGTATTTTACATGGAGCGACTGCCTAACTGACCTCCGCAACCCAGTTACTGGATAACACGATACTTCTTGGTATAAGATACAGCATAAGCTCAAAAGTTTTGATTAAAAAATATGGAAAAATATTGTCAATCGTAAATAAGACCACATGTGAGTTTTATGCGTTTCCGACATTTACGATCGAACGAACTGGGTGAGAATATTCCTTAGACTTGTTCAATCACATTTTTGCTAGTCTTGAAAGAAGCTATTAGGTACCGTCTTATTTACCCTCGCTCTCTAATATTATAATATTTTAGTACCTGTACGTCGATTCTGTAAAATTCAAACAACAACTCGCATCTCACATCGCTATTCACTCTCAGGTCGTATTTTGAATCGGGTTCGAGTGCGAAGTGAGCGTCGAAGTGACGGGGGAATTACCTTACTGAATGCCACTTCTTACGTCATCTCATACTTTATCTGTCAAAATCTCACGGTCAATTTAGTTCATTTCACTGACACACTCGCAAAGGTAGCGCTAGTGCATCAACCGAGTTTTTAGAATGCCAATCAAGAAACTCATAGCAGATTCAGATTCGAAGTTTAGAATGAGGTCTTACAGATTCAAACCCCTGGGCGTGGAGTTCTACTCGAGTGTAAATAGAGAAAATGAATTTTCCCAGACACCTCGCTAGATCGATTTTTCGTCCCACAAATTGCAATTTTCAAAGAAATTGGAGCCGTTTTCGAGAACGTGATGAATGAAACATCTGTGCCTTATACCACAAAACTTGACAATTACAATTTACAAAGTCAATTTTATAAGTCCGCGTACCACAAAAAGCCTTACAAAGGTAAATTGCAGTACCAAGTCTACAGTTTATACATCTCCCTCATGCTTTGTGTTTTACTTTTAAATATGTGAAAGAATTGTAGATTGTAAATGTTGTAAGTCATACATAATGTCATATGATGTGACAAAGACGATTTACCGAAGAGGTCCTTCTATATATAAATACTATTCATCTTTCCCAAGTTTGTCCCTGATCCCAAGTTTTCTAAGCGCTTTGACTGAAGTCTAGGGACCATCAACAACCGAAGCTATTACCTAGCAAAGAATAGAAAAATCCTTCTCGTTTACGTGGAATACAAGATCAGTCACATTTTACATGCCATCCCCAAGATATCATGTCATTACTGGAAGCCTCGACGCATAGTCTGTAAGGGTTCTTACAGATTTGGCGTTTTTATACACTATCAATGCGACTATCGTGCGATCAAAACTGCGCTATTAAGCTCGTATAAACGCAATAAGCCGTATTGCTATAAAGTCAACTCACACTACAAATGCTCATATTCCTAGTAGCAGCCCGGAATTTGGAATTTGGTGGTGTAACACCTTTGTGCCTTGGATAACACGTACAGCCGTTAGTCCTACGCATGACCTTTCCCCGATCGTGTCCGATTGCCAGCCTTTCGGACAATGAGAGTAATAGAACATAGAGTGCACCTTTTTCTGTGCCCACACTTGTGCACTATAATAATATCTCCTATGTACACATGTCTACACGTCAAGCTATACATTTCCAGTATAAGCTGACCTCGCATTGTACGGAAATCCTATGCGTTTTGAGGGACTAATGTAATTTTTGACGTTCGAAAAGTGCTGATTCTCAGCCTAGTTTGAATAAATGAATTTTGATTTTTAATGCATACCCGTGTGTACTTGGCTAATCTCCGTTGAGACGTCCGACGACTCCGTCCAAGGCAGCCAGTGGGCGAAATTCAATAGCGAGGATATTATTAGTCGAGTTACCATAAGCAAAGCACAAGCAGGACGCGCGTTTAACAAATAGCCTGAGGTGGCACTGCGGAATATAAAGGCGAAAATATCGGACGATTCACTGCCACCAAAAGAACTGGCCAAAATAGCGTTTTTTAAACAGAAGTGTGTTGAAAAGAATGTGGAAAGTCTTTGTTCTGCAGTGGGATAATACAGGCTACTAAGTTATGAAAGCGAGTTCTGTCTCGTATCATACGCGTGTAAAAACCTGGCAAAAACACGCCCAATCTGTAACAGCCCTAATGTATTTCTTCCGAACAATTTTGCAAACTTGTATCATGCTATGAATAATATATGAGTAGGCAGCTTATTCGTCGATCACATCGTCACACGGCGAGTATTCAATTTATCGAGTTTTTCTCAAGAAACGTATAGTAAAATATAGGGTTAAGGAGTTTTTGGCTGTACGAAATTAAAGGTAGGTATGATCAAGGAGGTCTATTTATCATAATCGAAAATGATTTTGATTAATTTAACCTTTCTATGTAGAAAGGTTAAATTAAACCAAATCATTTTTTTTCACTCACGTTTGTGTACTTCGGTTTGACAGTAATGTTACTGTCAAGCCGATGCACACAAACGTGAGTCCATCTATAGCTGGTTGCGGCCAAGGCTTGTAAAGTACTTTTCTCAAACAATGCGTGGAAATTCAAACTAAGTAAATTAATTATAATTTCCAGAATCAATGACGAACAACGTAATTTTTCACGCGCCAATATGCTCATTTGTTTCTTTTTTATTTTAGACAGCCAAATCGAAATTTAAATAAAATCATGATGTGTTATCTCCTCAGTTGCCATGTCTTGAATTAAATGGTTTGTTCTATTTTTAAATAACATAACAGATTATGAGTTTTCATAGTAATTTATTTAGCCGCTAAACATGCCGGCCGCATCGTCACTTGTTTTTGACCAGTACAGCAACTTCGATTTATCGCGAAGAAGGTTGTCAAAATAATGCTCGAATTTCCAAGCATGTTTGAGAAATAGTACATTACTGTCGCGGCCTGCAACTGGGCTATTGACGGACGATCTTGAAATTGTGGGCTGAGGCGAAGCAGAGACACACAAACGTGAGTCCATCAATAGCTGGTTGCGGCCAAGGCTTGTATAGTACTTTTCTCAAACAATGCGCGGAAATTCAAACTAAGTAAATTAATTATAATTTCCAAAATCAATGACGAACAACGATAATTTTTCACGCGCCAATAATTCTCATTTGTTTCTTCTTTAATTTGAACAGCTCTATTTGCAAGCCAAATCGAAATTCAAATAAAATCTTTGATGAGCTGAAGTAAGAAGTTCGTTCCATTTTTAAATAACACAACAGATATGAGTTTTCATAGTAATTTATTTGGCCGCTAAACACGACAGATATGGATTTTCATACTAACTTTGCCGGCCGCATCGTCATTTGTTTTTTAACAGTCCGGCAATTTCGATTTATCTCGAAGAAGGTTGTCAAAATAATGCTCGAATTTCCAAGCATGTTTGAGAAAAAGGAATTAAATAGAATACCAGAGCAGCCGAATAAAAGCCTCCCATAATCGACAACGTATGGACAAATCAATCTGCCTAACCTGTTCCCAACTATGTTGGGGTCGGCTTCTAACCGGATCCAGCTGAATACCAGTATTTCACATGGAACGACTGCATCTGACCTCCACAACCCAGTAATGGGTAATACGATACCCCTTGGTAAGACTGATTGTCAGACTTTCGGGCTTCTGACGACCCGTAACGACTGTCAAAGATCCTCGAAGTTAGGTAAGAACTGTGACAAACCACCCGCGAGCCGAACGAGCGATTCGAGCGGTGCCGCGGCAGTGGCCGGCGAACGCTACTTCCAAGTTGTTCGCATCTAGGCAGGCTATTTAGTATTAGCGCAAGATGCGTTACGTCGCAAGCAAGTTTGCTATTAGTGTTCCATGGATAGAATTATAAACTATCAAAAAATAATGCGATAAATTACAAAAATGACTTTTATTGTTCGTCGACCGATTATCCTTACATATTATAAAACAAAATCCTCCGCGCGTCTGTCTGTCGTCCTGTTCGCGATAAACTCAAAACCGACTGCACCGATTTTCATGCTGCTTTCACCAATGGATAGAGTGCAGGTTCTCGAGGAAGGTTTTAGTATATAATAACCGACATCCATGCGGGCTAAGCCGCGGGTATCACCTAGTAAATTATATACTAACGAAGTGCATAATTATATAGTGACATCTATGAAATAAACCATAGAGTCATCATCACGTCTGCAGTTCAAAAATAGCCCCCACGTAAATTATGCCACAATTCTTGCTCCTTCAGTCAGTTTATCTCCAATCCCAACACAAGTCTTCACCGATAAGGATGCATCTAATACCGTTTACTCTCCTCTGCTTCCCGTTAAGGAAAACGATAAAATGATCGCTAAATAAGTGCCTATTTATCTTTTTGACAAATACTCGCTATCTGGGTCAAGCCAGGACTAATACCGACAGATATTTATCTTGCGAGGACTGTGCCAGGAAGGTATGTAATATAGGAATTATTGTGGGGTGAAAAGAACATCATCTCGACTATATTTATTACTAGCTTCCGCCCGCGGTTTCCCCCGCGTGGTATGTCGATAAAAAGTAGCCTGTCCTTTCTCAGGCTCTAGACTATCTGTGTACCTTTCATTTATATCGGTTTAGTAGTATTGACGTGAAAGCGCGACAGCCAGACAGACAGAGAGACAAACAGAGTTACTTTCGCATTTATAATATTATAGTAAGGATTTGAAACAGTAGACAGAGGTATAGCTACACGTTATTATTGCCAGATCATCATCATCATCATCTGCCTAGCCTTTTCCCATCTATCTTGGGGTTGGCTCTAGTCTAACCGGATGCAGCTGAATACCAGTATTTTACATTGCGATGTGGGGGAGAGGAAAGTAAACAACACTATGTGTACTCCGAGTGTCAACTGCTCTCCTCCTTTAATTGGTGGCATATATACAGGCTGTAAGGGTAAACACTCTTGTCATTCAAACCATGGGTAGTTGACCTAAATATAAAAATAAATGACAGAACACAACAAAAAAAAAACGTCATTTTCATTAAAAGATTTTAAAAAGTTTATATCCAACACCGTGCTCTCTAGCGAAACAGCTGACTGACTGAGGGAGGGGTCGCGCTCGCGGCCGGTCAGGTCACATCCCGCACCCCCCGCCCGTGTTGAGTCGCAAGTTCATTGCCCTAGCGCATAGGGCAACGAACTTGCGTCTCTTGTGGTAAAATGTTGATTTAAAAATGCGAATGCCTATCGGACCTCCACAACCCAATTACTGGGTAATACGATACCCCTTGGTAAAACTGGTTGTCAGACTTTCGGGCTTCTGACGAGCCGTAACAACTGTCAAAGATCTACAAATGATAGCCGGGACCAAAGGCTTAACGTGCTTTCCGAGGCCCGGAGGGGTCTTGGTGTGTAAAGATGGGCACTCATCCACGGACCAATCGCTGCAAGCGTAGCTTAACCTGATCGATAGATCCGTGCGGCTGTTGTTAGTCAGCCACAAGCTTTTAGGGGTATGAGGAACAGGGTGTAAAGTTCACTCATCCACCATAGAAAAGAGAGGATCCTCCGACCAGACGGGTGTTGTGTCTGGAGGGCAACTGTCCAACGATTGTTGTTGGATTAGTGTATATAAATGTACATCGCGCGGTAAACTCTAATTGCGCGATGCAGGATTTATGTGACGTCAGGATTTTTGTATGACGTCAGGTCTTTGATGCGTAGTTCGCATGTGGCAATGTAGATGCCGCCACATAAATAGTGGAGTCACGGATAGTCACGGATCGGACAGGGTTTTTTTTACACCATGTTTATGACAAAACGACGATATGCGCCTCGGATGTCAGACATAAATAATAGCTTGATTGCTTGACTAATTGTCTACAATTAACTTTATCATGATACAAATAATCATTATTCTCATTCAGGATAAACTTCTGCAATTATTTAATGACTACATAGAGATAAGAATGTGAACATGTACTAAAATGGCAGTAAATTACTAAAATGATTAAGCATTGTGCTTCAAATGCGGTAAAACATAGTAATTTTATGAGGAAGAAATAAATTAAATTGTTTAGCACGCAATAAAGTAATAATAGAGTAATTTTACAGTTTTTTTTTTTTTACTTAATTTTTATCATAAGGATGTCTGAAAGAGATTAGTGTCTGATATAAAACCGGAAAACAAGCCTGTAATGGTTCATGACGCTGAGCCGCCACTAGTTTTAAGGCTCTTACATACTGGCGCGATTCGTCGCGCGACGCGAATTTTAACAAAACAATATCTGAGAAAACTTCACAGCGAACAATGCGGTGGCGTCGCGACGAATCGCGCCAATATGTAAGAGCCTTTAAACTCTCCGATTCAGCCTGTCCTGACTTGCTGCCCTCCCCCCAGCGATGCCCTAAGCTGAGGTCCGTACCCCACAGGGGGTGCCCTTAGCGAGCAGTCGCTTAGTTTTAGTTAGTTTAGATTTTATGCCCCTGGGTGGAGGCTTTAAGTTAGTAGCTTAGAGCATCTCCGCAGAACAGTCCGGTTAAGTAGATACTACTACATAAGTAGGTACAGTACGACACAACTTAGATGCAGCATCGGCAAAATTCGTAAAACCGATCTCCATCCAAACTGAGTGCGCCTTCAAAATCGCCGATCTTTATTGCTGCTTTAGGTGAAAATGATCTTTAGGCAAACGCAATTACTTGTAAAGTCTTAGAACCAAATACATTCGTAAAATTAAAATAAATGAATGCAAATTTTCAAATCTATGCTACATCTAAGTTGTGTCGTTCACGATAGGGAAAATGCAAAAATAACGTGGTTTCCATTCCAGTAAGCTTACGTAACTAAATAAGTTCAGTTGCAGTGCAGTTTCGGTTTAGTTTCGATCAAAACTCTTTTCGTATTCTCCTTACCGCTGTCAGATAAGCTCGCGTAGTTCGCGATACACGAGCGCGTACTACGCACAGTACAAGGTAACAAACATAGATTTATTCTGTGGTAGGAAAACGCGCTCAAGGCAGAGCACCGGCAAAATTGTAAGACGCGATCAAGAAGTCTGGAAGCAGTATTTACCGAGCGGTCCGCACCGCATAACTTGGTGACGCGTATGTGGTCGTGATCCTCAGCATTGAGGGGACGACGAAGAATGAGAGCTCACTCTGATATAACCAATATATTGTAACAATATTTTGATTTAAAAGAGTGTCCATGGAGTTTCTTGCCTGCAGGCGTAGCATGAGCACCGTTTTGTCGACGGAAGAGTAGACAAAAATGACGTTTCCTGTAGACAGTACGACGGCAGCCAAGTAGAAAGAGTCAACTGCACTTTTTACGAAATTCACTCTTTTACTTAATTCGACTCAGAATTCTTTGTTTTGTCATAGGATTTATCGGTTGTCAGTGTGATTTTGACAGTAAGGATAGAAAACTTTCTTCCGAAATAGTCTACCTACAAAAAGACCTAGACAAAGATCGTTAGAAATGAAAGACAAAATTACAGATTGTAGAAGGATTTCTACGGTGCGATGTCAAAAATGAAGAAACGAACTGTCACATTGTATAGAAAAAGCTATGTCTATTCTTCGTAGAGATAGAAAGCGCCATGCTACGCCTGCTGTTCTTCTCCATAGGTACCTACTACGCATTGGAATAGGCAACTAGTTTAATATTTCTGACTGACCGACTCCTTGACAATTCAAAAGTGCCTGTAAATGGTTTAATTGAAATAAATGCTTTGAGTTTGAGTTTAACTCAGTATGAACAATCTAAAAAAAAAAAATACTTTTGCGCGTGACTAACGGTACGATGAGGGCAAATCTAGCGATTTAAATCTTTGGTTACAAAATAAAGCCGGTCGTACACGTACGTAATTCCGAAAAATATTGATTCGGTATTTCGAAGGGAGCAAATCCATACAAAATCAAAAGTCATTTATTCAAACTAGGCTGAGAATCAGCACTTTTCGAACGTCAAAATTACATAAGACAGTCCCCCAAAACGCCCACCCTTCAACAAACTCCCCAGCAGCACAGCTGTCTGTTCAGTTAGAAAAATTTGATTCTATACAAAAATTTGCAAAATCATTTACATTACGCAACATAAAACATAAATCTAATTATTAGCCATATGTCAGCTAGCACACGCCAATATACTAACCAAAAAAAAAGAATAATAAAAATAAAAAAACGAGAACTATATGTACTCAAGCAGAATACACTACACAATACAATGCGGATATACAATGCAGATACAAAATCAAGGATCCAACACACACGTGTACCACCTCGATAAAAATAAAATGTATAGTTCACTCACCAATACTCTTATCCCTGGCTATCACTTTGTGTGCAGACTCCACCGGCATCATCTTCCTGACGATCTGACCGGTGCTGGTCAGACGATGCATTGTCACTTGTAGATTGTTCATCATTCTGGGGCTGATGCTGGCGTTCTTGTGGGTCCCTGGACCTGGAGACAAAGGGAACAATGAATCAGAATACCGCAGGTACTGAAATCATTTTGGTATCTGCCTAGTAGACCTTGTGGCTTGCACAAGTTTTCTGGCATTTTTTGTATGATCTGTCATAATTATTTAGGGCAGCCGCGAAACTCAGATTTTTTATATTTTTTGTGTTTTTATTTAGGAATGGAGAAAAAAAAAATTTTTACCCGACTTTCCCAGAAGGAGGGTAATGTTTTTTCGAGAGTATGTATGTATGTACGTATGTCTATTTCTTTGGCACGCTCTGTAACCTAAACGGCTTGATGGATTTTAACATATGAGGTGTCGTTAGGTTCGTCTTAATTGTGGGAGTGGCGTAGGCTCTATTTTTTAAAATATATATTTCATCTGCAATACTAAAAAGCTTGAAATAAAACAAAGTTTTTCTCTTTTAGGTTATGCGTTTTTGCAGGCGGGTTTTCCGTTTTTTAAATAATTTGTTTTATTTTTACTTTCTCTCTTTCATAAGACTGTGGACCGATACTTAGGGCGATAGTCGTTTTGTAGCCTTTTAACTTACTCTCCGAGGTAGGGAAGGATTCAGATCTGATAGTGCGTTAACCTCATAGGTCGTTTTAAGTATTTCGTACTACTAGATTCAGGTTTGATAAGCATGTTTTCCTCCACCGTAAGGTAGTGGTGTAATATGACATAGCAAATTTATTATATTTATTTCTGTAATTATCTATCTGATGTGGCGACATGTGAAAAAAACCTCGATATTTCTGTTAAATATTAATGTTTTTTTTAAAATAGTTCTTTGTGTTAAGATTATGAACCTTCCGAAATTAATTCTATAAATTAATGAATAACCGTATCAAAATCTATTGCAGTGTAGTTTAGAAGAACTTAGCGGACAACCAGATACGAAAAGCGATTTTATTTTATACAATTTTAAGAAGAAACAACAACAAAATAAGCGCTTTGAAAGCGTTTCGTATTTCTACAACGACTTTACACAGGATTGACATAAGCTTTTCGATAGCTTATGTCAGTCCTATACATTTTTGCCTTTTCCATCATCGCTAACGCTGATAGAATGTCACTTTGTCCAGAGGGCCTAGACAAGTGCCAATCGCTTCGAAAGCGTTTCGTATTTCTACAACAACTTTCAACAGGATTGACATAATCTTTTCGATAGCTTATGTCAGTCCTATACATTTTGCATTTTCCATCATCGTTATCGCTGATAGAATGTCACTTTGTCTAGGGCCTCAGGTGCCTTAGGTAGGTAGAATCGCACATTGATACTAAAATTATAAATGTCGACCTTTATACCCATCGAGAAAATGTAGAAAAACTCGTATAACAAAATTATTTATTACTAGTACTTTAAAAGTAACAAATATCCATCTAAATAACTGATTGAATTGTTTGTTTGTTTTTCCTCGCTTTTGTCTTTCTGTCTATAAACTCTACAAATTATATGTTAACTTGAAGATGTTTAAGATTTTTATTGCCTATGTGTGAAATTCAGCTGATAATTATGTAGAACCTTCACGATCATGTTTTTTTTTTGTGAATCTCGCAATTTTAATTTTATGTGTTTTCCTCTTTATATAATAAAAGCAGCCGTGCCGCGTCGCCGCGAGTCGCATCTTAGATATTATAAAATTTGTTAATCTAACGTTATGTACAGTCACGGACTTTAATTGATGAGCCACCTTCAAACTTTTCAATTAAGCAGTTTCATACATTCACGAGATTACACGATTAAACACGAACTTAAATCGCACGCTCGTAAACAAGATGACAAATAAATTACTTTTAATCGGAAATATCCATAGAGGTTGACTATAAGTTCTCATTGATAAAAATGAATACAATGTTGCGTTAAGTTTATCCAATCTATTTGACACCGACCTCCTTTGAATCATAGCTCATTAACTCGATAATTATGAAAACATAACTGAAGACAGTGACAGTTGAAATATCGATGTCAGAGAATTTCTCCGTACGCTAACGTTACTATGCAGCAGTAACCTAGCAATTGTTTATCGTTGCTAGGTTACTGTTGCTAGACCTGCAATTGGTTGACTTTGAGTAGTCACTGCTGTCAAGTTTGTAGTTCTGCTCTCAGGTTAGCCAATCGGTAAAGATATGAAATATAATTTTCTTCTTCTAATACGAAGACATATGACTTTGCGTCTCGGGAACCGAATAAACCCGATTTGCATTACACGGCTAAAATGCGAACAGTACCAGGTGGCTCATCAATTAAAGTCCGTGACTGTACATGAAACTTTACACAAAGGCCAATCTCTCATCCACTGCGCCAATCGAGCAGAAAATATGATAATTAGGAAAGATGACGGTAATCCGACGTCGCAACTGTCGTTCAATATTGTCCTACTACATACTAGTAAATAATTTAATATGTCATTAGGTACATAATTACCCACACATCGACTGGAACCCACGTGTTTCATAATTAATATCACATTCACGGACAGAGTAAGGCCGTTTGTCCACTGCACCGTGAACGAAACGTCAACAAGAACGAGCTACATTGACTATGGCTGCGTAATCTCGTTGCATGTTGACGTCCCGTTCACGGTGCGGTGGACAAAAAGTGTTAGCCCATGGCCCGATTTTGATTCGCACACTGATTCTCAACCCTCGGTATTGGGCCGAGCATTGAGAATGCAACAGAGCGCATTCCAGGGCGTCAAGAAAACATACTGTTTTCAACTTTCGACGCTAAGCAGAAAATTCAATATATAAGGATGTCATTTCAGGATGTTATTATGCGGACGAATTCTTGATGCCCTTTGATAATTTTCCCCTGTACATAATTAGTATTATAGATCATTATAAGTCTTTAAGTTTAGTAAATCTATTCGTTACTAAACGAGTGTCCAATTATAATCATTTTCCATCCATTATAGATACCTACCTAAGATGTTACTGTTCAATTAGATACTTATATTATTACCTATGTAAATTAATATCTACCGTTCTGTAATTTATTATCCTCATAATGTTTTTCCTAGAAACAGTAGCAGTGCAATCAAGTCTGATACCTATTACCTATGATAGGTACGGTACGCAAAATTTGCGCTTTGTCGTTGAGTTATACTATGATATGTACGGTACGCAAAATTTGCGCTTTGTCGTTGAGTTATACAGGGTTATTGGTAAAACACCAACAACCTCATAAGGAGTCATTGTACTCGTCATTATGAACAACTTTTACTATGGGAACAAATATGAACTCGCGAAAAAAAAAAACAGCTGTTCCGTACATTTATGTTCGCATAACTCGTCAAAATGTACGGACCAGCTGATTTTTTTTTCGCGATTTCATATTTGTTCCCATAGTAAAAGTTGTTCATAATGATGAGTACAATGACTCCTTAAGAAGTTGTTGGTGTTTTACCAATAACCCTGTATATGTGGATACCAGCCCGTATTATGTAGATATTAGATAGGATGACTGCAATGATAGATAATAGAAGCCGATCACATGATTTCTTTCATTCGTATTAATTCAAACTCAAACTAGCATTTATTTCAATTAAACCATTTACAGGCACTTTTGAATTGTCAAATAATCGGTCAGTTAGTCAGTCAGGAAGTTAAAGCTAGTTGCCCATTCCAAAACATATGAAGATCTCTAAGGGCGAATTTCACCAAACTTTTATACCGAGTGTAAGTGTTATCCTGCGAATAAATTTTGTATTTTTGACAGTTTTTCCATACAATAACTATCAGACGACATTTTTATTCCACGGATAAAAGATGAAATTTGATAAAATCAGCCCTAAGGAGAAGATACACTTTTAAATCAAGATAATAATTAAAATTGTGTACATTCTTGTTGTCTCTATATGAGAGAACAATGTACTCCTAACTATTATTATAAATCCGAAAGTGAGTTTGTTTGTTTGTTTTTTACGTTTTCACGCTAAAACGGCTAAACGGATTTTCAATTTTTATGTATTTTATTTTGGTTAGACTGGAAGCTGACCCCCACAATAATGAGGAGAGGCTAGGCAGATGATCACGTATTTTATTTTGGTATTTTTAAAGAATATATTTTCATTATATTGAGGAGCTCGTGGCTAAGTAATAACAGCCGCTCGGGTCGATCAATCAGGTTAAGCTACGCTTGCCGGGGTTGGTCCGTGGATGGGTGACCATTTTCACATATCTAGACTCCTCCGTGCCTCGGAAAGCACGTTAAGCCGTTGGTCCTGGCTGTCATTTGTGGATCTTTGACAGTCGTTACGAGTCGTCAGAAGCACGAAAGTCTGACAACCAGTCTAACCAAGGGGTATCGTATTACCAGTTACTGGGTTGTGGAGGTCAGATAGGCAGTCGCTCCATGTAAAATACTGGTATTCAGCTGCATCCGGTTAGATTGGAAGCCGACCCCAACATAGTTGGGAAAAGGCTAGGCAGATGATGATATTTTCAATATATTATTTTCTTTAGGACTAACATAGAACTAGTAACACCTACTGTGGACCAAAGTAAATATCTTTTGAATAAATATTTAAATATTATAAAACTATGTTTTGCAAATCGACAAGGTACCAACATCGATCAAAACATTCCTTAGCGATAAATCAGCACGACTGTCATCAGGTAGTAGTTAAATATTTTAATGAGGTTCCATCGTTCATAATAAATATCACGACGTCGAAGCTAGTGATTGCCAATCAAAGGTACAACTGCGTAAAGTCTTTCGAAAGAAGACAGGGACACATCCTGCTTTATAAATAAAAGATTTCAAAAAAAAAAAAAAAAAATTATTGAGAAAATTTAAATATTTCATAATTATTTTGACAAATCTTAAATAAAATATTCAATCTAACATTAACAATACAAAGGGAAAAAAATAAAATATAAACGAAGAAATCCAAAGAAACCGGTTG
The DNA here is from genome assembly GCA_947363905.1 of Lithophane semibrunnea. Lineage (NCBI taxonomy): Eukaryota > Metazoa > Arthropoda > Insecta > Lepidoptera > Noctuidae > Lithophane > Lithophane semibrunnea. Next base: position 2,661,506 of record OX376208.1, read on the forward strand.
ATTTATTTGTAATTTTTTTTTTTTGATAAATATAATTACCTCATCGAAAAAAAAAACTTTCTTTGGCTAGACCGCACCGTTACTTTTGCAATCGCAAACGCGACCCCCGAGGTTACCCTAACCCCAAGTTGGACTAAAGTGTTTGTTATTGTCGCCTTCAGGACGTACAGTCCTAGCTTGGTGTTATATATTATGTTATATTAGTTTTCTTTGGCAATAGGAAGGTATTGCAAAACATCAATCAAATTTACCCAAGGGTTGTTGTGCTACTTTTCTGCTGCTATTATGTATAATTATAATATCACAAATATAAACGTCTGGCGGCACTGACATAGAACGTGAATCTAACTGGCGAGGCATGACCGGATAGTAATCGCTCAGTAGGTACTGACCTTGCTACATTTATTATAATATTACCTATATATAGTAATAGTATAGAAAGATATATTATGAGTATCTTGATCTAGAGGCGGGTCCAGGCATGTATCATTTGCCCGATCCGATCACCGTATCCGTATCGTCGACGCGTATCATGATCGCATAATATGTGGACGGGTAATGATATACGTATCATGATACGGGATCTCGATACGCCGTTATCATACGGCCCGTCCCATGTCGTGTCGGTTTTTGTCCGATCATCAAAGGTGATACAGATACGGACGTGGGTCAGTCTGGACGCGTCATTAGGTCTCTCATCAAAGCTTTTCCTACAAGTCTGTTTCTGTTTCTAAATAATTCCGTTTGCCACCATCGTCTCTGTTTTGGTTTTGAGGTTAGAATGTTGTGAATGACAATAAAACAGGCATATGAAATTGCTAAATTCTCGTACATTTCAACCAACTGCGACGACATGTTTGATCGAAAGCAGAAACTGAACTGGGCAATTTGATACGCGATCATGACTATTGTGAAGATACGGATACGGAGCAAATCGGAGGCGTCCACAACTTGATACGGGGCTTGATACAATACGCAGATACGGATACGGTGATAGGATCGGTCAAATGATCATGTCTGGACCCGGCTTAGTATGTTGTGGTTTCCGGTCTAATGACTATTTGTCATAGATAATCTGACCAAGAAAATAGGATGAGAGGACGATGCATACCATAAAGTGAGGACCCTTACCAGAAGAGGTATACAGGGTGTATAAAGACCCATCACATAGCCGTCAACAACGCATTCTGTACATCAAATTAAGTAACATTGCACAAAAATAATTGCTAGGAAACGACTTTTATTTTTGGTGTGAAAAATCGCCTTTTACGATAGTGCGCAACGTAACGCACGCGAAACATTGTGTTTATACCCATAAACACGTGCGTTTGCGTGCGTTACGTTGTACGCTTGCAACGGTTCAAGGTTCGTATATAAAATTATAATATTTAAAACTTCCTTTCTTTAAAAAACGTCTGAAAAAGTTGGAAGTTTGACCTTCAATATCTCCGTAACCAGAAGGTTCCCAGGTATGGTGCACAACAATTAATAAATAATCACAATAACGGGGATAACAAGTGACTTTCGGCTTCGTTAAATGTCTTTTTACACCCGTTATACTAGGAATAAGAAATTTCCAATGGACGCCAGGCACAAATTACTGCCGGACAAGAAGTCTTTTGGAGCATTATTATTATTAATCACTACATTTATTATAAAACAAAGTCCTCCGACGCGTCTATCTGTCTGTCTGTTCGCGATAAACTCAAAAAATACTGCACCGATTTTCATGCTGTTTTCACCAATGGATAGAGTGGTTCTCGAGGAAGGTTTTCAGTATATAATAACCGACATCCAAACGGGAATCCAAGCCGAAGCCGCGGGCATCTGCTAGTATTTAATAAAGCAAGAAATACGTGTCTGATCTTTTTTTTTATTAAGTATCTAACTGACAGACTATAAATAAATTATCAGCTTTTACCCAGGCATCATTCCCATTCAAATCAAATCAAATCAAAATATTTTATTTCACATAAACCTACATGGGCACTTATGAAACGTCAGAAGCTAGGTGCACAGTTCCAATTGGTCGTTTCCTATGGAGAAGAGCCGGCAAGAAACTCCATGGTTACTCTTTTAAAAATAATTGGCTTTTACAATACTTTCAAATTACAGTGTTGGTAGGCATGGGGGGACAATGTAGGCCTTTCAACAAGTACCAGGTACTTAACAAAAATAGAAGATGTTCAATAAATCTACAGTCCAATAAGCCTACAATGTTCTCACATTCACAAAATAGAAAATAATCTATCTAAAAGACTAATTAGAATTCATATAGAAATAAAAACCTATTTAAACCAATTGACGTGATTGCTATTACAACTGTAACAAATTGAATAATTATAATCCTGTCCACAAAGCATTATCCAACCTAGAGTGGGTCAAAAGGAATTGTAAAGAAAGTAATTTTTAATTGAACACCAAGTGTAAAATATGATTCCTTCCAGATTTATTAGCATACCCAATAAGGAAACGTTTTACATAATTCCTATTACGTTCAAATGTAAATAAATTGATGTGTTATTTGTCAATAAGAAACAACTGTGTTGATTTACACATTACTTGAGACATAACCATTTGACATGATTACTTCTTACATTGAATTTTAAGATTACGTTCAAGTTACTTCGCAAATGTTTTTCTTTGCCACAATTTTAAGATTTAAATTGAAAAAAGCGGGTTTGACTTTTGAGTATTTTGAGTCACATTTGCATAGTCAACATCAGAAAAAAGTTTGTTTTTATTGTAAAATTCAAAAGTAAATAATTCTGGTTGCGATAACTGCAGTAAGTACATTTTTGTCCAAATTGAGTTAAATGAAAGATTTGGAATCAGCAATGAGCTGTACATTGTCATCTGACTGCCATTTTAATATCTTAACGGGAAAGTTTAATTTTCAATAAAGATAACGGCAGTAAGTCGATTTTATGATAAGTATTCCTTCGCATAACAGCAGTAAGTAGCCCGAGTTCGCCTAGTGACGGACACTTAAGGTATTTTGGCGATAAATAAAAAAATTACCTCAATGGAACTTATTTTAATTATGAATTAATTAAGTTAACAATATTTAAAATCAATACAAATGAACAAAAAAGTAACTTCTGTTTAATTATTTTAAAAATTACAATCACTCTTTGGCATACAATTTCTAAATCTCATCATGTGGCACCTAGTACCGGACACCCTAATCCTGAAACCCCTAAAGCCGGACAACATAAAAAAATATGGCAGCGATCGCATATATAGGTATCAGAACATTCTGGAATATCAGCACAGGCTTCGTAAGCCCACCCTTTACAGCTGCAGCACAGAATTCGAACCAATTTCTTTCGACATAACCTGGTCTATGCAGTTTTTAAACTTTCCTGGACCCGTCCTCCTTTCGTTGTTTTTCTCTCTCATGCTTATTTTCGCTTCGAACTGCTATCCTCTGAAATAATGTATAACAATAATTATAAAAAGTATAAAATAGACTAGAAAAACCAACATATTCACTGTCCGGTGTTAAGGGACAACTTTTTGTCCGGTACCAGGGTACAGTCGATTCTCAAAATTTAATGTTTATATTATAAAACTTCTTGGAAAACAAACAACATATTTTAGGTATTTAAAAAAATAAGGAACATGACACCAAGCAACGATTACCATAAGCACACTTAGCAGTAACACTCACTTCGATTTTATCTGATATAGTGTTTTCCCGCCAAAAGCAGCTGTCGACCACTCCCAGCTTGTCCTTGAGCGAGACAGGTGATCTGTGTTCCGTGCTCGTGTATTGCCATGCTCCCCGCACCCCTTTCACTATAGCTTCGTATCGAACGCATTTCGACCTGCTGAGATAGTAGTTGTGTCCGGCGCTAGGTGCCGTCCGGCGTTAGGGGAACTCCCCCTATGTTAAACTCGTACTAGATAAAAAAATGTTTTGGTCATTTAAAATTATTCTAATAAAAATAAATACATGAAATAATACCACATATTTCAAATATCAGAATTAAAATAAGTTAATAAAACAAGTCAGAAAAGATAAAAAATGTGCCGAAAAACTTTGAGCGTCAACAACTCGAAACTATGCAAAACGTACTTACTGCACTTCTCGCTAGCGCGGCAGCAATACAAAATATCATTGCAATAAACAGAGTGACTTGTAATTTGACATATTCCTTCCAGGATGTGGCACTGCGATCCCTTTGCAACATTTAAACACCCTATATAGCCTAGGCGAGGGGCTTGTGGCTCTAATAACAGCCACACGGGTCGATCGATTAGGTTAAGCTACGCTTGCCGCGGTTGGTCCGTGGATGGGTGACCATCTATACATACCAAGACCCCCACCATGCCTCGGAAAGCACGTACAGCCTTTGATCCTGGCTGTCATTTGACTTTATTCATTGGCTGTAGATCTTTGACAGTTGACAACCAGTCTTACCAGCGGGTATCGTATTACCCAGTCAATGGGTTGTAGAGGTCCGATAGGCAGTCGCGGTTAGACCCCAACATAGATGGGAAGAGACTAGGCAGATGATGATATTATTAATAACAACTAGCCAAGGCGAAAATCCACGGGGTTTGAGAAAAACCATGCCTTGAGTGTTTCTGAAAATTTCAAGCTACTTACAATCAGGCATAAAGCCAGCAGGGTATCCATAGTCGGCGCGCGGTCCGTAGGTGGCTGCTCGCACTTGACCAGCAACAGTGATCGACAACGCGACCGCCACCACAACCTTGAACAACCCCGACATTATTCTGAAAAGAGAGAAATAGTATTATTACCTCATGGATGTTATGTCGGACTCCTACCGACTAAAACCCCACTGTTCCTACTTCTACCATGAGTCGGGGGCCCGAGAGATACTTGTACATGCGCCGCACCCCCGACTGGTATCAGCCCGCCATGCCTAGCGGGCCTCATCACAAACTGCGGCCGATCCCACAACCGTACGTCGTCCTATAAAGGCACGTATGATGTGCTGCGTGCCACTTCTTTGGACCTGACTGTTCGAGCCCCCTATTCCGCCGCCCGCAGGCCCCTCCTTATGGTGGCCGGAGATCATTAAGCGCCCTTCGACGCCGACACTTTTACTGACTAAAACCCACCCGTGTTTCTTCAGTTGCCTGTTGCCAAGGTCCCGGTATCCCTTTCGGACTTTCCCGCAACAAGTGTGCCCTACCTATATTGTATCTCTACCTCTGATTTTATTAATATTTTCAGTTGATTTTTTGGTCCGGTGTGTTTTTACACCGAAATCATTGTAATTTCATCTCACCATAATGACAAATGATTGGACATAATTTCCAAAAACACAACAAGGAAGTTGCCGAAAGCGAGAATTAATGGTGTAGGAATATTTTCATAAAAGTTCGGTATCTAATTTCCTTTACGATTTTAATTTATTTGGATTGAGCATAATCTATCATTAGGCTGCCTGTCCATTGACGCGGAGCAAGGCATCGGAGCGAAGTGAGGGAGTAATGCGGAGCGGAGTTGCGGCTGTGCGGAGCTAGGCCGAGTTCACGTGACGAGTAATTTGAGCGGGCGCGGCCAGTATGATTTTGTAAACTAGTTCACAAATCCCTATCCACTGAAGCGGAGCGGAGATTTTATGCAATTCCATTGGTTAATATTGGCACAGCTCCGCTCGCTCCTCTCCTCTCCGCTTCAGGCAGCCTTTCCAGCTCGTTCCGCCATCTCCTACGCGGTCTGCTGCGATCCCGTCTCACTGGTTAGGTGGATATAACTATCTACTATTTGTGATCAAACACCAATTTATACCTTGTCCAGGTTCTTTTTATACCTCCTTCATTTTATTAGTTCACCTGCATTTCTGTTTACAAATTACATTATGTTTTTGAATTAAGGGGTCGCCAGAAAAAATAAAACAAAACAATCTAAGCTAAGCTATTTTAGGGGTATGGTGAACAGGGTGTAAAGTTCACTCATCCCCCATAGTAAAGGGAGGATCCTCCGACCAGACGGGTGTTGTGTCTGGCGGGCAACTGCCCAATGATTGATATTGGGTTTTTGTATATATGTTCTCTGCACGGTAAACTCTAATTGCGCGATGCAGGATTTATGTGACGTCAGGTCTTCGATGCGTAGTTCGCATGTGGCGATGTAGACACCGCCACACTATTCTAGTTCTAATCAAACGCCTAACAAATAGCCTATTTATCATCAATTGGTTTGGATTTGACTAATCAAACGTACATGAATCACCTCTAAACAAGACGCACTAAACAAAAAATGGACAAAAGTTGCACTCCAAACAATATGCAGTAGCATTCACCTAGACGTTCACGAAGAGCTCGTGGCTAAGTAATAACAGCCGCACGGGTCGATCCATCAGGTTAAGCTACGCTTGCCGGGGTTGGTCCATGCATGGGTGACCATCTTGACATACCGAGACTCCTCCGTGCCTCGGAAAGCACGTTAAGCCGTTGGCCCCGGCTGTCATACGTAGATCTTTGACAGTCGTTAGATACGGGTGGTCAAAAGCTCGAAACTCTAACAACCAGTCTTGCCAAGGGGTATCGTGTTACCCAGTTTCTGGATTGTGGAGGTCAGATAGACAGTCGCTCCATGTAAAATACTGGTATTCAGCTGCATCCGGTTAGACTGGAAGGCGCCCCCAACGTAGTTGGGAAACGGCTAGGCAGATTGATTTTTGGTATAATTGCCATGCCGCGAATCCGTCACACATAGTCAAAGTTACAAACTCAATGCCTGTAACAATTTTCGTGAACTTTTTGTCTATCCGTCTGTCTATTAACTGGTAGTTATAAATGCTAATTATTGTTGTATTATGATAATTTGACACTAATGAGAACAGCCCAAACGACTATTGTTTACTGTTATAATGTTGGTTGTATAAAGACACGGGCAGTTAACTGTTAACTGTACTAACGTATTTTTTTCCACATGCCTACTTTTTCGGGGAAAAGGTACAAAGGCCGGTGTCGGGAGCCCGCGAGGTCCAGCGCTGGGATTCTGTCTCGCATATAGTCGCAGCATTATGCTAAGCGATGGCAGTTTTGCGTGAATGTGACGCATATTTTCCCCCAACTTGTTATTTTTCGTGTATTTCTCCTTTCTTAGCGTCATGTTTGCCGCAAATAAACGTACCTACATTTTTTATTAATTTCTTAGAGGTCCTAGCAACCTAGTATGAACGCGGGACTGTTACGTAAATTCTAACGATATTTTAATAAAAATACCCACGTTTATCGTATAAAACAACGATCCAATGTGACAGAAAGCAGAAATAACTGTACCTGCCTATATAAGATAAGTAAAAAAAAAAAAAATTACACCTTTCAAACGTCAAACCAATCACGGAAGTAGTAAAAGCTTACATATTACTTCCTAATGCCATTGCTAATTGAATCTTAGAGGTCAAACTTGAAAGGTCCTGATTTACTCGTCAATGATTTTGATTAACGCATGTTTCTTAAATCAAGTTTAATGATACCATAAGGTCATGGTCGTAGTATTGTAAACTAGGTGCTAATTACATAATTATTAAGCACCTAGTTTTTATTACATACTAGCTGCGCCCCGCGGTTACACCCGCGTAAGTCTCGATCCCGTAGAAAAATCGGGATAAAATGTACCCTATGTCCTAGGCTTGCAGAAAAAATATCGATATATCGATATTTTTTGTCCGATATATCGATATTTTCAGGCGATATTTATTATTTCGATATATCGATGTATCGATATAAAATATCAAGTATCAAAAATGTATCAAAAACGATATAATTTTCAATAGCAACACTGTTGTCGCCGCTAACTAAAACCGCTGGAATTCAGAGCCGTAAAAATTATTAGTACTTTTTTTCCTAGTTGGTATTAAAATGATTATAAAACTTGAAGTACATAAAGTAACATTTTTTTAGAAAATTTCACCGATATATCGATATTTTTTTTTCGATATATCGAAATCGATATTGATATTTTTTTTTTATATCGATACGATATATATCGATACTTTTTTACACTTCTTGCATCCCTACTATGTCCTATTCCAGGTCATGGTCTACCTATGTGCCAAATTTCATCCAAATCCGTTCAACCGTTTCAGCGTGAAAGATTAACAAACAAACAAACAACACTCAATTTCGCATTTCTGATTACGATTATACCCAAGTGTGTGTCGATTTGTCGAACTAAGTCTTAGGATTCTATTTCCTTAACACAAGTAGGTAGGTATCTGCCTCTTTGTGTCTAGTGCTCCCAAGCGCTACTGCCGAGCATGAGGTCCTGGGTTCAATTCCCAGGTCGGTCCAAGTGTGATTGGGTTTTTCCATCTAAAAATTCTCAGTAACAGCCCAGAGTCTGGATTTGTGCCCGGTTGATGGCAATAGGCTCGCCCCCTATTACATGGGACTTAAATGTTACCGGCGAAATGGTGGTATGCTATAGGTGCACCTCTGCCTAACCCCTAGGGCAATACAAGCGTACGTTATGTAAATAACATACCAGCTCATAGTATAGTATATAAAGTAGGTGCTAATAAAATTTGCCAAGTGTGTGCCAATTTATCGAACTATCTCAACTATTTCCCTAACATGAGTAGGTATGTAGGTCATCATCTGCCTAGCCTTTTCCCAACTATGTTTGGGGTTGGAGTCTAATCGGATGCAGCTGAAAACACCAGTATTTTACATGGAGCGACTGCTTATCTGACCTCCACAACCCAGTAGCTGGGTAATAATATGAACCTTTTTTTGTCAGACTTTAGGCCTTCTGACGACCCGTAACGACTGTCAAAGATCCACGAATGACAGCCGGGACCAACGGTTTAGCGTGCTTTCCGAGGCACGGAGGAGTCTCGGTATGTGAAGATGGTCACCCATACACGGACCAACCCTGGCAAGCGTAGCTTAACCTCATGGATCGACCCGTGCGGCTGTTATTACTTAGCCACGAGCTCCTCTTATTACTTACATACATGAAGTCGGTTTAAAAGTTACGGAAGCTGTTTCGAGTTACTTAGTACAAATTGCTTTTAATTTTTTACCATGCATAGATAAGTAATTATCATGTTGCTGTACGTATTAGACCTTGCTCAGAGACCATGGCCTTACACTCATAGTAGTTTCAATAGTAAGGTTAGAGAAATAACAAGATGCTAAACTTGTGAAAATGTTATACAGGGTGACTTGTAGTTTGAATGTATTTCTTCCAACAGGCGTAGCATGGCGCTTTCTATCTCTACGAAGAATAGACATAGCTTTTTCTATACAAAGTGACAGTTCGTTTCTTCGTTTTTGACATCCACCGTAGAAATCTTTCTACAATCTGTCATTTTGTCTTTCATTTCTAACGATCTTTGTCTAGGTCTTTTTATATGTAGACTATTTCGGAAGAAAGTTTTCTATCCTTACTGTGTTACGCATCCTAACTATACATACTCCATACTATTATTTGTTTATTTATTAAAACTTTATGCACAAGTAAAAAAAAACTACTGTACAAAGGCGGACTTAATGCCTGAGGCATTTTCTACCAGTCAACCTTAGGGTGATGCTGAGACAAACATGGCAGGTGCAACATAATATAATACATATAACTTTAAAATAATGAATAATATTTAATACATACATAGATACATATATATAAAAAAAAATATATAAACTTAGGAGAAATAACGACTATTATATACGATACTAGCTGATGCCAGCGGCTTCGCGCGCGTTGATGTCGGTTATTATACAGTATGCAAGGGTAAACACCGTTGTCACTCAAACCATGGTTAGTTGACTTAAATATCATAATAAATAACCCAGTAACAACTAAAAAAAACCTTATTTTCATTAAAATATTTAAAAAAGTAAATATCCGACTCTATCCCGATAGTCATGGATACGCTGCGAAACAGCAGACTAAAGAGGGGCCGCGCGGTCATGTAACGCCCCGCGCGCCCCGCCCGCCCTCGCCAACCACCGCCCTTCGTGTTGAGACGCAAGTTCGATGCCCTTGCGTGTAGGGTGAAATATTCTTGCGGAAAAATGTAGATTTTCTTTAAAAAAAAAAGAGTTTTTTTTTCCCATTGATTTTACGTTCTATAAACGAAACCAAACCACTGGTTTCAAGGATGACGGTGTTTACACTAACACCCTGTATACTAAGACCTTACTCGAGAACCACTCTATCCATTGGTGAAAACAGCATGAACATCGGTGTAGTAGTTTTTGAGTTTATCGCGAACAGGACGACAGACAGACGCGGCGGAGGACTTTGTTTTATAATATTTTTGTATGTAAGGATAATAAGAATAGTAACGTATGGATGAATGCAAAAAGAGTTTGTTTGCATTCATCCATACGTTTACACGCAAAAACGGCTGAACGGATTTGAATGAAATTTAGCATATGGGTAGACCATGACCTGGGCTAGGACAGGATACTTTTATCCCGACATTCCCACGAGATTGAAACTTACGCGGGTAAAACCGCGTGGCGCAGCTAGTATGTAATAAAAATTAGGTGCCAATAATTATGTAATTAGCATCTATTACAATATTTACAATACTACGACCATGGTATCATTAAACTTGATTTAAGAAACATGCGCTAATCAAAATCATTGACGAGCAGTAGCACGTAGCTGTATTTTTATCCCGGTAGTACGTTTCTGTGGGATAACTTCTGGCTTCCTCGCGGGCAGCCGCAGGCAAAAGCTAGTAGGTAATAATTCACGGAATTTGAGAAGAACTTTAGTTTATTAAATGTACAAATTGTGGAACCTGACTTGATTTCCGTACGTCTTTTTCGGGTGACCACTGAAAATCAGCGCTGTGCTGTGGGTCCCCATAGCGCAGCATCATGCTGAGTGAAAGCCTTCTTGTCACAGTCATGACGTGCAGCTGCCGATTATTTATCTATACTCGTGATCTCGTTTTTTTTTTAAATTTTTAATGGTATTTAGATATATTGTGGTAAATATTGCTGATTACTGTTATCTTTTTGTAGTGCATAGTGTTTCTGTGACAATTAAACCTATTTTTCTTTCTTTCTTTCTTTCTAGCTTTTTTGAAAATATACCCGAATTCTTCATTACGAAATATCAGGTCCTGGGTTCAATTCCCAGGTAGCGCAAAGTGATATTGGGTTTTTGTATCTGGATTTTTTAAATAGTAGCCCGAAGTCTGGATTTTTCCCGATTGACGGCAACTGGCTCGCCTCCTATTACATGGGACTTAAACATAAGTGGCGAAATGTGGGTGTACCGTGTACTATAGGGATACCTCTGCCGAACCCATCAGGGAAACATGGCGTGATGTTAAAATTAATTAAATTACCCAGTACCTACTGACTTAGTCACCAAATCTTAAAATACAAGTTTAACTACCTACTTACTACTCGATAGTAGTAAATGTTTAAACCTGTATTTAAAATAAAAACCGTTAATCACTTGATAAAAAGGAAATGTTTAGCGGTATTTTTTTGCATATTATTATGTTGCAGTCTATAAATTAGTTAATTAACTACCATACTCTGATTTTAATTTGTCGAATATGTAAAAATAACATCATCTGCCATCATCTGCCTAGCCTTTTCCCAACTAAGTCGAGGTAGGCTTCCAGTCTAACCGGATGCAGCTGAATACCAGTATTTTAGATGGAGCGACTGCTAATCGGACCTCCACAACCCAGTAACTGAGTAATACGATACCCCTTGGTAAGACTGGTTGTCAGACTTTCGGGCTTCTGACAACCCGTAACGACTGTCAAAGATCCACAAATGACCGCCGCGCGCCGGGACCAACGGCTTAACGTGCTGTCCGACCCACGGAGGAGTCTCGATATGTAAAGATGGTCACCCATCCAGGGACCAACCCCGGCAAGCGTAGCTTAACCTGTCGAATCGATCCGTGCGGCTGTTATTACTTAGCCACAAGCTCCTCTATGTAAAAATAACAGTCGGCGTTAAAACAAAAATATATATTACTACTCGCACTTCAAGAAACGGCACTCCCAGTGGTCGTTGACCCCACAAACCAATGAACAACATTGTTAAACTTTTATTGGCTGAATACGAGGCTTTTGGCTACCTTTGTATATGTGTATTTTAAGTCTTTTTTTTTGTTGAATGTACGTTTTGTTTGTGCAAAATAGACATTCTTTATTTTTTAAACTATTAAAAATACATAATTTAGTAGCAGCATGGAGTCCGGAATAGTGACCCATATTTGAATCAAATCAATCATTTGAAAAAAAAAATTTCAAATGAATGGTCAATTTTTTTTTTATAAACTGTATTACTTCCGAATTATGCCTCCATCAATATTTTTGAATAAAATTTATATTTGAGCGAGAAATTAATTTTTTTAAAGTCCCAAAAACTGTGTGTAATTCAAATACTTCAAAAGCTAAGAGGGGATGTGACGTAACGATCCGGAATAACAATCAAAATGTCAATGTCAAGTCAATCAACAAGTGTCAAGTCAATGTCAAACGCTCCTACAAAAAGGAGTGTTTGACGTTGACCTGACAGTTGCTTGTTTGTTTTCACGGGCCGTGACGTCACCATACTAAGCGCGCCAAATGGAGGGCGTTTAAATAGCCCAGATCGGTGGACATTAAAAAAAAAAAAGTAAGTACTTTAAATTGCTTTTTGCCGTCGAATATTTTTTTACTATTATTTGACGATGTAAACTATCGAATAAAAATATTAAAAACAAACATGCATATTTCCTATTGTGCCCGGTTGATGGCACTAGGCTCGCCTCTTATTACATGGGACTTGAATATAACTGGCGAAATATGTACATATTATTTAATAATTAATAACACAACTAACTATTTACTTTACTAATTCAAATTACTGTTAAGCTAAGCTAAGCTAAGTTAAATAAAAATTAAGTTACTGATTAAAACTAATAAGTACTGTATACAGTATGTTAACTAACAAAGAGCGTTCCCGTTAACCTGCAATAGTATAGCGTGTATATATGTTAAAAAAAATATTACCATTAAGAAAGAAAGTTTTTTTTTTGTTTTTGTATAGTAAATAAAATACAAGTGTGCGTGTACAGAGTGTTTCTTTTACGTTTAAATTTAATCGTTTTGTGAAAATTACACGACACAAAAAAAAAAAAAATTTTTTTTTGTGTGGTAATATTTTTTTAGCATGTATACACGCTATACTATTGCAGGTTAACGGGAACGCCCTTTGTTAGTTAGCATACTGTATACTAAGGTACACATCTTTCTAACCCTTCGGGAAAACAAGGCGTGAGGTTTATTATTCCCGAAAATGTCATATTTTATAACCTTCTAGTGGGCTCTGAATCCATACTAATATTATGAATTCGAAAGTAACTCTGTCTGTCTGTCTGTCTGTATGTTACCTTTTCACGCCTAAACCACTGAACGGATTACGACAAAATTTGGCAAGGGGATAGATGGCATCCTAGGGAAGGACATAGGCTACTTTTTGTTTCAAAAATAATTCTATAGAGGGTGATGTAAGTTTGTTTATCTACACCCATGGTATAAATCCTCTCTTAAAGTTTCTGACACAGCTTATTGCCGACATTAAACAACCAGTGTCATAGTAACCATAATATCATCCAAACGGATGTTATAATGTTGTACTGAATTTCATAATGCAACTCTTTTTTTAAAAAAGAGTATTGTCATTCACGAGCGTTTCACTAACAAATCACCATAATTTAGAAAAACACATTCGAGTTCACGTCGTTCCGCGCCATTTTTGTTCGATATTGGTATTGCAACAAACTTTTATAGAAGATTCATATCATGGGTGTAGATAAAGTCTTGTATGCAACTGTAAATAATTAGTTAAAACACTCATGTGATACTATTATCACACTCGGTGTGTTTTAATACCCCTTATTATATAACAGTTGCATAAATAACTAATAGGAAACCCAGCATTTCTTAAGTACCCCCGTTAGTACTTTCCCTTGAGACGATATCCCACATCCACGCGGGTGAAACTGCAGGCATAAGCTAGTTTTCATTAAATGTGGTGCTGCTGCTACCTCATCATCATTTTTCTTATCTTTTCCCAAGACGCTGAAAGTGACGTCCCCTCTAATCAGTTGCGGCTATCGGCTCAAGTTAGTACATATTTTATCGTAAACATAAGTCGCTTGTGACTTGAGTACAAAATTGTTGTTTTTTTTTAGCCCGTGATTAATATTAGCTGAAACCTCTGACTCCCAAACTAGGCAATGAATGCCTGTATCTTAGAAACCGGTTGATTCCTCCAAATGTCTTAATACAATTTAGACATGCAACCCTGTTACTGCGGGATCTTGAATGACAGTAGTCACTATAATAACCTAACTAATATTTATTTGTTTGTTACGTTTTCACGCTAAAACGGCTGAACGGATTTAGATGAAATTTGGCATATGTGTAGACCATGACCTGCAACAGGACATAGGATACTTTTTGTCCCGATATTCCAGCTGGATCGAGACTTACGAGGGTGAAACCGCGGGGCGCAACTTGTAACTGATATTATTTGTTGGTTTGTTTTTTACGCTTTCGCGCTAAAACGGTTTAACGGATTTAGATGTGTGGCACATGTGTAGACCATGACCTAGAATAAGACATAGGTTAGTTTTATCCCGTTACTCTCTCGGGATGGGATCGAGACTTACGCGGGTGAAACCGCGGGCGCAGCTAATAATTTATAGAAATCTACGTAACTAAATCTGAAGTTACTTGTTCACAGTAAGAAGTTCTTGTTTATTTATGTATTTATTTATTTGATACTTTAAGCACACAAATGTACAGAGGTGGACTTAAGTTCTTCAGTGTATTCATAAGGTAACTGCTGCAACAAACCACGAGTCCTGGTTTTTAGATTGATTGTGGCCAGAGTGTCTAAGTCGCTGATCGATTTTCGAATCCGTTTTTTTACATGATCCGCTAGCTATTTTACTTAGAGCTGTTTTGTAAAACAGCTAGCGGTTGTGTAAAATAGCGGATTCAACAATCCATTTGCGAGATATAGGTATATCAAGTTTTCTATTTATTTTATTGTAGAGACTTGAGTGCCTTGAATTACGACTTGCGGTCAGCCTTACACGGCTTACACCTGATTTAAATATCCACAGCCTGTTGATATACGCTTTTCTTCAACTATTTCCCGACGCATTAAATTCCTATGCAAATGCGATATTATGGCTTGCTCAACATGAGGTAAGAATTCTAAGAAAAAAAAAAATCTAGTAAGTTACAAATAAGCAGTAGAGGTAGGTAACGTTTTTGTTTCGTAAGTATCGGTGCATGAGGAAATATAAATAATCTTTTCTCCATACAAAAACTCATAATTCGAGGTTCGGCTCTCGTCTATTTCCTCCTCCATTATTAGACCAATATGAAAGATATTTTATAAATTGATTAAGAAGGATATTTACTGTGCCCCTATGTTTTTATCTTTTATTCAATAGGCCTCTGATGATATCGGTCTGAACAGGCAATTTTGAGCATTTTCTGAGGGTTCTAGTGCTTCTACAGATAATGTATCATCAAAACGGAAAACATAGGGGCATAGAACTAGTTGATATTTATTTTGCTGTAAAAAATCATTGCTCTAAGGTCATAAAACAGAGAGGAAACAGGCAAGAGCGTTTGTATGGAGAGGGGTCCGACCCAATTTGCTCATATTTAGGTTTTTAACACTGAACTGATTCACTCTATTCCCCGTACTAGGTTAAACTGTATTACGGTGGAACAGTTTTCCTCGTTCTCTGTAAATATAGGTTTCCGAAGCAGGCAGGAGTCTCAGTATGTAAAGATGGTTAACCATCCATGGACCAACCCCGGCAAGCTTAGCTTCACCTGATGGATCGACCCGAGCGGCTGTTATTACTTAGCCACCAGGTCCTCAAGTCTTGTATGTGACGCGAATAAAAAAAAAAATAGGAATAAATAAGTTTTTCTTTTTAAAAATTTGGACACGTAAGTCCGTAGGTAGGTACCTAATACCAGGAAAAAACATGATCACAAATTCGGGTTTACAAAAATGCACAGATAAAGAATAAACTGCAGGTAAAATAAATATGTATAATACCTCACTTTTTCAGAGCAGTAATGCTATTATTTTTATCTCAATTGTAGGGGAAACAATCTAAACAATGTTCTTACATACTTTTAACATGTTCATTTGATTTATTTATTGTTAAAAAACGGTAATACCAACCGGGTGTGTGTGATTCAACTAGAGGTCAATGAAATAATGATATCATAACATTAGAATAGAAAAAAATTAAGTAATAAAAACTAAAACCCAACTACGACTGAAAAGGTATAAACAAGACACCACAGACAGACAAATTAAAAATCCGGAGTCACACGTATTAGGGCGGCATAAATCGAACAGATTACGTGTGACTCCGGATTTTTAATTTGTCTGTCTGTGGTGTCTTGTTTATACCTTTTCAGTCGTAGTTGGGTTTTAGTTTTTATTACTTAATTTTTTTTTTAATTATTTTGCGGTTATAATATATATATTTTTGAAATGTGCTCATTAAGCCCTTTCATTTGATACCCAACATAGTACGATTAAACAATATTTTTTTTTTAGTTCCTGACTTTATTTCCTCTAGAGGGCGCCATTTTTAATTTAATGTGACGTCACATAGCCTATAACCAGCGGACAATCACGACGCTTCTAACGATACCTCATTTGTCAAATTGTGATAAGTGGTTTGGAAGATAGGAGGGAACAGATGAACATACATACATACATACATACATACAAACATACATACCGGTCAAAATCATAACCCTCCTTTTTCTTCGCCGTAGTCGGGTAAAAATAGAATAGAAATATTTTATTTCAGACCGGAGTCCATAGGGTTAGTAACAATTTTACTTAACTTCTAGTGTTAGTAGGTTACATAAACAATCACAAATAAAAATATACAATTATAGCTCAGCGTGGAGCCGCATCCACCTCTGCAACATCGGGGAATCCCACCGACCTGCGAATACACTGAGAATACTGTTGGTGCTGCCGCGAACACGAGACATTACCTACAAGGCTGCAAACAATGAACTGTAGCATTCCGAATTTGAATTTGTTAGTTATTTTTAATTTGTTAGTTGTTTTTAATTTGTTAGTTATTTTTAATTTGTTAGTTGTTTTTAATTTGTTAGTTATTTTTAATTTGTTAGTTGTTTTTAATTTGTTAGTTATTTTTAATTTGTTAGTTATTTTTAATTCGTTAGTTATTTATAATTTGTTATTTATTTTTAATTTGTTAGTTATTAGTTTACTGGATTCTTTCTTTCTTTTCCGTGTGGTTAGTGATAAACCTGGTGTCAGTTGTTATGCCGCCTATGGGCCTCTGACTTGGCTTCACATGCCGTCGAAAAAAAAGTATCTCTCAGGCAAGCCAGTTTCCATACGTCTTCCTTCACCGTTTTTGAAGCAAGTGATAATTACAATACGCATAACTTCAATCCGAAAAGTCAGAGGTGCGTGGCTTGGGTTCGAACTCGAGACCTTTGACTTGGCACACCACTATACTCCATTTGAAATAAGATTAGACATTTAAATAAGCCTTTTTTACAGTCCGTTCAACCGATTTTGACATCTATTGCGTAAAATTGCGTTGGTGGCATGACAAATGGCAACTGCAGTAGACAGTTGGTATTTTGTAACGTTTTTTGCTTTTAATGCCATCCTTATGCCTACGGTATAGAAGTCAAAATCGGTTGAACGGACTGTAAGAAAGTTTGTTTAAATTTCTAATCTTACTACAAATGGAGAGAGTTTTAGAGCGTTTTTGACATTTAAGGAGGCCGTGGCTAAATAATAACAGCCGCACGGGTCGGTCTTCAATGTTAAGCAGCGCTTGCCAAGGTTGGTCCGTGGATGGGGGACCATCTATTACATCCCTCCATGCCTCGGAACGTTGGTCACGACTGTCATTCGTAGATCTTTGACTGTCGTTACGGGTAGTAAGTCTGACCAGTCTTGCCAAGCAGTCGCTCCATGTAAAATACTGGAATTCAGCTGCATCCTGTAAGACCGGAAGCCGACCCCAACATAATTGGAAAAAAGCTAGGCAGATATGTTTTGACATTTATAATACCGTGTTGACCGGTTAATATTTTACTATTTCACTAGGAATCTGCGTTCTTCTAACAATCTTCTACTACTCTGTCCTTCTCATACTTCTGACTTTGTTCATTCTTCTTTTCATATTCAGTCCATTCTTCTTTGGAATGCGCTTCCTCTTAATATCAGGACGGCCACCAGTCGGTATGCATTTAAGCGGATATTGCAGAGGTTTTTTCAAAACAATTAGAGTAGAGTCATATCTACACCTCTCTCCCTGGAATTTGTATATTATTTATATATATATATTATATATTATAGGTATATATATAGTGAATCTGTATGTGAGTAAATGTATCATAAGTTTATATTCTGTGCTGCTGGGGAGTTTGTTGCGCCACTTCTTCTTCCCAGCTAAAGCACTAGGAAGTGGTGAAGGGTGGGCGTTTTGGGGGGACTGTCTTATGTAATTTTGACGTTCGAAAAGTGCTGATTCTCAGCCTAGTTTGAATAAATGACTTTTGATTTTGATTTTTGATTTTATAGCTTCTTATACTGTAAAACCTGTCTTATCTATGCATTATGATATAATTTGTTTTTTTTTCTCTTTTTTCGGCACAATCAGAACACCCGCCATCTAATCTCTTCACCACGCTCGGTTGACTGGTAGAGAATGCCTAAGGCAGTCCGAAATTGTACTTCTTTTTTTTGAGTGCGAAAAGTTTAAATATATAAATATTTTTCCACCATATGAACTAGGTAGCTCGTGCCGTAAAGAAATTTGTAGCAGTCGATTTGGAGACAAGCTATGTCCGGCACCTCTCATAGTCATCTTTTCTCTCTTCGGTCGTATTGGATTGCCGTCCCATAGCATTATGAGAGTGAGGGAAAACCGGTTAGTCCCCCTATGCTCTAGTCCCGCTATGCTCGACTCAAAAATACCTATTAAAAAATTCTTCGATTCTTCGTAAACAATGAAGTTGGACAGTTGGAAAGAAAATTGTTTGAATTATTTATTTTTTTATAGCGCCATTCGTCTAAGCGTAAGCGTCTGTAAGTTAAAATTGGTTTTGTCTCGTTCTGACAATTAAAAAAGTCAAAATAACGGATATGGACAACCGAGTTTCAGAGCAATTCGAAATTAAGAAATGTTTATGCATAGAGCTGTAAGTCAATACTGGACCCACACGATTTAACGAAATCTGTAGGCTTCGTTACATATCCTATCTTACTAATTATACCAAATATAAATGTGAGCAGAAAACTAGTAAAATATAAAAGAGTATAAATAAAAAGTCCGTTCTCAAAGTCAAATCACCTGTATTCAAAAAATTTCAGTCTTATTAATTACACAAATAAAATACAAATTATCAACTATTTAAAAAATAAAGCTACGGTATCTGTCAATAGATATGTTAAATCTGCCATTCCTAGATTCAGCCAAGTTAGTTGTTCTGTGGTGCTTAAATGGTAATAAAATATTACACTGTAACAGTTTTCTTCATCACTGCCCGCGAATGTGATTTCGTGCATAGCGAAACTTTTTAGTAGGTATTTTACGAGTCGAGCATAGCGGGACTAGAGCATAGGGGGACTAACCGGGGAAAACAGAGTGCACCCGTGTCCGCGCACACACTTACCTACTTGCGCACTAATCCGCACTGTAATGTCTCCCGCGTCGATGGCTAGTCTCCGCTGAGATTGGCCACCAAGGTCGAACTCGGTCTGAAGGACTACTACTACCTAATATATATTTTTAATTAAATAAATATTTTTCCACCATATGAACTAGGTAGCTCGTGCCGTAAAGAAATTTGTAGCAGTCGATTTGGAGGCAAGCTATGTCCGGCACCTCTCATCGTCATCTTTTCTCTCTTCGGTCGTATCGGATTGCCGTCCCATAGCATTATGAGAGTGAGGGAAAACAGAGTGCACCCGTGTCTGCGCACACACTTACCTACTTGCGCACTAATCCGCACTATAACGTCTCCCGCATCGATGGCTAGTCTCCGCTGAGATTGGCCACCAAGGTCGAACTCGGTCTGAAGGACTACTACTACCTATATATATTTTTAATAAACAATCATAACGGAGCGTTTAAGGGCCTACCCTACCTCAAATTGCTTAGCATGATCCTCCGTTATGCCGAAAATACTGCAGCATTAATTTTGAAATAAATTTAGTTATGTTAAAGTTGAGGATTGATGCTAGGTCCTATGTTTGAAGCAAACAGATTACATAAAATTTTCTCTATAGGAAATAATTCAAAAGTTACCTCTAAACTGAACTATAAACCGCTGGTATTCAAAAAATACTTCAAATTAGATTATGAAACTTTGCATGATAACTGAACTAACTATCAAACAGGTCATGTTTTTTTTTATTTTATTATACCATTATTTTCACCGTAAAAAGCAATTACCTAAACTATTCGAGGTTTGTGAGCAGCACCCCACTCCATCTCGCTCTCACTCCAGCCGCGAGTAGTATGGTGCGAGCGAGTTTAAGTTCGAGGTTTGGATAGGCCCTTCAGCTACCATTCACATTTTCTATTGCCAAAAAAAATACTATCTATAATAGCGTGATAAATGAAATTATGTGTCTTGTCATAACATTTTAATATCGTGTTTATCGGTAATAAATATAAACTGACATTGATACTTTGATTCTTCTGTAAGAATTTTACAATGTCAACGTCGTGCTAGAAAAACAGCGGCCAAGTTCCATACCAGTTCCGTATTAACGGTTCCGTATAAAGGCCTACGCAGACCAGGATGGCATGGCAAGGGATTTCAATTTTTACCAATGGAGATATATATATATAGATATACGACAAAAATTGCTATGCTTTAAAATGATGCCATGGCATCGAAAGGGATTTCATTGCACGGCATTGAAAGACGCGCCACGGGCTCCCGCGGCGGGATCACAGGGTGGCAACTGCTATACATTTTAATTTCTTACTATTCAACACCATCTATCTACCAGGACATAAATTAAAAATGAACAGTGTTGCCAGCGTATATCGATTAAGCAATTGGTAGTATAGTTTAGTAGAAATGTAAGCGGATAATCTTGAATTTTGATCTATTGTGAGTTAGTTATTATTTATCGTTTTTTTTTTGCATTTGTAAAAGTTTTCCGATCATAGTATTTTATGAATGCTTTGTTCATATTGATAAAAAAGAAACTATTAGTAGAATTTACAAATATTATATGACTTTACTGGCTGATTTCATTGCTACCCTATAATCTGTGATTGCAAAAATGTCTGCCGTTGCGCCAATTTTTGTAATTATTTCGTTTGCTTCCCGAGTTTGAGTGTATTTTACGTCGAGTTTAGTTCGCTACTCCGTATTTACTACAAATATCGTGTGTCTCCTTTCTAAATCACGTCGAGTTGAGCCCCCTGTGTTGTTCCTCCGTGATTTAATCAACAAAATAACTAAGGCCCTCCGTTAGGAGTTTGGACCATATATTATTTAATTGTTTTGTGTAACAATGTCTCGAAACAAGTGTTGTGTGCCCGGCTGCCAAGTCGTCAAAGATGACGGTAATTAAAATGTTTTTATATCCTTCCGTATGTAATTAATTGCTGATTGCACCTAATTAACTGAAAATATTATACAAGATGGAACAGGACGATCACACCACGTGAAGAGTATCATGTTACCCGTATACAAAAAATCAATCAACTCCAATGAGATCTGATGTAGTTCTGAGTCCGTAGGTACTAGGTAAACATTTTACTACCTATCTACTAAAAAATCTATTCCAGCCGTTCTCAAGTGATGATAATCTTACATGCGGCAATTGAATTATGAGTAAAAATAAATGGCATAATAAAATATTTATGTTTCTGTTTCAGGTATTCCTCTACATCGTTTTACAGATCCAAAATCCAATCTTGAAAAATACATGACATGGGTTTCAACGATTGGCGGTCTACATCTGCTGCAAGATAAGAAATATGTTTACAACAATCTGCGAGTATGTCGTAAACATTTCAGAGCGGTTTACCTCTACCCAAACCACCAGCTTTGTAAATTAGCAATTCCAGAACTACAACTATCAGGTAAATTGTTATCCTCGTCACAGATATAGAATAGAATACTCTTTATTTGATATAATTATTCTGATGGCCATATCTCCTGAACCATAAAGCCTATACCCAAAAGGTTTAGGTACTTACTAAACGTAAACAATCTTCTCAGTTTTATTTATTTATGTGGAACACCATTAGTGATTACAATGAAACATAAAACATTTAAATGATAATTACATGAATATCACTATTACTTACAGCTCAAGAACAAGAAAGAGCACCTGAAAACCATCCATCAACATCTGCATCGCAGACTCAACTAATAATGGATGTAGATACACAAATGGAACAACAAGTGAGCTCTGAAAATCTCAGTCTAAACATGGATGTAGATATACCATTGGAACAACATGGAATACGGGAAAATCATCCTTCAACATCTTCTGTACAATCCAATCTTTTAAGCGTTGATCCAATACCAGTAACCAGACCTCGGTTACATCAAACTAGCATGGGTAAGATCCTGCATAATACTTATTTGTATAGTATATGGGGCTGGCAATTAGTGTCCGATCCTTATACACATGATTACAAACAACATTTGTTCTGCGATTTTCTAAAATAGTGAGTTTTATTTTTGTATGGACTAATTAAAATATTATTTAATATTTTTCATAAAAATAATAAAAAGTTAAACTCGTTATTCTAAAAACTCCTAGAACCAAGGTTGTTTGAGGTGGTCAGTTTAGGGTCTAACATGTTGATGTTGAATGTTAATTTTTTTTATTTTTATGTACTACATTTTCACCGGCAGCACCAGGGATTTGGGTAGCAGTTAGTTTTAGATTATTTTATAAGTTATTAAATTAACATACATAAACTCACGCCTTCTTCCCATCGGGGTAGGCAGAAACTACAGAACTCCACCTGCTACGATCCTTACATACTCCTTTTGCCTCGTTTGCGTTCATACATCTGTTCATCTGTTTGGTTCTTGTTTATTTATAATTAAACTAAATGCTTTATTATTATAATTTCAGGGTTTACCAGGCTGTCTGAAACTTCTAAACGCAAGAAACATTGCAAAAGCGCTAAACAAATTCAGCCTTGCAGAAGGATGACCCCCAAAAGGATAACAAAGACAAAAGCTTTCCAGATTGTTGCTAGAAACTTAAAAGATGAGAATGCAAAAACTTTTTTTCTTATGCAAGTTCAGCAAGCTGGGAAACGACATGCGAGAGGAAGAAGATTTACAACAGAGGAGAAAGTGTTGTCTTTATCTTTATATAAGCCTTCATCTAAAGCCTATAGGATTATGCGTAAGTTTTGCATTTTACCCAGCAGAAGAACTTTACAGAATATACTATACAAAGTGAAACTGGGTCCTGGTTACAATCAAAGAATTTTTAATCACTTGAAGGAGATTGTCGAAAAAATGCCACAGATACAGAGATACTGTTCATTGGTGTTTGATGAAATGGCCATTGCCCCATCATGTTCTTACAACAAAACGAGAGACTCTATTGAAGGCTTTGTGGATGATGGTGACCAAAAAGAAGATAAGTTTTGTGACCATGTGTTGGTGTTCATGATAAGAGGTATTGTCAAGGCATACAAGCAACCTGTTTATTACAGCTATTCAGCCGGTACAACTAAGACATTGGCTTTAAAAAAACAAATTATTGATGTCATCACAAAACTACAAGAAGCAGGTCTTAAAGTTGTAGCCACTATTTGTGACCAAGGTACAACAAATGTTGCTGCAATTAACAGTCTAGTTACAGACACCAAATCCACATACTTAAGAAAACATACAGAGTATAAAGAAGGCTTCTTCGAAGTTAATGAAGAAAAAATTTATTTCTTGCATGATCCTCCACATCTGTTGAAGTGCATTAGAAATAATTTGCTTTGCAAAAACTTAAATTATGTTATGGACGGCAAAACACAAACAGCAAAATGGAGCCATATCCAAAAACTATTTGCGAAGCCACCTAACTACAAAGGCTGTAAAATACTGCCAAAATTAACATCTCAGCATGTTATGCCCAATCACATACCAAAAATGAGGGTTAAGCACTGTGCACAAGTTTTCAGCCATTCTGTTGGCACGGCGTTAGGACCTATGACAGGTATGTATCAATATCCATAACATAATTTTGAAAGTAAATTTTGTAGATTTCGCATGAGATGACTTTTAGAGATGAACTAACAAAAAAACTGGATGCATATCCACTTTCTTTTCATTTTTATTAAATCTAATAACGATTGTGAACAACAAACCATAAGTAATGATAATGACTACAAATGGAATTTTTTCTTAATTTTCAGAGATGGGAGCATTGCCAGAAGAATGCACTCAAACTGCAGATTTATTAATATTCTTTGACAAATTATTTGATAGTCTGAATTGTGGGAGTTACGGATTTGTGCCGGGAAAACCGTTTAGATCCGCTGTCAAAGGTAATTCGGCTCATCATGAGCTCTGGAATGCCAGTTTGCCTGTATTAAAATCAATGAAATTTGATACTCCAAGGTACGTGCCATCATTGATGGGCTGGGTAAAAACCATAGAAAATATTAGAAAATTGGTCAAATTCCTTCATGAAAAAGGCATGAATGCCATATTGTTGCGCAGATTAAATCAAGATGCCCTCGAAAATTTCTTTGGAGCCATAAGAGCCCATGGATATGCGAATATCATGCCAAATTGCTCGTCCTTTGAAGCCTCGTATAAGACCTTATTATTAAACAATTTAACATCTAAACACTCTGTAGGTGCAAATTGCGAGGCTGACAATGACTTTTGTTTAGATTCATTAAAATATTTTTTGCTTGATGAGGAGGTGCAAATTAGCGACGAGGGCATCAATGTTGTGGACTATGAGCACATGTACATAGAGCTCGTAGACACGACGTCAGTGATAAATAAAAAAGATAAAGGCAATATAGAAAAATGCGCAGCAATAGGATATTGCAGTGGGTGGTTAGCACGTCAAGCCAAAAGCAAAGTTTACAAAAAATGTCAAACATGCCTTAAATCCATGGAAACTGAATATACAGAAAATTTCCATGGATTTATTAAAATAAAAGAATATGATAGCAAAAGATGGCTGTGCTATCCTACGAGGTGTTTGTTCGACTTCTTTGCACAAGTGGAAAACATAACTTTTAGCATTTTAAAATCATCACCTTTAAAAATTAATTTAGCTGAATATATCAAATTGGTGGTAACAATTAATATACATGTTAATTTTGTGACGTGCAAGACGCATAAAGATCGTTTAATCGAATATTTGATTAATAAAAGCATAATTTTTTTTATACATATATGGTGCAAAGAAGTCAGTCACCTCCTCACTGGCAAGGCTTTAGAGTATGATAAGGATGACCAATTCAAAAAAAAAGCCCATGATCACTATAAAAACAATAGAGGTCGGAAACGACTAAGGCAAACTGGCATTGAAGTTAATGTTTAGTTTTTTTTTAAGCTAAGCATGTACAGTTTTGTTATACCCAATAAATATTTAAATTTTATATTTGTTTTACTATCCTGGAAACAACAAGTTTAGTGTACTAACGAATTAGCTTTACCGAGTAGAATAATGTAGAATGGTTGAAAATTCTGTTGTAATAAAACAACCTAAAAAAATCAAATCTAGATTCTATAATCTAGTTTTATATTTTTTGGGTAGATTTTACTACAACAGAATTTTCAACCAATCTACATTATTTTACTTGGTACAATACAGCTATATATATACATACACTACTACTACTACCACTACTACTACATTGACAGATGGATAATGTATGTACTGGTAACTAGATGGCGCAGCCAAAGAAATGCTTAAGTTGCCAGTCTATCCCTAGTATATATAGTAGTCTATGGGCGGGATGCCGTGGCGTACTGCGGTAGGCAACGGCATGCCGAGGACGAGGACGCCGGCGCTGGTTGTGATATACCGCGGGGCGCGTGCGCCGTGGCAAGGCGCAGGAATGCCGCGGTGTCTAAGCGGCTAGTGTGCGCTGAGCCAGGGCTTGAAAACGATACCAATTCACATTAAAAGTAACGTTAAGTAACGGTATTTCCGTAGAGATACTTCGATATCGGTACAATTTGGTAGCGTTACTTAGTAGCATAACATAATAATAACGTTAAAATGTTTGGTAAAAATTACCGGTATTTTTAATGTTATTGTAAAAATAGCGGTAAAAAATTATCGGTATTATTTTGTTATTTTCCGTACTCAAAATACGCGCTTTGTCGTGGAGTTGCGGATACCAGCCCGTATTACCTATTACCTATTTTGTTATTTTATGCGACGTTGCCAGCCCGTCTCAAAGGCGGCCGCGGCCGGCGTGCGCGCGCGCCCCTCTCACTCTCACACGTTGTCGGCGCTGTTGCCATTTCGTTTGTCGTCTTCATATCTCTCACCGCTCACGGCAGTCGTACGCGCTTACAGAACACGGTGGACCAACCAACCAAGTATATCCTCAAGTACAAGAACAACACAGAATAGCAATGATAAGATAATATCTATTAAACGCGCAAATAGTCGTACGGCAGTCTTAGCGTCGATGCAATCTGACATTCTTTTGCGATTGGACGAGAGCGACGGTAACAAAACTAATTATAACGATAAAATTATCGTTACCTTAGATTTTAACGTTACGTATGTTTAACGGTAAAATGTGCCAGATATAACGTTAAATAATATAACGTTATTTATTAGTTAACGATACCTGCATCAGAAGGCTGTAACGATACCATATTTTTAACGGTATTTCAAGCCCTAGCGCTGACTGACGGCAAAATCCTTTGCCATCCCGTCCCGGTCTGCGTTGGCCTTCAGTGTACACACGGCTACACATCAAGCTATACATTTCCAGTATAAGCTGACCTCGCATTGTACGGAAATCCAATACAATGCGAGATCAGTATAAACTGGGAATGTATAGCTTGATGTGTAGCCGTGTATGTGTACAATAAGTATGTAAGCTCTACATAATATATTCGAGCCGGAGAGACAAACACATTTCTTGTACCCCTTTATTTTTTTATTTGATTTGTTTTTATAGCGGCTACAGTAGTAAGTACAAACTCTGTGAAAATTGCGAGAGTCTATCTATTACGGTTCAAAAGATACAGCTCTGTGACAGACGGACGGACATGGGCAGTGGACGTAGTAGGCTCTCGTTGGCACACTTTGGGTACGGAACCATAAAAATCATGGACAACGGAACGACGCCATGCAGGAAATAAATTACCTATAAACTGCCTACGCCTTTGTTTATTAATTCTTGTGTAACGTCTTTATACTCTTATTAACACACATAAAAAATAATAATTTAATCTTATTAACCGTTATTTATTTATTTTTTTGTTTTATGCATTTAAAGATTCTTCCTAATTTTAAAATAATATTGATGATTTGAATTTTTTTTATGAATTATAGATGACTAGCTTCTGAGTAGATTTCGACTAAATCCGTTCAGCCGTTTTAGCGTAAAAGCGTAACGAACAAACAAACTCACTTCCGCATTTATAATATTACTAGCTTCCGCCCGCGGCTTCGTCGATAAAATGTACCCTATGTCCTTGCACAGGATCCCATCTATCTCCTTGCCAAATTTTGTCGAAATCTGTTCAGTGGTTTAGGCGTGAAAAGGTAACATACACACTGAGTTACTTTCGAATTTATAATATTAGTATGGATTATTAAATTATTAATTAATATTATTATATTTTATTAAAAGTTTATCAATCTTTCAGGGCGCGCGGTTGCGCGGATCGGTCAAGTATCTTTGGATTGGATAGGTCAGGGACACGGCTGCCTGCTTTAGATTTACGTAGGTGTTAGGGGTAAGTAAATATCTACTGTATAAGCAGCCAATCAATTATGCAGGATTGCATGTGTTTTTTACCCGACTACGGCGAAGAAAAAAGGAGGGTTATGATTTTGACCGGTATGTAAGTATGTATGTAAGTATGTATGTATGTATGTATGTTCATCTGTTCCCTCCTATCTTCCAAACCACTTATCACAATTTGACAAATGAGGTATCGTTAGAAGCGTCGTGATTGTCCGCTGGTTATAGGCTATGTGACGTCACATTAAATTAAAAATGGCGCCCTCTAGAGGAAATAAAGCCAGGAACTATATTAATAATATAATATTGTTTAATCGTACTATGTTGGGTATCAAATGAAAGGGCTTAATGAGCACATTTCAAAAATATATATATTATAACTCCAAAAGAATTTAAAAAAAAATCAAGTAACAAAAACTAAAACCCAACTACGACTTAAAAGGTATAAACAAGACACCACAGACAGACAAATTAAAAATCCGGAGTCACACGTAATCTGTTCGATTTATGCCCTAACACGTGTGACTCCGGATTTTTAATTTGTCTGTCTGTGGTGTCTTGTTTATACCTTTTAAGTCGTAGTTGGGTTTTAGTTTTTGTTACTTGATTTTTTTACATAATTATGTAGGAATAATCGAGCAAGTATGCGCTCTCCTAAACGTTGCCTGCCGTGGAAATACAGGGCTTAAAAAAATATCCCATTGCCGTTATTTAAGCATTCTGTACATCAAATTAGTAATACATAATTATATTGAGTAAAAATTATTGCTGGGAAACGACTTGTTTCTACAAAACTTCTAGTAAAACTCTTCCTAGTTAGATGCAAGTGAATCAATCAATCTGCCTATTCTTTTCTCAATTATGTTGGGGTCGGCTTCCAGTCTAATCGGATGCAGCTGAATACCAGTATTTAACATGGAGCGACTGCCTATCTGACCTCCACAATCCAGTAACTGGGTTATACGATACCCCTGGGTAAGACTGGTTGTCAGACTTTCGGACACGGAGGAGTCTCGGTATGAAAAAAGATGGTTACCCATCCACGGACCAACCCCGGCAAGCGTAGCTTAACCTGATAGATCGACCCATGCGGATGTTATTACTTAGCTAAGCTCTTCCTAGTTAGATGCGAGTCTTAAAGGTTAAATCTATCGAGAAAGGCATAACTTAGCCAAAGCTAAGGTCAAGATCTCGCAATGACTTAGGAATCTAAGGCCTTAGCATTGAACGAGTTTAGTGACTGTTTTTATTAATTATAATATTATAATGTTATATCTCTTCCGCAATAATGATTTACATGAATGTTTTACACGCGAATTCTAAATCGTTTCCTCATAAAATTCCTTGACTCTACTCCACAGTAATATAAAAGTTTGTGGATTTATTATTATTTTAATTTATACTGAATTATGTATTTCAATTTTAATTAATATTCAATCATTTTTATGTTAGTTATTAAAATAAATTAAGAATTTGATCTCCTCATGACTAAAATAATTTTAAGATAATTTAATACTAACAAAATATGGACAGAATGAATGTCTGAATTAAACGAATTTTATTTTATTTTTATGTTTATTTATTATAATTATTTATTTTTATGTTAATATTATTATCCTCGTCTCGAAGACATTTTTGATCATGTGCTCAACTGATTTTAATATCACCTTACCTTACGATTTCTAATATTTTTAAGTCAAATGCTGGTTATATTATTCAGGGTCAAATTAAATTAGCTAGCGTAACGCGACAAGCGGTCGTTGACCCCAAAAAAAACTGCAACACCTGTTTTTTATTTTTATTTTATCATCGATATCCATCAAATGTGCGGAGTTTCACTAGCTGATTTAATTTGACCCTGAATTTAATAAACCTAATTGTAATTTCTTTATTTACGTTTTTTTTTTTTTTTTAAATGTCTTCTATTCCTACATTGTAGTACCTAGACAATCCAGAATATATAATATTATGTGCAAGTATATAAAAGTAAAAAATAAAAAATATATAAAGGGTAGAGCTCATTTACGAATGCATTCACCGCATTCACCTTACGTACTAAATGAATATTACTAAAATTAGATAACTACTAAGTTATCTAATTTTAGTAATATTCATTTAGTATTTATTTAATTAACCTCAGTATATTAATGTCACCTCTTCTTGGAAATGTCACCTCCAGACCTAGAGGCCCCTCAAATCTAGTTTCTTAATAATTTCATGAACTATGCTTTTTATTAGGGTTCCGTAAACGGTAAAAACGGGACCCTATTACTAAGGCTCCGCTGTCTGTCTGTCTGTCCGTCTGTCACCAGGCTATATCTCATGAACCGTGATAGTTAGACAGTTGAAATTTTCACAGATGATGTATTTCTGTTGCCGCTATAACATACTAAAAACCAAATAAAATAAATATTTAAGGGGGCTCCCATACAAGAAACTTGATTTTTTGCTCGTTTTTAGTCGATATCGATAACGGCAATAGGTAGACGCTTGAAATATTCACAGAATATTTTTGTTACATATTCTCTTTAAAAATAAATAATTTAATTAAAATAAATCAAATATTTAAGGGGGGCTCCCATACAACAAACTTGATTTTTTTGCCGTTTTAATAGATAATGGTACGGAACCCTTCGTGCGCGAGTCTGACTCGCACTTGGCCGGTATTTTAGGTTTATTTCATTCCCCTCCGCTTACAATTTATGTCTCCTCAACCTTATAATGTCACCTCCGTGAGCTTATATGTATTCTTCATAGGAGTGAGGCGTATTTATCGTCACAGATAGAAATCACAGATATTAAAAAATAGCAGATAGCAATAATTGCTCCTAACGATAAAAAATATCTGTTACTTAAAATCACAGATCCTCAAGACTGTTACCGCGGCTGTTACTGTTAAAACTTCGGATACGATTTTCGACTTTAACGAAAAGAAATAAAAAAGACATTTTTTTTTTTTAAAACAACATTCAATTGAGTTAAGTACGTTTTTATCATCCGTACAAAAATAACAGGCTATAATTTTATAACAGATAGATACGATTTTCGACTTTAAACCAAAAGAAATAAAGAAGATATTCGATTGAGATACGTATTTATCGTCCGTACAAAAATAACAGGCTGTGATTTAATAACAGATATTTGGATCTGTTATTATTTTGTCACAGTCACAGTGATCACAGATATCGTGTTACACCTGTTACAACCCATCTCTAATTCTTCATTATTACATCGTATCCCGCTATTTTTGTTCGATAAACCCTATGGTTTTAGAACCTTTTATAGATAAAGATAAAGATATATTTATTTGTAGAGGATTCATATTATATCATGGGTGTATATAAAGTCTTGAATGCAACTGTACATAATTAGGTATTAAAACATTCATGTGGTAAACCCACATTCGTGTTTTAATACCCCTTAATATACAACAGTTGCATTAAGGGGGATGCGCTAGGGTGGCCCGCGAAATTCAAATTTTCTTACGTTTTTTGCTATTTGCAGGTCAGTATCAGGTTGAATGTTGATCTAAATATTATTAGCGCTCGTAACAAATATGGATTTACAGAATTATAAACATTAAAATCGTATGTATTGAATGACTATTTCATGAAATCATGACATTTAGCACTTTCATGAACTTGGAGAGTTGTATTGCTGATTCTAATGTTTATAATTCTGTAAATCCATGTTTTTTATGAGCGCCAATAATATTTAGATCAACATACAACCTGATACTGACCTGCAAATAGCATAAAACGTAAGAAAATTTGAATTTCGCGGGCCACCCTAGCGCATCAACCTTAATAACTATTATGCTAAGCCACATTCTATTTTGCACCATGAAAGTGTCAGTGTCAGTGTCAAAACTTTAAAAGTTGATGAACTTTTCAAGAGCTTCACTAGAAAATTACGTATTTCTTGTAATTCTTCGAAAATTATCTTTTTACAAATTGAATTTATTTTTGACGAATGTCAAAAGCATTTAAGGGGAGGAGGGCCTAGACAAAGTGACATTCTAACATTGATAACGCTGATGGAAAAGTAAAAAATGTATTGGATTTGACATAATTATGCTACCGAAAACCTTATGTCAATCCTGTTGAAAGTCGTTGTAGAAATACGAAACGCTTTGAAAGGGATTGCCACTTTTCTACTACGGCGATAATATCAGGGTATAATAAAACTATCTATTTATATAATATAATAAATAATATCTGGGTATATCGACCCCAATCTACGGATGTTCGCAATAATTTGATTAGTAAAAAACAATATATATAGGTAAAGAATCTAATTAAGTAGGTATTATTTTGAAATACTTTTAATTACTTATTGATAATTTTCAATAATTAAGATATACTTTTTCAATTTTAATTAGGTAAGTAATCTTAATTTAGTATTGAGTTAGAACACTTAATAAAATAATATTATCAATAAGTAAGTACCTAATCAAGATTATTTTAGAAAAAATAATAGTACAAAATTTGTATAAACGTACCTTAATTTGATTCAAAATATCATCGTCCAATAACTCCAAATTTATAATCAAAGAGAGTTAAAAAAAAACTAAAAAGTAGCTTTTTCACAATCACACACGGGGTTTTTAGTCAAACAAAGCTTCTATTTTTAAAATTAAACAAAAAACAAAAACTGTTCTCGATTTGAATTTTGCTCGCGTTTCGAAATAAGAACAATGTACGGACGTGTGTTACGCGACACGCATGCGCTCAACTAGCGGACCAAGTTTAAGGACAACGCGGTGTCTGCGACTGACCGGGGTCAGTATGCGAGAAGCAAGCAGTATAATTTATTATAAATGACTATTTTTTGTCTACGGTCTACACATGTGCCATTTCATTTCAATCCGTTCAGCCGTTTTAGCGTGAGAGCGTAACAAACAAACAAACTCACTACCGCATTTACAGGGTTAAATTTTAGTCGTTTAAATCCTCTTAAGGGGTCATTGTACTCATCTTTATGAACAACTTTCAATAAGGGACCAACACTAATATCGCGAGAAAAAAATCTGCTGTGCCATACATTTATGTTCACATAGCTCGTCAACATGTAAGGGAATGGCTGATTTTTTTACATGACCGATTTTTGACCTGCCGCCGCCGCCGACGGATTTTGTCTGGCGTTGTCATTTGTCCAAACTTTGACTAAAGTTAAACAATTACTGAGATTTAAAATTAAAATGTTCAGATTTTTATGCCAGCTTTATGTCAAAACTTTTCAAATTTCGAAATGATAACCCTACTCCTTGTAAAAAGTTTGAGGTCTAGGTATGCGAGACGCAGATGCATACAAAAAACTAACCAAAATCAATAATGTTATTGTTAAAAATATTTGATCATAAAAACATCCCAAGTTGTCTTTTTAAATGATTAGGTCACTTGACTTTTAGATGTAAAAATACTTAAATTAAGTATTCAATTATTAACATTACTTAAGATATTATTGGTTCATTTGGTTCATTTTATTTGCGATGCAATTGTGTAAGTCTTCAGCCAAGATGACGACTATACAATAGGGTGGAGCGTCAATATTTTTAATTCTTTTTCAATATTGAATATCACTAGAATGTTTCATTGCACCCTCAATTACATAAAAAAAATAATCAAAAAAATATTGGAACTTATTTTTAGCCCTCTATTGCCGCTTGAAGATTATGAAAAACCAATAATGAGCTATTTATAAAACATCGTACTTATAATTAAAACATAAACTTTTTTTTATTGTTATTGTAACTCATAATACCCTAATTTATGACTAATTTTATATAACAAAGGTCAATTTACTGATAAACGGCACACAAAGGTACGTTAATTCGGACGTCAATGTGAAGAAAATGAACAAATATTGCGGGTATCCTTTGTAAGTTGAGTTTTAGATTTTAGTTAATAAAATGAGTGTTTTAGTGTTAATAGTACGCTGAAATATAATAGTATTTTTATTTTTATAACATTCTGTATATGCTTAAAGATATGCCTAATTTCCTTAAATTGTGGCAACTTTGAGCTAAAGTAGAGGGCTAAAATATATGTCCAAAAAATTAAACAAAAATATATTGACTTATAATTTAGCCAAATGCAACTTTGTGCAGGTATTCAAAATCGATTCGATGTCATTTTTTTTTCTCCATACATTGACGCTCCACCCTACTATACAATACGATAATAACGAGTTGTTCCGAAGGAGTAACCAAATATATTTTTTTACGTTTTTCTCCTTAAGAATCAAAATAAATGACTAACTCCATATTATGTCATGTAAATGGTCTAATTGATACTTTGACTTTGACAATAGCTTGCCAAAATTAATACGAGCATGCTAATAAAGATGTCAAAAACAATTTGTATGACAATGCCTGTTTTTTGGTGCACGACCGAACCATTGCTAGATGTAAATTAAAGGACAATGCCAAGAATTGGCTCGAATTGTATGGAGCGTCCGACAGAATTTCTATAATAATGATAATTCATAATAAAAAACAGTACCTAAGAATTATACAATGTAAATAAAATCTGTAGAACCACACTGTTGAAAAGTCATTTTAAATAGTTATTCAATTTAACAACACATTCCATGGCTACTATTTCAACTAGAAATGTTGCCAATACCAAAATAAAACAATATCGATACGAAATTGCACTTTCGAATCGATTACAATAATATCAATATGAATATACGTAAGTGAATTTATTACTTACATAATCGTTACTCGTAAATAAATAA
The DNA here is from genome assembly GCA_947363905.1 of Lithophane semibrunnea. NCBI lineage: Eukaryota > Metazoa > Arthropoda > Insecta > Lepidoptera > Noctuidae > Lithophane > Lithophane semibrunnea. The sequence goes on from OX376208.1 coordinate 2,696,214, forward strand.
ATAAATAGCGTTTAGTTATATTTTTGAATAAGTTTATTATATTTTATAGTAATGTAATAATTAAAAATATTTTTAATTCGATTATCGAAACGGTTTAGAATCGTTTATTCCTAACAAAGTAATTATAGTGCTGGCTATTTATGTAAAACTTTAACTGGCATTTGTAATTTTCAAAAAAGTTTGACTTCTTCCGCGTGGTTTCACGAGTAACGAAGTATTTTCGTATTTTTTTGAGTCTTGTGTTTGTATATTGCTGTGTTCCTGGACTCCGATTTTTCTACCATTAACGACTACCTTGGCTGTTGACACTGAGGATAATTTATGCTAAAAGTCATGAATAGTTTATAATTATCATGATATCGTTAATATCAGAAGTGTCAAGTGGTCAACTTAAAAAAAAACTATATATTTTTTTGGTGTGCTTCTAATAGAAAACTAATTATACTATCAAATTCTATATTTATTTTCCTTTTTTATGAAATATATGTAGTTCATCTTTGTCGGTTCTGGCCGAGTCTTGTGGGAAGCCCTGGCATTCTCCTTTATGTTTTAAATAAATTATCAAATACAATTTTTTGTATTTCCGTGTGTGTAATATGTAATTTATGTAGATTTTTTTTTATTTCCGGGTTTTATTGTTTTATGATTTTAAATTCTGTGATTACTTAAACTCACGCACTGACTTATTAGTTACTTTTACAATGTTTGTAAATATATGAGCACCATTGTAGGTATCTATTACATAATTAATTTATTAATTGAGTTACCTATTTATAATAATTATATCTTTTATATAAATTTTAATAAACTAAAAAAGTTTTTTTTTTGCGTTTGGAATGAAATACTCATGGATATCCACCGCCCTGGGGGCGAGCAGAGGGGTCAGACTCTTACTTCAACTACCTTCGGTCGGGATGCTGGAGCACTTGCGCAGTTCATTACGCTCACCTGGCCTCATAACATCATCATCATCTTTTCAGCCGAAAGACGTCCAATGCTGGACATAGTGTTTCGAGTTATAAATCGAACAGATTACGTGTGACTTCGGATTTTTAATTTGTCTGTCTGTGGTGTCTTGTTTATACCTTTCTAGTTGATTGATATTTTTGTCGTAGTTGGTTTTCGTTTTTAATACAATTTTTTTTTTTGGGTTTATACTTGTAACATAAATATATTTGAAATGTGCAAATTAAGCCCTTTAATTTGATACCCAACATGGAATGATTTTTTTTTAGTTCTCGACTTTGTCGTTTAGAGGGTGCCATTTTAATTTAGTCGTCACATAGCCAGCGGACGATCAAGACGCTTCAAACGAAACCTCATTTGTCTCAACCTCTTTCACTACTCAACACTTACACAAAATCACGCGCAAATACACACACACATTCCTACACAATCATTTGATAATCATCATCTGCCTAGCCTTTTTCCAACTATGTTGGGGTCGGCTTCCAGTCTAATCGGATGCAGCTGAATACCAGTATTTTACATGGAGCGACTGCCTATCGGACCTCCACAACCCAATAACTGGGTAATATGATACCCCTTGGTAAGACTGGTTGCCAGACTGTCGGGCTTCTGACGACCAGTAACGACTGTCAAAGATCCACAAATGACAGACGGGACCAACGGCTTAACGTGCTGTCCGAGGCACGGAGGAGTCTCGATCCATGGACTAACCCCGGCAAGTGTAGCTTAACCCGACGAATCGATCCGTGCGGCTGTTATTACTTAGCCACGAGCTCCTCCACATAATCATTTTATAATATTAAGAATATTCTCATTTAAGGTTTGATGCATCTTTTTGCATGTTTTTTTGGCTATTATGTATCTTTGTCTCCTCTGTGGGGTCTGGCGCTGTATGCCGAGATACAGGACTCGTCCTAGTTCGGCTACAGATGCTCCCATGTTATATACTCCCAATCCTAAATACTAGCCTTTAAGGGCAGATTTTACCAAAGTCAGATATCTTTTATCCGTGGAATAAAAATGGCGTCTGACGGTTTTTGTATGGAAAAACTGTCAAAAATTCAAAATTAATTCGAAGGATAAGACTTATACTCGGTATAAAAGTATGGTGAAATTCGCCCTAAGTATGTGTAATTCGTTTTATTATTTTTGTTGTTGAAATAAATTATTAAATTAAATAAAAAATTTGCTTCACCGTAGTCGGGTAAAAAATAATTTTCTTTAATTTTCAAAAAGTATCTTGTGCTTTACTTTAAAAACTGAATGCAAAAACAATTGAAAGTCAAAAAATCGATAAAAGGTAGGTGTACACTTTTAATTTCATTTTAATGTATCCATGATAATTTCTATAACACATATACAACTGTATACATTATTATTGAAATTGTCATGGATACTTAAAAATTACATTGCAAGTGACAACTTTTTACTGATTTTGTTTCGTTTATATATTAATATGAAATCAATGTATATCCAGTTTTGACACAGTTTGTGGTTAGATAATTTTGAAAAATCGTACACATATTTTTGGAATGGTAGAAGTTAAGATATTTTAGAAAATGTGACAATGTATACATATTATTGCTCGTGACTACGCAATCAGGGTGCCGGGACAACTGTAGCTTACCATTAGAGAAAGAATTTTTGAGAATCGGATCAGCAGTTCCGAAGATTACCCACATACAAGCTCACAAATCTTACCTCTTTGTAATATTATTTTTTTTCCGTTAGTAGCTAACCTACCTTAGTTTTTCGTAATATCTGGGTAACTACTTTTCCAGAGGTCTCCAGTCCAAACCTCTGCCCACCGTAATAAGCAGTTTTTGTACTGTAATCTTCAAAAATGTACGAAACAGACAGAGATAGTTCCTATAAGATGATAACTTAAATTCTAATCCTAACTAATATTCTACAGTATGCAAGGGGGTAAACACCATTGTCACTCAAATCATAGGTAGTTGACTTAAATATAAAAATAAATGACTCAGTAACAACAAAAAAAACATTATTTTCATTAAAAGATTTTAAATAGTAAATATCCGTCACTGTCCCGATACTCATGGATACGCGTACGAGAGAGCTGCAAAACATCTGACGGCCGGTCATGTAACGTCCCGCGCGCCCCGCCCGCCCCCGTCGACCGCCGGCCGCCGCGGGTATTTTGCCAATTTAGGCGGCCAATATTATTTTGTTTCTTTTTATATATTAAATTTGGTTTTTATATCTTTCATTAGTTGTAAAATCTTTTAGGAGTGCATAGATTTAAAAAAAAAATGAAATTATGAACAGTATGTATTTAAAAAGAAAAACAAAACAAGTATAAAAACCACAAATTATTAAAATCTTATCAAAGCTCTTCGTCAGTCATTTCCTCCGCAGATTCCTCTGAAGAACTTCCGCAGTTGGCATTGGGCTCAGCAGAAAGAAGCATTTCTATTGCTTCTTTGCTATGCGGCATTGATCTTTTATTTGGTTTCGGCCTTATACTCGTAATCAGAGGATCAGAGCTGAGCAATAATCTATTCAGTACATCTAAATTACACTGCTCTCTAGAATTTTCTAGCAGAATTGATGCGGTACAAACGGAAGTGCTTGTTCCGCGCCTCTGCTGCTTCTTCGCACATCAATCCTATAGGCAACAGTGCTTTCTCCATGACCGTTGCACCATGGATTAATATCTTGTGCATTGTGGGTGTCATTGGATGCCAGGGGTATAACTCCACATACATTTTGGCGGTATCATAGCCGTAAACAGCAAATTTTTTTAAATCAGCTTTATGGCCGCTAGTGATTACCTCCAAAATCACTTTTATCCGTATAATAAAATTGTAGTCGACACCGGTAATTTCAGCTGCCATCTCTGGATCAGCGAAAAATCTCCTGCTGGTGTTACCATCGTTGGTGTTGCCGAATCCAGCTTTTGGAACATCAACGATCAAGCCCGTTTTCTCTCGGAATTTCGCCTGTATTTCTGCCTTTTTCTGCTTAACAATTTCTTTGTCACTTTCCGATCTTAACTGCCACTTTTGCACGGGAATTTTGTATGACAAATGGAGAATACTCTCGAATAACCGTATTCTAGCGTGCAGTACCGATAGGCCAAACTGCAATGCTTCTGTGTCTACAGTATTTTTGACATTAAGATCATTGAACTGCTTTGAAGTAGCACCACAAATGTAGCATCTCATAGTTGAGGTAGTTGAAGTAGCAGCATTGCATACTTTGGCATCGACCATAGTCAGCGATGATACATGTTTCATAGAAATAGAGGTCTCTCCAAGTACAAATTCGCTATTTATCAAATTATTTATAGCGTCTTCTATGTAAGCGATTTCAGACTTTGTGATATCCACTGTTTCTTTCAAAAATCTAATCCTCATTGGTCGACAGTATCGTGGCGAAGAGGGAGTTGGGTTTTGCCACAGAACTTTTTTGTTTATTCTAGAAAACAATTGTAGTGGAACAAAACAACTTTGAAAAATACTGCTATCAAATGAGTCTTCATCTTGCCTTTTTTGTTTAAATTGCGCTTGTTGAGACCCATCACATCCCCACTTTGAAATCAGCGTCAATGATTTCCGCTCTTCTTCAGTTAATTCAACTAATATATCCTGCAGATATGTAGACAAACGTTTAGCTGTGTGATCCAATAAATGTTGCAAGTTAATTTCAGCACATGTTTCAGTTACCCGATAGGATTCTTTTCCCGGATAACAAGCTTTTTTCCATTGCTGTAATATGGTGTAACTTGGGTAATACTTCTTGTTAGTACTCTTTATTATTTCATATTGTCGTCTTGAGAGGTCGGCTTCCACGAACATTGAGAGGGCGGCCATTGGATCTAGTTGTGACGCTTTTTCGAGCTTTGATTTTTTGTATGCTTCCTGGTATGCTTGGGCTGTCTGCGGAGAGTTTGTTATGTCTTTGAGAATACTCGACGCAATTCGCTTTCCATAACTTTGAAGGGACGTTTGAGCAGCACACATTAGCACATCTTTTTCAACAGCACTGCGCACTTCCATTGTCTTTCTGCGTTTGCTCCTTTCACTGGATTCTTGAAATGATTTTGTTGGTCGACCAGAAGAACGCCGTTTTATCATTACTATTTCGAATGTCCCTTCTAACCATTTTTCGTTTTTTTTAAGGAAAAGTTTCTCTTTCTTGTGCGCTCCTGTCCACCTTTTTTTAAACTGGGACTTTAAATAAGAGAACTTATGCTGAACTTCCTTCATTTGCTCTTTACAATATTCATCTTGCGATAAAATATCTCTCAATATAACTCAACTTTTCGTCAAAATTTGGCAACTCTTGCTCTTGCATTTTGTCAAAAAGAAATCTACGCGTTATTACTCGAGCCCCTGAGTTACCCGCGGATCCTGAAACGAAACAAAAAACCGTTTAAAGTAAATTAAAATAAAAAATTAAATCACGTGGTTTTTTAATGTCGCCTTTGAAACCCCAAGAATGTCAACTTCACGGGAGATCACGGTCAGTGTTGATTTGATAACTGAGTACAAACACTCTTGTTTCATTTGCAATCTACTAAACAGCTGGGACGCACCCTGAAGTATAACAAAAACCTTTTTGAAAATAAAAAAAGGGGTAATTTTACAATAATTTTGAGTACTGTTTCGAACCTCAAAAACATTATGAGTTATTCGAAAAAATTACATAAAACTAATATATTATAATGTGTTCTTACCTGATGTACTCGAATCCATCACAGTTTTATTTAAAGCAACTCCAGAACAAAAAATATTCACTGTTTAAATAACTGTTTTTCACAATTTGCCAAAATGGATACGTGTACTTAGCAGAACGATCGCATTCCGACTGAGACACCGGCGCGGGCGCATACAAATGGGTATCAGGAAGGGTCGGCTATTGTTCTATGTCTATTCAACATTGTCAAGTAACACTTTTTTTCTACCTGAGACAAGTTTTAAGAAATCGATTTATGGCCGCCTAAATTGCTAGAATACCCGTATGTGCGCCGTGTTGAGATGCAAGTTCGTTGCCCTTGCGTGTAGGGTGAAATATTCTTGTGGAAAAATGTAAATTTTCTTTAAAAAAAAAAGTTGTATTTTTCCATTGATTTTACGTTCTATAAATGAAACCAAACCACTGGTTTCAAGGATAACGGTGTTTACACTAACACCCTGTATATGTGAAAGTGTGTGTGTTTGCTTGTTGGTTTCGCTTTCTCGCTAGAATGGCTGAACGGATTTAGATGAAATTACGGCACATGGGTAGACCAGACACGCACTTTACTTTGTGTAATTTAAAAAATCTGTGAAAGAAAACATCGTAGGTTTCATCACGACGTTTTCCTTTACATATGTATACATCTTTTTGAGGCTGACTGGATCTACGTATAATATGCAGGTAACTAAGGTAGTTAGCTAGGTACATAATAAACTTGTTTCTTGATTAATATTGACAAACAAACAACGTACCTACTATTAGCATAATTCATTACTAGTACTTTGTTAATTACTTTGACAAGCAAACTCGACTGCTGAATGTAGTCATGGGATCATAGGATTGATTCCCAAGTCAGGCCAAGTATTTTCGACTTTTTCCATTTATTTGTGGAAGGAATTTGCAGCTCTGATGTGGAACTAATGCCCGATAATTGGTTAAGACATTAAGCCAATGGAATCTTGAGAATTTTAATGATGTATTGCCAAATCCGAAGCACAATTTATTTCTAGGTCAGTGTACCAACCTAAGACGTGGGACATACACAAGTGGCGTGGCGCGGGCGAGGCGAAGACGACGGTGTGGCGCCGATCATGTTTTGCCTGCGCCACGCCCGCGCCACGCCGTCTGTGTACCTATTGTTTCGCGACTCGTCTTTCCTATACATTTTGTATAAAATAATGTAAGAAACGGCGCGGCAACGCACGCGCCGCCAGGCCCGCGCCACTCGCCACTTGGTCTGTCCTGCCTGCACCTTAGCCGCTTATTCACATCCATTTTCAAGTATGAACGTCAAACCTAGGGCTTCTGCATTTCTAACTAAGCTAACTGGATTCATCATCGATACCTACCTACCTATCTTAATCTATACATTTTGTAGTACTCGACTCTTTTCGCGTTTGTCTGTGTGTCCGCGTTGTTCTTCAAAACTTCGCAACGGATTTTGCGTTCGGCAGTCGCGATTTCGACTGCTAGTCAAAGTAATTAACAATGGACTATTAATGAATTATACTAATAGTACTTTGTATGTCAGTCAGTATTAATCAAGAAACAAGTTTTTAAATACTTCACTAGCTAATTACCTGAGGAGCTCCTGGCTAAGTAATAACAGCCGCACGGGTCGATCCATCAGGTAAGGCTACGCTTGCTGGTGTTGGTCCGTCGATGGGTGACCATCTTTACATACCGAGACTCCTCCGTGTTTCGGAAAGCACGTTAAGCCGTTGGTCCCGGCTGTCATTTGTGGATTTTTGACAGTAGTTACGGGTCGTCAGAAGCTCGAAAGTCTGACAACCAGTCTTACCAAGGGGTATCGTATAACCCAGTTACTGGATTGTGGAGCTCAGATAGGCAGTCGCTCCATGTAAAATACTGGTATTCAGCTGCATCCGGTTAGACTGGAAACCGTCCCTTTTGTGGCCCTTTTGTGAGCTAGGTAGATGACTAGATAACTACCTGAGCATGTCCCTACAGATGTATGTACTCATCGACAAGAGTTCATTCGTGATCGTCTACGTCATGTGTTCCTTATATTGTATCAATTTGTTGCCACAGTTAAATACCCAATGTGTTCTGCACCAGTGTTAGTGAGAGACGGAGCTATACAAGGCCGCTAGCACCATTCTTTTTTCGCAATGGAATAATGATGGCATTAATACTTCATAGTCCACCTACTGAGACCAAACATAAAACTAAGACAGAACCCTGCGAACAAAACAGTGAAGCTCGCCAAAACTACACCTCCGCTTGCAATTTACAATCAAACTACACCTCATTAACAATTTCTAAGCTGCACAAGGCTTTATGCTGGTGAAATCGCAAGGCGCAGCTACACTCGCGACAATCTAAGAAGTCCGTTTTGACGTTTCATTCTCGTAATTGTAATAAAACGTTATGCCTTGAGAATCAGTTTTAAGCAATGTAGATATTATGTCGTCGATTACAAACTCTCTAAGTATGTTTAATCGATATGTCTCGAGAATCAGTTTATAAAAAAACTTTTTTTTTTTCATCGCTACACTAAGGATTTTTATACCTTTCAAAACGGACTTCTTAAATTGTCGCGAGTCTAGTTCAAAAAAATTAAAGTACTTAATAAAAACTAACCCAACTATGACTAAAAAGGTATAAACAAGTCACCACAGACAGACAAATGAAAAATCCTGAAATGTGCTCATTAAGCCCAACATGTTACGATTAAACAATTTTTTTTTTAGTTCCTGACTTTATGTTCTCTAGAGGACGCCATTAATTTAATGTGACCTCATAGCCTGTAACCAGCGGACGATCAAGACGCTTCAAACGATACCTCATTTGTCAAATTGTGATGAGTGGTTTAGAAGATAGGAGGGATTAGATGAACATACATACACACATACATACATACCGGTCAAAATCATAACCCTCCTTTTTCTTTACCCTAGTCGGTTAATAAATAAGTGAGAGATAAATTAAATCTAAAACGACACTCAATGATCCTGACTACCGTTAGTGACAGCTATAGTGTGCCTACCGCTGGATGGCGATATTATGCATGAACAAATAACAAGAATGTGGCTTTGAATATTTTAAGTGAGATTTGACATTATAATATTGAAGGAGGTACTAGCGGTGCCCCCGGCTAGGCATGAGTACATCTCTAAGATACTCTTCGAACTGAACAGACAGCCTTGCTGCTGGGGAGTTTGTTGGGTCCATAACCTGATGGTTTATTGGAAGGAAAATAAGAACATTATGAAGATCATGTAAAAAGTTTTTAATTTTCACTTTTTAGTTGTGGTACCTACCCCACACCAGTTACTACCTGCTATGTAAATACAGTACAGTGACGGAAACAAATAATTATATCGTCTACATAGACTAAGTGGGAAAAAAAATTCGTAATATTGAAGCTAGCTCAAAAACTATGCAGGCAAACTTAATAAAATTGATATGGGACCACCTCGGGAGTATACGCTTTCGAACTAAAAAACAGTTTTTAAAATCGGTTCACAAACGGCGGAGTAATCGGTAAACATACATAAAAATTAAAAAAAATACAAAAAAAACAATCATTCGAACGTAGTACCTCCTCCTTTTTTGAAGTCGGTAAAAAGGGTGGTGATTTACATGTGCATGTGTCTACTTAATTTATATACCAAACACATATACCTACCGAACAAAATACACACATATTAAACCCAAAAAACATTTCATTTTGTTCAGGGATTTAGAGATAAACGATGGTATGCTATTTCTGTCAAAAATTTGTTCAGAGACTTTAGAGACGAAGAATTTTATGCTTTTTTTACTATAACTTTGTTTAGCGACTTTTGAAAAGTGATGGTCACCTACTTATGACCTTTTATGATAATCATTCATTTCTGGCGCTTGTCATGTTGAGCGATTTAGGTATAATACGGTGTACAGCGATTTTGAAAATCTCCACCCAGGTCATATGATGATTTCCCACCCTCAAAAAAAAAAGTATCATAATTGTATGTATCATATAATGATTCACCACCGTAACAAAATGACAGTAACACAGACATATATGACAACTTCAACAGTTGCGCCACTTCTTCTTCCCAGCTAAAGCACTAGGAAGTGGTGAAGGGTGGGCGTTTTGGGAGACTGTCTTATGTAATTTTGACGTTCGAAAAGTGCTGATTCTCAGCCTAGTTTGAATAAATCACTTTTGATTTTGATTGATTTTTTATAGGCGTACTAGAGAACAGATTTTTTTCTTTTTTAAGTATAATTTTTGATATATTCACTTTAAAAACAATATAATTATTATACAATATATAATTAGTTAAATAATAGTTAGTTGTATAATAATTATAATTCTTGTTTTTAAAGAGAACAGATTAAACAGAGAGAACGATAATTCGACACAGAAAGTGCAGTTTTACCCAACCACGGCAAAGCCAAAGGAGGGTTAAGTTATGATTTTAACAGGTGTATTCATCTGTTCTCTCATAACTCCCAAACACCTCATAGTATTTATTTTCCCGCCCGAAACGTGCGAATCGACACTTTTTACGCCGGTAGCACACCTCCGCCTCGAAATCATAGCAGCGAAAAATTCGTATAGTGGAACATACCGCGAGTCAGTAGGTACAACCCGTGCGCATTAACATGGCACCTGGCTTAATGACGTCTGGAGCTACCCGCGCCCCGCCCCTCCGACACCGTGAGGGGAGCGGGGGGAGTATTGAGTTCCGAGCCAGGTGCCATGTTAATGCGCACGGGTTGTACAGTTCAACTACTGCGGTTTCGCTGTTATGATTTCGCAGCGGAGGTGTGCTACCAGAGTTAATAATATTGCGTTGGTTTGTAGTGTTAGCTCCGTAAATGTCGTTGATGTTGCGTGCCGCTTGTGCCGCGTTGCTGCCACGACGGTACTCATATTCCATAATTACTCGAATTTTTAACATATCCATGACATGATGACGAAAAAGATTGAAATGCGATGAAAATGTAACACTAATCATTAAACAAATGACTTTCGTTTGAAAAAAGAATTCCATGTTTTTAAAATAAAATTAATTTGAAATTAGAATTCTTAGCCAAACAAAAATTACTTTGATTTGAAATGGCCAGTACTGCAGACCGGCAATTTCATAGGTAAAGACCTATTATTATTTTTTCTTAAGGCGATTCGCACGAATTTAATTTATTTGTAGGCGAATCGATAACTCCAGAAATCGATCGATATATTTATATAGATAAGTATATGCTTTATGATCTCTCCTTTATGTGTATGATCTCTCCTTCACGCTTTAATCCATCCAAAGGTTGTCTGTAAAAGATCGCTCTTAGCGATAAGACCGCCCATTGTGTCACCCTATGTTAAATTTCTACATTTGTATCTGTATTTTTTATGGTGTACATAATAAAGAGTATTCTATCTATCTATCGATTCGCCTACAAATAAATTAACTTTTGCATTGCATGACGTGTTCCGTTTCGCCAATTTTGGCACAAAGCTCTAAAACCAACGAATATTGGCACCACATGCTCTGTTTATACCAAAACAAGCAAAAGTTTTTAATAAAGAAAATATCAGTTTACCGCATTTTTATGTCCTCATTTCGTCGATGTGAGGAATTTTATATCACAGATGAAACGTTTCTTCTATTTTACATGTATTTTATATTTAATTTGCTGATAGAGAACTATCAAAGAATAGTTTTGTAGCTCAATCGCATGGAAAATGGGAGAATGTTCGAAGTTCAAGTACTGTCAGGGAAATCGATTCTTGATCAAATTCACTTTGATCAAGATCTTTTGATTCAATTTGATCACGTCAATTTAGTTATCTACATCAATTATTTTTTCCTGTGGTAAAACCAATTCATGCAACTGTCAAAGAATGACATGTGTGATTTGAATATAAATAAGTACTTAAGGATGGTCACTTTTATTAACAATAATTATTTTCCCTAACTTGACATACACTAAACTATTTAGGAAAGTAGTGGATGGTTTACTTATTTACATAAAGAAGTATTTATCTTCCCGCTCAACTGTCGATTGGCCTTAAGAAGGCGATAACAATTATAATTCTATTGTCTCGTTAGTGACAGTTGGAGGTTCAAAACCAAAATTCAGCCAGAGAACGGATATAAGAGAAACGCAGGTGCTTCGGAATTACACTATAATTTACAAACACAACGAGACGAGTTACAAATCACATTAAAATCAAACAGCTCAAACAGAGTTCTTGAGTTACAATGCGCGCACATTAGTTCGCTGACGGGTAGCTCACGGCTCACTGACAGCAACACACACACACACAAACACACATTCCGCCAATGTTACTTGAACTTTCGCGGGCGCCCTCTGGGTTGCCAATTTTATTCTGCCGCACGCTATAAAAATCAATTCTTCAAGCATACAGGTTAGTCAAAGTCAAAGTCAAATAATTTGTTTCAAGTAGGATCATTAAGGGCACTTTTGAACGTCTAATACATAGAAATAGAACTGATTCTAGTTGCCCCTTCCAAAAGGTAGTTTTCGTATGGAGAAGAATGGGCAAGAAACTCCACCGTTACTCTTTAAAAAAATGTTTTACAATATTTGGTATACATCTATTATATAATTACAAGTGAAGACGATGCACCGAGAATACAATTACTGTACCACATTAGGTAAAAAAGAATTATAAATGGAGTAATGACAAATAAATTAAATTAAGACGTATTTATAAGCTTCGAGAGAAAAGGTACCGACTTAAAAGCAAGTATCTACTTATCCATCAAATTTTAAACTTACTGTAACTTTATTACAAAGTTGACGGGTGCAAGAATTTAATGAAAAATTTAATAATTTACGTACACACGGCTACACATCAAGCTATACATTTCCAGTATAAGCTGACCTCGCATTGTACGGAAATCTTATACAATGCGAGATCAGCATAAACTAGAAATGTATAGCTTGATGTGTAGCCGTGTGTACCTACATAAATCAAGATTTAAGAAGAAAATATGAAAAACCGACGGAATGATGCATTCTAGAGCTGATCACGAAGTTTATTAAAATCTGATGCACGTAACATGGAGTATGAAAACATATTTTAGAGACCATTTTTTATACAGGGACTTGTATAAACATAGGGAATTAATTAGGATAAAGCACTCAGTGATTACTTCACTGAGATTAATATTTTAATATTGAAAATAGTGCAAATAGTAATATTTTATAAAAACTTTTTACAAAAAAAAAACGACTCCCAAAAAAACACTAAAAAAGTGAAAAATCTAAATTCGGATACTAAATCTAAACTTTAATTTTGGAAGTTGGTGTCTTTTCAATTTTCGTTTTTTTCCGAAAGTAAAGTATTTTTGACGTTTTGGTTGTGTTTTTTTTGAAAGTCGGTGTTTTTTTTTTGTAAAACGTTTTTATTTTTCACTTTTTCGTTGTGTTACCTTCCCCACACCAATTCGAATACAACAGTGACGGAGCAACTAAGATATCGTCTACATAGACTAAGTGGGAAAAATACGTAATTATTGAAGTTAACTTACGTTAAAACTAGGCAAGCAAAGTTAATAAAATTTATATGGGACCAACTCTGAAGCATGACCTACTAAACAAAAAAGAATCATCAAAATCGATTCATAATTGGCGGAGTAATCGCGTAACATACATACAAAAACAAAAAAAAACATACTTACAGACGAATTGAGAACCTCCTCATTTTTAAGAAGTCGGTTAAAAATAGTGCAAATTGTACTTGCTTCCGACAAGGCAGTCAAACTCTCTCATTCACTATCACTATATTATTAACAAAGCCTTCTTATAAACAGTGCTGTTCCCGTGACCCCATGCCTCATTCATTGCTGTCCAAGTGTCCATTTATTCAAAATGCCAAAACATAAAACCTAGGTTTGCCTGCGGCTTCACTCACAAAAATTTGTTTTCTCGAATTTCCCAAGAGCACCATAATGTTTTTCTAGGATAAAAGGATGTGGCTCGTCCTTAGACTCAACATACATAATTCAGACAATTCTCTAAATCCGTGGTACTGTTGAAGGGTGTCAAAACTAACATAGTCGTGTAAGTACCCCTTTTTTTACGGCTGTTTCTGCCAAATTGTGTTTATTCCAAAACTAGCTGCGCCCCGCGGTTTCACCCGCGTATGTCTCGATCCCGTGGGAATATCGAGACAAAAAGTATCCTATGTCCTATTCCTGGTCATGGTCTACCCCTGTGCCAAATTTCATCCAAATCCCTTCAGCCATTTTAGCGTGAAAGCGTAATAAAAACTCACTTTCGCATTTATAAAATTCGTTAGGAGTAGGATGTGTTGCCGACAAACTTAGCAAGGTAATGAACGTTTAGCTAATTTAATCAATCTCAATCTGCCTAGCCTTTTCCCAACTATGTTGGGGTCGGCTTCCAGTCTAACCGGATGCAGCTGAATACCAGTATTTTACATGGAGCGACTGCCTATCTGACCTCCACAACCCACTAACTGGGTAATACGATACCCCTTGGTTAGACTGGTTGTCAGACTTTCGTGCTTCTGACGACCCCTAACGACTGTCAAAGATCCACAAATGACAGCCGGGACCAACGGGTTAACGTGCTTTCCGAGGCACGGAGGAGTCTCGATATGTGAAAATGGTCACCCATCCACGGACTAACCCCGGCAAGCGTAGCTTAACCTGATGGATCGACCCGAGCGGCTGTTATTACTTAGCCACGAGCTCCTCATTTAGCTAATTTAATCTAAAGTATAAAAAATGTTGTCGAATTCAAGATTTTAGTTATTTTTCTTGTTATGAAACGTACGTGTCGCTAGCTACGGAAGGTATTTCATAGGAATTCATAGAAACCAATTGTGTCGCGGCGACACGTCGCCTGCAGTTGCCGCCTGCGGTTGGCTACGAAATTGTACCTTAGCATGATTTTGATTGTATTTTTGACATTTACTTACAATGGTCTAATATACATAAACAGAACCAACCTATAATGTATCCCACTGCTGGGACACAGGCCTCGTCACTTCGAGAGGGAGTGGGCTGTAATCCATCACGAGGGCCCAATGCGGGTTGGTAGATTTCACACACATGTCTTTGAATTTTTGGTACTACGACATACCGGTTTCTCGCGATGTTTTCGTACACCATTTTGACTTTTGGGAGCCATGGTGATGAAATAATTTACACAAAATAAAGCGACTGTCTGGGTTGGAACCTAGGACCTACAATGCGTAAGCTGCGGCCGTTACTACTGGGCCACGACTGCTAAGCATAAGCATAATGAGCCTATAATTTTCCCACTGCTGGGACACAGGCCTACTCTCTTCGAGAGGAAGTGGGCTGTAATCTATCACGCGGGCGCAGTGCGGGTTGGTAGATGTCACATGTCTTCGAATTTTTGGTTCTAGGACATGCCGGTTTCCTCACGATATTTTCGTTCACCGTTTTTTTCTACAAAGTCTACTAAGGGTTTATCTAAGTCAAAAATATTTCAACATTTCCGAGATCAAGGCCCTAAATACTATTTGCGCCTGAAACAAAATGAACAAGTCATGTTGCAGTTTTGCAGATACCTAAATTGCGAATCATTATTGACTTTAGTAATTATTTTTACAAGGTACAATGCGTTCCCGTTAGCATGTACTCACTTTGCATCACGGTATCGCACCTTTTTCAGAGTGCGTCGACTTTTTACAGCCTTCAGCCCATTGGCTGAAGGCTGTAACCTAAACCTTTTGTCGGATAATTATTTCTGACTGAGAGCCCTAATTATGGACCCTTAATAATGGCCATGGTTGTAACATTTATAACCATGGCGTTGTTTTGCAAGAGTCGTAAAAACTACGGCGCGGAACTAAAAAGGAGTAAAAACAAGATAATTAACTTATTTGTTACGTGTCCGTGGAGTTTCTAGCCTGTTCTTCTCCATAGGAACCTACTACGCTTTGCAATGGGCAATTAGCTTCATCTAACTAACCGATCGTTCGGCAATTCAAATGTGCCTGTTATTCGTTTATTCGAAATAAATGGTGAGTTTGAGTTGAGTTTGAGTTTGACTTAGTTTAAACACTTTTCTTCTTGCAGAATTGCTTCATTAGTTTAACAGATGCAACGTCACAGTTATGCTCTAAAATGATCGTTTGACGTTTTGTCTAACTTTGGGAAGGCGTTTCATGTCCAGCTGTGGCCGTCTTTCGACTGAAATAATCATAATCATAGCTTTTTCAGAATTACATTGCTATCAATATCAATCTGCCTAGCCGTTTCCCAACTATGTTGGGGTCGGCTTCTAGTCCTACCGGATGCAGCTGAATACCAGTATTTTACATGGAGTGACTGCCTATCTGACCTCCACAACCGACTAACTGGGTATAATACGATACCCCTTGGTAAGATTGATTGTCAGACTTTCGGGTTTCTTACGTAACGACTAACAAAGATCCACGAATAACAGCCGGGACCAACGGCACAACATGCTTTCCGAGACACGGAGGAGTCTCGGTATGTAAAGATCACACGGACCAACCCCGGCAAGCGTAGCTTAACCTGATGGAGCGCCCCGTACGACTGTTATTACATAACCACGAGCTCCACTACATTGCTTTCATAAACGGCAATGAATGAAAATGAATTAAGTACCTACTTGAACACAGGATTAAAGGACTTGAATTTTTACCTTTCAAATCAATTATTTCCTGCAAGAAGTAGATATACAACGTGCCGCTACAATGACGACATTAATTTAACACACGTATACGATTTCGCGTATTCGTTTTATGAAAATATTTGAATTTCATTAAACGTATTTATTGATTTATTTACAATTTTCTAAATTACCATCGTGGAGCAACCTGTACTTCAAGAACTGTACAGTAGTGAAGAGGTCATTGGTCGGGGTCACGGATCATAAGTAGGCGAATAGAAGGAAAGCCACGCAATTTCTTAGAAATTATGCCGACAAAGGAACTTACCGATAGAACGTAAGCCAGCTGGTAAGTAGCTTGAGTAGCTTCATGAATGAATCTTTTACACAGAGTGATCTCAATTTTGGTTATGTTTTTATTATTTAGTTTTTTTGAAAAAAAAAAAAACAAAATTTTATTAAAATTTTTATGTTTACTGCTCACCCTACCCGTGTTAAATTAATGTCGCCATTGTAGCGGCACGTTGTATAGTAGGTAGCCCATTGTAAGATGAATTCAATACCCGGAAAGAACAGATTACACCTTAAGATTAAACCAATAACTCTCACAATAAAATCAGATGTTTGTCTGTATAAATTGAAACGCCATTCTTGGAAACACGATACTCACTATATCGTCTTCTCAAGTGCCTGCGTAAAGTCAATCGTCCACTGCTACTAAGGATGTGTACCCACGTTAGCTGCGCGGTTCATTTGTTATCCAGCCAAACATTTATGCGTAGCGTGGCCGTAGGTCGCAGTGCACGACGATCCCGCCTACATTTGCTTGCAAAGTGAAGCCAAGAACACGCTGAAGCTAAGGTTTCGTAAGACTCAGTTGGCCGCCGCATAGCGTCCGCAATTTACCGGCGATTGAAGTCACTGAAACGTTATTTATGATGAAACGCACTCGGTGTGTTTTCCTAGAGTGCATTTCATCAAATAGTTCCTATGCCATAATGTTGGCTGCACTGCAGGCGTAGCATGGCGCTTTCTATCTCTACGAAGAATAGACATAGCTTTTTCTATACAAAGTGACAGTTCGTTTCTTCATTTTTGACATCCACCGTAGTAATCTTTCTACA
Source organism: Lithophane semibrunnea (assembly GCA_947363905.1). NCBI lineage: Eukaryota > Metazoa > Arthropoda > Insecta > Lepidoptera > Noctuidae > Lithophane > Lithophane semibrunnea. The sequence goes on from OX376208.1 coordinate 2,713,625, forward strand.
ATCTGTCATATTGTCTTTTATTTCTAACGATCTTTGTCTAGGTCTTTTTATATGTAGACTATTTCGGAAGAAAGTTTTCTATCTTTACTGTCAAAATCACACTGACAACCGATAAATCCTATGATAAAACAAAGAATTCTGAGTCGAATTGGACGTAGTTATGCAGAAATGTTCCAACCCACAAGTCACCCGAAATCGAGATAATGTGATCAAACTACCTTTTATGACACTTAGAGTCAGATTTGCAATAAGGTTCCAAGTTTTAAGTCTTATATCAGAAAATATTTTTTTCACTTATGTTCCAACCCACAACCTTTATCAAATAATAACTTGTGTAAATTAACTAGAACGTACTATGAGGACAGGAACATTTAATGTTTTACGAAACAGTCTATTTATTTTGTTAAAACGCCACAACAATCTTGTAACGTTTTAGCAAAACCATGTTAAACCATTTTATTTTGGAACAAATGTTCCATGTATATTTGGAACGTTTTTGCAAAATTACAATAGCGAGGCATAAACGTTCCAAAATTTGTGGAACGTTATGTTTCAGACCTAAATACCATAATTTGAAAACTTAAAAGGTTTCATGAATTTTGTACTATTATTTACCTAAATAAAAAACCTGTTTCGAAAAAAAAATGATTCAACTTTAAAGGGTTCATTTTTAACACGCTTTAATTAGCTTCATCCTTAACTGTTTGCATACACGACCACTAAAAATAAATATTTATAACACATAAAGAAAAAGTTTATTTTCTTTGTAGTTATTTACCAATAAAATATTACTTGAAACTTTTAATATCATAGACAAAAAAAAAATACTAATGACATTAATCCGAAGTTATGCCCAACCGGGAACGCATCTTTCAATAACTTTTTACTAGTGCAAGCGAGACGGAGTATTTTCTTTTTGACATTGAATTTTATTTGAGTTCGCAACGGTCATTATTGAAACAAACGTCGTGGAAGAGGTAGTTTCCGTCGTCTTTTGTTTGCAATTGGACGTAGTTATGCTACAACATTCCAATCCACACGCAGGTCGAACTGAGTAAATCGTGTTTTTGTAATTTTGTGGTACGCTTTTTTTTTGGTAGCGAGTACAACTAAGTAGTATGTATCACTTCAACTAAATAAATAAACATTATTTTATTATATACTTGTCATTAAAATTTATTAATATTTCTCATACAAATTTTGAAAAAAATGCACTTGAAACGTTTTTGAAAAAAGGCTTTTTGTATGGAAGTAGCTTTTAACTTAATTTGCAAAAACGATCCAATATCTGAAAATTGGTATATTTTGGTAGTTAATATATATTTTTTATAAAACATAAGTATAACAATGAAACAACATTATTAAAATAATATTTATTAAGAAATAGTTGTATCAAAGCATGGAAAATCATCACAATTTATTCATCATCCAGATCGAAATCCAGCTCCTTACCAAATCCATCGACATCGTCAATGGCGTCATTAGACGGTTTCAATGTTTTATAAAAACTAAGGCAATCAGCTGGAATAAACTTGTAAACAGATCGTAAATCAGCCAATTTAGCTGGAGCAATGGGTTTCCCGTTAGGACATAACTGTTTCAGATCAGATCTATGTATAGTCGAAATCTCTACTTTTGTCGTTTTTTTAATGTTAAGTTCGTTATAATCCTCATCAAGAGACGTTTTCATAAAAATAGAATATAATCTAGCTTTTTCAATCTTTATCCCCTTTGCCAGCAGCCAGTTTAGTTTACTTCAAACGTATTTTTTTATAAACGTCAGCTTTGGCTATATAATAGCGGTATACATTCAGCATCAGATGATGTAGGGCACTGTTATGTTTGGGTGGAAGGTGAAGCCGGAAGAGGCGCTCAGGAAGTAGGATCTTGCCTTGCCAAATATATTGAAAACAAACTACCTCCTACTATAGAACATCTCATACTATGGAGTGATTGTTGCGGTGGACAGAACCGAAACATAAAAATTGTTTTAATGTTGAAGGTTATCTTAGACTCCCATTCTACATTAAAAACGATAACTTTTCGGTATCTTGAGTCAGGGCATAGTTTCTTACCAAACGATACCGATTTTTCAAAAATTGAAACTGCGCTTAAAAAGCAACAACGTGTTTATACAGCTGACGAATATATAGAAATTATGAAAAATGCTAGAAGAAAAAAACCATTTCAAGTATAAAGAATGGACAAAAATGACTTTTATAGCACTGAAGATATTGAGAAAAACATAGTAAATCGTAAGAAATACACAGATAAAAGTAAATTAAACTGGCTGCTGGCAAAGGAGATAAAGATTGAAAAAGCTAGATTATATTCTATTTTTATGAAAACGTCCCTTCATGAGGATTATAACGAACTTAACATTAAAAAAACGACAAAAGGAGAGATTTCGACTGTACATAGATCTGATCTGAAACAGTTATGTCCTAACGGGAAACCCATTGCTCCAGCTAAATTGGCTGATTTACGATCTGTTTACAAGTTTATTCCAGCTGATTGCCTTAGTTTTTATAAAACATTGAAACCGTCTAATGACGCCATTGACGATGTCGATGGATTTGGTAAGGAGCTGGATTTCGATCTGGATGATGAATAAATTGTGATGATTTTCCATGCTTTGATACAACTATTTCTTAATAAATATTATTTTAATAATGTTGTTTCATTGTTATACTTATGTTTTATAAAAAATATATATTAACTACCAAAATATACCAATTTTCAGATATTGGATCGTTTTTGCAAATTAAGTTAAAAGCTACTTCCATACAAAAAGCCTTTTTTCAAAAACGTTTCAAGTGCATTTTTTTCAAAATTTGTATGAGAAATATTAGTAAATTTTAATGACAAGTATATAATAAAATAATGTTTATTTATTTAGTTGAAGTGATACATACTACTTAGTTGTACTCGTTACCAAAAAAAAGCGTACCACAAAATTACAAAAACGCGATTTACTCAGTTCGACCTGCGTGTGGATTGGAACATTTCTGCATAACTACGTCCAATTATGTAAAAGAGTGAATTTCGTAAAAAGTGCAGTTGACTCTTTCTATTTTGCTGCCGTCTCGTACTGTCTACAGGAAACGTCATTTTTGTCTACTCTTCCGTCGACAAAACGGTGCTCATGCTACGCCTGCAGCTGTAGCACCAATAGGAATAGGTACGCTACGCCGCTACTGCCTACCTAATAGGTCCATTTCTAACCGACTTCAAAAAGGAGGAGGTTCTCAATTCGACGTTGTTTTTTTTTAAAGTATGTTTGTCACGCGATGAAGTACCTAATCTGCCAATTACGAATTGATTTTGATGATTCTTTATATCAGTGGAGCCAACATTACGGCAAAGGAACTATTTGATGAAACGCAGTCTAGCGTTTTTTGGCACCGTAAAGTGAAACCACGCTGTCATCATTTTCATTACGGCCGTCACTACGACCGTTATGTGGCGGCTATCGCTTTTTAGTACACCGTCTTCTTTAACCGTAAGCTGCTGCGGACCTTAAGAATAAAAAAAGATATTCTTAAATCCTCGTCATCGACTATGGTGACGTGTGCTACTTTGACTTGAATGCAGTTTTGCTGGACAAGCTTGACAGACTACTCAACAATCCGGTTCATATTCAACCTTAGGAAATATGACCATGTGTCGAGCTATAGGTCTGAGCTCAAATGGATGTCCATTCGCCAAAGAAGAAGTTTGCGTGCTTTGACCACGCTTTACTCCGTTCTCAACTCTCGCACTCCTCCTTCTTATCTTGTGTCTCACTTTCAATATCTGTGTTCTTCACACACTAAGACCCTGCGTTCTTCTAACAATCTTCTCCTACTCTGTCCTTCTCATACTTCTGACTTTATTCATTCTTCTTTTCATATTCAGTCCATTCTTCTTTGGAATGCGCTTCCTCTTGATATCAGGACGGCCACCAGTCGTTATGCATTGAAGCGGAAACTGAGGAGGTTTTTTTCAAAATAAATAGAGTAGAGTCATGTCATCACCTTCTTCCTTGAATTTGTATGTTTTATATATATATATTTATAGTATTTATTATAGTAAATACGTATGTAAGTATATGTATCATAAGTTTATAGCTTATTTATGTACTGTAAACCTGTTTTATCTATAATGCAATACGATATATTATATATTTTTTCTCTTTGTTCCTCTCAATTAGAGCACCTGCCATCTAATCTCTTCACCACCCTTGGAGTCCGCCTTTGTACCATTTTTTTGTGCGAAAAGTTTACATAAATAAATAACACTTTAAAAGGTAAGCTCGTTTATTAGCACATTGTAATGTAAACTCCTGAGATACGGCATTCCGGTCACTTTTTCAAGGCTTTTTGTTCAAAAGACAATCGACGCATTAAGAAAGATTAATTGTATCGACTATCCGACATGAATCTGGATTTGAGTTGACTCCCATCGTTGGTATAATGTGGTGACAACTAAGCATGAGGTTTTGAGTTCGATCCCCAGGGGGCCTGCCACCACAGCTTACAGCAGTATTATTTTAATATTACTTCAGTGTAGGAAAGAGATGAAGCTCTACAGGACGTATAGCTCCATCTCTTTCCCCCACGAAGTAAGATTAAAATAATACTGCTGTTAGCGGTGGTGGTAGGACCCCATATCGGTATTTTATTAGGTACTAGCTGCGCCCCGCAGTTTAGTCAGAATCTTAAAGCGATATATGCAGACAAACTTGACGACCTTGTGTAGTGTAAGCAGAGTATACAACAGGAGTTACCAAATGGCGGACCGCGGTCCGAATCCAGACCGCCGCCGCCGCCGCCGCCGCGCCGATTTGTTTTTTGTTGAAGTAAGCTAAAACATCTAAAAACATTTAAAATTAAAAAAAAAGTTTTACTAATAAGAATTACTTAGGTAAGTACTTACTTTGATATATTTTGTTCAATTTCTTATTTGATACTAGCTTTCACCCGCGGCTTCGCCCGCGCGGTATGTCAATAAAAAGTAGCCTATGTCTAAGTGTAGCCTTCCCCAGGGTGCCATCTAGCTCCTTGCCAAATTTCTTCGAAATCCCTTCAGTGTTTTAGGCATGAAATGGTAATGGTGGTATACAGGCAACTTTCGAATTTATGATATTAAGTATGGATTTTAAATCTTGGTTGCAACCAAACGGACCGCCCCAGTCATATTATTTTTTTAACGGCCCCTTAATAAGAAATAATTGGTAATCCCTGGTATACATGATAGGTATTTCTTGTAGTAACTGATACAAAAACTTGATCGTATCAAGATCCTCATCGCTAGCAGGTGGCCTTTAAAATAATTTAATAAATGTGTGTTTTTGCTGTGCATCTTTTTGTTGTCTGTTAGTGTTTTTATTATGAAAAAAAGTGCATTGCAGAGTAAGCAAGCTGAAGTGGCAAAGTGCTGCCCATGTTTATCGAAGGACCAATGGCCGGAGGAGTAGACGTGTCCAGAGGCCCTAGACAAAGTGACATTCTATCAGCGATAACAATGATGGAAACGGCAAAAATGTATAGACAGACTGACATAAGCTATCGAAAAGCTAATGTCAATCCAGTTGAAAGTCGTTGTAGGAATACGAAACACTTTGGAAGCGATTGTCACTTCTCTAGGTCCTCTGGAGTGGAGACCGCGTATCGGCACGCCTAGCGTGGGACGTCCCGCAACTAGATGGACCGACGGCTTTAAAATGTGGCTGGGACCTCCGCCTTCCACATCCAGACTGCGCCACAATGGGTACGCCACAATAGCGGCGATAAGTCCCCTCTTTGAGGAGCGGCTAGAGAGGCGCCACGGCGTCCTCACCTTCTGCCTGACGCAAGTCCACACCGGATATGGCAGCTTCGGGAGGTTCCTGTGCAGGATTAGGCGGGAGGAAACACCCGGATGTCACCACTGTGTGGATCGCCCGGAGGACACGGTGGAGCATACGGTGGAGGTATGCCCTGCCTGGGCGGAGCACCGCCGTGTCCTCGTGGAGGCGATTGGCGGCGATGACTCTTCGCGCCCGGCCCTGGTCTAAGCCATGGTACGGAGCGAGAGGGCATGGGTCACCTTCTTCTGCGAAGCAGTAATGCTCGCGAAGGAGGAGGTGGAACGCGTGAGGGCGAGGCAAATTTTACGCCCTCACGCCCCTAATCGCCGCCGCAGGAGACGCCCTGGGCGTCGGGAATCACAGGCGGATTGCCGGCCACCGTAGGCGCGGGCTTGCGGACGGCGAGCAATGGGTAGCTCGCCTTTCGATAAGGACCAGGTCCGGGTCGACAGCGCGTTGTATTCCATGCGCGCCTCAAAGAAATATCAGCACAATTGGTGGGGTCCGCTAGGACCGATGCCTACCAGGGTTGCAAGAAAATCCGAAAAGGATACCGGGACCCTTGGCAACAGGCAACTGAAGGAACATGGGTGGACTTCTCCCGCTCCGCCCAGAGCGGGAGAAGTCATTTGAAGATTTACCAAACTCAAAAAAAAAAATGACTGCGCCACAACACCACAAACTGTTGTATTCAGAATGTACAACACTGTAGCGCAATATTTAAAGATATTTTTTATGTTTCCATTCATTCTGTCACAAAAACAAAATATCTCATAGACAAGCGAGATTGCTTTTCATTTCGTACTAAAGTAACTGTAATTATTTTGGAGAAAAACCCTGTCCCTCAAGTTTGTGAAACTTAATTGAAAGAAATAATTGAACATGTCAACTGCACAGAAAACAATTTTAAATGTCCTTGTCCTGGCCGCAATTAAATCTTTTCTAAGTAAAAAGTAATTATTTTTGAATATTTTACGTAATAAACTGTTTTTTTTTTGCTTTACGGCTTACCAAAGACAATATGTTAACTCCAAAAAATAAGTTTGCAAAGTTGTTTTTTAGCTGTAACACGGGTGGGTTTGATTTAAAAAATAATTTTCTTATTAACGTAATCCTAAAAATTACCAAAACCTAGGTGTATTAAAATAATATCAAGCTGCATTTATTAATAACAATAATTTGCCTCAAAAAAAAAGTGTCTCTGGTAATATGAATAAACCGCGCTTTTCGTATTTTTTCAGGACAAAGGCAAAGGAATTTCGTCGCATACAGCCTGGTCTATCATGTTTTATTTATACAGATTACATTGGGATGCTGATGTAACACGCTCAAACGTCTTTAGGGAGCATTTCGGTCGAATCACTCACACTTTCTTTGAATAAGTTTGCTTTTCATCAGATTGTTCGCGTGGATTTACTATTTTTTTTTATTCTACAAAGTAGTTTTTGGTTGATCTTTGATTCAGCTGTCAAAATTCCCACGAAAGCGCGCGATAGTGTTTGAACTTTTTTTTGAAACCTCCCAAATGTTTTTTTTTACTATCTTTGGCTCCATATGCCATAATATGCATGATTTTTTTTTTTTAAAGGAGCTTCTTTGAATTTGCTTATTCGAATTACCCATAGGTAGTCGCAAGCAAATGAAAAACAGCCGTTTCATTTACCTAAGAACAAAGTAACTAAATCATTGTTAAGTATATAATAGTAAGTATAAGTTATACTCTAAAATGAAGTAGGTACCTAAGCACATAATATATTATTACTTCGTGTCTATGTCATGCAATCGTGGAAACTTCCTATTAATTTACATGAATAAGTTCTTTATTACATAAATATACAAATTACTACATAAACAATACCGCAAAACGTGTCCTGCCTGCGTCCATATTATTATCATCATAGGAAACTTAGTAAGAACGTAGAATATCTAATACTGTTACAAAGACTTACGTAGAACCAATGATATTAAATTAAATCATTGCGTAGAACGTATTATTATAGACTGTTGGGAGCCTTGCACTCTGTAATAAAAAATGTCCTGTCAAATTCTATTTTTGAAAGTAAGTACTTAGTTAAAAATATTCCGAATTTATGCTTTAAAACACACATAATTAATATATAAAATCACGCGTTTTTCACGAGAAAAATTTATGCAATCGTGTTTTCGTCAAACATATGACCGAGCATCAATCTTAAGGGCTATAGTATTGTCAGTGTCCTTCTGCATGTGGGCGGAGCTAAACTCCCTACTCCCCGAATACGTAAAACGCGCGCGGTGGCGCGCTGAACTAAAACGACGATCAAAGAAAATGCACGGACGCAGACTTGCGCGCATAGGCCGACAATTTTGCCTACGACTCCAGAAAGGAATGGCGCAGATGCAAGGCTGATATTTGTATAGATAGATGCATAAGTTACGTATAGCTATTTTAAGTTTTTACTGGACATTATTTTTTTGCATGTGTTTGGAAGAAAATATAAGGTGTATCTTTTTATACACGAAATATTTTAAGGGGTCATTGTACTCATCATTATGAACAACTTTTACTATGGGACCAACCCTGAAATCACGAAAAAAAAATCAGCTATTCCCTACTTTATGTTCGCATAGCTCGTCAAAATGTAGGAAACAGCTGATTTTTCTTTCGCGATTTCAGGGTTGGTCCCATATGGAGTGAGTTGTTCATAATGATGAATAAACACGACTACACATCAAGCTATACATTTGCAGTTTATGCTGATCTCGCATTGTATAGAATTTCCGTACCTACAACGCGGGGTCAGCTTATACTGGAAATGTGTAGCTTGATGTGTAGCTGTGTGCAGGTACAATAACCCCTTAAATATTTCCTACCGACATACCTAACTACATATCTACCTATATACCTACCTACATACCTAACTAAATCTCTAACTACATACCTACCTACATGTACTTATAGTAAACGCTCAAAACTCCAGTACTTACCTACTTATCATTTATTTATGTTGCATTTAGAAATCGAGTTTGGCAACCTGTTTTTACCATTGGATTCCTAAAATTCGCGCATTTCTCATATGTACTTCTAGCTGTATGGGCTTAGTGTTACATTCGCGATCAATGAGGTCCGAGTTCGAATCCTAGTCTTTTGTTTCTTTGATGTATTTATGTTTATTTATAATCTATTAATTCTTATTATTTATTTTTTATGAAGTTAAATATTAGTTATTGTATTATTATTTAACTATTTATTCAGCAGACTTTATTGTAACTAATAATATGATTATTTTAGACTTTATGCATGTTTTTTTTTTTATATAACGTAACGTATAAACTCGAGCACGATACAGTCAGTGCGTGTGCGTGTATGAGTGATGTCTCAACATTCCACAGAGAACACACAAATATGAACTGTCGTTGTACCTACCTACTACGCAAAAAAATATAACATTGTTGCATTTAGAATACACGTTATAGTGGCAAACTGTTTTTACCATTCCAGTGCTAAAATTCGCAAGAGATTGTCATCTGCTCGTAGCTGTATGGGCTAAGCAATGGAATCGCGATCTATGAGGTCTGGGTTCGAATCCTATATAACAGTGCTGATTTTTGTTTCTTTGAAACCATAATTATTTGTATTTTATGCAAACACTTGTTAATGAATAGGGTATTTATATTCTATTCATGCTTATTATTTATTTTTTATGAAGTTAATTGTATTCAAAACTTACAAAAAGTTTTAGTACTGCGTGAGATTTGAACTCACGGCTCACTGATACACGCACACATGTAGCTGCTCGCTAAGTCATCTTGACTTGACTCATAGTCACAATATTAGAACCAACTAGAAGAACCACACACTGATGATTCATGTGTCTCTTGAAAATAGAAGGTCATAAGCATAGAAATATAAGGGTCAGTTCAGACCGCGATGTGAAGCAACGCGCACTTTTGAACAATTATCAAACTTATTTTCTTCACCAAAAGGTATAATTTCAGTGCGAGGGTTGAGTGGGTTGGTTATAGGGTCAATGCCCCACTTCTTCCGTGTCTGTGTCCGCGCGCCATGATCAAGATGCTAATGTCGTAGGCAAATAGCCGTCTCCGCGAACTTACGCTTTCGTCCGCATCATTCATGACATGACAACCTAAGATGCAGTTCAGTGGTTTCTTCTAAAAATTTAAGCCAAACTAAAAAGTTTATAAATGATGAAACCACTTACTACATAATTATCAGCACAAGTAGGTATTTTATTACCTATATTTGTCTTGAAAATCATTATTCATGATAAACAACAAATCGGAAAATATATCTTGCCTTTACTACGTTATTTTTGCTTTCATATTATCACAGCGACTGTACTATTTTTCCAGGAAATACATTGCTTCTTCACCACTACCTAAGTGTGTTGCTAAGTGACTGGACAAGCAATGTAAAAATCACAAAACGATACTTTATAGCGGTTGCATCGCGCGCGTTATACAGCCGTTGTAAGGGAGCTACCCTGTGCGACAAGCCAGTGATTTCGTGTGAGTAAGTTGTACCTGGTATAGCGTGCATGGTACATGCATGCTATATCTGATGAGAAAAGGTTTATAATTGATTGTGCAGTACGTTCTCATTTATGAATGTGTGTTCGCGACTTCGTATCTATTGGTTTTACTTTTACTGAATTGCATATGTATGTGGTGACGTGGATGGTTATACATATTATTATTATAGATTTAGACAATATTTTATGTAACGACTGCCCCGTTGGTCTAGCGGTCGCAAGCGCTACTGCTGAGCATGAGGTCCCGGGTTCGATTCCTGGGTCGGGCAAAGTGTTATTGCGTTTTTAGGGTTCCGTGTGTCGTTGGAAAGGTCGTTCAAAAATATTGCGAGTGTGTGAACACTATTTTTGGATTCATGGATCTGTTTGCGAAATATTAAACTTTGAAGTGCTAATTTTTATTAGAGTCAAGTGTTGAGGCCCCCCGGCAGGTAAATGGTTGGTTTTCGATATGTGAAAAAAATCACGGCAGTAGTAGGTATATATTATAACGAAATTAAAAGGAAAACTATCACAGCTAAATAGGCTCTACAAGTTAACGAGTAATAATGTACCAACTTAAATTTGCAGTTTCAAAAACAATGTTGTTCATCTACAATGTTGAGTTTGTTCTTGCAATTAATTCATCTCAACTACGGAACCCTTCATTTTGTGTGGTCCGACACGCACTTGGCCGGTTTTTACATCTGGAATTGCTCAGTAGCAGCCCGGAGTCTGGATTTGTGCCTGGTTGATAGCAATAGGCTCGCCCCTATTACATGGGACTTATCTGGCGAAATGTGAGTGTACTAACTAAAGGTATATCTCTGTCTAACCCTTCGGGGAATACAGGCGTGACGTTATGTTAGATTTTATATTTACATTTTTTTTGGTTTACTTATATTGTAAATTGTTAATTTGTATGTCAATTTTGTCAATGTAAATAAAAAATCTATTTTATAAGTAATTGCACATTTAAAAAAAAACTCAACGATATAGCGCCTACGCGCACAATTGAATTGGGCTCTCTTCAGCGAGCTAGTCTATAAACGCACATTGATACAATTCGTACGTAAATATTTGCACTAATACACGCAAACGCGTGTAGTCGGTCCATAGCCGGGGCGGAGCAGCGAGCGACACAGCCGTCCCGTCTCAATGCTCACGCGCGACTGCCGCCCGCGCCCGCGCAGAGCACCTCTGAACCTCTATCTCTAAGTGGGGTCATTATCTTTGCAAATATTGATTGATTTAAAAACGCTCTTTCAATTTTGTAGTCCTTCTTACCATCAATTTTTCAGTGTAAAAATATTTCCAAACATCAAAGCCGTTTAGAAGTAGTAGGGAATTTTAGCCAAAAATAGCGTTTTGGGAAATATTTTTTTAAGGCAAAAGTATAAGCCATACGCAAAAACCCCTTTTCAAAAATGTTGTACGTGAATCTATGGCAAACATATATTTTTTTCAGATCTTTTAACCCAGCCGTTAATGAGGAGTAGGCTTTTTAATGTGACCGTTTTACGGTACTAAACGGGACTTAGCGCCTTAAAGTTTATAATATAGTAGCTTTCGCCCGCGGCTTCGCCCGCGCCGTATGTCGATATCTAAGCCTATGTCCTTTCCCGGGATGCCATCTATCTCCTTGCTAAATTTTATCGAAATCCGTTCAGTGTTATAAGCGTGTAAAGGTAAAATACAGACAGACAGAGTTACTTTCGAATTTTTAATATTAGTATGGATTATTAATGCTACAGTGTTTTCGGCATAACGGAGCATCGTGCTTAGCAATTTGAGGTTATACAGGCCCATTACTCCGATGTAATAGGGGGCGAGCCTATTGCCAAGCAACTAAATAATAGGCCAAATAACTTGATAATACTTTCCCAATTGGTAAATAACTGAATGTTAGTAATTCACGTACGCACGTTAAGCCGTTGGTCCCGGCTGTCATTCGTGGATCTTTGTCAGTCGTTACGGGTCGTCAAAAGCCCGAAAGTTTGACAACCAGCCTTACCAAGGGGTATCTTAATACCCAGTTACTGGGTTGTGGAGGTCAGATAGGCAGTCGCTCCATATAAAATACTGGTATTCAGCTGCATCCGGTTAGACTGGAAGCCGACCCCAGTATAGTTGGGAAAAGGCTAGGCAGATTGATTGAGTAAAGCACGTACGAGTTATAAATCACTTCGATTACCTACTTTACCCAGATCGCTAACTACTGGATACGGGTGAATAGATAGGCGATGCGCATACATATTGCTAATAATCTCACTAATTGTATTCTTATAGTTGGAGGGATGAGTCAAACAGAATGCATAATGTGGGTGGTGTAGCATAAGGCTGCGTTTGCACCAGAGATATGCGAGGATGTGTAGCGAGGGATGTGTTTGTAAAGAACCAATAGAATCGCTTCATTTACCTCGCCTCGGTCAGCACAGCTCTGGTGGAAACGGCTCAGCGGAGCTAGATTTTTGCGCATACAAAACAAGCGAGGCATGTGTGCTAGGGATGACAACGATGGATGTGTGCGAGGGATGTGTTGCGAGGAATGTGTGTTGAGAAGGATGTGTTGCGAGGTTTGCGCATACTGTACCAGCCAGTCCATCCATCCTCGCACCACACATTAATCCGCATTTTCACAGCTCCGCTACACATCCTCGTAGGCACATTTTCATCGCACAGCTTTGGTGGAAACCCCTACACATTTTCACAGCACAGCTAGACATCCTCGCACGACACATTTCCATCGCACATCACTGGTGGAAAATAGTCATTGGTAGGCAGATACATTGAGTTCCTTTTGCTATCCATAACTCTTTGCTATTAGTGAGACCATGTCAAAGAATCAACTGGCATAGGAATTATTTTTTACCAAATAATTCGACAGTCACGTTTATTTATTTATGTAATACATGAAATAAAAAAAAAACATCTAACTCAGACTGTCCATAAAAAAATGAAGTCGTCGCATTTTCTTAGCTTTATAAATATTGGTTTGAATGAAATTGATTTAGGTAGGTACGCATAAGAACTTATGAATGAAAAAAAAAAGTTTTATCTTCGAAACTATGTATTTTTACCCGACTACGGCGAAGAAAAAAGGAGGGTTATGATTTTGACCGGTATGTATGTATGTATGTTCATCTGTTCCCTCCTATCTTCCAAACCACGTATCACAAATTGACAAATGAGGTATCGTTAGAAGCGTCGTGATTGTCCGCTGGTTATAGGCTATGTGAAGTCACATTAAATTAAAATGGCGCCCTCTAGAGGACATACAAGTGAGGAACTTAAAAAAAAAATGGTTTAATCGTACCATGTTGGGTATCAAATGAAAGGGCTTAATGAGCACATTTCAAAAATATATATATATTATAACCCCAAAAGAATTTAAAAAAAAATCAAGTAATAAAAACTAAAACCCAACTACGACTTAAAAGGTATAAACATAATATATAGACACCACAGACAGACAAATTAAAAATCCGGAGTCACACGTGTTAGGGCTTAAATCGAACAGATTACGTAACACACGTCACAGTTCGCCAGTGGTGCCGATTCTCTTGTCACAAATTCTCTAAACTAAACTAAAAATCACTAAAATTTAGTTTATTCCTGTCAAACGACGATTTCCTATTCTGAAAATAGACTAAAGTGACACAATTTAACTATAATTTAGTTTGACAGCAGTAAGATGGCACTGAGTTTTAATTTAGTGAAAATGCTATTCTGAATTTGATGTTTTAACCAAAATTTTTGTTCTATATCTAAAATCCTCTAACTAACTCTGACTATTTTTAATCACGATTAAAAATGTGTGGAATAAAATTAGATGTCATGAACTAAAATTCAAACCGACACCTCGAATTCAGTTGCAAAACGGTACTGTATCTTTTTATTTTCTTTTGCTTATATCTCGAAAACGGTGTGTCCTATCGCAAAAATAATGAAAATTTTGACCCCCTTTGTAACCCGCAAACCCGTAATACTCAACATGCTGGTAATTTAATTTTTTTGTTTTCTTCCAAAAAGTGAAAAATTCCATATAAAAATTCGTCGAGACGGCCACATTGCACGCCTCTCCGGCTCAGAAAAAATCACGTGGTAGGCAAACAAGTAGGTACCAAGTGGGGTCGCGATTGTCAATTTCGATTTTAGTTCTGTCAAAATAATTTTTAAATTTAGAGATTTTTTTTGGCAGAATAGCTCTAAGATTCTCATAGTAAAAAGTAAGGAATTTTAGTGATAGTTTAGTTAGTTTAGTTCGGTGTACAAGAGAATCGGCACCAGTGTCTCAAATAAATTAATCTGCACCCTAATACACGATCAATCAGAATTGGAATCGGTTCGAAACAAATGTCTAATACATTGCATCATAAGTTCCAAAAAAAATCTGGTCAATAACGTAACTTACGGAATTTCTTATTCCTTTTTTAAATGATGTTTGATTTCATTTGTGCTGTGGGTTGGTTAACATGGCATCTGGCTCAAAGATTAACATGGCATCTGGCTCAAAGATTAACATGGCACCTAGCTCAAAGACGTATGTACCTCGCCTCGCATCCCCGCATGGCGACGGCGGGGAGCGGCGCGGGTAGCAGGGGGAGTATTGAGTTCCGAGCCAGGTGCCAGGTTAATGCGCGAAAACCCAACCCACAGCACAAATGAAATCAATAGTATATTATGCAATTAGTGAATAAAGGACGGATTTAAAGCGAGGGCCATAGATGGATCACGAGCAAGTGAAGGATTCTAACGACTGAATCACGACCGTAGGGAGTGATTCTTGATGATTGAATCACGAGCATAGCGAGTGATTCAAGTGTTAGAATCCTGAACGACGCGAGTAATTCATGGCCCTCGATATAAATCCGTTTTATTCAAGAGTTGCATACTATACTTTATACCATGACTACGAGAAAAAGAACTTCGAGTATGTTGTTATGTAAATGTTATGCCTTGGTTTTATAGTACCTACACCGTAGCATAGAATACATACTCCATAAGGTCGATGACTTCTTTTTCTTCGACAACTCATTAAAATAAGTTAGGAAAACAGACTCTGAAAATGTGGTCAGCTTGATTTTCATTTTTCCATTTACTCAAACAAACAAACAAACTCACACTCAAACTCATCGTAGGCTTTGATGTAAACCAGCCGTGATTTGTTGGTTAGCAAGCTTTCATAGTAGAAAGCTTGCTAACCGGCCGCCCTCTCTTTCATAAACTCAGGTGTTAACACATCTTCATCACTTGAAAACATTTTCAATCGATTTATTATTAAGTAACCCTAAACTTTTTGTTCGTACAACTTACAATATTTAAAATAGCGCCCATTTACTAATGACAGCAAAGAACACAAAACAGTCTTTATTCTAATGCTAAACTCCTGTTCGAAAATCAAATCAAATAGGAGTTTGTATATCATTGAGATGGAGTTCGAACAAATTGGTGTTCTAAATTCAAACACCAAAACAGTGATTAAAAGTGCTTTTTATTCACTGTTTTCAGTGAATAAAATAAGCTTTTTAGAGGGGGCATGGTATAAATATAATTCGTATCTGTATACGTGACTGTGGAATTTCTTATTCCTTTTTTGGGCTAAAGGGCTGTGACAGCACAGCCCTTTTCCTCATCCGAAAAACTACTAACAGGGAAAAACAACCGAAAAACACAATCCTTTTATTACGGAAGCATTTAATGCAGTTCTTAACAAAGAAGAAAAAATGGTAATTCTATTGAGAGAACACAAATTAGGGCAGTGGGCACGTTCTTATTGAATTACTAGGTAACGGTTCGTGGGTTTGTAAATGCGGAATTAACTTGGTCAAGGGAAAATGTGTTACGGCTTTCCGTGAGCGGTTTCTTGGTGCATACGGAGAAAATATAACATAACATGACGCCTATTCCTCATTGTGGTAGGCAAAGGTGTAAAGTATACCTCATGGCTAGGCAGATGAATGTTAGGGTCGGCTTCTACTCTAACCGGATGCAGCTGAATACCAGTATTGTTACATGTAGCGACTGCCTTTCTCACCACCACAACCCAGTAACTGGGTAATACGATACCCCTTGATAAGACTGGTTGTCAGCCTTTCGGGCTTCTGACAAAGAACTACGAATTCTGACGACCCGTAACGACTGTCAAAGAGCCACAAATTACAGCCTAGCAGCCTACCAACGGCTTAACGTGCTTTCCGAGGCACGGAGGAGTCTCGTATTCATCGCTTACCATTAGGTGAGATACTGGCTAAACACAAGAAAATTATCTATTATGTACATAATAATAATTTATCATGGATGTCCCAGCATAAAAATAAGCATTTTTATTCTACTCATAGAATTTAAATGACCGGTTAATACCTTTGCTCTTGAACGTTATTACGAGGTCAATAAAACGATAAACAGCATAATCTCATTGTTATTCTTTGGTAGTTATAAATAAATCGCTTTTAGATAATGGGAATTCGATCAAACATATTTATTTGAGTTTAAAAGTATTTATTTTGACTTCTGAAAGGTTTGTTATTGTTTGACACATACCACAGTGTAGCCAATCGCTATAAAAACATTATTGTTCAGAACACAAAATCAGATCATAAAGCCTTCGGGATAAAGTTGAATTTGCATTGTGGATGATTAAAAGGATGTAGGTAAGTATCGCTTTTCATGGAAAAATAAACTCAAGATTGAAAAAAATAGAGTATACTTTAATTCAATTTACACAGCAGATATACTATAGATGATAATTCGTGTGTAAACAATAAGTGACTCAACTTTTTATTTGCATTCCAATCTCAGTCAGTGCGCATGTCAATATAACATACATAAACATGGCGGATAAAATTGCAGTTGTAACGGGATCAAGCAAAGGACTGGGATTTGCTATTGTAAAAGAATTGTGTCAGAAATTCAATGGAATCGTTTACTTGACCGCCAGAAACGAGAAAAACGGACTAGAAGCAGTAAAGAAGTTGAACGAACTCGGATTAAAACCACTTTTCCATCAACTCGATATCAGTGACGAAAAAAGTGTTAAAATATTTGCAGATTACATCAAAACAAAACACGGTTGTCTGGATGTACTGGTAAATAACGCTGCAATTTTAGATTGGAATGAAGTTTATCCAACCTACGAAGCGGCTAAACGAAACATTGACATAAATTACAGAAGCTTACTGACTATTGAAAAGTACTTGTATCCGTTGCTAAGAGATGGCGCTAGGGTCGTCAATATTTCAAGTGCATGTGGTCATCTATCGAATTTGAAAAAACAGTCATGGATTAAAACTTTACAAGACCCGGATTTAACTACCGAACAGATAAATGATTTTGTTGATGAATATTTGGAGAGTGTTAAAAATGGGACGTTTGATAAGAACGATTTCGCTGATGAAGGCAAGCATGCAGAGCATAGAGTGTCCAAGATTGCTCTAACAGCTTTGACGAAGGTTCAGCAAAGGAAATATGCTGATAGGAACATCTCCATAAATGCTGTCCATCCAGGACACATGAAGACTGGTATGGCTCAAGGTGGGGGCGAAGTAGAACCTGAGCAATCGGCAAAACTTGTGATGTATCTAATTTTGGATGCCTCCCCTAAGTTGAGAGGGACTTTCATGTGGCATGATAGAACGTTGATCGATTGGAGCGATGCTGAAGCTGATTTCGCTTGCAAAGATCTTTGGTAAACATTATAACGTAATAAAAGTACTTTGGTCAATAAAATTACAATAAAATACCCTATATTGTTTTATTTTGAAAGAAAAACCACACTACTAAGCACCTTCTGATAAACCAAGATTTAAATAGGATACGTTTTCGGGTAAGCAGTTTGTATCAAGATTTAATTTGGTCTTACTGTAAATCTTGATACAAACTGCTTACCCGAAAACGTATGCAAGTATGAAGGTCATGTAGATAATCTAAACAACTAGTAGATGTCGCTAAATACAGTTTTAGACACTCTTTTAGACACTCTACGGAAAAAAGCTTACCAACTTAGCATTATCATAATTTAGTATGTAATTTTATTTAAAATAAAAGAAGAAATATTAATTATGATTAGTAGGTTTACAAAAATACAATCAGGTCTCGCTTAGCAAAATAAATAAGTAAAACTTTTTGAAACGGAACGCAAATGACAAGACAGCTGAGCCGATCGAATTTGACACATGTCAAATTGACAATCCACAATTCGACCGCGGAATTCCGTTTGTGGGTGTGATTATTGAATTAACAGTATAAAATATATCGTAAATTAATATAAAAGAAGGCATAATTTACAACTTTGTGAAATAAATAATATTATTTATCATAAAAGACGGTGACTCCCATTTACGGATAGATCACTCTGTTGGGTAAGTAATTTTTCCGCATTTTCTTAGAAAATTATTATAGTCACATGCAATATGTATCCAAAAGAGGAAAGGAATACACACTATGACATAATTTATGTCAAATCAAAAATAAACATGCTGCAACTGTACAATTTTAGCGTTAATGTTTTTCTATAATGTGACAGTAGGCACAAAAAAGGCAGACGTTAGTGAACTAAAATAGATATTTTTGACGCCTTGACCTAGCTAGTGCCATTATTATTCCTAATGCAGTATTGAACAACCAGTTCTCGAGTCTAAAAATTGAACAGACCTTATGTTGTGTTTGAAAAAAAAAAGTGAATATTTTTATGTAATGTGCAAAGGTTTTAGTGTTATAGAACTCTTTTAAATATTCAAATGTGGAATGCGGAAATGACCTTGGCTAATAGTGTTGTGGTGTTTTTAGTGTAATACGAAGGTTAATCAAGTCTTGTTAGGATTTTGATTTTATTTATGAAAATAATTTTATATGCAATCTGTTGGTCTGTTTAGATTTAGTGGAATCACCTTGAGCTTATGATAATTAATTCTAATTAAAGGATACAAGGTAAACGGGGGCTACCTCATTGCAGATGATTCAAATTAAAATATTGATCTGGCTATGTGCAATTTATTATTTTAAATTGTTCCTAAGTCCCATACTTAGGCTCATACATACTTTGTTTTAAAAAAAGATAGGAAATTACTTACATAACAGCTGACCATTCATTTCATATATAATCATAGCAATTTCTTAAAAAAAACTGTTATATTGTTACTATTCTATATTTCAAATGTAGGTCGTAGAAACCTTGCAAAAAAAATCTAGTTTGTAAAATATTTTCTTTTATAATGAGCAAAATGTTAAATTGGACTTTAATTGCCAATGTTTAAGGCTGAAAATTATATCGCTGACTGCTAATTAACAAATAATTTACTATCTGAAATAGTTACTGAAAAGCAGACAAAAATAATTTGGTAAATGATTACCTATTGAATGAATATCTTGTAGAAATTTAAAAAAGTATGCTTTGATGGTTTGGCCATGTTGAGAGGATGAGTGAAAGGCGACTAACAAAAGGTATTTACAAGGCAGATGTGAGTGAATATGCAGGGAAGGACGGCCTTAAAGGACATATTATAGTGACCTTATTGGTAATGCTCTTCAGAAAGGTCAGTTGCATATTACTTTCAACCGTGTATGTCGAGATGTATGAACATAAACATAACATATGTAAAGCTACCATGAGACAGACTGCATCCTTGCTGTTTGAATGCAGTTTAGTACAACTGCAATACTCGTAATGTTCTGTAACTGCAAATTTGCAGTTGGAGTGCAGTTAAAACGCAGTCCGTCTGATGGCAGCCTAAGTATCATAGCAGGTGGTGTTCTGTCCTGCCAGGGTTGCGGAATTGTCCGAAAGGGATACCGGGACCCTGGCAACAGGCAACTGAAGGAACACGGGTGGGTTTTAGTCAGTAAGAGTCTGACACGCCCTTCCGCTCCGCCCAGAGCGGGAGCAGTCATTTGATGATTTCCCACCCAAAAAAAAAAAAAAAAAAGGTTGGTATTCTGTAGTTTCTGCCTACCCCCATAGGAACGAGGCGTGAAGTTATGTATGTATGTGTATCTTGAAGAAATCTAGTTTAAAGTACCTAAAGGCTGTATGACCCAAATTACCTTTGCCATTAGAGGTAGAGAACGTTGAATTTGAAAATGGCCGACTATTGCCAAATAATAGGTACCCAACATAATGATAGTAGTAAGTACTCAAATTAATGTTGAGTTTTTACAATTATTTTTAATTGATAACAGAAAAATAATAATAGTAAACGTTCTTCAAGGCTTTTCTTTTACTAAACTGACTTCGAATTTTAAAATCATAATGATAGAGTTTAGTATAGTCTTTACCTGGCAAGGCAGTCGCTCCGTGTAAAATACTGGTATTCAGCTGCCTCTAGTTAAATTGGAAGCCGACCCTAACATAGTTGGGAAAAGGCTAGGTAGATTGATGATGAGAGTTTCCCTAGCTGGAAAAATAGTATAATTATCAGATTTTTTTTTTTTCATTGGTTTCTTAGGAAATTGTTGGTAGTTCAATTATTATAGGTAAATATGGAACAGATCTTTTTTTTCTTGATGATAACAAATACAGTGATTACCCTATTATTGTGGATTTGCTGTTAGTTGTTTTCAATGTGTACCTGAATCAATAACAAACATACAAAGAAACAAATGAACTGTTTTCATTTAGATTTAGGTACCTTAGGAATTAAAATCTCAAGCCAAGAAAAGAAAAAGTACAGTCAACCACAAAAATATCTGCAATTTCCATCAACTATTTTTTATTTTTAAAATAGGTAACCTAAATTATTATTACATACATTTAAATTGTTTTTAAGTTCAATTACCAGTCTTATCAAAAACACTAAATGATGTCTGTTATTATTCAAGCACAAGAGGATATGAGTCATCTCTCAATTAGGTGATGTTTTTTTTATTACAATAGTGACTTTTATTCTAATTAAGTGTCAATTTTTATGTTATCTCTGTTTGTTTTTGTTGTTACTAAGCAAGTTATGGGTAAATAATTAATTAATTAATGTATGATAGTAATTACAGTTAGCTGTATCAATTGAATTAAAAGTTATCATTAAAATAATGGGCATTGTACACAGTAGATGCATCCAGATTTCACTAATATGTACCTATAATGATGTAGGTGTGACTAACTTAATATTTAGCGCTCAAATTATTACAAAAAAAGATTTATCGTTAGAACCAGGTTTGAAACATCGAGGTATTTTTCAATTTCGCACTTTATTCCGACAAAGGTAAAGTTTCAATTACAAAAACTGACGTAAAAACCGAGTCTAAGTTGTGAAATTGTATTAAGAACGTTACTTAGCTCAGAATATAGGTCTAAATATATCATCTGGCTCATTGATTGGACTAAAGTTAGAATTAGTTTTGTAATTTAATAAAACCTTTGATGTTCAATTGAACCTGAACTGAACATAACATTTTTTCTTTTAATTTGCGTGATTTTCCTTCTGCATTTATATGAAAGTGTTATTTATAGAATAGTTACTAAACACCATTACCAAAAAACACGACCAACACTAAAGTAGCCAAATGTGAAAATGTAACTAGAGTTTGAGTTTCATCCTAAATCAAGAACAATATGTGACAAAACCCACACGTGCAGGGCACAAGAATGACTTTAGTGCAACAAATAATAATAAAACAAATGACTATAAAACAATTATAACGAACAATAAACCTAGTGCAATTAGAAAAATGATGTTATAACACCACAATGCTTATTATAGTGCGTTCAGTACGCAAAACTGTTATAACAAAACGTTAACCTAGAAAAATATACGTAGTTTTTTTAACACCACAATGCTTATAATAGTGCGTTCAGTGCGCGCCATGGCGTCTTTCGCGGCACAAGCGGCGCTCCGGTCTCGATGGAGTTCTCTCATAGAATCTACGAGTGTCGACGTTCCAGGAGAAGTGACGGACGGAGTGCGGTCTGTCGTCGGATGGCTGAAACAGGCACGGGTTTTATTGTTGGACATCAATGCTGCTCTGACGGTTGTGCTTACGCAGGTTCTGCGTTCACACAGGGATGATTTATGCTAGACCGAGACGTCACGAGGCACTGGCGAGACACTTACAAATTAATTTTCATGGTAAACCGTTCAGCGTATAAATCATGGACTCGGTTCGGGTAAGTTCAGGCACGGTCTAGCAAAAATGATCCCTTATGTGATACTGCAGCTCCTTTGACCCCCGCTCTTCAAAACCTCTTCATATGCCTTACCGTGACTGCGTAGACGCAAACCTCATGCTCAGAGTGGCAAAGATGTTCGGCGCAGATTTAAACGTGTTGGCGTGGTTACAGTTTGTCTGGGTTCTTTAAGTGTTCTGTATTAATTTCCTATTACCTACCTACTTCCTATGGCAATTTTATCTTTCTTTCGTTATACCGATGATTCCGCCTTGGTAGAATGAAAAAAATGTGACAGGTTGACAGCCAGTCGTGATGGCCGCCGAATTAATATTTCTTGTTTCGCTCTAAATATTCGCTAGCTGTATATGACAGCGAATTATGTTTAAAATTCCTCATTGCTATCCCGATGATTTACTGGTCTTTCTAAAAATAATATCATGATTATATTGTAAAACTTATAAGAAACGCTACCACGCTTAGCTTTTATTTTGATGTCATATTCGAACACGTGTATTTCAAAACTCCTACTTATTTGCGTAGTATACGCAAAATTATGAGATGCCTGATAGAAAAAAAGAAAAATATTAGAAGCTATGCTAGCTATAGTTAGTTATTATAGAAGCTTATGTCACAGTTTTTACGCCGCGTGATGGAAAAAAGCTAACACGCAGTCTTTGAGACCTTAGATTAGGCTGTTATTTGGCAGTCACACGCTTGTATTTAATTTTTTGTCGTACTTATGTCAGATAACAACGACAATGATTGATTTGGCAAAAAAAGAGAGGTGTAGTACAGAAAATATTCCACCCATCGCCTACGCACTTGACAGTTCACTTCTCAATTATTTTTACTGGCTTAAAATTTCCATTAGTAAAGCGCTCTCATTATTTCAAATAAGTCTCATTTTAATTTCGAACGGTTCGCTTTATAAGACCTCAATATATGTATTTGTGAAAAGTGGGTCCAATTTTTTTTCTTCTTTATGCAATTGGCACGCAATCCAATAAAATGCTAAATACTTTAACGTAGCTTCGTCCCATCCCCATCGCACGTGGACATGAAAACGACCCGTTCTTCTTAATGAACTGTTATAAGACGTACGCACGTGATATTCAGCTAAAATGTGCTCTCATTTCGCACCTTATTAAAACCTTCATTTGAAATTTTATTGGCTTGTCTATAATATAATATACCAGCTTCAGCATAGCATCAATGATTTCATCCTTCCTTTGGCTGGTTTGAACATTTAGTGATTGCCTATCTCCCCGAAAATAAAATATGAAGCTCTTCGAACGATCCGATACAACTCAGCCTAGGAATTCCTAAGTAATGTATTCTCTCAGTGTAGCCACAGTGACATCCACGCATCCACATCTACGCTACAGGAATAAATATATTTTTTAGTAAAAAATAAGATTATGTGGGTGATTTATTCTTAGCAGTAGGGTAGAGACACCTACACAAAAATGTATGTAGATATAGGTTACGGAAAATATATTTTGCAAAGACTTCGTGACAATATTGTCAATGCCATTAAATGTTTGGTCTACATATTACTTTTCAAAGTTTTTCCCGAATTCTACCTTACTACCTTTTCAATTACATTAAAAGTCATTTATTCAAATTAGGCTGAGAATTAGCTCACTTTTAAACTTCTAAAATTACGTAAGACAGTCCCTCAAAACCTGCCCTTCACCACTTCCTAGTGCTTTTACTAAGACGAAGTTGTGCAACAAACTCCCCAGCAGCACAGCTGTCTGTTAAGTTAGAAGAATTTGATTCTATACAATATTATGCAAAGTTTCGTTTATGACATGACAACCACGTAGCGACCCAGCGACATAATCTCTATCGTTTTTATCTATCCCAAAAACTGTAATCCTATACAAGAGACAGCAAACTCAACCACGCCAACGTATTTAGTAGAAAATAATGTAATACATGCTTTTAATGTTCTGTTCACACATAGTTGTCGTATTTAGCTCATAATTTCGCACTTCCGGCGTTGTACTTGCATTATCTACGCTCAGTGATGGTCGCATTTTATTTGGTAGGGCGCGAGCCACATCAAAGTTACGTGAGACGAGGACGGGACTCAGACGCGGAGTCCCTTTCACGTATCTTCATACAAAATGTATTAACGCGATTTGGCACTAAACATAAAGAATGGACAAGACGCAGGCGTGTTGCTTTTCCATCTGCATACTATTGTCGCGTCTGCGTCCGGTCCATGCCTCATGTCTCTTCTGTGTGGCCCGCGCCTAGTGCGGTAATGCCTTGCAGCTTTTCAGATAGTTTTTTCCTAGATGATTACTGACGTGTAAATCCAAAACACTGTATCTCAGAAATACCTATTTCGAGAAAAGGGCTTTTAAAACTTTTTTTGGTTTTTAGTATGTTTTAGTAGCAGTGTTTAGTATTGCCCATATCTCCTTCTACATATTATAAAATGAAAAATAATAATATAGGGTTATGTAACGGCCTCAAAATAATCAAATGTGCGCTATTAAGACAAAACACTGTAACTCGAGTTACAGTGTATTGGATTAACACGTCAGATTAGGTCGATCACACTTTGTACTTACCGTACAAATTGGGCAATTTTGACTCTAATCGCCAAGGCCAGGTTAATTATTAATTTGGTGCAAAGCATTTTTTTATAAATACCTTAACCCGTGGTATGCCGTAATTACAGACACAATTAAAAATCCATTGTGTCTCTACGAGATCCACGTTCCATACCACCGGTTAAACTACTAAACTGGGACAACCGGTAACGGAATAGACCATTAAACTTTAGTTTTTAAATTATAATTAACCCAGACAATGTTGATAATAGCCTTTTTGTCAGTGG
This sequence comes from Lithophane semibrunnea, assembly GCA_947363905.1. Classification (NCBI taxonomy): domain Eukaryota; kingdom Metazoa; phylum Arthropoda; class Insecta; order Lepidoptera; family Noctuidae; genus Lithophane; species Lithophane semibrunnea. The sequence continues at coordinate 2,738,920 of OX376208.1, forward strand.
ACACTGGGCCACAAAGTGATCAGTGTAAACCCGCAGTGACTGGAATTTTGATTACACAAGAGACCACATAACTCTGGTCGGTGTCAAGAATGTATGGAATAAATAATTACACTACACTATACCTACTCGTACATTGACATGAAAATAATTGTAATTTATTAAACACTTTCGAAACAAAATCAGTGCAGCGAGCGTCTCCTCCGTCTATACCTACGAAAGTATCAAAACACCGTAAGGTAAGTGAATTGTGTATCAAATTGACACACTACGCCAATTTCCCAATTCATGCAACTGTCAAAAATGGCAGTGTGATTTGAATTTACGGGCAATTTAATTCAATTTGCTAAACAAATTCCCTGACCAAGATGGCGGAAAATCACGTGATTGATACCTATTATTGTAGTCGTACCATGCATGAAAGAAATGTCGTCTTGAAAATGTTGTCTTGCATGATTTAAATTAATTTAAATTAGATTAATTAAAATGTTACAAGTGCTAGAAAAGGCTCACAGAAAGATGAATGATTTGATACCGACTCAAGTAAATTGTTCTATGAAAAAACATAATCACTCACGACACGAATATGTATCGAGTAAAGTCAGCATCAAAAATATTTCTGTATTTTTTTAATATTTTTTTTTACATTATCATAATTTATGAAAGTCCTACACAAAATGTTCAGTTATTTACGACATGACTAGCTTAGCATGAGATTAGGAACGGCGAGTCTCGTTACGCTACTTGCCTCGTGTTCACACATTTTCTGTGTAAATAGCAATGGAATGCAACGGAAGGATAATCCTACTTTAAATGGTGTAGCAGCCATTTCTATACCCATTTTAGCAAACGTAATAAATTCCATTAAGGCTCAATTTACATTGCCGCGAAACGGAATGGAAGCGAGTTTTGTCACGAAATTGGGTCAAAGCATAATGAACTTTATGTCAATTGTGTAACGTACAAAAACTAATTATGAGTAGAAAAATAGGTCGCGCGTCTTCCGGAGTTTTTCGCGCATTCTCGGGAATTCCCGCAGCTAGCAGCTTGAATCTAGTATTAGGTAACTTCAGTTCATTTTGCTATGTAAATATCGTTACAAAAACTCGCTTTCACTCGGTTCCGATGCAATGTAAATTTAATTTTTTCTTACGTATTTTTTTGCAATTTGCAGGTCAGTACAACTCTCTAAGTTTATATTAAATCTAAGCCAAATTCTTGTGGTGCTGATTCTAATGATTATAATTCTGTCATATTTGACTGTCGCAAATCATACTAGCCTGACACTAACCTGCAAATTGCAAAGAACGTAAGATTAGATTTGCGCGATAGGGATGCAAGAAGTGTAAAAAAGTATCGGTATATATCGTATCGATATTTAAAAAAAATATCAATATCGATTTCGATATATCGAAAAAAAAATATCGATATATCGGTGAAAATTTCAAAAAAAAATTACCTTCCTAAAGTTCAAGTTTTATAATCATTTAAATACCAAACTAGGAAAAAAATTACTTACTAATAATTTGTACGGCTCTAAATTCCAGCGGTTTTAGTCAGCGGCGACAACGGTGTTGCTATTGAAAATATATCGTTTTTGATACATTTTCGATACTTGATATTTTATATCGATATATTGAAATAATAAATATCGCCTGAAAATATCGATATATCGAACAAAAAATATCGATATTTCGATATATCAATATTTTTTCTGCAAGCCTATTGCGCGAGCTACCTTAGTGCATCCGCCTTAAGTAAACGAAGTAAACTCCATATTTACATAAATAATAATTAAATAGTGAATGCATTGAATTCAGGGCAATAGGTCTTTTATAGACGGTTTATTATAATAAATATTATGGCCGAAGGACACGCAATTCCTGTAAAAACACACGTCCCTTATTATAATACTGATAGCCGTCAATAACACACCGTCTTTTGTTTAGAAAATAATATTCAAATACAACCACGGCATGATGATGCGTTAAATGAAAAATAAAAGAAGAACTCGCACACCATTATTTGCCCTTCATGGAGGCGTTGATTGTCAAGAGCATTAGTGACAGTTATTGACTGATTCAATACATTCAGTTGAAATGGGCTCCAATTCATAAATCAGTCCCTACGTTGAGTTCAGCAGGCGTAGCATGAGCACCGTTTTGTCGACGGAAGAGTAGACAAAAATGACGTTTCCTGTAGACAGTACGACGGCAGCAAAGTAGAAAGAGTCAATTGCACTTTTTACGAAATTCACTCTTTTACATAATTCGACTCAGAATTCTTTGTTTTGAAATAGGATTTATCGGTTGTCAGTGTGATTTTGACAGTAAGGATAGAAAACTTTCTTCCGAAATAGTCTACTTAAAAAAAGACCTAGACAAAGATCGTTAGAAATGAAAGACAAAATTACAGATTGTAGAAGGATTTCTACGGTGCGATGTCAAAAATGAAGAAACGAACTGTCACTTTGTATAGAAAAAGCTATGTCTATTCTTCGTAGATATAGAAAGCGCCATGCTACGCCTGCAGGACGTTTAATTAACACTCTAGTCCCCTTGATTGTCCGTCTTGCTTGAAAACGAATAGGCCGGAAATTCGAATAAAAACAAAATTGGAATCGCAAATGAGTTATCCATTAGTTCAAGGATATTTTTTTGCTATTGCAATGCAGTACAGTACGACACAACTTAGATGTAGCATCGGCAACATTCGTAAAACCGATCACATTCCGAACTGAGTGCGCCTTCAAAATTTCCAATCATTATTATTGCTTTAGGTGAAAATGATCTTTACGCAAACGCAATAACTTGTAAAGTCTTATTACCAAATACATTCGTAAAATTGAAATGAATGAATGCAAATTTTCAAATGTATGCTACATCTGAGTTGTGTCGTACTGTACCCAGATATCCCCGATCTTTTCTTCAGATCATCTTCATAATTATCATGCCTGAGGGGCATAGACAGTGTGACATTCGTTAATCGCAATGCTCTAGCCATACAGCACAGTAATAAATCCGCTCCGACACTGCTAACCGCTCTCGTATTGATATGACCTTCGCCTTGCACCCTAGCCGCCATTACGGTACTTCCCAATGTCCCCACTACTGGTAGTAAGTGCTGTGAGAATGAACATCCGTAGGATATGGATATTTTTAGAAGGCTGGGATCGTTTTTTGTAGTACGAATGTCCATTTAGCTTGGAAAGTAGTTAGTTAATTCCAAGATCTTGTAATGTGTATAAAAACACATCGATCAGGTTAAGCTACGTTTGTCGCGATTGGTCCGTGGATGGGTGACCATCTTTACAATCAGATTTTCATGCAAAACCTAAAAGCTAGTCTCTTATCAATACCTGGGCGTCGGGAGTCCCGGGACTCCCGACCACAGTAGGCGCGAGCTTGCGGACGGCAAGCAATGGGTAGCTCGCCGTCCGATAAGGACCAGGCCCGGGTCGACGGCGCATTGTGTTCCACGCACGCCTCAAAGAGATGTCAGCACAATGGACGGGGTCCGCTAGGACCGATTGCCTGCCAGGGTTGCGGGAAAGTCCGAAAGGGATACCGGAACCCTTGGCAACAGGCAACTGAAGGAACACGGGTGGGTTTTAGTCAGTAAAAGTCTGACACGCCCTTCCGCTCCGCCCAGAGCGGGAGCAGTCATTCGATGACATCCCACACTCTAAAAAAAGAAGTCTCTTGTCAATTATCATGCATTATTAACCTGATCATGGGTCTCGATTGGACTGTGAAACGCCTAGAACACATCCGTATCTTCATACGTATGAGTCATCACTAAGCGTCTTCTTCTTCACCTATTCTAACATACTCCTGCTACCTCCAGGCATCGCTAGAAGTTCGTCAGGTGGGCAGGCGCGCCGTCAGTCAGCTGGCCGGCAAAGGAATGGTTGATGAAGTCGTAATCATACACTTTAACGATGTCTATAACATCGAACAGACTACCAGTAAGTATCAAACACATTTTGAAATTATGTTCATTTTCTTCCTACTTAGGGCGTTTTAAAGGCGAAGTTGGCCCATTGGTAACGGCCGCGACTTACGAGTTGTAGGTCGTAGGCTCGAACCCTGACTGGCGCTGCACTTTGTGTAAATTATTTCATTATCACTGCTCTCAAAACGGTGAAGGAAAACATAATGCAACCAAAAATTCGAAGACATGTAACATCTACCAACCCGCACTGGGCCGGCGTGATGGATTACGGCCCACTCCCTCTCACTAAGAGGAGGCCTGTGTCCCAGCAGTGGGAACATTATAGGCTAATTATGCTTATGCTACAGCTGTATACTCCCTAGGGCATATTACCCATTGAACCGATAGCCGTTGAGGCAGCCGTATCCTTCAGTGGAGACTGGGAATCGGAAAACACAGTGAAAGATGCACTCAGGGTAGGTGCAGCGATGATCTTCACGAGCAGGTTGATGCTAATTGATGAATGCGAGTGGCCAAGGATCGATCTCCGCGGCGTTAAATTGCTGAGGTCTGTCTCCAGCAGTGGACTGCTAAAGGCTACTAATAAGGGTGTTACAGCTAAAGAAATATTAGTAACACAGGACTGGACGTTGTGGCGATGCCCACTGCTGGACAAAGGTCTCCAAAAAGACCTTTGTCCAGCAGTGGACGTCTTTTGGTCAAGTGTGATAATGATCCCCTGGTATATAGCTCCACACTCAGACCAACAGAGGCTCCACAATAATTCTGTACTAATTCTAATTACCTGGCCTTTTTTTTTTTTCTCCTCCACCTGTCGTTATTTCCACCTGACAAAGTTTATTCTATTTATATGTATGTATGTAAGTATATATGTATTACTATTTATCCTTTTTCGAGTTATCTATCCCGTATGTTGCACCTGCCATGTTTTTCTCTGCATCACCCTAAGGTTGACTGGTAGAAAATGCCTCGGGCATTAAGTCCGCCTTTGTACACTATTTAATAATAAAAATAAATCATTCTCTTTCAGACACAGAGCCCGTGGGAGGTGCCTTAAGGTTCAGCACAGCTGTGAAGGCACTCCAGCATTTGAACCCCTTAGTACTGTTCAGTGGAGATGTGTTCTCACCTAGCATGTGTAAGTCATCTAGTTAATACTTTGAGACTTTATTTATTTGCATAATGTACACACGGCTACACATCAAGCTATACATTTCCAGTTTATGCTAATCTCGCATTATATAGGATTTCTGTACAATGCGAGGTCAGCTTATACTGGAAATATGTAGCTTGATGTGTAGGCGTGTACACACACTGTAACAGGCTAGGAGTACATGACCCTGTTAGGGCGCAGAAATATTATTACATTTAACTTATATTTTGCATACTTACCTACTCTTTTGCAAACTATCGCTAATAATAATTATGTTGCTTTTAGGGTTCCGTACCACAAATAAAAATAACTAAACCCTTAGAGGATCAATTGGTTATCCGTTTGACTGTCCGTCTGTCTGTCAAGACCCTATTTCTCAGGAAAATCAGTTTGAAATTGCTACCTAATACTACGACTAGGACCACGATCCCTTAAAGCTCCAAAAAAACCAAGGTTCTAAGACAATATAACAAAAAAAATACAGCCATATAAGTGAAATATAAGTGAAATATTTTGATACTCGCAAATAAATCAAAACCCGGGTACTTCCCGTTGAGCTAGAATCATGTTTGGCAAGAAGCTAGGTCTCACAGCACAAATAAAGGAAAAAGTCCGTAAATCGTTAATAATAATTATGTACACCTAAGGAGGCTCTCGTTGGGCAGCTGGATTAAGGGCTTGATTCAGAAAGCTGTACTCCTGGACACGGCTCGCATTGTTAGGAGGTTCCTCTCTCTGGAGCCCTGACCGCCGGTAGCTTGGACCCTGTTCCCGATACCGGTGGGCTACTATTTTTTATATTTTTAAATGTTTTATATATTTATTTTATTCTAATATTTAAAAATATAATTTATATGTCTGAAAAGTGAAATAAAGGAAAATATTTATGTACTTTAATCACTTTTTTTTTTAAAGAAACTTATTTCTAAAGAAATCTCTTCCAGCATACATGCGATACGAAAGTAGATTTAAAAAAAAGTAAACATCATGTGTGAGTAATAACACCATTTACTAACAAATGCATTCTTATTCCAGTGAGCACGTTCACAAAAGGCGAGCAAATGGTGCCGGTTCTAAATGAAATCGGAACGCATTGTGCCGTGTTTGGAAACCACGACTTTGGTGAGTGAAAGTCTTATTGATAAGATCAAACAAAGAATATCATTGTATGTGCATGTAATTAACACAAAATACGAAACCGTTTTTACATGATCACACATCAAGATAACAGCTTATTGAACGGGAACACAGTCAAAGGAGATCCATTTGCCATTATCACTATGTACTAGACACGCTGCGACATGTTATGCTGGCCTGGGTTGGTCGTGGATGGGTGGCCATTATTACATCGTGCCTCGGAATGCACGTTTAGCGGTTGGTCCCGGCTGTCATTCGAGGATCTTTGACAGTCGTTACGGGTCCTCAGAAGCCCGAAAGTCTGACAACCAGTCTTACCAAGGGGTATCGTATTACCCAGTTACTGGGTTGTGGAGGTCAGATAGGCAGTCGCTCCATGTAAAATACTGGTATTCAGCTGCATCCGATTAGACTGGAAGCCAACCCCAATATAGTTGGGAAAAGTCTAGGCAGATTGATCCAAAACGTTGAAGAAAAACATCGTCAGGAAACTGGCATGTCCTAGAGCCAAAAATTCGGAGACATGTGACATCTACCAACCAGCACTGGGTCCGCTTGGTGGATTACTGTACCCCACTCCCTCTTACAAAAAGGAAGCCTGTGTCCCAGCAGTGGGAACATTATGGGCTGATTACTATGCTCATAGAGATATAATTATAGCATAGAGTGCGCGCAACAAACTATAAACAGTAGACACGGGTTTGAGCAACACGACGTGCCTCACCACACTCACTCACTTGTCAGTTCGAGATTCATTCGTTTGTATGTCACAGTGAAGCGGTACAAAATGTTATTTTAAGGTGTTGGGACATTCAATCATTTTTTATGGGACATTTGAAGTGTCTATTGTATGTCCTACCCAACACTAATCTATAATAGCTCACTTGTCTACGATGCGCACTAAGCGATTTGTGCAATACGCGCACTCTATATAATATTATATCTCTATGGCTAAGCTAAACACGAGACACACGAGCGGAAAACATGCTACTAAGACTTTTTAATTCTAGAGAGACATTTCAACGACTGTTACCATTTCAGATTTCGGCCTAGAAGTGCTGTCAGGCCTGGTAGCCCAGTGCAACTTCCCGTGGCTAATGTCCAACGTGATTGACAATGAGACAGGCAGACCGCTGGGTGACGGCAAGATCACACACGCGCTCATGTGCAACGGACACAAGATTGGCTTCATTGGGCTCGTGGAACAGGTATCATAAATACCCAAGTTATTTTAAATATACAGGGTGTAAAGGTAAACACCGTTGTCACTCAAACCATGGGTAGTTGACTCAAATATAAAAATAAATGATTCAGTAACAACAAAAAAAAAAACGTTATTTTCATTAAAAGATTTTAAAAAGTTTCTATCCGACACCGTGCTCGCTAGCGAAACAGCTGACTGATTGTGGGAGGGGTCGCGCTCGCTGCCGGTCAGGTCACGTCCCGCGCCCCCCACCCGTGTTGAGACGCAAGTTCGCTGCCCTAGCGCATAGGTGAAATACTCAATTGGCAAATTGTAATGAAAAAAAAATCTGAAAAAAGTCGTACTTTTCCATTGATTTTACGTTCTATATATGACACCAAACCACTAGTTTCAAGGATAACGGTGTTTACCCTAACACCCTATATAAGGTGTATCTTTTCATACACGAAATCTCTTACGGGGTCATTGCACTCATCATTATGAACAACTTTCACTAAGGGACCAAACCCGAAATCGCGAAAAAAATCAGCTGTTCCCTACATGTTGACGAGCTATGCGAACATCAACTTTCTTCCTTTGCTACTCCTTTTGGATGGAAGGTTGTGCAGCCGCTGCTAGGTAAGCACGGCGAGGTGTTGACGTGCTAACTTGTGACGTCGCCTCTACTGCGGTAGAGGCGGGATCGGTGGTGTTATCATTGCCTGCTTAAGTCAAGTCAAACATCACCTGACATGAGATTTAATGGCAGATTTTTGATCAGAGAGTAAATCAAACGTTTAGAAAACAGGGCATGGTATAATATTTTATCTAAACCCATGCTATAAATCCTCTCTAAAAGTTTCTGAAACAGTTAGCTTATTGCCAACATTAAAACAACCAGTGTCATAGTAACCATAATATCATCCAAATGGGTGTTATAATGTTGTACTGAATTTCATAATGCAACTCATTAAAAAAAAGAACATTGTCATTTACGAGCGTTTCACTAACAAAGCAAAAAACATTCGAATTTAAAAACAAAACACATTCGAATTCGAAAAATTTGAATTGACGTCGTACCGCGCCATTTTCGTTCGATATTGGTATTGCAAAGAAACTTTTATAAAAGATTCATATAGGTGTAGATAAAGTCTTGTATGCAACTGTAAATAATTAGGTATTAAAACACTCATGTGATACTATTATCACTAATACCCCTTATTATATAACAGTTGTATAAATAACTTTAACACAATCATTATTGTTGTTGTCGACAGGAATGGCTGGAGACCTTGGCAACGATAAACCCAGAAGAGGTGACTTTTATAGACTTCGTACAAGCTGGCACGAAGTTAGCCTCGCAATTGAAACAAGAAGTAAGTATACAAGAGTCCATAAAACCACAACTGGCCAGCTAGCTACAAGAAATAGATTTTACTTTTATCCGACTAGCTGCACCCTGCGGTTTCACCCGCGTAAGTCTTGATTCCGTGGAAATATCGGGATAAAAAGTACCCTATGTCCTATTCCAGGTCATGGTCTACCCCTGTGCCAAATTTTATCCAAATCTGTTCAGCCGTTTTAGCGTGAAAGCGTACAAACTCACTTTCGCATTTATAATGTTAGTACGGATATTATTATCTCCGATTTTAAGACGGGTAGTCGTTTTATGGGTAGTCAGAAGCCGAAAGTCTGACAACCAGTTTTGCCAAGGGGTATCGTTTTACCCAGTAACTGGGTTGTGGAGGTCAGATTGGCAGTCGCTTCATTTAAAATACTGGTTTCAGCTGCTTCTGGTTAGACGGGAAGCCGACCCCAACACAGTTGGGAAAAGCAAAGGTTTTTTTTAAATTGTTTGTACTAAATCATCATCTGCCTAGCCTTTTCCCAACTATGTTGGGGTCGGCTTCCAGTCTAACCGGATGCAGCTGAATACCAGTATTTTACATGGAGCGACTGCCTATCTGACCTCCACAACCCAGTAACTGGGTAATACGATACCCCTTGGTTAGATTGTTTGTACTAAATCAGTTTTTAAAAACCAAAGATTCTACTAGAATCCTTTTTATATTTTCCTACTCTACCAACTTTGTTGTAACATTCAAGGCCTGTAATATTTTTCCCTTTTTAAAATATAAGGCTACCTATGAAATCAGCGTTTTGTATGGGGAATTTTAAAGAAGTTGCATTTTTCATACTAACGATAACGTTTTCTTAATTTATAAAGCAACCATGAACACTAATGTTTTAAAACTTTTATGCGCTAATGTTTAAAAACTAAGATAACGTATGCCACTTAGGTTAAGCGACAAAAATAAGTTGTGCCTAAGTTAAAAAAAACATTGTGGTCATTTCTGCTAACAAAATGAGGAGTCCTTTTTAAGGTATTTTTTATGTTTAGAAAATTATAAGTAATAAGGTTTTTTTAACTATTGGTAGTTGTCTATGATGGTCATTATTCGATATAATACCAAGCAATTGATGAATATTTTAAATCATAGAAGTGACGAGGTTCTCTATTTGTGAGAAAAAAACGCAAATGTCAGAGGTGGGGACCCAATATAACAATTTTTTTGTATTTTTTAAACAATTTTTTCCAGGGTTGTGAATACGTGATAGCTCTAACACACATGCGGACACCGAATGACATAAAGTTAGCCGAGGGATGCAACGATATCGACCTCATACTGGGAGGACACGACCATGTGTATGAAGTGTTACATGTACGTATCTTTACTTTGTTACAGTTGTAATGGCAATCATGTCATTTGGGTTAAATAGGTTTTTATTTTAATTATCTTTGTTATCTTTTATATAGAATCTTTTCTATCTTGTGAATGTGAGAACGTTATAGGCTTAGTGGACTGTAGATTTTTTGAACATTTTCTATTTTGTAAAGTACCTAACTGGTACTTGTTCAAAGGCCTACACTGTCCTCCCATACCTATTAAACCGAGTGAATTGACACCATTTATTTGAACTTGCCGTTTTATATCATTTAACACTGTAATTGGAAAATATTGTGAAAGCCATTTATTTTTAAAAGACTATCCGTGGAGTTTCTTGCCGGCTCTTCTCCATAGGACCTTCGTGCACCTAGCTTCTGACGTTTCATAAGTGCCCATTATAGGTTCTCTTAAAAACCATAATCTTGGAAATAAGGCTGTTCTAGACTGATGCTCAATAAGATTTTTTACCTTCATATCTATGTATTTATAAACATAAAAGTTGTAAAACTAAAACCCAACTACGACAAAAATGTCAATTTAATAAAAAGGTATAAACAAGACATCACGGACAGACAAATTAAATATCCGGAGTAACACGTGTTTGGGCATAAATCGAACAGAGGCCTTAGTGCGAGTTTCTTTTAACTATATTCACTTTACGCATCGACCGCGTTCGGCGCTCCGATTGGCCCTTCACTGGCCTTCACTGGTGAAGGGCCAATCAAAGGGGTAAAGTGAAGATAGTTAAAAGAAACTCGCACTAAGGCCTCTGATTACGTGTGACTCCGAATTTGAGTGAAACTCACTCACTCTGCGTGCAGCACTCGGTGTGGCAACAGGTCGTGTTCTGGTTTGCGACTGGTCAATCGTCATCCAGACGATGCCTCGTTGAGAGGTGAAACTCGTGTCGATTTCTTACAGGGTTTTTATTACTCTTGAAGAATATTTAAGCGGAATAAGTTACTAAATACATCTACGTCTATTGTATTTTATGTTATTCCAGATAAACAACAAATACGTTGTAAAGTCCGGCACCGACTTCAGGCAGTTCAGTAAGATCAGCATCAACTTCACTGACGAGGGCATCACTGTCGACATCTCAGAGGTCGGAGTCACCAGCGCCTTCGCTGAGGACCTCGTGTTGAAGGAGAAAACTGATAAATATTCCTGTAAGTACAGTCGAAAAAATTGAATTCTGACCCACTATAAGCTTATTTTCTTAAGGTCGATTTAGACCAAGCGAGCGAATGCACATTCTACCCCTACTCTACCAAATTCTTTTTGTGTAAACAGGGACAGAACATTCCTTCGGTGGTTTCTCCATTCTAAAATGTCAAGAATATCAACAAGAGAATGCTCTAGCTCTTGTTCTGGTTCTATGTTCGTTTGGTCTAAACCCACCTTAACAGATATTCAAATACAATAAGGTCGACATTCGCGTACACATACATTTCCTTGGTAACGAATTTGTCATCTGCCATCTTTGTTATTTTGACAGTTTCAAACGATTTATTGTCAAAGTGGGTCATGATTCACTTAGCCTGACTGTACATATAAATTCTTCAGTCTGCAGGGTGTCGTGTCATATTTCATCGAAATCCGTTCAGCCGTTAGGGCTATATCACACTGGCGATTTGCGAACGTGTTTCCAACGAGGCGATTGTTTAACGAGCTCAAAAATACAATCAATTTAATTAAATTTTTGACAAGTTTGTCAGATTGCGATTTCAATCAATCTGCCTAGCCTTTACCCAACTCTGTTAGGGTCGGCTTCCAGTCTAACCGGACGCAGCTGTATACCAGTATTTTACATGGAGCGACTGCCTATCTGACCTCCACAACCCAGTAACTTGACAGATTGCGACTTGAATGTGAATATTTTTTATAATAGAATTGGCCTTCAGGAATCCACACAGACCCCACGTGACTAAGTGCGATTGTTTTGGCGCGACTAACTAAAGGTTAATCGCTGCAAAGAAGTTTGAGCTCGCAAGGTCTACTGTAGGTCTACTGTTTGCAGAACTACTATACTCCATAGTTTTAGGTAGTTAAAAAAGGGTAAACAAAAAAAACCACGCGACTCATAGATGCTAAACCTTTTATTTCAAATGTTAAAATCATATTTTAAAGAGTCACATATTAATAGGCTCTATTCTGAATCTGATGATCTGTCTGTAACATTAATAATAAATCGTTCAGTGCTATCATCAATTATTTTGTCTAATTTAAACATTTTCTGTTCTTCTTTTAGCGCTGTCAACAAAGGCGTCTAATTAACCGACTAAACGTAATACCTGCCCCTTCAGTTGCCAAACTACGTCACAGTTGTACTCTTCAATTTAGGAACGCTATCTTATATGTTGTATTTTCTAAAAGGTTTGGGGAACCTGTCTTTTTGGGCTCTTTACAATAGACAGATTACAAAATATTATGTCATTATAATAATTCTAACAAAAAAATTGTGCTCAAGCAGTTACATCTAAGAAGAGTAGTTTAAGAATAAATGATAAAGTTTAACATACTATAATAAAATAGGAAACTATCCTATGATCGAAAATAAATTTAATTTTGCTGTAACGTATTTTTAAACAAGAAAGTGTCAACTATAAAAAACTCTTTTTACGATTTGTTAACCTTTTTTTAACTACCTAAACCTTTAGAGTATATTAATGTTAGTATGGATGAAAACCTGTTATTTTTTTTCTATTTTCCAGCAATGATCGAAGGCAAGATGGACGAAGTCCTGGGCAAGATCTGTGTCCCGCTAGAAGGTGAGCTGATACTATGTTTTGTTCAATTTTGGATTACTTTACAAAACCTGATTCACACTGTGCCTTAGGGGTATGAGGAACAGAGGCCTTAGTGCGAGTTTCTTTTAACTATCTTCACTTTACGCATCGACCGCATTCGGCGCTCCGATTGGCCCTTCACCAGTGAAGGCCAGTGAAGGGCCAATCGGAGCGCCGAACGCGGTCGATGCGTAAAAATCAAAATCAAAAGTGATTTATTCAAACTAGGCTGAGAATCAGCACTTTTCGAACGTCAAAATTACATAAGACAGTCCCCCAAAACGCCCACCCTTCACCACTTCCTAGTGCTTTAGCTGGGAAGAAGAAGTGGCGCAACAAACTCCCCAGCAGCACAGCTGTCTGTTCAGTTAGAAAAAAATGATTCTATAGAAAAGTTTGCAAAATCATTTACATTACGCAACATAAAACATAAATCTAATTATTAGCCATATGTCAGTTAGCACACGCCAATATACGAACCAAAAAAAAAGAATAATAAAAGTAAAGTGAAGATAGTTAAAAGAAACTCGCACTAAGGTCTCTGTGTGTAAAGTCTCTCATCCTCTATAAAAAAGGGAGGATCCTGCGACCAGACGGGTGTTGTGTCTGGCGGGGAACTGCCCAGCGATTGATGTCGGGTTCTTGTATACATGTCCATGGCACGGTAAACTCTAATTGCGCGATGCAGGATTTTTATGGTGACGTCAGGTCTTTGATGAGTAGTTCGCATGTGGCGATGTAGATGCCGCCACAGTGCAATTTAATTGCCTGCAATACCTTAGAAAAAACAAAGTTCAATGCTTGTTTTTCTCTTTTCGGTTATAGGTTTTTGCAGTCGGCTTTTTTGTTTTTTAAATAATTTGTTTTATCTACACCCATGCTATAAATCCTCTCTAAAAGTTTCTGAAACAGTTAGCTTATATAGCCAACATTAAAACATCCAGTGTCATAGTAACCATAATATCATCCAAACGGGTGTTATAATGTCGTACTGAATTTCATAATGCAACTCATTTAAAAAAATGAACATTGTCATTCACGAGCGTTTCACTAACAACGCACCGTTATTTAAAAACAAAACATACATTCGAATTCGAAAAATTCGAATTCACGTCGTACCGCGCCATTTTTGTTCGATATTGGTATTGCAAAGAAACTTTTATAGAAGAGATTCATATCATGGGTGTAGATAAAATCTTGTATGCAACTGTATAAAATTAGGTATTAAAACACTCATGTGATAAACCCACATTCGTGTTTTAATACCCTTTATTATATAACAGTTGCATAAATAACTATTATTATTTCCTGTTCTATTGTAAGGTCGCTTCTCGTGCATCCGTCGCCAGGAGTGCAACCTGGGCAACTGGGTGTGCGACGTCCTGCTCGCGGCCACCGGGGCCGACCTCGTGCTGCTGAACTCGGGCACCTTCCGGAGCGATCAGGTGAGACATTCTCTCTCAAGGATGCTCGAATTGCCTAACTGGGTACAAAATACTCTACGACAGTCTTTAATAACCTCTCCCAGGTGGTACTACAACACTACCAGCAGTCATTAGCCCCAAAAAAATCATCAAATCATTTTTATTTTGTAGTGTGTGCAAGCAATGTGTTTATGAAATAATTGTGATTTCATGAAATAATCATTTAATATTGTTAGGTCTATGATTCTTGCGGAAATGAAAAGTGGACTGTATGTTAACTGGTGTATTACATTTACAATAAAATGACAAGCTATAAAATCCCGACAGTAATATTATCGAACGCGTTGGAGTTCCGATCGTTACGGGTGCGCGTGCTTTTTCCTCGGGCGCGCTCGGGCAAGTGTCGGGGGGCCGCGGAATGTCGCCGTCGGCTCGCATTCGAGGCGACGGCGGCGGGCGGTGTGTGCGCTTGGGTCCCGCGGGCAGAGCGCTTGGGTTCCGAGGGCTGCGCGTAGACAAATACACTTATATGAACTTAGAGAGTTGTATTAATGATTCTAATGATTATAATTATGTAAATATAAAAAAAAGAGTTTAAAAAAAATCTGTTCCATATTTGTTTCGGCCGCGAATCATATTTAGATCAACATACACCCTGATACTAACCTGAAAATTTCAAAAAACGTAAGAAAATTTGAATTTTGCGTACTACCTTAGCGCATCCCCCTTAAGTCCACCTGTGTACATTGCTGTGCTTGAAGTATAATATTATATAAATAAATAAAAATGTTTTCCAATATAGCAACAGACTCGCCAGACATTTCTTTTAATCACGTCATCGTTACTCCAGGTCCATGCAGCCGGCGACTTCACTCTCCGCGACCTGTCCACCATCATCCCAATGCGCGACCCGCTAGTTGTAGTTGAAGCTAAAGGAGAAGTCATCCTGCAAGTATTGGAGAACGCAGTCTGCAAGTATCCCAGTCTAGAGGGAAGGTTTCCTCAGGTATGTTGTGACTGTTAGATAAATACTTACCCTAAATGGGGTGTGAAAATACCCCATCTTGAATTAGAAAATGCTTCAGTTTCAATGGATAATTATATACTTACTCTGGATAATATACCCATTACCTGGTAAAATTGCTCATTCAGAGAGACAAATACGCAAACGTGGCCCAAAAATCCCAACCGTGGGAACCTAGATGCCCAAAGAACGTGTACCCAACGATTTTTCTGACATATTGTCGTTGTTTTATATCGATAATAACTGCCAGCCCCGGTTTGACACGGGTAGCACTAAGTACCTACCCTACCCTACCTACCTATCTACCTATTTACCCTACCTACACCTACCTTACGTACAAACTTTACCCCGAGAATAACGAACACAACAAAAAAAGAATTATCGTACTCGGTCCAGCCGTTCTCGAGTTTTAGCGAGACTAACTCTAATCACAGTCTGATAAAGTATCTAGCAGTGTAATGTAACGAGTGGTATCTCTGATATTACTCTCATCACAGTCTGATAAAGTATCTAGCAGTGTAATGTAACGAGTGGTATCTCTGATATTACTCTCATCACAGTCTGATAAAGTATCTAGCAGTGTAATGTAACGAGTGGTATCTCTGATATTACTCTCATCACAGTCTGATAAAGTATCTAGCAGTGTAATGTAACGAGTGGTATCTCTGATATTACTCTCATCACAGTCTGATAAAGTATCTAGCAGTGTAATGTAACGAGTGGTATCTCTGATATTACTCTCATCACAGTCTGATAAAGTATCTAGCAGTGTAATGTAACGAGTGGTATCTCTGATATTACTCTAATCCGCAATAATCAATTAGCAGGCCTTGCCAAAACCAAGATCACGCATTTCCTCTACTGATAATTTGGCTCGATATGTTTGTTATGTGAGGTTGCCGTCCCATCGGACTATGAGAGTGAGGGCAGAGAGAGTGCACTTGTGTCTGCGCAAACACTTGTGCACTATAATATCTCCCGCGCTGAAGGCTAGTCTCCGTTGAGATTGGCCGCCGTGGCCGAAAATATGGTCTGGAGGACTATTATTATTATTATGTGAGGTTATTGGATCTATAAATTATTATACACATGATATTTAAAATAAAAAAAAACATTAATTACTATAAATAAGTAATTAAACATTATTATCTCATCCCCAGGTCGCTGGCGTATCATTCGCCTTCGACCCCTCAAAGCCTCCAGGACAAAGAGTAGCCGAGCAAGTTGTCAAAATAGGCGACGAGTACCTCCACAGGGAACAAACGTACCGTCTGGCCGTCAAGCAGTACCTGCAGAAGGGCAACGACGGGTTCACCATGCTGCCACCGTGTAAAGTTATTGTAAGTAAATACAGCATTTAACAAGAACACTGTCCGATCATTAACAATAACAGAAAAAAAAAATGAAAAAAAAATGTTATTGCAATTTGAAATTCACATTTTTTTTGTTCCAAAACCTGCATGTGATTCAAATATGGGTCAAATATTTTTTTTTATAAACTATATTAAGTACTTCAGAATTATGCCTCCATCAATATTTTTGAATAAAATTTCTTTTTGAGCGAGAAATTAATTTTTTTAAAGTCCAAAAAAACAGTGGGTAATTCAAATACTTGAAAAGGCTAAGAGCGGATGTGACGTAACAATCCGATATAACAATCAAAATGTCAATGTCAAGTCAATCAACAAGTGTCAAGTCAATGTCAAACGCTCATAGAAAAAGGAGTGTTTGACTTTGACTTGACAGTTGCTTGTCTGTTTTTACGGACTGTGACGTCACCACACCAAGCGCGCCAAATGAAGGGCGTTTAAATAGCCCGGATCGGTTGGACATTTTTTAACATTTTTTTAACTACTTTAAATTGCTTTTGTGCCGTCGAATTTTTTTTAACTATTATTTGACGAAGTAAACTATCGAATAAAAATATTAAAAAAATACATGCATATTCCCTATTTGAAATTCACATTTTTTTTGTTCCAAAATTATCTCAATTTCATTATAAATTAAGAAATTTTCTACAGAGGTTATAAGTTATGCCTTGAAGACACCCACTTTAAACTACTACGGGCGCCCGCACCCCATGTAACAACCCGGTAAACCCAATTGAAAAAAATGCGGGGTTTTTTTTTTTTCTTTTTTCCAAAAATGAAAACCAAATAAATAGACACTTACGGCCATTTTCTTCATCAAAAGTAACGTCAAACGTCAAAGCAACGGTATATTTCTTTTAGACGTTACTTTGGCTGTTACTTTTGATGAAGAAACTGCCCGTCAGTATGATTCAAACTCAAACTCAAAGCATTTATTTCAATTAAACCATTTACAGGTACTTTTGAATTGTCAAAGAATCGGTCAGTTAGTCAAAAAGTTGAAGCTAGTTGCCCATTCCAAATCGTAGATCTCTATGGAGAAGAACGGGCAAGAAACTCCAAGGACACTCTTTTAAAAATGGATATAGATATTACAAAATCCTGGGTACAGTATTCTTGGTGCTTCTATATGTGAGAACAATGTCAAATGAAAAATAATAAAAAAACAATTCAAAATATAAGATTAAAAATAAGCCCCGGCAGATGAGAGATGACCAGTCTCAACTGACAGCGCCCGTTCACGAACATGACACGTGATTCTTAACAACACCCTCACGGATCGGACAGGGTTTTTGTTACACGCTGTATACAAAGTACTGCCTGTATACTAAACTTACAAATATACGTAGTTGAAGAGGGGAGTTAGAAATAGTAAAATCGGCAGAACTGGTGTAACGAATATTACCATTGAAATAGACCGTATTGGGATCGTCCATTAATTACGTGTGGCGCGAAACGGGGGGTGAGTGGATGCGTAAAATATCACGAAATATCACAGGGGGGAGGAGGGGTGTAGTGAGATATCACTTTCTTTGTTGAACGCACGATTTCTAAACCGAAAGGCGGCGCGTGACCTTGACTCACCGTTGTCTGGCAACTATTTATACTTGTAAGTATTTATTTAGATAAAATATTCTGAAATTTTTTAAGATACCCTGTACCAAAAATACACGTGATTTTGAGTGGGGGGGATTAGCTATAACCTCAGAACGTATCATCAGGGGGGAAGGGGCCCTGCCAGGGTTGCGGGAAAGTCCGAAAGGGATACCGGGACTTTGGCAATAGGCAACTGAAGGAACACCGGTGGGTTTTAGTCAGTAAAAGTCTGACACGCCATCGAGGAAGTCATTTGATGATATCACACCCACAAAGAAAAAAAAAAGGGGGAAGGGGCCTTAAAAAGTTGCTAAAAAACATCACGTGATTAATGGACGACCCCAATAGCACTACTGCTGACCGAAATCACAGATCCAATTCTCCCACAATATGGACTCAAGCTACTACTATTTAAATACTTGTTGATATTTCGCTAATAAGACACATATTTATCTCACCATAATCACTTTTCTCAGATCCCAGAAGACATGTGTCCCGAGATCGGCATGGCGATACAGAACCACTTCGCGGCTATCAACGTGCGCACGGGCAAGTCGCGGCCCAGCAAGCATCGACAGTCACTCGTCACGCTTAGCAGGAGGTAAAGCAATACTCAATTTTTTATTGCATTCCATATGTTACATAGACGGTATAATAAGTAAAAGATCAATATGGACCCTGTCGGGCACAAAAAAATTAGGAGATAGGAAGAACTATAACAATACCTGTATTTACTTGCAATTTTTGAGTGAATTTGGTTGTCAATGGGACTCTTACTATGATTAATTATTTAGTAATTAAAAATTAATCGTAGCGGAAACCCTGGGAGTATGACAGAGTGGACCTCAGCAGGCGTAGCATGGCGCTTTCTATCTCTACGAAGAATAGACATAGCTTTTTCTATACAAAGTGACAGTTCGTTTCTTCATTTTTGACATCCACTGTAGAAATCTTTCTACAATCTGTCATTTTGTCTTTCATTTCTAACGATCTTTGTCTACGTCTTTAGAGATGTAGACTATTTCGGAAGAAAGTTTTCTATCCTTACTGTCAAAATCACACTGACAACCGGTAAATCCTATGATAAAACAAAGAATTCTGAGTCGAATTATGTAAAAGAGTGAATTTCGTAACAAGTGCAGTTGACTCTTTCTACTTTGCTGCCGTCGTACTGTCTACAGGAAACGTCATTTTTGTCTACTCTTCCGTCGACAAAACGGTGCTCATGCTACGCCTACTGTAATACTCACAGGGTTTCCGGTACGATTTTTATTATTGATTATTATCAAAAACCATGAAATTATAATAATTAGGGTTTTTCTCTTGCAGTGTTATCCAAAATCAATTAATTTTGTTATTTAAACTGTCAAAATAATATAACTCAAGACTCATTCCTTTACCACTTTTTTATAATTTGACGTATGTATTACATAATCAACCTATAATGTTCCCATTGCTGGGACACAGGCCTCCTCTCATTGAGAGTGAGTGGGCCAGAATCCACCACGTGGGCCCAGTGCGGGGTGGTCACCTGTCTTTGAATTTTTGGTTCTAGGACATAACGGCTTCCTCACAATGTTTTCCTTCACCTTTTTTAAGGCAGTGGTGATAAAATAATTTACACAAAGCGCCTGTCTGGGTTCAAACCTACGAGGCTGTAGGCGAATAGCCATAAATAAAATAAAATAAAATTGAATGCATTCATTTCTTTTTTTTTGCATTTTTTGTTTATGCATTTGATTGAAAATCCTAACTTGAATGACAAGTTATTTGCCGTGTTGGAGCGGTGCCGTAATGAACGATGTCCTTTAGGCCTGCAACAGGATAAATACAGAATAATGTTACTACTATGTTCATGCAACAGGCACAGCCTGGTGAAGATGCTGGACGTGACCGAGCTGGACGGACCGCCGCCGCTGCGCCGCGCGTCGTCGGCCGCGGTAGAGCCGAGCGCGCACGCGGGACATCATAGGTATGCTAAGTAAGGCTCACGCAGGCAGGGAACACTGGTTTTTATATAATAGTAATTTTTTGTTGTGTTGTTGTAGTGTGATTGAGACATTTTTCACGAATATTTTTAGATTTAGTGTAAAATACAATAGACGTAGATATATTTAGTAACCTATTCCGGTTAACTATCCTTCAAGAGTCATAAAAATCCCTGTAAGAAATCGACACGTGTTTCACCTCTCAACGAGGCATCCTCAGAATGACGATTGACCAGTTGCAAACCAGAACACGACGTGTTTCCACGCCGAGCGCTGGATGCAGATAACCCTGAATCAAATAACTTTCTTAGATTTAGTGTGGTTTTTACCATGAATATTTTTTTATAAATCGTATTGAAAGAGTATTCAATTGTAACCAACGTTTCCTCGGTTCTGTTAACGTCATTCAATGAGAATTTGTTATGATCATCCTTCAGTCAAGAAGAGTAATGTATAATATTTAAATATATAATGTGTAATGCATGCCAAAGAATGTGTACTGATATTTTAATGCTTGAAAAAGCTTTCTAAGTCAAGTACGAGCATGTTATAAGACCAATATTGGTACGCTTAGCGCGGATTTCACTAATGAAACTGTACGTGATCGACACTTCTAAACCGCCTTTAAGAGCTGTTTATGTCAAAAATTAAAATCAAAAGTGATTTTCAAACTAGGCTGAGAATCAGCACTTTTCGAACGTCAAAATTACATAAGACAGTCCCCCAAAACGCCCACCCTTCACCACTTCCTAGTGCTTTAGCTGGGAAGAAGAAGTAGCGCAACAAACTCCCCAGCAGCACAGCTGTCTGTTCAGTTAGAAAAAATTGATTCTATACAAAAGTATGCAAAATCATTTACATTATGCAACACAAAACATAAATCTAATTATTAGCCATATGTCAGCTAGCACACGCTAATATACCAACCAAAAAAAAACGAGAACTAAATGTACTCAAGCAGAAATAAAAAGTAAATGTAAACATAAATTAACTAAATAAAAGCCTCCAGGCACAAAGGGCGTGCCCGCCTACATATAGCTATTTTTAGATGTAACTGGAAGTTATAAATGATAAACTAGGACCATTGAAGTAAAATAAATAATATGTATCAATTTTCGAGTTCGCTAGCTAACCACATATTGCAATACAACTTATATAGTAAACATTGTAATGAGTAGATTATGTCAATAATAAATTAAATTAGAAAAACATTAAAAATAAATTGATTATACAGTCAAATAAAAAAAATACCTATATGAACTCATAAAACCTGTCAGTGGGTAAACTAATGCTGGAGAAAGAACATAAACATTGTCTTGAGTTAATCACAGCGACCAACTATTCTTATCGTTTAAGTATTCGTTATTAGAGTAATACGCCTTTGGCTTTGTCATTATTCCATAACAATTTTGACACTGACAGCTCTTGAACACGGTTTGGAACTTTGGATGTGATGAACGCGTTCAGTTTTATTGGTGATATTCAACCTTATTACCACAAAACCTTGTTTGCGTCAGCGGACACCAAGAGCAGAGCAGATCATTTGTTCAAATACACGAACACGCAAGCTCGAGCATGGTCGAGCATCAAGTTGGACGCTCAACGCGTATTTAATTTTGGAATGTTTGAAATTGTCATAAGATGAATTTTTATGTAGTCTCAGAAAATGCTCTATTCTTGGTGTGCGCTGACCCCTAATCAGTTGTTTAGTTTTAAATACTTTATAAGATGTAAGAACAAGTGTCTAAGTTTTTGAGGTAGGGCCTTTAGGGTCTTACTACAAAAACTTAGACACTTTTTCAACGTGTATGTCTAATGACAGTCCTACGTCAAACTCAATACCGAAATGTCATGTTTAAAAAGCGAAACAACTGATAAACACGGTTTTCTGGTACAGATCGATTCAAACTTAATGGCGGCTCGGAAGTTAGCTTTTAGCTGCGCAGTACCCCACCCCTCACCCCCGCTGTCACATGAAATTGTTACTGCGCAGCGACTCGCCTCATGTTCCGAGCCGCCATTAAGTTTGAATCGAACTGTAATAAGGATAGACTACTCTACTCTAGTTTTTTTTTTTTTTTTCTAGCTTTCCTGAGTGAATAAATTAAATACATATCCGTCACACTAATCCTCCATTATCTTCACAGGCTAACCCGCCGAGCGTCGCTGGACGATCTGGAACAACAGTCGTGCGAACTGGCGCCTAAACTTGAAAATAGGATCATTGTTCTCAATAAACCCGAGGTTAGTACTGTTGTTTAATTAATTAATGAACAACTCAGCCTATAACAGTCTAATGTTGGACGTAGAAATATTTAAAAAAAAAATCTTTAGTTAAAAATAAGTACAGTGATGATTGGAGCCTCCTTTTAAACAAAAAATGCCTGTATTAGGAGACTCCGCTCTTCCATAACAAGACAGATATATAGTTATCATTTTGTAAATTTTTACTTTTTTTTTAATGTGATATATACGGTGTATCTATCCATACATGAAATCTCTTAAGGGGTCATTATTCCCATCATTATAAACAACTTTCACTATGGGACCAAACCTGAAATCGCGACAAAAAAATCAGCTATTCCCTACATTTAGACGAGCCATGCGAACATAAATGTAGGGAACAGCTGATTTTTTTTCGTGATTTCAGCGTTGGTCTCATAGTGAAAGTTGTTCATAATGACGAGTACAATGCCCTCTTACAAGATTTCGTGTATGAATAGCCTTATATTGACAAATTGTCCCATGATAATCAAGAATCGGTCAGACAAAATTAGAGAATAAACAAATTATATAATTATGTTGATGACATTACCGCACTCAGTGATTTGATATTTCTATTTCTGTTTACAAATTATATATATTTTATTATGTTGATGACATTACCGCACCGGAACGAAGTTTCTTAAAGGCTCTCGCAGACGCGACAACGGTAGAACAACTTTCGTGAAGTTTTCTTAAAAATTGTTCTACCAGAGTTGCGTCGCCCTTGTCAGTAGGAGCCTTAACAAATATGTCTTACGCTAAGAGATGACTGGTAGAAATCGTCACGTAAGGAAAAAGCGTTATGCAGCTTTGTCTCTCTCTCTCTCTCTCTCCCTCTCTCTCCCTCTCTCTCTCTCTCCCTCCCTCTCTCTCGCCCTCTCTCTCTCTTTTTTTTTTCTATTACATACGAGTGTGTCTGTGCGTGCGAGTATAAGAAACTTCGTTCTTGACGGCGGACCCCCTTTTTTTTTCACAAAACGTATATATTTTGTTCTTTTTTTATTAATTAGGATTTTAATCGCCTCGGACTTATAGTTAATGGAAATAACTAAAGGAACCCTGATCGCTTGCGTGAGATAGCATTTGTGCTTGTAAACAAAATTGAAAACATGATTTGTAAGTACTTTTGAAAATGGTTGCTGGGAAACTTTATACTTAATAATCTTGAAACCATTCTTAAACCTACCTCTTCTCCATACACATGTCGTCATATAAACAATGTTTATGCATATTCTCAAACGTATATCAGATATAAAATAATTAGATAAATCCAAAATTACCACCATTTCTAGTCACAAGGCGGGTATGTCTGGATGGGAACACTTGACATCTGCACGAAATTAATGATTGCATTCTTCATTGCCTGGTAAAACTGGTTACCCCAATCTCTAATATAGTTTAACCGATACCGTGCGGGCCGTATATACGTTCGAGTAATTCGATCAAACAGCCTGGTTCAAACATCATCTGCCTAGCCATTTTCCCAACTATGTTGGGGTCGGCTTCCAGTCTGACCGGATGCAGCTGAATACCAGTATTTTACATGGAGTAACTGCCTATCTGACCTCCACAATCCAGGAACTGGGTAATACGATACCCCTTGGTAAGACTGGTTGTCAGACTTTCGGGCTTCTGACGACCCGTAACGACTGTCAAAGATCCACGAATGACAGCCGGGACCAACGGCCTAACGTGCTTTCCGGGGCACGGAGGAGTATCGTTATGTAAAGATGGTCACCCATCCACGGACCAACCCCGGCAAGCGCAGCTTAACCTGATGGATCGACCTGTGCGGCTGTTATTACTTAGCCACGAGCTCCTCAAACAGTTTGATCTAATAGAAATACGAAACTTCATATTCCTTCATGCCATTTGACAACTCACTTTTATCAATTTTTCACACATTCATGCCACCATACCACACACCACACGTTTATGCCAAATATACCAGTTGGATAAAACTGTTTGAACCAGCCTGTTTGATCAAATTACTTGAACGTCTATGAACCACATTAGGAACGTGTGCGCACGTACCCCCCTGCGGTGAGGGGGGCGCAGTGAGGTCAAACTATAGCTCTGGGTGCAAAACATTACAACTATTACGAGGGTATAAAATACAAGTCGGGGAAATTAACTGTTTTAAGCTAATTGACACCTTGCGTCCGTCACTTTGACGTGTTAAAGCCATTTCATACAATTGTCTAAGAATGACAGTGTTGTGATTTGAATATTGAATATACGGACAATTTAAGTTGGTAGTAAATGTACTTAACAATTAATTTCCCTGTCTTTGCATTGGTGACATCTTTCTTTGTCTGATTCATTGCAAATTGCATTCAGAAGCATGAACTAAAAGAGGGAATAATATCTGGTTGAACATACTTTGCAACTATGTGACATGTTCTTGACATTCTAGAACACTTATACAGTGCTACAAGGATCTTTTAACACTTGAGTGACATTGACTGGGGCCCGGCTGTTGGTAAACATACAGGGCATAAATTAGCTAAAAAAAACTCCGCAGACGTGATATGTATGGATACCAAAACATATCAAATATCTAAATAAAACAGATTTTTTTAACTCATGCTTCAAGTACCAACAATACAAGCGGCCGTCGACCCCAAAAAATCATAAATCTTTTTTTTTTCTTGTTTAATTATCGATAGTGCGGAGTTCCGCTAGCACATTTAATTTGACCCTGTATATGAAATTGTATTTAAAAAACAAGATGGCGGCGTTCAGCCACGCACCAGAAGATCCTTGTACAACTATACCAATAACTTTTTACACAAACAAAAATCTTGAAATCCAATACCTCTCCCCAGGAACTGCAAGCATTAATCGCCGAACGTTCTCGCTGGGAATCAGACACCGTGATCCGCGAGGTGGACGAGGGATCCCCCTAAGAACTACCCTCCCTGTACGGTTGCTTCGTCTGGTACCGACACTTCCAGAAGTAGCGCCACAGAAGGTACCATTCTGAAACTTTTCAGAAAGTACCGCACTGTAAAACAGGAGGTTATTTTGGTTTGGAAAGACTTTTTTAGGTACCAATGTGTGGGTTTTGAGTACGTTTTGTTGTTAAGTGTTTTGTGAAATACGGGATTATTTATATGTAAAGGTACCAATGTAGATTTATTTTGTTTTTAGGTGAACAAAAAATATGAGTATTCTGTTTGGTACCAAAAAGTACCACATGAAAAAATACCGAATTTACCAATGGTACCGTTTGGACAGTGATTAATTTGTACCAATAACCACTATTTGTATGAAAAAGAACGCCAGCACGCGTAGCATGACCACAATAGAAACGGGTTTTGTCGACGGAAGAACAGACCAAATGACAGATTGTGATGCATCTGTCATTCTATTCTTCCGTAAACAAAACCCGTTTCTATTGTGGTCATGCTCCGCGTGCTGTAATGGAAAATTCTTTGCTGTTTAAAAATTAACTATGATAGAACTATTTTGATGTATGTCAAAAACTTTTAAACATATTTGAAAATCATATTAAATTGTAAAGAAGGCGACTAGATGATGTCTAATAGTAGGAGAGATTAGAAAACTTATTTGGCAGCTATAATTGCAATGTTTTATGTTCGAACTGAGAATACATAATTATAAATTTATGCTGGAAATCGTGTTATAACACTCCAACTGAACAGTGCGTTTGCACTAGCGAAACATTCACTACAACACTTGTTGAAAGCTTGTCAAAAATTGTATGGAATATTGACAGGTGCAAATGTCAAACTCCAAAATGAAAAAAAATAAACAACAATCACTTGAAATGTCAAATTAGTCTACGAGATTAAAAAACAGACTTTAGATTGAATAAATTGAAATAATTTATTCTTTGGAGTGAATAAAAATAAGTAATTACTTAAATTAGGGTTCATAATTTATCTGTGAAGTTTTCCATTTATTATTCACTCGATCCAAGCGCTTGGATAGCGGAGGTAAATATTTTTAATTGAAAAAAAAATCGAGCTTGATTTTGAGAGAGGAATAGAAAAGGTAAGAAGGAATAAAAATATCTTATGATAAATATAACGATAATCGTCGCCTTCTATTTTAGAAATATTATCGATTTTTTGCAAACGAATTTTGAATCACAGAATTATTATTACTGATCATGTAGTTGATGAAAAGATGGCGCTACTGTAACTTGCTTTTAAAGAACACATTAAAATGCTTATAAAACGTTGGTATAAAAAGTATAGTCTTAATAATTTTAATTTACAATTTTTTGGCATCATATGATGTTTTATTCGAATAGTTGCAGTAGCGCCATCTATAATAAAATTCCGTCTATTTTTACGTTCAATTATAATATCAAAGATTAAATCAGAGGGCCTAGACAAAGTGGCATTCTATCAGCGATAACGATGATGAAAAAGGTATAGGACTGACATAAGCTATCGACAAGCTTTGAAAGTCGTTGTAGAAATATGAAACGCTTTGGAAGCGATTGTCACTTGTCTAGGCTCGGAACAGACATCTACCTCATGCATAGTATTCGAGTCTGTGTACCTAACGTAGATCGCTATAGTGCTAGACATATTAAAAGTTAATAAATCACAATGCGTTTGACGCCGTTTAAAGTCAGTCAAAATGGCAAAGGACCATTTGAAGGGTGAAAAAAGTCTGTATCCGCATTGGTACTTTCGAATACCCAAGGTATGGGCGGTTGCATAACGAAGCAGGTTACAAGTACGGACAGGTCGGTACAGCACGCGTAGCATGATCACTGTAGAAACGGGTTTTTTCGACGGAAGAATAGACAAAATGACACATAAATAATCACAATCTGTCAGCCAGTCTATTCTTCCGTCGACAAAACCCGTTTCTATGGTGGTCATGCTATGCAATCTTATGTGCTAGTTCATAAAGAAACAGGTTGAAACTTGTCGGTACCGACTATGTGCATCGATCCGTATGAATTTAAGAATTTTGGTCACTAAGCACAGATTTACCTGTTTCTATTTGTGGTTTGACCGGTACCGACCGGTACTGACATATCGGGATCGAAAAACCTGTATCTTTATGTTTGCACCTCAGACCAAATAAAGAACCAAGACAGAGCGCTGCGAACAATACAGTGAAGCATGCCAAAACTACACCAACGCTCTGTGCGTACACGCTCAAACGCACACATTTATAACCATTTACAATCAAACTACACCGAAATATGAGCACACATGTTTACGAAACCGTCTTCACGTCACACAGATCTCTGTCTTGGTTTTTTATTTAGTCTGAGGTTTGCACCCTATTAAACAGCTTGTTATGCTTGCCCGGCCGGCTATGTGAATATCATCATGTGCCAGTACGGCTTCGAACTCAGGTATAAACATACTTGTTATAATACTGTCTGAATAAGGTCATCAACCTAGCACTATAGTTATCTGTAAAATAATTTCGAAAGTATCTAGTATTTTGCTTTTGAGCTTTCATAGTAAAAACTGTGGGGACATGCAAAATATGTCAGAGGGCAGTCATCGTGTGAAGGTGTGGCCGAACATTGCGCGGCTGCCGCGCTTTGTTTGGACGACTGCCGCGCGCGAACGCTTGTGTCTATAATAATGGCACTAATATTTCGGCGCAATCGTGCGCGCCTGCCGCGCCGTGTTTGGACGACTGCCAAGCGCGAACGCTTCAGTCTACCTGCCGCGCACAAACGTTTCTAGCAAACATTCGTCAGTAATTGTGTTTGGACGAATTGTAAGCAAAGCTACGACACATGCAACCAGTTTCATGCCAACTGAAGCGCGCGGCATGTCTCGGATATGCCGCGCAGTACTGCCGCGCAAACATTCGTCGGTTTAGTCCACACTAGAGCGCGGCAGAAATGTGTCTTGCAAACGCCGCGTATTGCTGCCGCGCTCTTGCCGCGCAATGTTAAGAGACACACCTTAAAATGAAAAGAGTTATCAGTAAAATACATTTTTTTCCAAAATCATGTCATTTATAGGAATTACTGAACAATTCAACGACTAAACACTTTGATTAAATTAGTATTTATGTCCTTTTATGTCATAGTTGGCATCAAACCAATTAATAACACCAAAATTCTAGTACGAGTATGTCTCCACTGTAATTAGGCCTAGTCTTCCGTCAAATACTTTAATATTAACTTACTCTGTTGTGAATAGTTCATGTCATTCATTGTCTGTGGGTAGTCCCACTGCTGGACTTCTAAGCCCACTGTCCGATATTGCAAAATAAGTGTCATTAGCAAGTAGTTTAAATTAGCTTGAAAGTGGAATAAAGATAAAAGTGACATTATTTTTAAATACAATTCTTGGAAAATTTTCACTTCAGTTTAGCTCCATTTTAAGGCAATTCCTTCAATGTAGCAAAAATGACAAAAGTTCCTCCTTTTTTTTTCAAATGACAGCGCTGTTTTACGTTATATGTTGATCAAAATTCGCGGCAATGATAATAAAATAATTACGAAATTATAGTAATTTAAAACATCAATCAATATGGTTCTTGAAATTATATTTGCTGTAAATCGACATATT
Organism: Lithophane semibrunnea; assembly: GCA_947363905.1. Taxonomy (NCBI): domain Eukaryota; kingdom Metazoa; phylum Arthropoda; class Insecta; order Lepidoptera; family Noctuidae; genus Lithophane; species Lithophane semibrunnea. The sequence continues at coordinate 2,768,059 of OX376208.1, forward strand.
ATTTTCACGAATTACAAGGGTACGTTGACGGATCCCTTCTTAAGCTAAAAATCTAAAATTGTAATAGAAGATAACTCTATTAGTGTTTGCTAATACGTCTATCGACGATATCTAAACCCTTGTCTAATGTTTTTGCATTTTTTATGGTCGAACCTTATAAGAGTTCTCCCTGAAAGATGCTCTAAGAGTCTTAAATACTCAAACATCTTCAATCCCGTGTCACTTTTATCTTAAAAAAAATATTCGTCCTTAATTTGCCAAAAACATACATATCATTAATCAAAATACAAGTATTTTATCTCAAAACTTCCATACACAAAGAATATTAATATTTAAAAAAACATTGTATTATTTATTAAATCGTGCATAGTATTTTTTGGAGAACAAAATATAGATATTACGATTAAGCGAATTTTTGATTTAACGCCTTAAAATCTAGAAATTTTGCGCAAAAACTGCGCAAAACTTGCGTATGTCTGCGCTATAGGTTTAAGGTAAAATAATAATATAATCCAACTAGTAATAAGAGTTGATAACCAGCTAGATAGCTTAGTACAGCCGCATAATAATTATTTGTAGTTATAAAACCCCTTAAAGATACGCAATTTCAATAAAAATCGAACAGTTTTGATATGCCCGATGTCCAGGCGAAAAATCGATATTATTGTGAAAATCAATCGATTAATCCTTGTATATAGAAGCGATTTTTGATCCCTTTGAGCCTAATAATCGCAGTAACATTTTGTCAAATCAAAAACTACGTTTTTGAGAAAATCGCATTACTTTACTTTCACAAAGTTTGTTATATATTTGTGACATTATTAATGTTACAAATGTAAACTTATATTTAAAAACTATAATTATATAACATCACCAACTACACACCGCTACTGCTGCCTACTCTGCTATGCTTTATTATGTAATATAACTATATAATATTACACAAACCACTAAGCAATAGGTACAGTAAGTCAAATCGGTCTAATCTCGAATTCCGTAGTTTCGGCCGAAGTTACGGGTGATTCCAACTCTGTATCACTTACGGACATACAGATGAGTTCGGGGCCTGAACTAAGAATGAATGACAACACGATTTGACAGCTGTCCCTACTCCCGATGTGTCTAGAAACGTCCGATAAATTGAATTTGACAGTCTTGTTTTGACGGATCAACCACTTTGGGACGGGCCCATAAACATCATGGACGGAGTTAGAGAGTAAAACCCCTTGTACGGCACAACTTGGGCAGTTTATAGAGAAATCATAAGGATACGAGGTTTGTAGTCAAACTTCTGTGCATTATTATAAAAACAAAAACTTACCTAATAATTATGAACATTATTTTTAGAGACCGAAATGACTTATGACTACGAAATACTTATGCTTATGTCGTAATAAACTTCAAAGTAAGTTCAGCAGATTATGCTGGGAGTATTGTGTTAAATACTCACTTAAATTATAAAATCGAAAATAATAGAAGTTACCAAAACATAGTCAAAATGGAAATTATATATTATTTTAGTAATTTATTTTGCAAGAATATTTAACCAATAGAATAGTATGTCGACTCCATCCAACCGTATGCAAAATGCATTTTACCGGGTTGACAACAAAATATCTAGATTTACAAGATCTTATTGTTATTAATTTTAGCTAGTATTTCAAAAACAAAATTCTACACATTACAGAGGCGACATCTTCATAAATTTATTTTTTACACATACATACAGTATGTTAACTAACAAAGGGCGTTCCCGTTAACCTGCAATAGTATAGCGTCTATACATGCAAAAAAAAATATTACCATTAAAAAAGAATATGTTTTTTTTTGTTTTTGTATAGTAAAATATTCACAAAAAATATTAAATTGTTACGGAAAATAAACTCTGTACACGCCCACTTGTCACACTTGTTTTTCTACGTTGAAATACAAATGTGCGTGTACAGAGTGTTTCTTGTACGATTAAATTTAATCGTTTAGTGAACATTTCACGACACAAATGAAAAAAAAAAAGTTTTTTTTTTGTGTTGTAATATTTTTTTTAGCATGTATACACGCTATACTATTGCAGGTTAACGGGAACGCCCTTTGTTAGTTAACATACTGTATAGTTCGCGTCAAATAACTTTACCGCTCTCTGAAGTTGCGCGCTACTGTTTTATAAGTAAGATTGACTACTGCGCACACGCAGTCATTTGTAGCCTAGTTCAGAGCGGTAAAGTTATTTGACGAAAACTGTACATTCAGTATTTATTCACAGTACAATGTTCAAGTATTTTGGAACACTAACTTATGTCAGTGCCTTCACAAATTATAGTTTGTTCTGCAAGTTTTAGAGTAGGTAACACAAAAGTACCGTTTTGGTACTTTATAGTGACAGCACTTAAAATACACAGCGAGATTACGAGTTTAGTGGCACTGTTGACACTTTTGAAGTCAGACAGATTTTTAATTTATTATTAAAATATAATTTTGTAAAACTTTTTAATTTGTAATTTAGTTGATTTGTATAGTTCGTTACGTTTACTAGTTACGTGTTTTTGTATATTCGAATGTTGCATATTTAATTATGTGTTTTATTTAGTTCAATAATGTCACAAAGACATTTGTTTAGCATTAGAAATCAAGCCTTATTTATTAAGCAATAAGATTGCTTTTCGTTGTCGCTTGATTGCCAATATTTTTTATAGAGATAATGGAGAGTTGTTATCTGTTTAAAGTGGCTTTTTGCATCAAAGTCTAATTACTATTGTTTCTTATGCATATTTTAACGATAATAATTATTATTTAGTATGTAAGTTAATTTTGAGAATCTAATAACCCCTGGTTTCTGAGATTAACATGTCAACCAATTTTAATAATTAACACGAGATTAGACGGCGATCGCGATCAGCACGTCTAGAGTGACTTCAAGAGCTGTCAGCATAGAGATATAATTAAAGTATAGAGTGCAGGCAACAAACTATGAACAGTAGGCACGGGTTTGAACTGTATTGAATGATTCATTTAATTTAATCTATATTTATAACGTCTATATATCTTAGTTTGTTTGTACTATGTAAATTTAGTAAAAACAGAATAAACAACAAGAATACTCATGTAAAACTAAAAAAACTGAGTGAGTTTCATAAATAAAATAATATCTAGGTATAAATATAATTATGACTAAACACAACCTACATTATCACACTCACAGCTTATCGATAGCTCGTTGCCGATTGGCACGTAATTGCACATCCCTATCTGTCATGCAATATAAGTATCTATAGCTCACTTGCCTACGATGCGCACTAAGCGATTTGTGCAATACGCGCCCTCTACTGTAATTATGGGGTTTATTCATAAACGATGATTAAAGTTAAGTGACGTTCAAACGTCAAAAAATTACGGTTAAACAGTCGCTAATCATTACTTAACTTTAATCATTGTTTATGAATAAACCCCTTTAACTCTATGGATGTCAGTGACGATATTAATATTATTATTTATTATTACTCTATAAAGATGACACTGACAGCTGTTGTTCGCAGTTTAGATAATACTATATTATAATAAAATATGATATTTCATTGGTGAAATTCGCCCATAATGATCAGAAACTTGATCAGGGGGCCAAGTCTACTAATTTACAAACGTGTCAGTGGTGTCACAATGATCAGTTTTTGACAGATTTTGTATGGCATATCTGTCAAAAACTGATCATTGTGAGACAATGGCCCCCAGGCTTTTTAAAACCAGGGGTTAAAACCTTTTTATTCTTATTCTCTTCTCTATCATTAATATTGCTTACTTGTTCTATTTGTTTTTGTAACCTTCATTTAAAATTGTAGAAAAAAAACATGTTATTAATTTAAAAATTACAAAAATATCACACATTATTTTTATGTATCGACGAAAAATGGATATATTTTAAAACTGTAGCAACTAGCAAGTAATGAATACATAATAATTAATACATAATAAGTGTTGTGATGAATATTAATACTAGAATAAAAGCTGAAATCGAGGCTTCACTCGAGTACCACATTCACATGACACCGACAAAATAACAGAAATGAACGTTCATCTCCTCATTTCATTTGGAGCCGAAATTCAACTGCGTCCCATTGGTTCACTAGTGAATTTATTTTTCACTTTTGATTCATTGTGTTCAGACGTTTCGCTTCGAGTGAAAAACGCAATAAAAGACATAAATGAACAAAAAGTGATGCCTCTGATGTCAGCCTTAGAGATAAAGAAACGCACTCCTTTTATTAGTGCTAGAGCACTCGACTATTTAGACACGAATGTTTTTGGCGGACATCATAATAATGTACAGTCAGGCTAAGTGAATCATGACCCACTTTGACGATAAATCGTTTGAAACCGTCAAAATAACAAAGATTTCCCTCCTTTACAGTGCATGCCACACTTAGGACGTTTTAAATATTAAGCAATCTATGTCAATACGGGTAGGAGATCTATGCAATTTTAACCTTTGTCATCACTGCAATAGAGAATATTTTAGATAAAGCATTAATAATCATATTTTGAATCCAAACTCTTTGGAATTAACTATAACTCAGAACAAATGAAACTCAGAAATTGGTCTCAAATAATATTTTTTTAAAGGCTCACAAAGATGGAGACTGATAATTATTCTCTGTGTAACTAAATGGCAGATGACAAGGTCGTTACTAAGGAAATGTATGTTTACGCGAATGTCGACCTAATTGTATTTGAATGTCTGTAAGAAAATAAGCTTATGGTGGGTCAGATTTTTTTTTTTTCGACTGTACAGACATTTAAATGGCTTGATAGTGAAACCGGTACTCCTAGACCCGGCCCGTAACGTTAGGAACTTCCTCTCTTAGGAGCCCGGATAGTTTTCTGAAATATTCATTATTCTTCTTTTTGTGTGGTTAATGACTAACCTGGTGTCACAGTTTTAAAGCCGCCTATCGGCCTCTGACTTGGCTTCACATGCCTTCGAGAAATAATTATTGAGATGAAAAACTAATCAAAAAAATTGAAAACTCTTCTAGTGTTTTCTCAAGTGATACAAGTCAGAGGATAAAACATCGTATTAAAGTTGTTCCTGATGAAAAAAATGTAGAAGAGCAACTTTGCAAGCAAGGCATGTTCTGGTGACATTGAAAAATATGCTTTAAAAATAGTTATATTCAGTGCAAAGTTGTACGACGCCGACTCCATACGGTTTCTCGGAAATCCCAGGGAGCCTACCACCACCGCTTACAGCAGTATTATTTTAATATTACTTCAGTGTAGGAAAGAGATGAAGCTCTGCAGGACGTATAGCTCCATCTCTTTCTGCCACTGAGTCGCTTTAGTGCACACTAGTTTGAACTTTAAATAGCTAAGAATAAGGTTTAGTCTAATGTCATAAAAAAGTTGGAAGTTGCTTTTGCTCAAAGCAGACGAATACACATTATAATGTCCGCTAAAATATTCGTATTAAGGCATATTAGCACGCCATTGCAAGTGATTTTAGTGAATCTTCGCTAGCTGTACGAATATTGTGATATATTTATGAGTTACGTTGCTAACTATTGTTAATGTTTTTTGATTTGTCTATTATTAAAGTTAGTGTGCATTACTTTTTTGTTTTCTTTATATTGTCCTAGTTTATTCTCTCTTCTCTGACAACTAGTCTTCCCAAGGGGTATCGTATTACCCAGTTAATGCCAACGCAGGCCGGGACGGGATGGCAAAGGATTTTGCTGGCAGTCAGCGCACACTAGCCGCTTAGATACCGCGGCATTCCAGCGTCTTGCCACGGCGCGCGCGCCCCGCGGTATGTCACAACCAGCGCCGGCGTCCTCGACATGCCGTTGCCTACCGCAGTACGCCACGGCATCCCGCCGCGGGAGCCCGTGGCGCGTCTTTCAATGCCGTGCTATGAAATCCCTTTCAATGCCGTGCTATGAAACCCCTTTCGATGCCATGGCATCATTTTAAAGCATAGCAATTTATGTCGTATTTCTATATCGATACGTGTGAATGTCCATTGGTAAAAAAATAAATCCCTTGCCATGCCGTCCTGGGGCCGTATTACGAAGAATTAATGCCATCTATATTCCACTGCGAAAAAAGGATGGTGCTATCGTCTCACACTAATACTGGAAAAATGGTGGCATTAACACATATCACGGGCCCTGATCTGCGTAGGCCTTTAATGGGTTGTGGAGGTCACTTAGGCAGTCGCTCCATATAAAATACTATTATTCCTATTCAGCTGCATCCGGTTAGACTGGAAGCCGACCCCAATATAGTTGGGAAAAGGCTAGGCAGATTGGATTTGTTTATGGCGTGAATAAGGATCAGTACCAAGGTTCCATGTAAAATTCACAAATAAATATTAGAAATCATTTATTTACACTTATTACAACGAATAAATATCGCATACTCGACCATCACAGTTATTTACAGTTTTACACTCATTTATTTATTCACAATCATTTTAAGTCGAAATCGATTAAATCGTTCAAATACAGAAATAGTTATAATTCAAAAAAGTCAACAATTGTAATTTAAACCTTATGTCAATGCACGTAAAAGTCACATCACGTGCACTCGTCAACTCTTGATTTGTAGACAGAACCTGTAATTTCTCTATTCCAAAATGACATTTATTACTTGGACTTAGAGCTCAAATTTAGTGTAAATATTTCTAGTTTTGCATAGAAATTAAATCACTGTACATTTAAATTTAATTTTATTACTATTTCTTACTTCTATACCTGCAAATATAGATTATATATGTATAGATTTCTACAAACAGAATTGAAACACATAACACTCACTTTTGGCTTCAAATAAAAAAATATCCGTATGAATATTTACAATGTAAGCCTCATTCATTTAATCACTATTTAGTATTTACATACATTTAAGTATAGTTACATGGTTTTTAAAAGTCATCACTGATTAATTAAGAAAACATTCTTAATTAAATGTAGTTCCTATCAAACAAAAACACTTAGGGCCTCTGTCCACCGCCGCCGTCACCGAGAAACAAGATTATTCGAACTGAACGTGACGTTCCGGTGAAGTCGGCTATTTATCAGTTATTATGATAGATAAGCAAAAGACAAGATCATAAGCGTTATCTCGAGCCAAGTTCTAGCGGTGGCGCCGAATTACTACGAAACTTCGGCGGCCGGGATGACAGCACTCGGGTGACGGACACACGTCCATTGTAAAAGTATGTATCGCTACTTCGGCGCCGTCGTCTAGTTCTCGGTGACATACCGGTGACGGCCGCGGAGGATAATCTACTTTATTATGAGCACAGGTGCCCATTAATTTGTCATTTGGCTAAACTTATCAAAAGCGAATGCCAATATTGCAACTACATAGAGCAGACTTATTTTACTAAAATAATTTTACACCCACATTGAATGATGATTATATTAGATTAGACAATTTATTTCAATATAATACAGTTATTGGATGAAAATACTTTTAGTGAGCATGTCTTATAAGATTTTACTATAGTCTTCGCACTGGATCATAATCTTAGCTCATGTGTGAGTACATCAGATTAATGCAACTGACACATTCAGGATGTAAAAAGCTCGTATCAATTAATTCTATACTATTAAGAATATCTGCGAATATAAATCTAGATAAGAGTCGAGACTCGTCATTAATTCGTTTCGAACGTTTATTTAGTAAAATTTCTAAAAAGCTACTGTCAGGCCATGTGTCTAAAAGGTTTATTTAGAATAAGAAACTTATTTAATATGTATTAAGTGTTTGCCCTACAGTACAGTGAGCTTCAAACTATGGCGGTTTTGTTACTAGCTACTCGCCTCGTGTTGAGAGCCACCATGAAGTTTGCTTTGGGCTGTATGTCCTATTGACCCTACAGTAATCAACATGAAGTCAAGGTATAAAACTAAGGATTTTGTAACTAAAAACCTAGTTAAGCCTTTTCAAAAAAAAAGTAAATATTGTTTACATGAAGCTACGGTTTCATACGACTACGGTGGCCGCCAGATAACGACCGCAGTGACAGCTGTCATGAAAATGATGGCAGCTGAAATGAGAAACACCTTACTGCTATAAATAACGTTTCAGTGACGTCATTCGACGGTAAATTGCGGACGCTATGTGGCGGCCACCACAGTCTTAAGAATCTCTAGCTTTAGCTTTAAATGTAGCATAAATATTGCAAAATTCTGTACATAGAAAAGTGACAAATAAATCGTACTTTTACCCTTTTAGTGACATAAGCTTTCCAATATCAGCAATTCAAAGGGTATTTGATTGACTAAGTCTCATAAATCAACTTTAGCTCCTATGTTGCTTAGTGGGATGGCTTGTAGTTCCGTTCGAAGGCATAAGAACTCTCCGGCAACGCATGTGATGCAGGCGCAGGAGACACTTAGTGCCCACCAAGAAAATGTTATGGGAAATGAACCGTTGTATAGCCAGCAAGCGATGAGGTGGATCCCATGGTATGTGCAACTGGAATATTAGAAAAAAAAAACATTTTAAACAAAATTACATAAGGTCTTTGGTTCTTGATAAATCATAAATTGATTGACCAACTGACCACCACACATTATACTATAAACAAGTTCTTAAGTCTGTTTTTTAATTTAATAGACTAATTTGACAGATTTAAATTATTTTAATTATTATTTAAATTATTTAATTTCATAGATTTAAAATATGTAACTAAATAAAATACATAATGTCAATGGACAACATCAAGGAAGTGTAGGGTACCAGTATAAACTTCCAAGTTACTGTACACAGGCTACACATCCAGCAATACATTTCCAGTATAATCATAAACTGGAAATGTATAGCTTCATGTGTAGCTGTGTGTACAGTAATTTGGAAGTTTATACTGGTACCCTACACTTCCTTGATGTTGTCCATTGACATTATGTATTTTATTTAGTTACATATTTTAAATTAGTTGGCAACAGCATTATTTACTTAGGGCCTAAAATACAATAAATAAATCATTCACTATTCATTATCTCTTTTCATTCTTAATATTATTGGGCGTTAATTGCATCTCATGCACTAAAATACTTTAAAAGAAGATAAAGTTGACTGACACTGAACAAGATGCAATAAAAGTATTATTATTGTGTCGTTCAGCATCTACGGGTATTTAAGTGTGCTGCAAAGTGTTAAATCCACTATAATCATACTTCTTCATTGAATGTCGATGCGCAAAGAAATATAAAATAAACAATTTCTCACCTAAAATCCAAGCACAGTTTAGTTCTGCCGACAATCATCCACAGAATGAAGGCTCCAATAATTGCATTCAGTATAAATGCAAATATGACCGAGCGACCTTCGTTGTCTCGTACATGAATCTCCTGCAATACATAAATATTACAATAAGTTAAAATAATAAATGTTGCTACATTGTATCTAATGGGTGACTCATTAGTTTGTGTATAATTCACATATTTTTAAACAGTAATCTTGTTGAAGATAAACATACATCAGATGTTTGGACAAGTGACATGACTCAACTAATTAATTAAATTAACAGGATAAAACTGCCGTAGATACTATAAAAGTGTTTATGGTATAATAATAAACTGACTGACGATAAAAGTGTAAAGGTCGGACATCTCAGGAGTGTCCTTACAGCATAAAGCTAAATCAAACTTACATGATATTCGAAGATATGATCCAGAGTTCTAGTGGATCCCGTCAAGTCCTGCATGAGAGCGATGATCAGACACAACGAGCAGTACAGCACAGACTGCATAGCCACTATCTGCGAGACGATCAAGCAAGGATCCCATTGTGTATAGCGGAACGAGCCCGTTAGCTTCTTAATTTTCGACATTTCTACCGAAAATTTTCACTCAACAATTGAAAACTATCAATTCTTTCGAAGGTTATTTTAAGTGGGGAGCAATTTATTTAGTTGTTTTCGGGTATTTAAGTGTATAACTGTAAACATATGGACTTAATAAAGCGCTAATTTGATGAAATTCTAATCTAAAATCGTAGTTTGTAGTGAAGAAGTTCCAACGCAAATGTCAATTATTTCAATGACATTTTCGGTTGACATTGACATGGGTTGACACTTGACGCAAGTCAACATTCCGTACCCCAGTCGCTGCATGAGACTAAACTTTAGCATGCAGCGAATATTTTGCGATATTTTATTAAACTCATTTGTTTGATTTCGATTAGTCAACAGCACAGTACGATTTTATAATTTATAAAGTAAATCTACCCTGCTGTCTAATGGATATTCGCCATACAAAGTGGAAGAACGAAGAAGAGAGTTTTGGTTATTTGTATGAATGTTATAAATATTGAAATTCGACCATGTGCGCTGGGCTGGAATGCGTGTACGTTTTATTTTTGCATTGCATAATTGCGTTTTTTCAGTCGTTTTGTTATTGCACCACGTTTTATTAGCTGTTGTTTCAAATTGGCTTTTTTGGAACTGTTAAAATATCGATATCGATTGAACTTTATGTTTTCATAGGACATACAGAAAAACTAGGTAAAAGTTGGTACCACCTATGTATGTTGGACCTGAGATAATTCAGACCATTTCAGACTATTGGTTCAAGCAGGAAGTCATGATTCAAACAAAAAAAACGACTTACATCTAAAAGACGTCACAATTTAATTATAATTTAAGTAATTCAATAGCAATCTAAACATAATTTAATTTGGTACTATCTTGAGTTGGATGTATCATTCTACTCCGTATAACATTAGAATAGTACCGCGCAGACTCGCGCGGCGTTCGCGTCCGGTTCGGATGCGAAAAGTCCACAGCGTACAGACCGAATTTTGCTCTGAAAAAAAAAGATCAGGTTTATTGTTTCACCTCTGAAGCTGCGCGCTATCGAAACTTAGTTATGGGCGCAGGTACCGGACCCCCCCCTATGACCCCCCCCCCCCGCCGAGAGGCGGGCGCGCGGCGCGCCAGCGCTCGCACAAAAAGCATAAACACTTGAGAAATACTAAACGCACTTCATTATCGTTAATTGGTTTGGGTTCTTGAATAAATAGACCACATACTTATGTATAAACAATAAGCGGGTAACTAAAATAGAACTTACAAATAGAGAATGTTACGTAGTGGGCTTTGTTTTTTGTTTTGACCGTATCTCTAAAACTACTGGATCGATATTTATGAAATTTTCGCAGGTTTTATTATAAATACGTAAGTAATCTAACAACAATAAGAGATTATGACATTAACAGAAAAAAATAAACAGATGTCACGGCAATTTTGACGTGATCATACACGCGTCAAACTTCAACAATAAAAAAAATAAATAAAAAAAAATGGTTTTTAATTAATGAGTAAGTCGACTAGAATATCTATCTGCCCATAGACTTAAATTGCCACAGACGATAAAAACCCTTATTTATAAGTAGAAATAGAGATTTAAACCGCGCGAAACGCGCGAACCCGCTGGTACAAAATCGTACCAGCGGGACTTCACGCCGGTTGACGTTTGGCAGCGATTTGTCCCAACCGCATTCTTACAAGTTCAGTCAGAGCACATTATCATGCTGAGTGGAAGCCTTCATAAGGGTGCCTTTCCACCAGAAATGAGCGAGGATGCGTAGCGAGGAATGTCCGTAAAACTAGCCAATAACGACGCTAGCTTAGCTCAAGCTATGACCGTGAAGCGATGATATTGGTTAGATTCACACACATCCCTCGCTACGCATCTTAGCTCAGCTCTGGTGGAAACGCAGCCTAACACAGTCATGACGTGCAGCTTCCGACTATTTATTTTTATAAGTACCTACTCCCGATCTAATATTTCTACTTAGATCTATTTTGATTATTTTGCTTATTAAATACTGTTATCTTTTTGTATGCACGTGCTTCTGTGACAAATAAACCTATTTTTCTTTCTTTCCTTTTTTTTTCCTTTCAGAGCCATGTTCTTTCCTGGGTATCTCGTGGGTAGGTATATTTTAACACCACATACACAAACTTTGGCTTTCATCTGGTAGAAACTTTGATTCTTCAACTCGTGTCCCATGTACTTAGATATAAAACAAGGATATCTTAATAGTTTATAACTTACACGTATCCAGTCATCCACTCGAAGTTGTCCATCAGCGTCCAGGCGGTGTACCCGGTCACGTTGATGCCGTCGTCTATAGCCAGCAGAACCTAGAAGACAAAATTATTGGCAAGACAAGAGAGAGACAGAGTTCTAAGATGTTACAGAATCAAAGAACATTTCATTCTTTCACATGCGCTTAGGTATCAACCGTGTGAATAAGACAGAAAAGTGTTATACCTATTACGACCCCATTGCTACTTAGGGCGGCCGTACACTGACTGCTCGAGCAGTTAACGGCTGAGCGACGTACACGGACCGCTCGAGCGGTCGGCGTCGACTGTTCGAGCGATCGGTTGTTGAGTGCTCGAGCTGTCGCTACCAACCGCTCGAGCAGTTGATTTTCTACCGCAGTCGAATCATGGATTCTGACGAGGTCGGAGAGCTGTCGACTGCTCTAGCGCAGTCAACCGCTCGAGCAGTCGGTGTATGCCTCGCGACCGCTCGCGAGCGGTCGACGGCACGATGGAATTTCGTCATGCAGTTGACGGCTTGAAGCGGTCGCGACTGCTCTAGCAGTCGTGTGTACGGCAGCGAATGAATGACTATAGTTCACCGCGCGGTCGCGGCTTCAAGCAGTCGCTCTCAACTGCTTGAAGCAGTCCGTGTACGGCCGCCCTTAGAGTTTTTGTTGGAAAACCCATTAATACTGCCTGACTGCAGGATTTTATCCAGGAGTAAACGGCTTGGGTTGCGAACTTGCGACACAAAGCGGTGCCTCGTGCGGCGCGTGGTGGTGCTCTATATTCCCGCGCCGCTCTCCTCTCTGCAAGTCGCACCGCGGCGACTCATGGCACGCTCTAAATGACTTGTAACATTTGTTCTCGCTGCGGTCGTAGACGCAAGACGCAGGTCGCGCGAGCGGAGATGTTGTGGCCAAGTTCTATTAGATAGATACTGCTGAATCAACTCAGCCCATCGCAGTCCACTGCTGGACATAGGCCTCTCCCAGGCAGGCACAACACCCTAGGGTGTTGTGGCTGTCCTCCGCCTTCCGCATCCAGCCTGTTTCAGCCACTTTTTTACGGTCTACGGTCAATCTTACTTGGGGTAGATAGACGCTTCTAAAGGTGTCCAAACTCGTAGCCAAATTCTGGGCCGACTCAATTTATATGGCCGTCGACACGCTAAGGAAAAGTTGCTATAATTCGTGAAAATCAATAAACAATAGGTACTTTCTCTTCACAATTACCTGTTCCAAGTTATCCCTGTAGTACTCCAGCCGCTGTGTGTCCACCAGGCCGGGGTCCAGTGAGGGCACTCCATTCTCGGTGATGATGATCTCCTTGACGTCGTACGTGGAGTTCAGCCAGTGCAGCTGCTCGCGAAGGCCTTGAGGGTATATCTGGAAGGATTACTTTGCAAATCACCAGAAGTCGTAGGGCGCACAGAAGAATCCATCTCCATCCAAGAGACGGGAGTGAATTACAGCGTGACGGTTGACAGGGGAGAATGGAAAAAGAATAAGTGTTGCGCCGGCGCCGACCCCAAGTAACATGGGACAAGGGCGGGATGATGAGGGGGACGGGAGATGATGATGACAGAAGAATCAATGGGTTTGTATAAAATACTAAATATACTAAATATTCAGCTCCATCCGGTTAGACTGTAAGCTGACTCAACATTGTTGAGAAAAGACTAGGCAAATGATGATCAAGAAACTTGTTGTACCTATGTAGGTATAGCTAAGTTGTATATTAAAAACGTATTTTATAAAACTACAATAACATCTCAAAAAAAAGTTAATATTATTTTGTTAACAAAGCATTGCATTGTTACATAGAATTGCTTTGTTTCATGTGAACTGCCCGTCATATGGTGATGAATAGATAATAATTTCATAATCTGTGTTTTCTGATTAAATAGGTACAGTTTTGAATGAGTCTCCTTTGAAGATTCGAATATCGTCGTTTCGAAGCAGGCTATTTCGAAAAAAATTGCGGGTGGTACGTCAGTTCGAAAACACATTTAATCGAAAAACGCTGTATCGAATGCCGTTATCACGAACACGCTGATCCGAAAAACTCTTTAAATGGTACACTAGTATCGAAATCCACTGTTTATTTGCGCGATTCGAATACCTAAGCTCGTTTATTCCTGTTACAATTCAAAGTTTCATGAGTCTTACCGCAAACCAGTCAACCGCCGTAGTCTCCCACGAAGGATCCTTGTCCATAACAGTGTTCAGTTCCTCCGAACCATCGAAGATCCATTTCCCAGGAGGTTCACCTGGCTGGACCTTGCGGACCAGCCGAGTTGTGTAGTGGTTTAGAGCGAAATAATCGTATGTTCCTGGATTCAATAAGAGTGTATAAATGATGATTTATTTTTGTTTAACATATGTACCAAAGAGCAAAGTAACTATAAAGGGAATATGTACACACGGCTACACATCAAGTTATACATTTTCAGTTTATGCTGATCTCGCATTGTATAGGATTTCCGTACTATGCGAGGTCAGCTTATAAGGGATGTATTTGTGTATTTTTTTGCGATTTCGGGGTTGGTCCCCTAGTGAAAGTTGTTCATAAGTCATTATATATGAGAGTACAATAAAAAAAAAAAAAAATTCTGACGTCACTTTGGTCACGTGACACCCCGGTTTCTTAGGAGCCGGGGAAGCCAGTTAGCAACGAGTTACGATAGAGACTGTTACTGTCCGTAAGTACCAATCACAATAAAGAAGATAAGTATGTATTACTTACCTCTAACCAGTTTTATTTCTTCAGGAGTGAAAGGTGGTAGTCTGGGGCGCGTGTAACCTTCTTTCCTAGCGATTTCATTTAACAGTTTCTCAAGTTTACGAGGCCATCCACCCTCCTTGGAGAAAATGGCGTGAGCGTATCGACCTTCCTTTAAAAAATACCAATATATTCATAAAGTAGGTACCAAAAATATTTTCCAAAAAACGTTTTACAAAAAAAAAAACAACCGACTTGACAAAACAAAACACTAAAAAAGTGACGAGTAAATTTTTCAATTTTTTGTGTTTTTGGGAAGTTGGTTGTTATTTTGTTCTTCTTGTCGTTTATGTAAGGTATTAAGTATAGAGTTATTTGATTAATTAATATTGTATTAATTAAGATTAAATTCAAAATCAAAATCAAAAGTCATTTATTCAAACTAGGCTGAGAATCAGCACTTTTCGAACGTCAAAATTACATAAGACAGTCCCCCAAAAACGCCCACCCTTCACCACTTCCTAGTGCTTTAGCTGGGAAGAAGAAGTAGCGCAACAAACTCCCCAGCAGCACAGCTGTCTGTTCAGTTAGAAAAAAAATGATTCTATACAAAAGTATGCAAAATCATTTACATTATGCAACACAAAACATAAATCTAATTATTAGCCATATGTCAGCTAGCACACGCTAATATACCAATAAAAAAAAACGAGAACTATATTGTACTCAAGCAGAAATAAAAGTAAATGTAAACATAAATTAACTAGATAAAAGCCTCCAAAGGGCGTGCCCGCCTACATATAGCTATTTTTAGATGTAACTGAAGTTATAAATGATAAACTAGGACCATTGAAGTAAAATAAATAATATGCATCAATTTTCGAGTTCGCTAGCCAACCACATATTGCAATACAACTCATATAGTAAACATTGTAATGAGTAGATTATGTCAATAATAAATTAAATTAGAAAAACATTAAACATAAATTGATTATACAGTACATTAATTATTAATATATAGCCACATTTAATATTTTAAATATTAATTAAAATAGAGAATTATGCTCGTCAAGCGCCACCAGTCGTGCGTAGAATTATCTTGCGCAGACTCTAGTGATAAATTATCATCTTACCCAGTGATCAATAGTTAGATCAGTCGCTTCTTGATCCTCCGGCGTGTATGGTTTGAACCAAAAGAACAGAGTTGCTATCGACAGTTTACCTGAAAAAAGCGACCCAATCGGTATTGTATTCGGTCGAAGTTTAGCGCTAAGAGGGCCTAGGCAAGTGGCTTCGAAAGCGTTTCGTATTTCTACAACGACTTTCAACAGGATTGACATATGCTTTTCGATAGCTTATGTCAGTCCTATACATTTTTGCCTTTGCCTCCAGGACTCGTCTGCTCCACCGGCCATCGGTCCTTCGACAAACATAACCAGCCCACTGCCACCTCAGCTCTCCACAAACAGCGCTATTTAAATGAAACATCTTGTAATGAAAGTAAACCTTACCTTGGTACTTTTCCCTATAGAACTCATCATAGACCCTGTAAGCCTTCGCATGAGCTAACAGCACGTTCTTATTGCATAGATACCGGCCCAGCATCGGATCGTCGAAGAATGGGGCCATTTGCTTCTCATAGCCTCCGTCACAAACTATGAAAGCCTCGTTGATGGTGAGCCAATACTTCACGCGGTCAGCATAGAGGGAAAAGACGACTTCAGCGTAGTCTGCGAACCAGTCGGCAATGAGGGGGTTGGCCCAGCCACCTGCAAATAATTGGTAATTTAATTATTTGACATGCGTAACTGCCTCGCCACGGGACGGGCGGTGCGGTGGGTGGTGCGGCGGGCGGTGCGGCGGGCGGTGCGGCGGGCAGTACATTTTTATTCATTTGTTTTAGTCGCAAGAAGCTTCGCCGTTTGCACCGCACGAAAATTCGCTGCAGCGGAATGTTCCGTGGCCAGGCGGTAAGACTGAAACGTGGTCACTCACAATGGGCCTTATTAGAAGGCTTAGGTAGTAAAGGGCGATAGAGTGGGGCTTTGCTTGGAATTTCCCTACGTGATCGAATCAGAAATGAAGAGATCCGCAGGAGAACAAAGGTAGCCGACATAGCCCGAAGAATTGCTAAACTTAAGTGGCAGTGGGCAGGCCGTAAGGTTCTGGAGTGGCGACCGCGTACTGGAAGACGTAGCGTTGAAAGGTATCCAACAAGGTAGACCGATGACCTTGTGAAGGCCGCAGGAATCCGCTTGATGCGAGAATCACAGAGCCATTCAAAGCGTTGGTACTTGAAGGACGCCTATGTCCAGCAGTGGACGTAATTTGGTTGAAAGGATGATGATGATTCGATGATGTAGGTTCCGATTTATCAACAAACCCGTGCCTATCATCTATTAAAGTGCGACTACCGTGCAAGTGCCTGGTTATCTGCAGGAAATTCTATTAACTGAAACTTATAGTTCCTATAACTGACAGAATGTAGTGGTACCAAATAATCCACATACATTTGTGAGGAATACAGTCGTGATGTTACTAAAAGTGTCATTTGGTTAGTTCCGTAGTCACCTTCAAGTAAAAATATTGCACTAAATAATAACCTTTTTATCGTCGGTACCAGCAATAAAAGAGATCCCAGATTATCTTGTTTGTCAATTGTCGTAATTGCACGTATTTATTGTGACGACTCACAAGACTTTTTCGCAATTAAAAGTAAATGCTTACCTAAATCTTGCAAAGACTGAGGTAGATCGAAGTGGAAAAGTGTGACAAGAGGCTCGATGCCCTTCTCCAGTAGACCGTCGATCAGGTTGTTGTAGTAGTTCTTGCCATCCTCACTGATGTGGTTGGGATAGCCAGACGGGAGGAGACGAGGCCAGGATATTGAGAACCTGAAAGATGAGAAGATTGAAACGACCAATTGGAACCGTGCACCTAGCTTCTGACGTTTCATACTTATGAAACTTGATTCGATTAAATAAGTGATATTTTTAACCAGGTTTAACTCGCAAATAAGGGTCCATTAAATAGCCTTTACGAGTGGCGATGCTCATCATCATCATCATCATTTAAGCCGAAAGACGTCCACTGCTGGACATAGGCCTCCCCCAAGCACCGCCACTTCGACCGGGTCTGATTCAATCACACAGGGAAACTCCGAGCATAGTCCTCTCCATTGCCGCGACCACGTTTCAGTGTCATAGGTCAAAAGCACTGGCAACACACACTGGTCAAAACCTTTTGTCCTTATACACTGTGGTATATGAGACGCCAACTATCCGAAGCATTTTCGGACATTCGCAGGCTAACAATTGGCATGATATAAACGAGCTAGTTACCTGTACATGTTTAATCCCAACTCCTCACACATCTCGATGTCTCTCCTCCACAGGTGGTAAGAGTCACACGCCACGTCTCCGTTGCTGCCATCTGCTACCAGCTCGGGATGTTCGTGCAGAAACTTGTCCCATATGCTGAGACCTTTATCTGGAATTTTATAAAATATTAACTCGATTCTTGGGCAGTCTCATCCAGGAAAACATCAATCTAAAACAACAAACTTGGAAAGTAACTTGTAAGTGTCTCGATAAGATCGAAGGGTCCTCATAAGAAAAATCTGAAATTCTTTCGCAAAAATCACTGCGACGTTCTTTGAGTCTAAGAGATGAGACCCAAAGCCAGCCACACATCCCTGGACTAACGTTTATCGCCGAAATGACACGGGTGACAGCACCCGAAGCACGGTAACGGAGTTTTTGCTGCTCCCATACCGTAAGCATAATAACCATTAGGTATTTGTACTCATCCACCTAAAACCGGTCACTCTTCGAAGATCATTGATGCACCTATCATGAGGGCGTCCTAACTCCTACCTAACGTACCGAAATGGTACCAAAGCTGGTTGAAATTTAAAGGTTAATTTGAAAGTCAGCGTTAGATAGCATATCCTTGGCATGTTGCTGCATTGAACATAATATTTGGCGCGGCCGTGAAGCACACAAACCCTTTATTTATATTTTATGTTGGTTTTAAAATGTTGTTCAAATGTGTTCCTTGAAAAGAGCTGGCAAAATAAACATTTTTCTTTGTTTGAAAATTACTATAACCCGGTTTTACTATGGCATCTCATCACCTGCTTAGTATTTTCCTAACTATGTTTGGGTCGCCTTCCAGTCTAACCAGATACAGCTGAATACTAGTATTTTACATGGAGTGACTGCTGACTGCCAGTCTGACCTCCAAAGACCAGTTACTGGATAATATGATACCCCGTAGTAAGACTGGTAGACTTTCCAGAAATGACAAATGATTGAAAAAAAATCAGGTTGAAAAGTTTAAAGTTGTGGTGGTGCTAACGGGGGCGAGTTGGACGGCTAATTACCACTGACATTCCAGGCACCTTCCACTTGGTACGCCGCTGAAGCCGCCCCGAACATGAACGAAGGTGGAAACTTTAGCTGTTCCTGGCTCCATGATCCACAGATCAGCACACTGGAAATAATGTAAAATATTAATTTCAAGTATTTCAGTCCATTGGATTTCCTGACTTCACCAAAGGATTCTGAGGGCCTAGTGACAAGTGACAATCGCTTCGAAAGCGTTTCGTATTTCTACAACGACTTTCAACAGGATTGACATAAGCTTTTCGATAGCTTATGTCAGTCCTATACATTTTTGCCTTTTCCATCATCGTTATCACTGATATAATGTCACTTGGTCCAGGGCAC
This sequence comes from Lithophane semibrunnea, assembly GCA_947363905.1. Lineage (NCBI taxonomy): Eukaryota > Metazoa > Arthropoda > Insecta > Lepidoptera > Noctuidae > Lithophane > Lithophane semibrunnea. Next base: position 2,787,565 of record OX376208.1, read on the forward strand.
TCTTGGTCTTCTGCACTGAAGTCATAAATTTTTCTCCGAGTCTTATAAATCGGGTTTCGATAGTGATCTAAATTGTTCATGCAAAGTGTGTATGAATTGAAGGAATCATTTGATGAATTATGTAATAAATTATTATTTTCAAAGTTCTCCTTCCTTTTTTTTATGTAATTAATTATCAATTATATATTCTTTTTTTTATTAGTTTTTAACAAACACTTCTACAGATAAAAAAGAATTAAAACTAGTTAAAAATGTCGGTATTTCCTATCCGACTAAAACACTTCTCTCTCTGTCTCTTTTAAAGTCGTAGCATCTTCGTAGCGACAGCGTAGCGTATACGACGGACACTCAACGTGCTACGCCGTAGACCTACTTATTAGATTACCTTTCTCCCCCTAACAGGCCCCCGTGTTGCTACGCCGTAGACGTATGTCTATTAGATTTGAATATAAATGGTTATGTACTTGCAAATAAAGCAAGTAAAAGCAGAATTCTTAATATTATATTAGCCAATTTAAATCAACAGTAGATAGGTAAATACAATTATAATAGGTTAGTAGCCTTCCTAGATTATTCCGTTTCAAAACATAAAGATATTATCTTTTGCATATTTTATAATTGCAACATCATTTCAAAAACAACATTTTAATTAAAAACAAATTTGTTTAATGATATTTTGGCATGTCTAGGTACAGCATGAACTGGTTACAACGTGATTAATATTATTATAATTTTAGAAAATATAGTTTTTAGTGTGAACACAGTATTAGTTCTAAACCGACGAATGTTTGCGCGGCAGTACTGCGCGGCATATCCAAGACAAGAAGACAAGTCCAGGCGCGGTATATCAAAGACAAGAACTAGAATGAAAGCGGTTGCGTGTGTCGTAGCTCTACTTATAATTCGTCCAAACACAATTACTGACGAATGTTTGCTAGAAATGTTTGTGCGCGGCAGTTAGACAGAAGCGTTCGCGCGCGGCAGTCGTCCGAACGTAGTTTTTCACGGCAAGAAAAACGTGTGTGGCCTGTGTGTAGGGAATGATTCACAGTTCACACTTTTGACTGCACTTTACTAAGTAAAGTAAGCATTCTATCTATCTATCTATCTATCTATCATTCCATGCGTTTTTTTCATCGCACTTCTATGAAATTTTATACGTCACAAAGTATGCGGTAAAAAAACGCAGGGCGGTGCGCGCTAAGCCTTACTAAGCAAAGTAAAGTCAACGTGCGGCCTGTAAATTTTGCCCTCACTGTTCGATGCTCTTACCTAGCTAATACCACTGTCCGTGACCTGTTAAAACCTTTGCGAACTGCATCTAATTCGAATCCGAGGAATGATGGTCCGAAGTGCCCTTAGTACTATTTGTATCAAGGGTTGGGCACTAGATCCGAATTCCATCCTTTCGAATTAAGAACATTTCCGATTCAAATGTAACTTGGAGCTCAAATTTACAGAAAAATCAATTTTGTGTGGAGCTCTATTTATTTATTTTATTTAGGTTCACCAACAATTGCTGGCACTGGAATTCCTATGAATAACATGCAAAAATGTATATACAACAGTGCAAAAATCACTTACAGGTAAACTCCGCATGCTCTACATCCTAATCTTAAGATATGTTTCGGATGTTTTATCTGACAGTTATATAATCATCATATCATTCAGCCGAAAGATATCCAATCCACTGCTGCAGGCGTAGCATGAGCACCGTTTTGTCGACGGAAGAGTAGACAAAAATGACGTTTCCTATAGACAGTAGACAGAACGAAACGGCAGCAAAATAGAAAGAGTCAACTGCACTTTTTACGAAATTCACTCTTTTACATAATTCGACTCAAATTCTTTGTTTTATCATAGGATTTATCGGTTGTCAGTTTGATTTTGACAGTAAGGATAGAAAACTTTCTTCCGAAATAGTCTACATATAAAAAGACCTAGACAAAGATCGTTAGAAATGAAAGACAAAATGGCAGATTGTAGAAAGATTTCTACGGTGCGATGTCAAAAATGAAGAAACGAACTGTCACTTTGTATAGAAAAAGCTATGTCTATTCTTCGTAGAGATAGAAAGCGCCATGTTACGCCTGCTGGACTGAGGCCTCCCCCAAGCACCGCCACTTCGCTCCTCGCATCCAGCGGATTCCTGCGGCCTTCAAAAACCCATCGGCAACCTTGTGGCAGTTATTAAAATTCACAACAGATTAAGATAAAGATTACATTACGTACCTGAATACAACCACACTGATATAACTCATTCTTATGACTGAATTACGAGCCCATTACCGCCCTCTGTACCCGCATGTGTACAACTGTTTGATGTGTGATTGCGTTTTGTTTATTTGTGCTACTACGGTACTGATTGGTTATTTTTAGTCTGTGTACTTGTAGCTGTCTTTGGAATACAGAAAAAATTGAGTGGCGGGAAAATAAATGTTCGAAATGTCACTTTGTTTTACGAGTTGTGAGATAAGTGGGTAAGGTAAAATATTTTTTTGTATTTTTATTATAAATAATTACAAATTCATGATTGTTTTTTACTGTTTTGTGTTAGGAGGCTTTATACTGACATATTATATTGTTAGAATAACAATTCATTAGGATAAAAGTGCAATAAACATAAGTTTTCTGTGCCGTACCTGTTGGTGTACAATGGGCGCATATGTAATTTTTTTATTTTTTTAACAGGTTTATTCTAAGACACTACAATGACTGACCGTCGCGTCTTTACGAGTCAAAATAACTATGCAAGACTTGAAGAAGCCCTGGAATCTATAGTAGCTGATGAAAATGATGATGCGCAGAAAATGAAAATGACGACGTCTTTTTATTGCCACCAGATCCAGCTATTGTTAGTGATGAAGAAGAAGGTAATGAAGATGACTTGACTTCTACAACTCTCCCGAGAGACGTACCGGGTACAGTTGAGGTAGTTCCACTGCATCCTGATCATGATGTTTCGGACTGGGATGATAGTGATAATGAGCCATTGTCCACTAACTCACGACCTGCAAAGCGACTTCGAAGGCAAGATTCTAATGAGCCTGTATGGAGAAAAACTTTACCCATATACAGCATGACCCATGACGTAACTGATAGCATTCAGCGACGACAAGAAGTCCTCGTTGAATCTTTGAAAGATTGCAGCTCTATGATGTTATTTGAGAAAATATTTGATGATAATGTAATAAGGTTGATTGTGGAAAATAGCATGAAGTATGCTGGGCAACATAATAGACACAGTTTCGAAATTGATAAGCCCGAATTGAGAACTTTTCTAGCAATTTTAGGTTTCACTGGATATCACGAACTGCCTTCCGAACGTGCCTATTGGAGTTTGGATGAAGATCTCGGCGTTCCATTGATCGCCAATTGCATGTCACGCAATAGGTTTTTGGACATCAAACGAAACCTACATTTCGTCGACAATTCCCTAGCGGAAGGTTCTAATGATAAAATGTTCAAAATGAGACCGCTGTGTGATCTTATACAAAAAAACTCTTGCCAGTGGGGAGTTTTTCACGAAAACTTATCTGTAGATGAATCTATGATAAAATACTTTGGCCGGCATCCCGCCAAGCAATACATAATGGGAAAACCTGTACGATTTGGCTATCGGAATTGGGCTGCAACAAGTTCAGATGGCTACTGCTACACTTTCGACATATATTGCGGAAAATCTACAGAAGTGTCTACAGACCCGCTGGGCTCGAGAGTGGTAAAATCCCTATTAGCAAAAATGCCGATAGCCCCAAAAGAACACATCGTATACTTTGATAATTTTTTTACCAACTATCAGTTACTCCACGACTTGCGACTCTTAGGGTACAGAGCTACAGGAACAGTACGAGAAAATAGAACAAAAAGATGTCCTGTAACTGACGTAAAAACTATGAAAAAGAAACCAAGGGCGGAGTACGATTATCGTTTCGATACCAAAAACGAAATAACAATCGTGCGCTGGAAAGACAACAACGTGGTCACGATGGAATCAAATTTTGACGCTGTAGAACCGCTGGGGAAGGTGAAAAGGTGGTGTACTATACAGAAACAAAAGTTGGATGTGAATATTCCAAGATTGTTTGTTAATTATAACAGAGGAATGGGTGGAGTAGATCAGATGGATCAATCGATAAGTCTATATCGAGTAGCCATAAAAGGTAAAAAATGGTGGTGGGTAATCTTTACCTACCTTTTAGATATGGCGATTTCAAATGCTTGGCGGCTGCATGTCTTGATCAGCAAAACTACAGATACACCCTACATGGATCAATTGCTTTTCAGACGTATGATTGTTAGAGCATACCTTCGCCCAACTAAGACGAAAAGTCGTGCTACGTCATCCACTATATCTGGCCTTGTGCAGAAAAATAACGGACACAACCCGCAACGCATCGAAAACCCATTACGATGTGTTATTTGCCACAACCGCGTTCGTTGGCGCTGTGAGATATGTGCCAAAACACTATGTGTGGAACGACCATGCTTTGGAAAATTTCATGCCTGATTCGCCCACTGTACCCGGACAAGTACACCGCTACAGACACAAAAAAAAAATAAAAGTGATTTTTCTCTATGTACCTCATATTTAGTCTACATTAATGCAATAAATAACGAGTGGTTATAATTTTTATGTGTAGTTTCATTTTGGGCGTTAATGGGTTAAACATCAATAAAAAAACTAAGTTAACTGTCTGCGAACAAGGTAATCCTAACTAATAAAAAATCAAGTAATAAAAACTAACCGGACAAACTGTGGGCCCAAATAGCGCAGAACTGGTGCCCTGAGACAGTGAGGCGGGGTCGCGGCAGACCACGTAGGAGATGGCGGGACGAGCTGGATAGGTTCCATCAAAACTGGAAAGAGGACGCGCGGGCTCGCGAAAGATGGAAGGAGCGGAGGGAGGCCTTTGCCCAGGAGTGGGACAGCGTAGGCTAGAAAAAAAAAAAAAAAACTAAAACCCAACTACGACTTAAAAGGTATAAACAAGACACGGCGTCACACGTGTTAGGGCATAAATCGAACAGATTACGTGTGACTCCGGATTTTTAAGTCGTAGTTGGGTTTTAGTTTTTATTACTTGATTTTTTTTTTAGTTCTTTTGGGGTTATAATATATATATTTTTGAAATGTGCTCATTAAGCCCTTTCATTTGATAACCAACATGGTACGATTAAACTTTTTTTTTTTTAGTTCCTCACTTTATGTCCTCTAGAGGGCGCCATTTTTAATTTAATGTGACTTCACATAGCCTATAACCAGCGGACAATCACGACGCTTCTAACGATACCTCATTTGTCAAATTGTGATAAGTGGTTTGGAAGATGGGAGGGAACAGATGAACATACATACATACATACATACATACATACTGGTCAAAATCATAACCCTCCGTTTTTCTTCGCCGTAGTCGGGTAAAAATGCGAAATTGAGTTTATTTGTTACGCTTTCAAGGCAAAAACGGCTGAACGGATTTGGATGAAATTTGGCACATGGGTAGACCATGACCCGGGTCAGGACATAAAATTTTTATCTCAGTAGTGCATTCCAGAGGGATAATTTCTGGCCTCCACATGGGCGAAGCTGCGAGCAAAAGCTAGTCTGAATTACACACAATGTCTTACAAAGACAATAAGATGGCCTTTTGATAATTTTATGAAATTCGCGACCAGGCTTCTTTTTAGGGTTCCGTACTCAAAGGGTGTTAAACGGAACCCTAAAAGTAGGGATTTTGATAACATTTTAAAAGAGTTTTAAAGATCCACCATTATCTCATTTGACGTTCGAAACTGCTGATTCTCAGCCATAGATATCCGTTCTCAGCCTAGTTTGAATAAATGACTTTTGATTTGATTTTGATTTTGATTTCTCAGAATAAAACAGGCAAAAAATCGAATAAAAATCTGTTTTGTTCAGAGATGATGGTGGATCTTTAAAATTCCTTGGTCAGTGGAGGGACCTCGCAAAGATTAAACAGCATTTTGTATAATAAAGCCTTTTTATTCAATCCTTTTGCTTAAAATTATAAATATTTCACTTCTTAACAAAATAGGTAACACTTAGATTTACGTACTTATATTTTTATCATGTAACTCATTTATAACTTAGGTACAGTAGACGGCACGTCGTTGGTAACATTAACCTTGTGCTGGACTATTCTAGTACAGAATTTCAATAGAATAAGAGACCAGGAAAAATTAATGAGAATGTTAGAGGAATGTTAGGAGCTCGTGGGTAAGTAATAACAGCCGCACGGGTTGATCCTTCAGGTTAAGCTACGCTTGCCGGGGTTGGTCCGTGGATGAGTGACCATCTTTAAATAACAAGACTCCGCCGTGCCTCGGAAAGCAAGCCTGTTAAGCCGTTGGTTCCGGCTGTCATTTGTGGATCTTTGACAGTCGTTACGAGTCGTCAGAAGCCCGAAAGTCTGACAACCAGTCTTACCAAGGGGAATCGTATTACCCAGTTACAGGGTTGGAGGTCAGATACGCAGTCGCTCCATGTTAAAAACTGGTATTCAGCTGCATCCGGTTAGACTGGACGCCGACCCCAATATAGTTGGGAAAAGGCTAGGCAGAATGATTGTTACAGGAAAGGTTAATGAGAGTGCCAGAGGAATTACCATGATGTACGACCGACTGTATAAGTAGTATTTTTTAACACGCTTTTATTAGCTTTATTTGTTGTAACAACATAACAATGTGATAAAATCTTGAAAGTCAATTTAAACCTACTTCTAAACGTCGTATTGAAATGAAACTTTGTATGTATATGTAGTTCGGATGACAATAATATAATTTGGTATCTTGGAGCTGATCGGATGGTGGAGCCAGGAGGTGGATAGTGGAACTCTTCAGTGGCTTCTAGTAAACCCTTCGAGTTTCAGGTCATAATTATGATTCGTTTTGATGAACACTTGGTGTTGACGGTGTGATGATGGAGCCAGGGGGTGGATAGTCGAACTCTTCAGTGGCTACTAGTAAACCGGTCGAGTCATAACTTCGTTGACGTTAGACATATTAACTAAATGAAGAAATTACTAGACTAAAAAGTAAAAATATCCTAACTAATACAAATCAATTTAATCCTAACTAATATTACAAACAAACAAACAAACAAACTCACAATTAATTGTTTGTTTGTTACGCTTTCACACTAAAACGGCTAAACGGATTTGGAAGAAGACATGTGCTACTTTTCATCCTGGATCGAAAGAAAAGAAAGAAAAGAAAGAAAAGAAAGAAAAGAAAGAAAAGAAAGAAAAGAAAGAAAAGAAAGAAAAGAAAGAAAAGAAAGAAAAGAAAGAAAAGAAAGAAAAGAAAGAAAAGAAAGAAAAGAAAGAAAAGAAAGAAAAGAAAGAAAAGAAAGAAAAGAAAGAAAAATTGTTTATTTGGGACACGCACAGGAAATAAAAACAAACATTAAAACTTACAAAAACAGTCAAACAAATTATAAAAAAAAAAAAAAACAAGGGCATTGAAAACCTGTGCGAGGCCAAAAAGGCTCCTATCTCAGCATAATGCTACGATATTTGAGAAAAGTAAACAAATACCGCAGCGCTGATATTCTGATAGGGCCCGCTGTGATGCCACGGACACACCTACGGACACAAAATAAATCCCACAGAGGAATAAAAGTAATAAGTATGCGATCGCAGACGAAGTCGCGGGCAACAGCGAGTTATTTTATCATTTGTACATATTTTTTCTAAACATAATTAATCCCAGCATGTAGGAAGTCAAAGGAGCGTGTCCTGGTCACCTCGGAGTAGTATCGCGCAGAGTCGCGCGGTGTGCGCGTGCGGTTCGGATCTGTGAAGTTCACGGCGTATAGACCGAAGTTTATACTGAAAAAATATAATGGTTAATATACAGTGTGTCCGGACATGGAGTAGCGATATTTTAAATACTTTAATATAAACTATTTTAAAGAACAATTGCATTTTTTAAGCTTGGGGTCCAATACACTGCCCCGCTATGTGGCGCTAGACCCGACCCGTGAAGTTACTGCGGTGCGGGGAGTTTTCGTGCCCAGATTCGACAAAATTCTTGTTGTGTACGTGATGAATTGTTTCTTAGCGTGTATGTACAAGTGGCCGAAGTCGCGACGTTACAATTTCTTTAAGTGAAAATCGAGGAATGAACGTCTTTGTCCAATAATGAAGTAGGCTATAAAAATAAGTCTTAGGCGATTAACACAGGGCACCGCGCACCGCCGCGGTAGGCAGTGAAGCGGATCTCATGTTGCATTGGCCTCTAATAAATCCGATGCACACACGTACACCGCTCGACCGCGCGGTCGAGTGGTGGTCACACCGCCGCCGCCCCTCTGCGCTACCGTCCGCGGCGGAGGGACGGCGCCTCACACATGGGGCGCCGCATTACCGCGCGGATAATCATGGGTGCAAGACGTGTTGCATTAAAAATGGTGATCTGTGATCAAACTGGTCAATACCGCGCTAAATCCATCCGCGTTAAATACTGCGCGAGTCACCGCTACGAAAACCGCTTTACCGCCACCGCCCTCCGCGGCGGTGCGCGGTGCCGCGTGTTAATCGCCTTAATTACGTACTTGTATCCAGCCAGCCACTCAAAGTTATCCATCAACGTCCAATGAATGTATCCCGTTACATTTATACCATCTTTTATGGCGATTTGTATCTGAAAATTCATTTTATTTATTAAATGAACTTCTAAATCACTCATCGCCTAATTGCCTACAATTGAGAGAATTCTATTAAGATTTTAGGTTCGGTTCCCTATATTTAAAACGTAATCGTGAAGATACTATAATAGAACTCCATTAAGGGGGATGCGCCAAGGTTGCTCGCAAAATTCAAATTTTCTTACGCTTTTTGCAATTTGCATGTCAGTATCAGGTTGTATTTTGATCTAAATAAGATACGCGGCCGTAACACATATGGATTTATAGAATTATAATCATTAGAACCAGCAATACAACTCTCTAAGTTCATGTAAGTATATTGAATGACTATTCATTTAATCATGACATTTAGCGCATATTACTCACCTGTTCCAAGTTATTCCTAATATACTTCATACGTTTCCAATCGTCTGGGCCGTCTTCAATGTTGACGTATCCATTCTCCGTTATCATTATCTCTTTGACTCCATACGTCTTTTTTAACCAGTGCAGCTGCTTCCAAAGACCTTCTGGATACATCTGAAAGAGTTATGGAACTTAATCATAATTATTATTGTCCTCTATATGGAATTTATGTAGAATATAAAACCTAAAAGTCTTTCTTTAGAAAGGTATTCTTTGTCACTATACATTTTAATTGTTTGTTGATGTCTATGGTTTGTTGTCTGTTTTGTTCCAACCAAAGTTTGTGAAAATCTCACAGAATCATGACGCTCAGCAAACATACTGTCACTAATTTTCATGACAGATGCTATTCAGAAAACAATGAAAGAATCTGACAAAATTGTCAGATTGTCGCAAGTCGTTTAAATAAATAGGCCCCAGGATAACAGATTTTGGTAGGGTTCAGCATTGGTGCCGAGGAATATTTATAGGGAAATGGTTACCTACTTGATAAGTACTATAAAAATATTTTGTTTGTATATCGGATCACTGGTTCAAGTACCTACTGCTTTTAGTTAGTAAAGAATGTAAATCATTCAGTCTCTCGACAGCTTTAATCATTTGGTCATGACCCCCAGGACCCCTCCCCTCGGACCGCGCCTGAAGATAACATGTTAATTTCTTTGTCATAAACTATCCACTTAGTACGCTTACCGCAAACCAGTCTACACTACCAGTAACCCAGGAAGGATCGTTCTCCATCACTATGCCAAGTTCTTTCGATCCATAGAACGGCCAGGATCCGATCTCCTCCCCAGGCCTGGCCTTGCGCACCTTTCTTGTCGTGTAGTGATTCAAACCGTAGAAGTCGTACGTCCCTGGACATAAAACATTTTTGTTTGCTATGAATATTAATCCATTTTTTAGAACACTATACTTTATTTTTGAAGTAGGAGCTCGTGGCTAAGTAGTAACAGTCGCACGGGTCGCTCCATCAGGTTAAGCTACGCTTGCCGGATTTGGTCCGTGGATGAGTGACCATCTTTACATACCGAGACCTCTCCGTGCCTCGGAAAGCCGTTGGCGTTGGTCCCGGCTGTCATTCGTAAATCTTTGTCAGTCGTTACGGGTCGTTCGAGGCCGAAAGTAGGACCACCAGTCTTACCAAGGCGTATCGTATTACCCAGTTAAGTAGGTTGTTGACGAGGTCAGATGGGCAGTCGCTCCATGTAAAATAATGATAATCAGCTGCATCCGGTTAGGTTTAAGTGTGCACAATAGTCAAACATACCTCTAACCAGTTCTATTTCTTCAGCAGTGAAATGAGGTAGCCTGGGATGTTGATATCCTTCTTTTCCAGCACTCTCGTCCAAAAAATTTTGTATCTTCGGTGGCCAACCTCCCTCTTGTGAGAAAATAGGGTAAGCGTAGCGGCCCTCCTGAGAAGATAAGATTAGATGATCTTGGGATAATATTCATCCCAACTACGAAAGCCTTCATTGGTCTGACACGCACTTGGCCAGTTTCTTTCTTTCTTTATTATTTAGGGGCATGAGGAACAGGGTGTAAAGTTTACTCATACTAGAAAAGGAAGGATCCTCCGACTAGACGGTGTTGTGTCTGGCGGGCAACTGCCCAACGATTGATGTTGGATTTTTGTATATAATGTTCATCGCGCGGTAAACTCTAATTGCGCGATGCAGGATTTGTGTGACGTCAGGATTTTTGTGTGACGTCAGGTCTTTTCAGGTCATGCGTAGTTCGCATGTGGCGATGTACATGCCGCTATAATTCTTTTTAACAAAAAAATATCAAGGTCAGTTCTTTAACTCTGATAACAGATTCCTAAATGTTTTGAAGTGAATTAAGTAGAGCTAAAGTAAGTTTTACCCAGTGTTCAATGGTCAGTTCCGTGATTTCTGCATCCTCAGGAGTTAATGGCTCATACCAGATGAACAGAGTTGATAGAGACACCTTGCCTGGAAAAGACAAAACAATAGGATTTAACCGTTTTAATAGTTTGTTGACTTACAAAAAATTGGGGGAAATTGAACTTCTTAGATCAATGATAATATATTCTTTTGAACTAGCGCTGATTCCCGCGACTTCGTCTGCGGTGAAAAGTATCCTATGTCCTTTTCCTGGTCATGGTCTACCCATGTGCCAAATTTCATCCAAATCTGTTCAGATGTTTTAGCGTGACAGCGTAACAAACAAACAAACTCACTTTCGCATTTATAATATTAGTTGGTTGTAATCGCATTTATCATACTAAGACGACCGAATCCAATAAACCTTATTTGTATTATTACCTCACGCGCAATGTATCGTTACCTTGGCAAAACGCATGTAGCCGCACTGCCCGTGTCGGGGGGGGCGCGCTCAAGTATTGTAACATCCATTGCTGGTTTTTTATTTTAACTGTTTTATTTACATACATGGAGTGCTGCGTACAGAGAATGTAATTTTACATTGAAATAAAGGAATAGTAACTGAAAAAACGATAAAAAAAAGGAAACTTTCCTGAGAAAATATCCGGTGGAATATGATTCAAAATAAGGAGCTGAATGCTCCCTGTTCATTTGTGGAGGGCGGTCCCTTACACCCTGTATTACAAAAGTAGCATACAAACTTCATAATTGCGACAATATTTGCAAGTAAGGAGTGAGAGGTTCTATTAGACCCATAAACTTAGTTCGTTACCTCAGACGACCTATTTCGTTACTGTATAAATATCACACTTATCATAAATCTAGTTCTATGGTGACATGGTGGTGAATGCATGGTGAATGCTACTGCGAATGGGATTTATAATATTATATTATTATAGAAACCCACTTTTTCTGAGTTCATCAAATAAAGAAAGAAAAGAAAAACAACGTATTCTTATGTTCACTATATCGCGACAAGGGTCGCGCTGCCTGTCGCGCCTGTGATATCGCGCCAGTCTGTACGGCTCTTTATTAGTGATGTTCTTCAGGTGGAAAGTTCAGGTGGATCTGCGTGCGATTCATATTACGAAATAATTCATCTGTTTGACAGTTTTCTATGGAGATTCGTAAAATGGTCCACATAACATGAATTGCTTTTGTATCAAATTAGAGGAATTGATAATATAGGATGAATAGAATAATGACAGCTGGAAATTCAGGAAATGAAATGCTTTTAGAGGAATTGCTTAGGTATGTGGCCGTTTTGGGCCCACAGATGTATGAACGTAAACGAGGGAAAAGACAGAACGCCACTTGCTAAAGGATCTCTCATTTAAAGGATCGTAGCAAGTGGCGTTCTGTAGATTCTGCCTACCACCATGGGACGACGGGGAGAGTTTATATATAAGAATATGTCCTAGTCTTCCATTACCACTTACCATTATAATGAATTTTAAACTCTTCATGATATATTCTCCAAGCCTTCGCATGAGCTATCATAGTATTCTTGTTGCATAGGTATCTACCGACCTCGGTATCGTTTAGATAAGGGGCGTGTTGCAGGTTGTAGCCTACGTCACAGATGCCGAAGGGCTCGTTCAGGGTCAGCCATAGCTTCACGCGGTCTGCGTAGAGGGTGAACACGACTCTTGCGTAATCTGCGAACCAGTCGGTGATGAGAGGGTTGGCCCACCCACCTGGAATGGAAGTTTGTTAAGTTTTCAACAGGGTTTTGAGACAGTACCTGCCAAAATCAGTTTATCAATGCATGAATGCATCTTGTCCATAATCTCCATGTCTTAAACCACTGGCACAGCCAACAACGTCTTTGAGACAACATCTTTTATATTATCGCCTAAGTTTGACATCCCACGAGAAAACGAAGTGAGATAGATTTCATTTCGCAAAAAAAATAAAATTCAAGTATCTAAGATTGAGAAAAACTTGAAAACAATAAGTCTTTACAATACGGTTCCTAGTGAAGACGCAGTGATCTATTTCTTGATCAATGAGGGTCGAGACTCCCAAATAAAGAATAATTATTATGATTTTTAAGAAGAGCAGTGATGGCCCAGTGATAACGACCGCGACTTACGAGTTGTAGGTCGTAGATTCGAACCAAAAATTCAAAGACATGTGTGACATTTAACAACCCGCACTGGGCCCGCGAGGTGGATTACCACCCACTCCCTCTCACAGAGAGGAGGCCTGTGTCCCAGCAGTGGGAACATTATAGGCTGATTATGTATTACGATTTTTGCATTTTGCAGATCAGTATCGGGCTAACAATAACATTTTGACAGGGCAGAAGACTGATCTTACCAAGATCCTGCAATGACTGTGGCAAGTCAAAGTGGTATATAGTAACGACAGGCTCGATGCCCTTCTCCAGTAGACCGTCGATCAGGTTGTTGTAGTAGTTCTTGCCATCCTCACTGATATGGTTCGGAAAACCCGACGGCAGGAGACGAGGCCAGGATAATGAGAACCTGAAAATGAGAGCTTTTGATTAAAAGATGTGCTCAAAGATTACCTACAATGCAACGCGTCACACATAGCATAGGTGAAGCTTTATTCCTCCTTGAGATATTACAGCATCAATTTCGAACAACCATAATAATACAGAGCTCTCTCCAAGGAAGAAATACTGCCTGCTAATTTTGCTTTCAAGCAGGTTTGCCGTTTGAAGGGTGTCTATGTGATTACAAGCATTGGTGGAATCCCACGATTGGCAATATTGCAGACGGACACGCACGGCCGACGACCACAGACGGCACTCACCACGCACCGAGTAGCTTCTGATGTCTGCGATACCCCACACGTACGGTCCGTCATCCGGGCTCGTCGGTGTCCGTCCGCAAAGTCGCAGATTTCGGTAATAACGAAATCCCACGATCCGCGATTTAATAGGAAGGTGTACGTGCGGGGTATCGCAGACATTGGAAGCTCCTCGGTGTACGGTGCGTTGCGGTCTGTGGTCGTCTACCGTGCGTGTCCGTCTGCAATATTGCCGATTGTGGGATTCCACCATCTAGTATCAAGGCGGTGGTGACCACTTTATGTCAAGTGGCCCGTAGGCTTGTTTGCCGTCCAATTACATTAAAAAAAAACAAATCTTACCTGTACATATCCAGTCCCAACTCCTCGCACATCTCGATGTCCCTCTTCCATTGGTGGTAGGAGTCACACGCCACGTCTCCGTTGGCGCCACCGGCAACGATATCAGGCCGTGTGTGCAAAAGTCTGTCCCAGGTTGATTCAGCTTTGTCTGGAATTCATATCATCGCTTACAGCCGCGGAAATATCTTTGTTTTTCATCTTTTTTTTTTTCGAGAAATAATAATACAGCTATTTTTTTAACCGGTCCAAAAAATACATAACTCCTGTGCATGTGTAATTATGCATACCGGCTAGTTTTTACATAAAAGTTATCTTAAACTTTACTAATCAGTGACAATTTTTGTACACTCTTCTAAAAATTTGGTTTGCCGGTAAAAACTAGCCAAGCCAAAACTTGAAATCTTCGATGATTTGAATTCGGTGCAGTAGTTTTTGAGTTTATCGCGAACAGACAGACAGACGTGGCGGATGACTTTGTTTTATAATATGTAAGAATGTTTTATGTTCTTATAATTATATTTTCAGGATTATCTACAGAACTTGGCACCCATTTAGATACCAATTCTTTTGTCAGCAAAGTCGACAACCGCTCATATTCTTTATATTGAACCTCCCCTTTTCACTTTTTCTTTTTGATGGGATTTAATATACTGAGCCTTGAACACGTCCTCCAGCGATGAGACTTGCGACGCGGCTTGCGTCAAACGACACACGCGATTTCCTTCCGGCGTCGCTCCGCAAAACACGTCACGGTGATTCGTGGCATGATACACAACCGCTTATTTTTTTTTTTATCTGCAGTCGATATGTCAGAAGACCCGTGTCGCTTGAGCTTGTAGCTCATGGTCACAGGGTGAGTGTAACCGCCTGGCTACGGGACACGCGGCGCGAACGGCGGCGGCGGCGGCGGCGCGAATTGTGGTGCGGCAGGCAGTACATTTTTATTCATTTGTTTTAGTCGCAAGATGCTACGCCGTCCGCACCGCGCGAAAATTCGCTGCAGCGGAATGTCCCGTGGTCAGGCGGTAAGGATCAATAATCAAAGTTCTTACCACTCGCATTCCAGCCACCTTCTATCTGGTAGGAAGCAGAGGCGGCTCCGAACATGAACCATGATGGGAAAGTCACTTCCTGCAAGCAGCAGTAGCTGCTCCACAGTGCACTGTAAATTATATATAGAAATTACTTGATGAAGTTATCCACACTATCAATCTAGTAATCGATTCTGATGACCGTTATCTCGTTGCAGAATATTTTTCGGGTAAAACAGGAATAATAATAAAAAATATATTTTATTTCGGACCTTAAAGTTCATTTGGTTACACTTAGAAACTAACTAACAAACTATTTTTACTACGCCCCAGTGGCATGTAGGCATAGGAAGCGTTGGACGAGCTCGTGGCTACGTAATAACAGCCGCACGGGTCGATCCATCAGGTTAAGCTACGCTTGCCGGGGTTGGTACGTGGATGGGTTACCATCTTTACATACCGAGACTCCTCCGTGGCTCGGAAAGCACGTTGTGGGGGTCAGATAGGCAGTAGCTCCATGTAAAATACTGGTATTCAGCTGCATCTGGTTAGACTGGAAGCCGACCCCAACATAGTTGGGAAAAGGCTAGGCAGATGAGTGGCATGCGTATCCAATGTCCCCGTATGGGGCTGTCCCACCTATCAGCTATAGTTTTCAGGACGCTGTTGGAGCGCATACCCTGCGCATAATGGAAGCGCAACTCTTGCGCATGATGGCGTGAAAGCCATCTATTCTCGCCTCTGCGAACATGCCAGAAGCATTGCAATAGCGCGGCAACCCCATCAACACTCTGAAAGAATTATTATACAGTATGCAAGGGTAAACACCGTTGTCACTCAAACCTTGGGTAGTTGACTTAAATATAAAAATAAATGACCCAGTAACAACAAAAAAAACACTTTATTTTCATTAAAAGATTTTTAAAAGCAAATATCCTTCACTGTCCCGATACTCATGGATACGCGTTCGAGAGAGCTGCGAAACAGCTGACGGCCGGTCAAGTAAAGTCCCGCGCGCCCCGCCCGCCCCCGCCAACCGCCGGCCGCCGTGTTGAGACGCAAGTTCGTTGCCCTTGCATGTAGGGAGAAATATTCTTGTGGAAAAATGTAGATTTTCTTTTTTTTTTTAAGTTATATTTTTCCATTGATTTTACGTTCTATAAATGAAACCAAACCACTGGTTTCAAGGATAACGGCGTTTACACTAACACCCTGTATTGAACGCAATAACTGATTACGAAACCCCAAAAACCATGCACGTAATCGCAATGATAAAATCTAGATGTTATAAAAACGATGTTAATATTTTCCACTTTATCCACGTTAGTGATTTATAACCTCGTAAACTCGTAATTGTGCATTTAGTGAATAGGAGAATTTAAATCCTAAATTCTCACAAGATTACCTACGTTCGCGTTGGTACGTACGTCAATGCTAAAGTACAAACATCTTTTATGGGGTACTGCGTTAAATGCTATAACAAAATACCTAGTGATATATTGTAATTAAATGAAAGAAGAGAGAGCAGTGGTGGCCCAGTGGTAACGGCCGCGACTTACGAGTTGTAGGTCTCAGGTTCGAACCCCGACAGGCGCTTTACTTTGTGTAAATAATTTCATCACCACTGCTCTCAAAACAGTGAAGGAAAACATCGTGAGGAAACCGGCATGTCTTAGAACCAAAAATTCGAAGACATGTGACATCTACCAACCCGCACTGGGCCCGCGTGGTGGATTACGGCCCACTCCCTCTCATAGAGAGGAGGCCTGTGTCCCAGCAGTGGGAAAATTATAGGCTGATTATGTTATCTTATGTAAATGAAAGAAAATTTAAAACTCATATTAAAAGTACTCTTTGTAAACAAGCATATTACAAATTAGAGGATTATATCCAAGATAAGAATGCTTGGAAACATGCTGGTCTTGCTCCATAGGACAAATTCGAGGCTGGAAAAAATCAAACTGGTTGCTTATCTAGTTGTAAAATTTATTATTTGTACATCATCGATTTTTTTTTACATTTTATGATAATTAAACTCACACACTGTCCTATTAGTATTACTTGCAAGTTTGTAGGAATATTGTGATTTCGTATACTTTAATGTTTGTAAATATGTGGGCACCATGTATCTATCACATACTTAATTTATTTATTTGTCATTGCTCCATTTTTAATTTTTAATACTTTTAATTCTTTTACCTATTGTAATTGTATTCTCGGTGCATCGTCTTCACATGTAATTATATGTATAATTGATGTATACCAAATATTGTAAAACATTTTTTTTAAAAGAGTAACCGTGGAGTTTCTTGCCCATTCTTCTCCATACGAAAACTACCTTTTGGAAGGGGCAACTAGAATCAGTTCTATTTCTATGTATTTGACGTTCAAAAGTACCTTTAATGTCCCTACTTGAAATAAATTATTTGACTTTGAATTTAACTTTGAATGCTACGTATTTTTAACCGACGAAAAAAAGAGGAGCTTCTCAAGTCGACGCGTATACTAGCTGTTCGTGTCTGGCGTCGCCCGGGCGTAATTCCGACTTTTCCGACCGGTGGATTTTCCAAAATTTTAATTCCTAAAAAACTTTGTGCAGATAAGAATACAACAAAAAAGTCAGACAAATCGGTCAAGCCATTCTCTAGTTATATTTGTATATATATGTTTTTTTGTTCGTGGGTAAGTAATAACAGCCGCACGGGTCGAACCATCAGGTTAAGCTACGCTTGCCGGGGTTGGTCTGTGGATGGGTGACCATCTTTACGTATCGAGTCTCCTCCGTGCCTCGGAAAGCACGTTAAGCCGTTGGTCCCGGCTATCATTAGAGGATCTTTGACAGTCGTTACGGGTCGTCAGAAGCCCGAAAGTCCGACAACCAGTCTTACCAAGGGGTATCGTATTACCCAGTTACTGGGTTGTGGAGGTCAGATAGGCAGTCGCTCCAAGTAAAATACTGGTATTCAGCTGCATCCGGTTAGACTGAAAGCCGACCCCAACATAGTTGGGAAAAGGCTAGGCAGATTGATTGATGTTTGTTTTTAATGTATAACCAATTGACCAGGCATACCTTTTTACTGAGTAGTCCGATTTGAACGATTCTTGTTTTATTGCGGAGGGTATACCTTGAAGTTGGACCCATGTAAAATGCTACGCAACATTGCTGCGACGGTGCTGCTGCGCGGCAGTGTTGCCCTTTGCCCTGCCGCCACGACATACCAGTAGTGCGGCGTTCATCACAGCGATAACACGTGAACGTTGACAAGTAAGTGGCCACAGAACACCAAGATACCACGAACAGCAGGTGCTCGAAAACAGAAGCCAGCGGCAGGCAATGCCACGGAACCAACGCCGCAGTAGCACAGCTGCGTGGAGCGAGGTTCGGAATCATAGCTTTAATCCGCACGTTCAGCTAGACTCGTTCGTTCGTTCGTTATGGAGTTTGGTTTCTGCACTTAATCCTTAAAGGTGGACCATTGTGCGTGTCAACTAGGCTCACTGGATTATTGCATAGAGGTATCTTGCTTAGGTTAGCTCATGCTGTAGTGTAAAAATAAGCCACTCCAGCTAGGTTGGTGGAACTGCTCATGGCCACTCGTAAAGGCTCTTTTAACATCGAAATCAAAGCATTTATTTCCATTAAACCATTGACAGGCAGTTTTGAATTGCCAAGGTGTAGGTCAGTCAGAAAGATGAAGCTAGTCACCCATTCCAAAGCGTTAGATTCCTATGGAGAGGAACGGACAAACATCTCCACTGACACTCTTTTAAATCAATTATTATGCTGCCACAAAATTTTGTCTTATGATCCATGTTGAAATTATACAATACATCTCGTATGTATTGCATAATTTCAATGTATGATGATGACGATGTAGAAAGACGTGCAAGTTATTATATACAAAAAAAGTAATAAAAATAAGCTGCGGTAACTAAAAGATGACCAGTCTCTAATGACGGCGTCCGTTCACGAACATGACGCATGGATCAGCACCATTCTGCTGCTCAAGTACTTTGAAAGGAAACGCATGGACCAGCACCATTCAGCTCAACTATTTTGAAAGGGAACCGAATGATACTATTGCCTATAGGTAATGTAACTAAAACGGACTTACCAAAACACGATGACACTGATTAAGCTCATAATTAAGACTAACATTGAGTACAAGGTGCGTGCCAGTGCGTGTCAGAATATAAGAATTATACCTATGTTGATAACGAATCTCTCGTTAATTTTAATACAGGCATTGTTATTTTTTGTAATAGTTGTCTACGAAATAATTTCTATTTTTGGTAGATTAATTTTAATTTTAAATGACGGAATTTTCATCAAAATAAAGCAGTTAATACATAACCACAAAAAAACTCTAGAAGTGTAGATAGCTAAGTTCAAAAAATTATTTGTGGGTATCTAACTAACATATTTCATTGGGCATTCTCTTAATCAAAAACAAAAAAAACCCGCTTGCAAAAACGCATAGCATTATAATCTGTAGAATTTTGGTATTACAGGCGGGGAACAAACAAAAGTTACACCATACTTCAGGTTATTGGTTTGTTCCCCGCCTGTAATACCAAAATTCTACAGATTATAATGCTTGTTTTTCTCTTTTAAGTTATGCGTATCTGCAGGCGGGTTTTTTGTTTTTTAAATAATTTGTTTTATTTCAAGCTTTTTAGTTTTCTTAATTTATATTATTTGGAATTACCTAACTCATTAATAGCTTTTATTTGATACCAATAATGTAATTTATTTTAAAAAAAAAACCTTCCCCTCCCTTTTTTTTAGTTTCCAGATGACATAAAAAAAAAAAAAAAAATATAGCCTATGTCACTCCTACAATTAAGACGAACCTAACGACACCTCGTATGTTAAAATCCATCAAGCCGTTTAGGCTACAGAGCGTGCCAAACAAATAGACATACATACATATGTATGTATGTATGTCTATTTGTTTGGCAGAAGGATTACCCTCCTTCTGGGGCAGTCGGGTAAAAAGGGGGATGCGCTAAGGTAGCCCGCGTATTTTCTTTACGTTATTTGCAACTTGCAAGTCAGTGTCAGGTTGTATGTTGATTAAAATATGTTTCGCATACACAGTATGTTAACTAACAAAGGGCGTTCCCGTTAACCTGCAATAGTATAGCGTCTATACATGCAAAAAAAAATATTACCATAAAAAAAAATGTTTTTTTTTTGTTTTTGTATAGTAAAATACTCACAAAAAATATTAAATTGTTACGGAAAATAAACTCTCTGTACACGCCCACTTGTCACACTTGTTTTACTACGTTGAAATACAAGTGTGCGTGTACAGAGTGTTTCTTTTACGTTTAAATTTAATCGTTTTGTGAACATTTCAAGAGAAAAATATTTTTATTTTTTTTTTTTTTTTTTATTATTAACTCCAATTTTTTATTATTGCAGGTTAACGGGAACGCCCTTTGTTAGTTAACATACTGTATAGCTTTACAGAATTATAATCATTAGATACAGAAATACAACTCCTTAGTTAGATTTATCCTCAAATGTTATGATTACATGAAATAGTCATTCAATATGTTTATATGAACTCATAGAGTTGTATTGTTGATTTTTATTATGATTATGATTCTATAGGACGGCGCGTCTAAAGATATTACGACGCTAAACTTACGGAGTTGATTTTCGAACGATTGTGACAGCTGTCAACTTGACGTAACCACGAGTACTGAGGAAGCGGCCCCCCCGCTAAAATATTGGAATATCGCGAAGATGGATCGAAACCGGGAAACCGGCAAGGATTCATGGCGACTGTTGTATTGGTGATCATGGTGACTACCCTGGCAGGGCAGTGAGTTAATTGATCTGCGCTCGCGCCTCACGTACTCGGTGGAACGTCGTTTACATTATTGTTAATTCCCATTTAATTACATCTCCTAGCCCGCAAACCCACGCATAATAAGAGACAACAAGACCTCTTCTGATAAAGACCACGTATTGCCTTTATATAAATAAATATTTGATACGACGCGCATCATATTTAGATCAACATACAACCTGATACTGGCCTGCAAATAGCAAAAAACGTAAGAAAATTTGAATTTTGCGGGCCACTTTGCATTGCATGTCGTCGCCATCTGTGTGATCAAGTCGAAATGCATTCATACTCGGAAAAAGATCCAGACTTCGGGCTGCTACTGATAAATTCCAGATAGAAAACCCAATAACTACTGCACCCTAATTGCGTAATACAAGATCAATCAGAATTGGAATCGGTTCGAAACAAATGTCTAATGCATTGCTTCATAAGTTACGTTGTTGAACAGATTTTTTTTTCTAAATTATGAAGCAATTCTGATTGATCGTGTATTAAGCAATTAGGGTGCTGGACTAGGTACTGTCTGGATTTATTTAGTACAAAAGCCTGATATACCAGTTACTTACCCATCCATTCATCGCCCAGACGGCGGATTTCGTGGATTATGAAATATACGCAATATAGACAAAGATTAGTAGAGATGTGTGTAATAAGACAGATGTAAAAAAGATAAACTGTTACCGTATGTCATAGTAAAATATTTACCTACCTACATTTTATTACGTGTAATTAGATTATTGTCGAACTCGTCAAAGAATAATAATGTTCTTATCTTACACTAGCTGATGGCCGCGGCTTCGCCCGCGTGGATGTCAGTTATTATATACTAAAACCTTCCTCGAGAACTACTCTATCCATTAGTGAAAACAGCATGAAAATCGGTGCAGTAGTTTTTGAGTTTATCGCGAAGACAGACAGACAGACGCGGCGGAGGACTTTGTTTTATAATATTATAAGTAAGGAAATTAATAACAGCTTCATCTTCAACAAAATGAAATGAAATGAAATTGTTTATTCTGTAAATAGGATATTGGAATCACTTTTACACGTCATATTAAAAAGTTGTAAAAATAAGCTAGATGAGGTCGGCGTTTCCTATCTGACTACTCTGAGAAGAAAGGCCGAAACAAACTCAGAGGTCACCGTCTCTTTTAAAGTCCAGACATAATCTTGGTCAGGCCATATGAGGACCATGTAGATAAGAGTCTGAAATGGTCTTTTGAGGAAAGAACCACACAGATTTGAGTGGACCTGTCCAGTCAGTGCAAGCATTTGTCAGTAATAGTGGAGCTCAACTCAGAACTTAAGGAGCTCAACGACTCGACGAACAACATTGGTTGAGCATTCTTTCTCAAAGATATTTAGAAACACAACAGTACCTCGTCCTAAGTGTCCGATTGGAACGAATAGCCATGTCTCATAATTAAACGCTATACTACCAATTTAGCCGGTTTCGTAGGCCCTATCCTGGATTTTGTAAACCCTTAAAAAGTTCAGTGTTTAAAATAAATGTGAATGCGAATCACATATCATAAAATTTATCGTCACAACAATGCTTTTTGCATAGGTAGTTTATTTGTATTATAATGTTATTTAAAATAATGCAAATATGGAGCTGTCATTCATTTATATTCACCCAACTGTTTATAAAAACATAAACATGACATCACGACTGTACCCTGTACTGTAAATAGAGGGGTATTAGTCTAAAGTCAAAGTCAAATTATTTATTTAAAAAAGGCACTTATATGGCACTTTTGAACGTCAAAAACAAATAAGAAAACATAGAAACAAGAAGAAATAGAATTTTAGATTCTAGTTTTTTCTGATTCTAGTTGCCCCTTCCAAAAGGTAGTTTTCGTATGGAGAAGAATGGGCAAGAAACTCCACCGTTAGTCTTTTAAAAATATTTTACAATATTGTGTATTCATCAATTACATATTATATGTGAAGACGATGCACCTAGAATAAATAGAAGTAAAAGAATTAAAAATACAGTAATGACAAATAAATACATTGGTAGATACATGGTGCTCAAATATTTACAAACATTGTAAAACTAAACGATATCCGTCACCCAACATAGGCACTATGCTGGGTGACACCACATTCCGGCTCGCTACATGTTTGCGTCTGGGCGCTCCTTGCGGTGCTCCACATCGTTGTCAATGCGGTGAAGGAGTCGACTGCCTCGGACACCACGGCCTATCCTGCAGCAAGAGCGCTGGTCGGATGGCACGGCACGCCAGCATTAATGACATTATCCGTCGGGCTCTTGTCACCGCCGGGGTGCCAGCTGTGTTAGAACCCAACAGCTTGGCACGCGACGATGGGAACAGGCCAGACGGAATGACCATAATGCCCTGGAAGTTGGGTAGACCTTTGGTGTGGGACGCAACCTGTGTCGACATCCTCGCGCCATCCCATCTTCCTAGCACGGCGAGCTGTGCTGGGGCAGCTGCTACAGGAGCAGAAAACCTCAAACGGCGCAAATATAACAACCTTATTGGGAGCTATATGTTTGAGCCGCTTAGGGTTGAAACACTAGGGCCGTGGGGTCCGAGTGCTCATCGAGTATTTCGGGACATCGCTAAGCGATTGGTCGACTCTTCACGTGACCAGAGGGCTGGCTTATTTTTAGCCCAAAGAATCAGCATTGCCATTCAACGTGGCAATGCTGCCAGCCTTTTGGGCACCTTTCCCATTGACAGCGATGCGGACGAATTCTTTGATGCTCAATGAGCCCCTCCCTTTTATTTTTTCTTTTTAATCTATTACTAAATAACTTATTTTCAATAGCAATGTAAAACTGTCTAAAGCATATTATCGTATATCGATATCACAATATTTTCTAACATTTTTACAAGTAATAAACTAACAATTAAAAAAAACAAAACTAACAAGTCAGAGTGTGACCTGAAAATATCGATATATCGAACAAAAAATATCGATATTTTTTCTGCAAGCCTATGAAAATTATTAAACTAATGAATAAAAAACAAATATTTAGTTCTTGGTGTATACAGAAGCTGAAGGAGATATTCTGTCAAAGTCAAAGTCAAATAATTTATTTCAAATAGGCACATATATGGCACTTTTGAACGTCAAACAAAGAAATAGAATTGATTCTAGTTGCCCCTTCCAAAAGGTAGTTTTCGTATGGAGAAGAATGGGCAAGAAACTCCATCGTTACTCTTTTAAAAATGTTTTACAATATTTTGTATACATTAATTATATAATTATATGTGAAGACGATGCACCTACAATAAGATTACTGTACTACGAAAGGTAAAAAGAATTATAAATGGAGCAATAATGAATAAATTAATTACCAGATACATGGTGCTCACATATTTACAAAGATTGTAAAAGTATACGATATTACAATAGTCCTAACATTGTTACAAGTAGTACTAATAAGTCAGTGCGTGAGTTTAAGTAATGACAGAGTGTAAAAGTCTATGACATACAAATAATAAATAAAAAAAAAACTAAATTAGCTATCAGTTTGATTTTGTCCAGACACTAAATCGTCCTATGGAGCAAGACCAGCATGTTTCCAAGCATTCTTATCTTGGATATAATCCTCTAATTTGTAATAAGCTTGTTTACAAAGTGTACTTTTTATATGAGTTTTAAATTTTCTTTCATTTAATTGCAATATATCACAAGGCATTTAACGCAGTACCCCATAAAAGATGTTTGTACTTTAGCTAATCTGAAAAATGGTTGATCTATTTTATCTTTATTTCTAGTATTAAAATTATGCCTATCACTTATTTTATTAAAAAGATTTAAGTTTTTTCTTACATACATAATATTCTCATAAATGAATTGGCAAGGTACCGTCATGATATTAATCTTTTTAAATAGTTCCCTGAGAGATTCGCGGTGACAAAGATTATAAATGGCTCTGACAGCTCTTTTTTGCAAAATAAAAATGGATTCAATATCAGCAGCCCGACCCCACAGTAAAATGCCATACGACATAATGCTGTGGAAGTAACTGAAATAGACCAAACGCGCGGTTTCTACATCTGTTAACTGTCTTATCTTTCTAACAGCATAAGCGGCCGAGCTTAACCGCCCCGCAAGAGATTTTATATGAGGTCCCCATTGTAATTTCTCGTCTAGCGTGATTCCCAAGAAAACTGTTTGATTAATAAACTCCAGTTTTTCTCCATTCAATATGATGTCACATTCGCTACTTCTAACATTAGGTAATTTAAATCGAATGCATTTGGTTTTTTTTTCATTTAGTACCAAATTATTTACCGTAAACCAATCTTGTACCTGAAGAATAGAGCTATTCACGTCGTCAAGATTTTGTGAACGTCGATTTATTTTAAAAATCAATGATGTGTCATCTGCAAATAACACCATCTTCGGTTGATTTAGAAGTAATTGGGGTAAATCATTAATATAAACTAAAAAGAGGAATGGACCTAATATCGAGCCTTGAGGAACGCCCATTGCCATTTCAGACCCCAATGAGTTTACGCCGTTTACTTGAACTTGAACTTTTCTTTCTTTCAGATATGATCTTAGTAAATCAAGAGCTGTATTCCTAACCCCATAGTGCTCTAGTTTCAACAGAAGTGTATCATGGTCGACGCAATCGAACGCCTTCGAGAGGTCGCAAAAGATTCCAATGGCATCTTGTGCTTCCTCCCAGGCATTAAAAATGTTCTTTATTAGGGTGACACCGGCGTCAGTGGTACAACGCCCTTTGGTGAAACCGTACTGATGTTCATGAAAGATGGAATTTTTATTAAAGTGACGTAACATTTGATTGAGCATCAACTTTTCAAACACCTTACTGAGAACTGGCAGAATTGACACAGGCCTATAATTGTTGGGTTCCTTACTATCACCGGATTTAAACAAAGGAACTACTTTACTGTGTTTCATGAGATCCGGAAAGACTCCTTGGTCTACACTGGTGTTAAATATGAAAGCTAAATAGGGCGCAATGGTTTCTATGATAGATCTACAGACTTTTACAGACATTCCCCATAGATCTTCTGTTGATTTAATTTTAAGATCTTTAAAAGCTTTTATAACCGCTTGGGGGTTTGTATGCTGAAACCTAAACTCCAAAGGGCATGCCTTTACATTCTTTCTAAGTAAGGCAGCAGAAAGCGCGGGTGAGGAATTTAGAGCTTCAGTAGTTTTAACTGGAATATTTCCAAAAAAGTTTTCAAATTCCTGAGCTATTTCTACATTTGAGTTGATTGGGCCATGTGCAGTCTCTAAATTAAATTCAGTACTACGCTGTTTTTTCCTACCTGTTTCATTATTTATTATTTGCCAGGTAGTTTTTATTTTGTCATCAGCTGATTTTATTTTATTGCTAATGTAAAGAGCTTTAGCTATTTTGCACACATTTTTAAAAGTTTTAGAATATTTTGCAACATACTGATGAAAGGTTGAATTATTCATATGTTGCTTTAGGCCATAAAGTTCAAAAAGATTTTCCCTGCTTTTACGAATACCTGGAGTAGCCCAATCACTAAATAAGAACTTTGTGTAAATAGTTTTAGTCTTTAGTGGAAAAGTTTCATTAAAGTGTTTGTTTATTAGTGAAAAGAAATCGGCGTAGAACTCATTTGGGTCACATACATTATTAAAACTCTGAACACATAATTTACTGGCCAACGAATTATTTAATTTTTCTAAGTTTTTACATGTAATTGGCCTAAACCTTATTTGAATTTTTTGTAAAGGTATGTAGGCGCAAAAAGTTATTGTTTGTCCACTGTGATCAGATGGCAACTTATTTACAATTTCTTTATGTAAGTAATCACAATTACAAAAAATATTATCTATACAAGTGGCAGAAGAAGCTGTCACTCGGGTTGGTTCAATAAAAACATTTGACAAATCAAATGACCTAAAAAGACTTAATAATCGGACAGTATTCGAGTTATTTTCTAATAAATTAATGTTAAAATCACCACATATGATTATTGACTTACTATTAGTACTAAGTTTCTTTAGCACCTCTTCCATTACAGAATCAAATATAGGTAGATTCTGGTAGCTTGGAGGTCTATATACGCATACTATAACATGCTTATCAAGCTCAACACAGGACAATTCAATGGTGTGTTCAACAGACAGTCCAATGATGTCTTTCCGTTCTTTTGATTTAATAGAATTTTTTACTAATATTAATGAACCGCCATGTATCATACATTTTCGACTGAAATGGCTAACTACACAATAATTTTCATAATTAATTGACTTTACTTGATGGTCTTTTAACCAATGTTCTGTTAAACAAATGACATCAAACTTGGTATTTTCTAAAAACAATTCTATTTCCAGTAATTTGGAAGAGCAACCTTGGATATTTTGATTGAATAATTTTAACATAATATTATGTTGCCCCCCCTTTGGTTTCTTATTTTTGTGTATAATATTGCCAGAAGATACCTTTTTATTATTCTCTAATAATAATAATTGTTTATTTGAAGGGGTAACTTCTGTTGTCTTGCTTACTAGTTTAAAACATTATCCGGAGTGACCTCCACAACTACAACTGAAGCGTCCAGAATGCCCGTCGCAGTTCCAGCAGGAAGAGAATACCTTATCTGACTGGTAGTGGCCTCCAAAGATGTTGGTATTATAGGTGGATCCTCCTTCGTACAACATGATGATTTATAATTATTGCTCACTATGCTGTTAGTATAACTAGACAACACAGACTCGTCACTAATACTATCATTTGTTATATTAGCTATAACCCCATTAATATTATATGCTATCAACATAGCAATCAGATGTCTACATTCCCAAGACAGAGATAAAGTTCTCTGAGTTAACTTAAAACCACTAACAAACTTGTTAGTGTCAAAATACAATAATTTGTCACTATGACAACATGTCAATCTGTGAATAGTACTATTCAACTTATAAATATAATTATTGTCATAATCTGATAAAGTATCAGAGTAAGGTAAAGCACACAACATTATTTTTCCTATATTTAATTTTAATAAGATGTCCACACCATCCACTATATCCTTTTTGGTAATACCAGTACTATTACCTAAAAGCAAAACCATTGTAGAATAATTATCTAGGTTTGTGTTTGCAATTCTTTTAATCATTTGTTTGAAACTTATGTTATGATAACTATGATTAGTAAAATTATGGCTAAGGTAATTGAGTAACATTTTTCCAAAGCCAGAACCTAATTCGTCACAGAAAAATATAGATTTATTTTTCTTCTGTGTATTAACACAGGTCTCTGCTGGAAGAGCCAACGCCGGCGGGGGGAAGTCAGGCTGAATCTGAGGAGGTGGTGGTTGGTTGGCACAGCTGCATGAGAGATTATTAGTCAGAGACTCATACCTCTCAGCATTGCACTTCACCAAATCCAGTAGTTCCCCAGCCTCAAGCAAGCGCTCACTTAATTGTTGTTGTGAAGTCTCATATTTCTCAAAAATATCCTTCAGCAAGTGCTCCTTATGTAGTATATCATTATAAAGGAGCTTAGTATCAATGTCATATTTTTTCCTACATTCATCTAACTCGACAGTACAACTATTTAAACTTTTTGAAAGTATGACACGTTCCTTTCTAAGGGAAAGATTTAATTTTAAAAGATTTTGTTTTTTAATAACTTTCTGTGACCGTTTTATTATTTTCTTCAATTTAATATATTTCTTTAATTTATTGTGACTCATAACAATAGGACATAATGGTATGGTATCGTCACCAGTCAAATCTATTGTTATAGCTGGCTCATACACTGATTTTAACTTGCTACCTACCAAATCATTAAATAGGTTATTGGTGTTAGCGACCTGTTCACTGACTTTGACAGACTCTGAGAGAGATAGGGCCTTATGGGATTCACATAATTTCTGTTTAAGTTCTAAAATATGGTTCAAAGCCAGTTCATGGGTGTCACTGCACTCTTGGAATGTTGACACTTGCTGTTGTAGTTGACTGTACTGGTCCGCTAAGTCCATGTGTTCTATGTGTAGCTCAGCCAGCTCATTTTTGAGGGAGGTGTTTTTAGCTATAATGTTCACCACTTCCACTTCACTGTCTTCTCTTTCCTGGAGCAGTTGTTTGCATTCAGCTTGAGAAGCTTCGAGATCCTTCAAGGTAACTCTCAGTTTTGCTTCCATCTCCTTGATTGTAGCTCTGCGGGTCATCATTTTGAGAAATATTGTCAGTCACCTGGAATGTGTGAAGTTATGCAGCTAAATAACAGTGCAAGAAAAGATGTTCTGATATGTGAATAAGGAGGGGGTAGTTGGGGGAAAAAGTAATTAAAGTAATTTGATGAGAAAATATAGCATAAATATAGTTACATTAAGATTTAGTTAATTAGAATGAGATGGGAAAGTTCCACAGAAGAGAAATATTATAGAAAACACTGCTTTACTTAAACTATCTTAAAATATCTTCTAACTAGATATGTAGGTACAAAAGTCTTATTTTATGTAAAGAATTTGTGACACATTACAGGATTATTAAGTACAATTTTTGTAGTAGTAGTAGCTCGTAGTGAGCTTATTTTGTATAGTAAATTATGTAGTGTTTATTGTCTGGGCGAATGTTTTCGTCGTCGATTTTGCTTCCACTTGTTGTCAAGCAAAAGGAGACATAAACCGTGCCAGTGTGTGATGGACGTAGCTCAAAGACCTGAGCAGTATTTTGTGGTATTCTGTGGTCTGTAAACATTAACTACAAAAACTTAAATAAAACAAAATACTCCCCGGGATTGAGGATAGTTTGAAATCCGTAACCGTTGAGGTGTTGAGTTGACAGCCGGTTTTAACTCATTTTAGTACGAAGTTTTCGCGACAAAAAACACTGTATAATCACTGGATATAATACTTAGTATCTAGGTTCGATTGTATTACACTAATTTAACATAATTATAACACTTTTAATAATTTATTAACTAATTATCCTAGAGACCGTTTTTTTTGACGACTGGCTACCCTGTACACACAGGACATCCAATCCTTACCACCCCGCGGCGAATGGACAGGCAGAACGCTTTGTTCAAACTATAAAGAGGGCTCTAGTAATACCTACACTTAAAACAGACAGCTAAAAAAAAAAACAAATTTATATTGTTTTTTTTTTATGATTTGACATAAAAAAAAAAAATCAAATGGTTTTTTTTTTTTCAAATTGATTCCATTAGTGTAAATAAGAAGCGCCATCACTCACGGCCACGGCCATGGGTTCCTGTCGTAGGTTCGAACTCAGGCACTTTATTTCGTTTATGTTGATTGGCCTTTAGAAGGCGGATAAACTCCAACTATCACTAACAAGACACAATAGAATTTTAATTGTTATCGTCCTTCTAAAGGCCAATCAACAGTTGAGCGGTAGTAGTGTGTCTCGTTAGTGAGAGTTGGAGGTTTATTTCATCATCACTGCTAACAAAACGGTTAAGGAAAACATCGTGAGGAAATTGGTATGTCCTAGAAATGAAATTTCAAACGGGTTTCACTAATGGACGTAGTGATTCATAAGGTTTATGTATATATGTTAACGGAAAAGTGTAAAGTAATCCCGTCATTGTATACAATTCCAAGGAAATGTGTACAATTCCTAAAATAGATAGGAATTCTATGACATTATTTTGTAATATACACCTTTCCTAGGAAATCCATACATTTCCGATTGCTATTTAGAAAATGTATATATCGCGAAGAAAAATCAGCTGTTCCATACATTTCGTCGATTTAAGTAAACACAAATGTATGGAACAGCTGATTTTTTTTTCGCGATTTCAAGGTTGGTCCCATAGAAAAAGTTGTTCAAAATGATGAGTACAATGACCCCTAATCGGGTTTAGCATAAACAAAAAATAATGTTGTATAATTAATTAAGGCTTTGTATAAATTGGCTGAAGTATGACGATGATTGTTTGAAGACGTCGGAAAAAATCATGTCGACTGAGGGCTTTGCTGGCGTGTTCCGCGTAAACATTGGAAGTTTGACAAACAGACACACATAGGGTATTTTATATCCCGGTAGTATGTTCCCGTGGGATATTGTGCGCCATCCACGCGGCCGAAGCCTTTTAATTTTTTTTTCAGAATAAAGGACCTTTTTTTTTTTATTTATTTTTTTCAGAATAAAGGACCTTTTTTTTATAACACCATTACAATATTTGAAACACATATTTTATACCATTAACCCCATAATCGGCTGGTCCATAAAATCAAGGTCGGTCAGCGAGCTATGGAACGAGCTATGCTTGGAGTATCTCTGAGGGATAGAATCCGGAATGAGGTAATCCGGCAGACAACCAAAGTTGTTGACATAGCTCTCAGAATAAGCAAGCTTTTTTTTTTTTTTTTGTGGCTGGGAAATCATCCAATGACTTCTCCCGCTCTGGGCGGAGCGGAAGGGCGTGTCAGACTTTTATTGACTAAAACCCACCCGTGTTCCTTCAGTTGCCTGTTGCCAAGGTCCCGGTATCCCTTTCGGACTAACTCGCAACCCTGGCAGAGAATAAAGGACCTAACAAGTAATTTTAAAATAGTCCTCCAGACCGCATTTCACCCACAGCGGCAAATCTCAACGGAGACTAGCCTTCGGCGCGGGAGATATTATAGTGCACAAGTGTTTGCGCAGACACAGGTGCACTCTCTCTTCCCTCACTCTCATAGTCCGATAGGACGGCAATCCGACACGACCGGAGAGAACGATATATTTCAAAATATGTAGATATCGGAAAAACTCTCAAACTATTATCATCTGGCTAGCCTTTACCCCATTTTATTGGGGTCAGCTTCCAGTCTAACCGGAAGCAGCTCAACACCAGTATTTAACTTGCAGCGACTGCCTATCTGACCTTAACAATCCGGCCACTGGTACCCTTTTTTTTTTTTTTTAAAAAACGTTGCCCCACACTAAGAATTTCTTCCTGTATCGTGGGTGCGTTTACAAACATAGAAACTCACATACACTAACACCCAGACCCGGAACAACTACTTGCAGATCATACAAATATTTGTTCCGTGCGGGGATCGAACCCGCGACACGTTGCGCAGCACTCCATCGCTCAGCCACTGCGCCAACCGTGTCGTCCGTACATCTGACACCCGTAACGACTGTCAAAGACCCACGAATGACAGCCGGGACCAACGGCTTAACGTATTTCGGTAGACACTCGTACAAAGGAGCAGTGGTGGCCCAGTGGTAACGGCCGCGACTTACGAGTTGTAGGTCGTACGTTCGAACCCTGACAGGCGCTTTACTTTGTGTAAATAATTTCATCACCACTGCTCTCAAAAACGTTGAAGGAAAACATCGTGAGGAAACCGGCATGTCTTAGAACCGAAAAAATCGAAGACATGTGATATCTACCAACCCGCACTGGGCCCGCGTGGTAGATTTCGGCACACTCCCTCTCACAAAGAGGTGTGCAGGTGAGGTTGTGCAGTGGGAACATTATAGGCTGATTATGATTATGTACCCGTATAAAGGCATTGACACTGCCCTTGTAAGTCATTGTAGGTTAATTAATTTATACTCCAAGATTACCTTCTTCGCAGATAACTTTACTGTCGTAATTTATTTATTTCCACTATCGACACGTAATTCAGTCGAGAGAATGAGTTATATCAGTGTGGTTGTGTTCAGGTATGTTTTACGTCATAGTTCTTTTCTATTCTATTTTTATTAAATCGCAAGTTAGGCCGATGTCGAGTATTCTGCCAATGTCTAAAGAAAATTGGAAAAAAGTGGACATGATATTAAAAAAAAATTATAAGAATGAAAACTTTTTACAATAAGAAAACAACCGCCGTCCAAAAATAAGAACTACTGAAGACTCAAGTAATATTCTTCAATTGATACAGTTGAACACGATGTAGATCTTTTTGGGTTAGTACGGGACTGAAATAAACAAAAAAAAAAAAATATTATTGTTAAAATATAAAATATACGCATACCGCACCCATACAGACAGGATAATTTATAATTTTATCTCATTGTGATGGACTTCATAGTTATCTTAATCTTGTGATGTCGGTTTTGTGACTGACAACGTAAGGCTTAATCGTACAAACATGAGAACCTCTTTTTTTTCAAAGTGTAGGTTTTAAACCAAATCGCACATATTTGCTTAATTCCACTGTTTGGTAGATTTTGCAGTGATGCAGTTTTCACTATCATAGAATATTTCCTGAAAAGGTTGTAATTTTAAAGGCTTTATGTATTAATTTTTAATGTCATTCATTATCCACGCAAAGCACGCATGAATATTGGCAGTGTATTATGGGGGTTACCCAGTTACTGGGTTGTAGAGGTCAAATAGGCAGTCGCTCCGTGTAAAATACTGGTATTCAGCTGCATCCGGTTAGACTGGAAGCCGACCCCAACATAGTTGGAAAAAGGCTAGGCAGATTGATTGATTATGGTCGATTATGGCCGTGTTTTTTTTAAATCATACTTTTCTTGCCCCTATCTCTGAACTGATCTAAGTCAAGAAAATCGCGTGAAAGCTAAAATCCTCGACCAACACTTTCTCTGAAGCTCTGACTTACTTAGTCACAATAATAATAGAAAAATAGAAGAATATCTCGTTCACTGATGAATTGTGGGTGTAGACATCCCACAGAGCACGCGTGGAATCATCGCGCGGAATTATCGCGCGGAATCATCGCGCGGAATCATCGCGCGGAATTATCGCGCGTAGGCTGCGTTTTTACAGACGGCAGTACTCGTTTAATTGTGGTGCCGAAAAGCCATCAGTTTCTTTAAAATAATTAATAATAATCAAACTACAACTCGACCAAGCAAAGTTTGCATCTCGCATCGATTACGTCACACTGACGCTTAGGTACGGTCTGCAAAAAAGGTTTCGTTATGACTTTGAAAAAGTAAAAAAACGTTTGTTAGATTTTATTTTGCATTTATTTAGTTTTTTTCGTAAATTTTGTTTTTAACATTATATTATACTCGGACATAGGTACATTAAAATATACACAAAAAAGCGAGGTGCAAACTTAGGTTGGTGGAGTTGTAACGCCCGAAGCCTACGCGCGAAAGCGACATAAACGCGCTGTCAATTTGCTACCACTTTTTTTTTTTTTTTTTTTTTTTTTTTGAGGGTGGGAAATCATCCAATGACTTCTCCCTCTCTGGGTGGAGGGAAGGGCGTGTCAGACTTTTACTGACTAAAACCCACCCGTGTTCCTTCAGTTGCCTGTTGCCAAGGTCCCGGTATCCCTTTCGGACTAACCCGCAACCCTGGAAATTGCTACCACTGATGTGCGGTTGACTGTACTCAAAAGTTTCTCAATTCAACGCGTTTTTTTTATTTTTATTAATTCTCTGCCTGAGTTTTTATGTAAATATTTATAAGAAAACAAAGCCTTCGAGAAATATCAAATATTATTTACAGGGTCACGTAAAACCGCCTTCTTTAATTTAATCAATGATCACGTGGTAAGCCGTTTTTTACAAACAGTAAAATAATAAAACAAAACCAAGTGAAATAACGTACATTTTGCTGGTTAACTTAATTAAGATTAAATCTTTATTGTTTAAAAACGTAATAATCTGGGAAGGTTGCTAACCCATTTATTTTCATTATACTATTTATACAGGATGTAAGGGTAAACACTCTTGTCATTCAAACCATGGGTAGTTGACTTATATTTATAAATAAATGACCGAACACAACAAAAAAAAAACGTTATTTTCATTAAAAGATTTTAAAAAGTTTCTATTTGACACCGTGCTTGCTAGCGAAACGGCTGACTGACTAAGGGAGGGATCGCGCTCGCTGCCGGTTAGGTCACATCCCGTACCCCCCGCCCGTGTTGAGACGCAAGTCGTTGCCATAGCGCATAGGGCAACGAACTTGCGTCTCTTGTGGTAAAATTTAGATTAAAAAAAAATGTTGTAATTTTCCATTGATTTTACGTTCTATAAATGAAACCAAACCACTGGTTGCAAGGATAACGGTGTTTACACTAACACCCTGTATTTTGGGAAAAAATACAATATTAATATAAAAAAATCAGTTTGTTTTTATTTGAGTGTGGCAAAATCAAAATCTTTCAAATCATGTCTACGGCGTAGCAAGGCAGGAGTCCGTCGTAGACCGCTACGCCAACGCTACGAGGAAATGCTACGAGACACAAATCTCTCACAGGCTCACTCCCGTACAGCGAAACCATTACAATATTTGAAACACAGAGTTGCCATATTTCATACCATTAACCCCATAATCGGCTGGTCCATAAATTCAAGGTCGGTCAGCGAGCTATGGAACAAGCTATGCTTGGAGTATCTCTGAGGGATAGAATCCGGAATGAGGTAATCCGACACACAACCAAAGTTGTCGACATAGCTCTCAGAATAAGCAAGCTGAAGTGGCAATGGGCCGGCCATATTAGCCGTAGAACCGATGACCGTTGGGGTAGACGTGTTCTTGAGTGGAGACCGCGAATCGGCAAACGTAAGGTAGGACGCCCTCAGGTTAGGTGGAGCAACGATCTTCGCAAGGTGGCTGGTAGCAGCTGGATGAGAGAATCAAGCTGAATGGCGTGCAATTGGAGAGGCATAGGGCCTCTCCAATTGCACGCCATTCAGTCCGCTGCGGGACATAGGTCCAGCAGTGGACTGCTAAAGTTTGTTGATGATGATGAACCCCATAATCAGCTGTAGTTACCGGAAATGATTGCCAGGTCAAGCACAGTTTCTTGGGTTTTTCCATTAAGAACTTAAACATAACTGGCAAAAATATGTGTTTAGTATAGGTATACCTCTACCTAACCCTTCGAGGAATACAGGCGAGATGTTATGTTGGGGAGTTTGTTGACCCTTTTGGGGGACTGTCTTATGTAATTCAACGTTCGAAAAGTGCTAATTCTCAGCCTAGTTTAATTTAAATTACTTTTGATTTTGAATAAGTTACTTGAAATTATGAGTTTAGAAAATATATTTTTTTATGTTACATCATCATTACATATCGACCAATAACCACCACACTTGTGAAGTTTCGTCAGCTAATTTACTTTTCTTATTTATTTTATTTGCTATTTATAGTTTGAGTAGCTTTCACCCGCGGCTTTCCCCGCGTTGAGATCGGAAATTATACCATGGCATCGTACTACCGGTATATTTTTTTTTTTTGTTTTGTTAGTGCATACCCTAACCCATGTCATGGTATATCCGTGAAAAAGTAACAGACCGATAGACTGACAGAGTTACTCTCGCATTTGTAATATTAGAATGGATTGTGTTCTCAGTATTCTGATCTCCGGGTCATGGAGCCAGGAACAGCTGAAGTTTCCACCTTCGTTCATGTTCGGGGCGGCTTCAGCGGCGTACCAAGTGGAAGGTGCCTGGAACGTCAGTGGTAAGTAACTAAGCATATTATAACTATTTTACATGATTTTTTAAATTAATTTCAGTTTTTTTTAGTATACCCTAAGAGTATCAAAGAACTATATTGAAAGCCTAAACCGTCTGGCTGTCAGTCGGTCTGTCTGCTAGGTTTATTAGTAGTTATTTCAGCAAAATGTTGCTTATTTAGATGTACGGTCAAGCAGCCAAATTCCTTTCCCACGAAGCGGACGCATATCACCTTTTTTGATGTAATTTTCATTAAAAATGTTAGCAATGACGTAGTTGAAAAAAATATAAATTAAATAAATAAATAAAATCATTTTATTTCGTACAACTCAAAATATCCATAATTTGATAGAAACAGGTTTGCTCTTAAAACACTATTAATATCTCTTATCATTTATTATTAACCCTGATTGTCGTCTTACTGTTCTAACCCTTCATATCATGTTACAGATAAAGGGCTCAGCATGTGGGACAAACTCCTGCACGATCGTCCCGAGCTGGTGGCAGATGGCAGCAACGGTGACGTGGCGTGTGACTCCTACCACCAGTGGAGGAGAGACATCGAGATGTGTGAGGAGTTGGGACTGAACATGTACAGGTACATCACGACATACTAGAGAAACGTCTTTTACAAACAGGATTATCATCTGTCTAGCTTTTTCCCGACTATGTTGGGGCCGGCTTCCAGTCTAACCGGATGCAGCTGAATACCAGTATTTTATATAGTGCGTCTGCCTATATGACCTCCACAACACAATTACACGGTAACACTATATACCCCCTGGCAAGACTGATTCTCAGACTTTCGGACTACTGACTACCCCTAACGACTGTCAAAGAACTAGGGGTTAGGCAGGCGGGTCATAAGCAGGATGAGACCTTATTATTTAACATTAACTTTTCCCAGCGGCTTTTATCACATGAACCGTGCATTTTTTCGAGACAAAAGAAACCTTTGTCAGTCTCCAGTCTATAAATTGATCTGCAAAAAATCACGTCTATGCGTTGCTCCATAATGAGTGAAACAAGAACAAACATTTTCGCATTAAAATATTAGTTGGATTCAGCACTATCATGTGGGGACTGCGAATTGGTTAAAATGACAAATAAGACCTTACTAAAATTCAAACTTGAATTAGACTGAGAACCAGCACTTTTTGACCGTCAAAATTATCTACGATAGTCCGCCAAAACCTTCACGACTTACTAAAATATTATCACTAACATTTCGATGTTATTACATTTGCTACAAGATCGATTCCTTATCTCCCAGATTCTCAATATCCTGGCCTCGTCTCCTCCCGACTGGTTTCCCCAACTACATCAGTGAGGATGGCAAGAACTACTACAATAACCTGATCGACGGTCTACTGGAGAAGGGCATCCAGCCTCTTGTCACTATCTACCACTTTGATCTGCCGCAGTCTTTGCAAGACCTAGGTAAGTACAGATGAAGTAAAAGCGTCAAAGCCAAGAAGGTATATAGAGGTATGAGGAACAGGTTGTAAAGTTCACTTATCTTCTAAAGAAAAAGGGAAATCATCCGACCAGACGGGAGTTGATTTTGGTGGGCTACTGCCCAACGATTGATGTCGGGACGTTGTCAATCTGCCTAACCTTTTCCCAACTATATTAAGGGTCGGCTTACAGTCTAACCGGATGCAGCTGAATACTAGTATTTTACATGGAGCGACTGCCTATCTGACCTCCACAGTAACTGGGTATTACGATACCCCTTGGCAAGACTGGTTGTTAGACTTTCGGGCTGCTAACGACCCGTAACGACAGTCAAAGATCCACAAATGACAGTCAGGACCAACGGCTTAGCGTGCTTTCCGAAGCACGGAGTCTCGGTATGTAAAGATGGTCACCCATCTATGGAACAACCCCGACAAGCTTAGCTTAACCTGTTGGATCGACCCGTGCGGCTGTTATTACTTAGCCACGAGCTCCTCAATGTCGGGGTATGCTAGTCGCGGGATGCTACGGCATGCCGCGGAAGGCTTTGATATGCCACCGTGTCATGCCGCGACGTGACGCCTAGTGATTGTCGGTCTTGAGGCAGGTTTTGTACTAAACAGGCGAAGTGGGACTGACGGGAGCCGTAGGGAGCGGTATGACCCCGCCCGCGCGCAAATCTATTGCACAATTTTTACAAATATTTAGAAAAATAAGTCCCTTAAAATATTTAATAGTGAACACGTAGACAAAATTTTATTACAATTGCTTTGATAACAATCGAATGGAATAGGTTTTTCTCTTTAAAAAGCAGATTTTAAGGAAACTGCGGTTTTTTGGATCGAGGAAAGTAAAAACATTGATTTTGCGTGAAGTCGAAACGCGTCAAAACTTCAGCTTTGGAACAATTTCAACTTAAAAAAAAAAAAAAAGATTTTTTAATTTTATTTATTTATTTATCTTTAATTCAGGCACAATACCTATAGTTTGTTAGTATTAAGTACTTAAACTATGTTAATATATTAATTTAAAAATTAAATTCTACTTTTCAGGTGGCTGGGCCAACCCCCTCATTGCCGACTGGTTTGCGGACTACGCAGAAGTGGTCTTCTCCCTCTATGCTGACCGCGTGAAGTATTGGGTCACCATCAACGAGCCCATGGGTTTATGTGACGGTGGCTACGAGAACTATGCAGCCCCATACTTCGATGACCCGGATGTGGGTCGGTATCTATGCAACAAGAACGCGTTGATAGCTCATGCTAGGGCGTACAGGATCTATGAAGAGTTATATAGGGATAGATATCATGGTAAACATGTTTTTCAGTTATTGGTTTACAGATGCAGTTTAAAACGTAGTTAATGTTAAAACCAAAGACAGTTAAATTGTAACGATTTTTGAAGTGAAATCTTCTTTAGTCGCGTTGAGCACTTTTTGGGTGAACAAAAATCATGGAACTCGCGTCATCGTCACGCTTGAAGTGATTTGTTATTTTTAGCGCCATCTACCGTCTACCGTTTGAGTTACGTTGAGGTTACGCATTGTTGCTTAGTTTTCACTTCTATCGGCAGCTCCCCAAAGACTGCCCCGCATGTTTTTAATCCAAAACACAATATAACATTTTGATGTGATTTTTTGTGACAAGCACAATTAATATCATACTTAGATATGAACTAAATGAACTTAACTTAATGAATACTTAGATATGTAGACGGTAGACGGCGCTAAGAAAACAAATCACTTCAAGCGTGACGATGACGCGAGTTCCATTGCGTAGTCGAACGTAGGCGGCAACTGCAAGCGATATGTCGCCACGACACGACTGGTTTCTATGAATTTCTATGAAATGAAATACCTTCCGTAGCTAGCGACATGTCTACTGTCTTTTGTTTGAGTCTTTTACTTAAATCATATTTTTGTCACCTTTATTCTTTTAAATATTTAAATGCTCTATGGTTCTATAGTTGAAGAAAAGTATCCATATATTCATAGCTTTTTAACCTGACCATTAGTTTCTTTTATTATTACCAAAAGTCCATCAAATCAATCAATCTAACTTTTGCAGGTAAGCTCTCCATAGTAACTCTGTTCTTCTGGTTCAAGCCATTCACGTCGGAGGATCAAGAAGTGACTGATCTAACTATTGATCACTGGGTAAGATATCATTTGTGACTCTTTATAGCTATGATCTGTTCCATATGTATCTGATGAAAATGTAAACAGATGCATCAGAAAACGGATGCCAATTTGAAGTACCACAAAAAAAGAATAATGCTTTGATTTGAATAATAGAATACTTAAACCCGAAATTCGTAATTAAAATCACCTTAAAGGTACAATTCCATAGACAACTGCAGGCAGCAGCAGCAGGCGATGTCACTGCGGCAATAATCGTTTCTATGTTATTTTAAGAAATCGACTTTATTTTAAGGAAGGTCGCTACACTCACGCGATCTTTTCCAAGGAAGGTGGATGGCCTCGTAAACTTGAGAAAATATTAAATGAATATGCGAGAAAGGAAGGCTACTCGCGTCCCAGGCTGCCGCCTTTCACTCCCGAAGAAATAGAACTGGTTAGAGGTATGCTTGTGTTTTTATATTTCGTAGTAACTAGTAAACGTACAACATCCTTGTACACACGGCTACATATCAAGCTATACATGTCTAGTAGGTATAAGCTTACCTCGCATTTTGCGGAAATCCTTTATAATGCGAGATCAGCATAAACTGGAAATGTATAGCTTGATGTGTAGCCGTGCGTACCCAGGTAAATATTAAATACTGTCTGGATACGAGCTCTGGGAAACCACTGTTCCATCATAATCGAAGATTCTGAACATGTGTCGAGCGGAGTAATTGCATAGGGCCCGAGGGCCTAGAC
Source organism: Lithophane semibrunnea (assembly GCA_947363905.1). Classification (NCBI taxonomy): domain Eukaryota; kingdom Metazoa; phylum Arthropoda; class Insecta; order Lepidoptera; family Noctuidae; genus Lithophane; species Lithophane semibrunnea. The sequence goes on from OX376208.1 coordinate 2,828,256, forward strand.
AAGTGACAATCGCTTCGAAAGCGTTTCGTATTTCTACGACGACTTTCAACAGGATTGACATAAGCTTTTCGATAGCTTATGTCAGTCCTATACATTTTTGCCATTTCCATCATCGTTATTGCTCATAGAATGTCACTTTGGCTAGGGCCTCAGGACCCAGATATAGGGCGGTGCGTCCTGCGGCGCGTGGCGGCGCTCGAATATTTCCGCGCCGTTCTCCTCTCCGCAAGTAACTCATGCCACGCTCTAAATAACTTCTAGCATTTATTCTCGCAGACGGAAGGCGCATGTCACGCGAGCGTCGAACATCGGCCAAGGGGTGACAGTGGCTACGGGGCACCGGTGTGGGCGCGTTCCCTTAGGCTGCGGCCAGCCCGCCGGTTGAACGCGTCCCAAAGGGTCATGGCCATTCGGCTGGCCCGGGGATACCGCACGGTCTCCCGCGAGGCGGCGAGCCTCCTGGCCGGATTACCGCCATGGGATCTGGAGGCGAAGGTCCTCGCGCACATATGGGAGTGGCGCGAGGAGATGAAGCGCCGGGGCGTAACTCCGCTGCCGCGAGAAATCGCGGCTCAGCGGACAGAGCTCCGGCAGGATCTCATGGCGGCATGGAGAGTGCGATTGTCGCAACCCAGTGCTGGGCACGCCACAATTGCGGCGATAAGTCCCCTCTTTGAGGAGTGGCTAGAGAGGCGCCACGGCGTCCTCACCTTCCGCCTGACACAGGTCCTCACCGGACACGGTTGCTTCGGGAGGTTCCTGTTTCGTATAAGGCGGGAGGAAACGCCCGGGTGTCACCACTGTGTGGATCGCCCGGAGGACACGGTGGAGCATACGGTGGAGGTCTGCCCCGCTTGGGCGGAGCCCCGCCGTGTCCTCTTGGAGGCGATTGGCGGCGGTGACCTCTCGCGTCCGGCTCTGGTCCAGGCCATGGTACGGAGCGAGAGGGCATGGGAAGCAGTCACCTCCTTCTGCGAAGCAGTAATGCTCGCGAAGGAGGAGGCGGAACGCGTGAGGGAGAGGCAAAGTTTGCGCCCTCACGCCCCTAACCGCCGCCGCCGCTGGAGACGCCCTGGGCGTCGGGAATCCCAGGCGGATTCCCGGCCACCATAGGCGCGGGCTTGCGGACGGCGAGCAATGGGTAGCTCGCCGTCCGATCAGGACCAGGCCCGGGTCGATGGCGCGTCGTGTTCCACGCGCGCCTCAAAGAGATGTCAGCACAATTGGCGGGGTCCGCTAGGACCGATGCCTGCCAGGGTTGCGGGTTAGTCCGAAAGGGATACCGGGACCTTGGCAACAGGCAACTGAAGGAACACGGGTGGGTTTTAGTCAGTAAAAGTCTGACACGCCCTTCCGCTCCACCCAGAGCGGGAGAAGTCATTGGATGATTTCCCACCCTCAAAAAAAAAAAAAAAAAAAAAGGGGTGACAGTGGCAATGGCTTTCATTTTGACAGTTCAACACCATTTATTGAGTTATTTACATTGTTGAGCAGACATAATTATTATGAAGCAACGCAATATCCTTAAAAATGATTCACATTGTGATTCAAAGTATGTTTCGCAATTACGCTGGTAAGGCGGTCATGATGCCCTCAGATCAGTGCAGATCCTCCCGTTCGAATTTGTTTCCCTGTTTCTAAGAAGGATATTCATGAGATGACATGATATAATATGATGATGATATGTATTATTATGAGTCCCCACCTATGAAATTGGCGATTTTTTCTCACACATAGAAAACCTCGTCACTTCTATGATTTAAAATATTCATCAATTGCTTGGTATTGTATCGAATAATGACCATCATAGACAACCACCAATAGTAAAAAAACCTTATTACTGATAGTTTTCTAAACATAAAAAAATCCTTAAAAATGACTCCTTATTTTGTTAGCAGAAATGACCACTATTTTTTTTTTTAACTTAGCCAAAACTTATTTTTGTCGCTGAATCTAAGTGGCATACGCTATCTTGTTTTTAAACCGTAGTGCATAAAAGTTTTAAAACATTAGTGTTCACGGTTGTTATATAAATTAAGAAAATGTTAGTATGAAAAATGCATCTTCTTTAAAATTCCCCATACAAAACGCTGATTTCATAGGTGGGGACCTAATATTACTATTTATCCTTTTTCGAGTTATCTATCCCGTATGTTGCACCTGCCATACTTGTCTCTGCATCACCCTTAAGGTTGACTGGTAGAAAATGCCTCAGGCATTAAGTCCGTATAAATATTAATACCATTAAAACCAACCACTTTTCGCTTTACGTTATATGATAAAGGCCAGGGCTAATGGAAATCCTACTAATATTATAAATGTGAAAGTTTGTGTGTTTGTGTGTTTGGATGTTTGTTACTCAATCACGCAAAAACGGCTGAATGGATTTGGATGTAATTTGGCAAACAGATAGTTTATAACCTGGATTAACACATAAGATACTTTTTATCCCGATATTCCCACGGGATCGAGACTTACGCGGGTGAAACCGCGGGGGACAGCTAGTATGATCATAAAATAATACTATAAACAAAACACTGTCGTTCCTGATTCTTTATATATTATTTACAATCTTTTCAGGTACTTATGACTTCTACGCGCTGAACCACTACACAACTCGGTTGGTCCGCAGGGCGAAGCCAGGGGAACCCCCAGGGAAATGGTTCTTCGACGGCTCGGAGGAACTGAACACAATTATGGACAAGGATCCTTCCTGGGAGACCACGGCAGCCGACTGGTTTGCGGTGAGCGTCTTTTATGATTGTTTACTAATGATAATAAGTACCAAAGTGAACCAAAGTAGTTGACATAGCTCACAGAATCAGCAAGCTGAAGTGGCAATGGGCCGGCCATATTAGCCGTAGAACCGATGGCCGTTGGGGTAGACGTGTTCTTGAGTGGAGACCGCGAATCGGCAAACGTAAGGTAGGACGCCCTCAGGCTAGGTGGAGCGACGATCTTCGCAGGGTGGCTGGTAGCAGCTGGATGAGAGTTGCCGAGAATCGAGCTGATTGGCATGCAATTGGAGAGGCCTATGTCCAGCAGTGGACTGTTATAGGCTGATGGTGATGATGATGATAATAAGTGAATGAACAGCGAATAAGGAAGACCAAGGAAGAAGAAGTAGAATAAAAAGTAGTATGAATATGGATATGAGACCAAAGAAAAGATGGATGGATTCTGTTGAAGATGATCTTATTCTTAGCGTGTCGTTATCAATCTAAATTGACTCGACCCAGATGCTGCGCTGACCCTGAATAAATTGAAATGGGGGCAAGAGAATGATGACGTATGATGACGGCACACATCTGCACAATATACCTTATAATAATACAAGCCGACCGCTATTTTCCATCAGCACATTAACCCCTTTAGGGCAGTGGCGTAGCTACCTTAGGGCTGACCTGGGCACTGCCCCGGGGCCCCCAAGCTCAAGCCCTCGGAACCAGACCAGCAAATCTCGTATTGAACTAGCTAAAAATTCTCTCACCTTTGGAATGTTACTAAAATAGGTTGCGACTAACAAGATATTAAGGGATACCTAATGAAAAACGTCAAATTCTTGATAATGTGCGAAACAACCCCAATTTTTGAAAAGTCGATCAACCCCAATTTTTCTATCATAAAAAAGCATTATTTAAATCGGACTGCTCAGTAAATAAAGATGCGGGGCAACACAAAAGAAAAAAAAAACATATCTCCTTTTTTTACCGACTTTAAAAAAGGAGGAGGTACTACGTTCGAATGATTGTTTTTTTTTTTTTTATGTTTATTCACCGATTACTCCGCCGTTTGTGAAGTGATTTTAAAAATTCTTTTTTAGTTCGAAAGGGTATACTCCCGAGATGGTCCCATATAAATTTTATTAAGTTTGCTTGCGTAGTTTTTGAGCTAGCTTCAATATTACGTATTTTTCCCACAGTCTATGTAGACGATATAATTATTAAACTCCTTCACTGTTATTAACATAGCAGGTAGTAACTTGTGTGGGGTAGGTACCACCACTAAAAAGTGAAAAATAAAAACTTTTTACAAAAAAAACACTAAATAAAAAGTGAAAAAAATAACTTTAATTTCGGAAGTCGGTGGCAAAAAACGAAAATTAAAAAGCAAAGACACCGACTTCCGAAATTAAAGTTATTTTTTTCACTTTTTATTTAGTGTTTTTTTTTAAGTCGGTTGTTTTTTCGTTGGTAAACCTCAGTTTAGTTATGGCCCCCAGTTGTTTTTGCCCCAGGGCCTTTGGTTACCTTTGGCTGCTTTAGGGTATGGGGATTTTCAAAAATCCTTCCACTTTCCTTGCTTCTAGATCCAGTGGTGTCGTCGGTGCGTTGGTAGTCTGTGAGTATCGGTCTAGGTAATAGGTACATCTTCCCTGGTAAAGAACATATGTATACCAGTTTTTAATGTATTAACACGACAGAATCCCTGCAGATATATCCGCAAGGTCTTCGCGAGCAGCTACACTGGCTGAACTCTACGTACGACGTCAAGGAGATCATCATCACCGAAAATGGAGTGCCCTCACTGGACCCCGGCCTGGTGGACACACAGCGGCTGGAGTACTACAGAGATAATTTGGAACAGGTGAGGAGATTCGCTAATTATATTTAAAACATATTAAAATGCTGCTCTGACTTTAACGGTTCCATTTGGATCCAGGTTTAAACGATCGAGCTGTTCGCAACTAGTGTTGACTTTAGAATCGCTTCGAAAGCGTTTCGTATTTCTGCAACGACTATCAACAGAATGATAGCTTATGTCAGTCCTATGTCACTTTGTCTAGGGCCTCTGACACCCAAGTTTAATCTTAACTTGAGTTTCAGAGGTTTATAACTCTGTATTATGCTACATTATACAGGGTTATTGGTAAAACACCAACAACCTCTTAAGGAGTCATTGTACTCATCATTATGAACAACTTTTACAATGCGAACAAATATGAAATCGCGAAAAAAAAAACAGCTGCTCCGTACATTTATGTTCGCATAACTCGTCAAAATGTACGGAACAGCTGTTTTATTTTGCGATTTCATATTTGTTTCCATAGTAAAATTTGTTTATATTATGAGTTCTCCTTTTTGAAAAAGTTGATTAAAAAGTGAATTTACAATGCCCAGCACCGGCACAAAGTGACTCGGAAAAGACATCTTAAAATCCACATCCGCAACCGCATACGTGGATGTGAGCCTTCAAAAATCCGCATCCGTATCCTCATCTGCGGATGTGAAAAAATCTGCATCCGCAACATCCCTGGTTTATACTATCACACTTCTTTAAATCCTCCGGCAAATGATTGAACAGCTAGTGTGCTCCCTCAACTTATATTGTTTTTTTGTCAGTAAATGAAACTTGATTTTACTTCTTGTGTTGTATGTTGTTCAAAATATTGAGAGCCCGTTCCTTCCAAGCATACCTGCATAATAGTTAATTGATTCAGGCGTGACTTTGCGGAAATCCATTATAAAATACAATAGACGCAGATATATTTAGTAACCTATTCCTAATAAACGCAGATATTTAGTAATAGACGCAGATATTTTTAGTAACGAGGCATCTTCAGGATGACGATTGACCAATTGCAAACCAGAACGCGACGCGTTACCACGCCTCGTTGAGAGGTGAAACACGTTTCGATTTCTTACAGGGTTTTTATGACTCTTGAAGAATAGTCTGTCGGAATAGGTTACTTAATATATCTACGTCTATTTTATTTTTACCTGCATAATATTACAAGTTTGTCTTCTAGGTTCTGCTGGCTATAGACGACGGCATCAACGTGACAGGGTACACCGCCTGGACGCTGATGGACAACTTCGAGTGGATGGGTGGCTATGTGTAAGTTATGAACTATTTAGAAACCCGCTACGCTACAAGGATATTTATTACTCATGCGTGTATGACCATGTATGAACGTAAACGAGGCAAAAGGAGTATTTAAAGGTGTAGAAATGTGGCGTTCTGAAGTTTCTTCCTACTGGGGGTAGGTAAAACCTTCAGAACGCCTCATTTCAGGAAAGAAGGTGAGTGTTTATGTATATTATGTTATTCATTCAATTACACAAACATGACACCTTTATGCCATCCCATCTTCCTAGCACGGCGGGCTTTGCTGGGGCGGTTGCTGCAGATGCAGAAAACCTCAAACAGCGTAAATATTCTAACCTAATTGGGAGCTATATGTTAGAGCTTGTTGAAACAGGCGCTAGTTGAAACAGGGACCGTCGAGTGCTCGTCGAGTTTTTCGGGTAATCGCCAAGCAGTTAGTCGACTCTTCCACTCTTCACGTGATCAGAAGGCAAGCCTATTTTTCGATCAAAGAATCGGCATTGCCATTAAACGTGGCTGCTGAATGCTGCCAGCCTTTTTGAGCAATTTTCCCATTGGCAGTTGGGTGAAATACTTTTTTAGCTCTTTTTATACTTTATACTACTTTGTAAATACAGAATAGAATTTAGAATTTAGAATTCTTTTAGAATTTTTAACTGAGAAATAAATAAATTACTATCGACTCGAACACATTGCACATACATAACTAGGTACTCTATAAGACATCAGTCAGAAAATGATAATTTATTTATTTAGTTTGTAAGAATGACATAATGTATAATAATAATTAATAATTTTTAAATTAATCTATATCAACAAATTGTATTAATAATAAATAATGATACCATGTTAAATTAATTAAAACCTGTCGCCTATATATTGCTGTGCCCTAGCAGGGTTCATTGTTTGGAACTATCATAATGTAACAACCTGTAAACAACATGAAATGCAATAAATGAATATGAATATGAATAAATAATATTATTATTTTATTTTTTATAGTTTTCATGTTTAGTCGTTCACACGGCTATACATCAAGCTATAGATACGTTTCCAGTATAAGCTGATCTCGCATTGTTTAGGATTTCCGTACAATGAGAGGTCAGCTTATAATGGAAATGTATAGCTTGACATGTAGCCGTGTGTACACATAATCGTCTTCTTTTCACGTGGTTAGTGACTAACTTGGTGTTAGAGTTTTAAAGCCGCCCATGGGCCTCTGACTTGTCTTCACATGCCGTCGAAAAATATCTCTCTAGCATGCCGGTTTCCTCACTATGTTTTCCTTCACCGTTTTTAAAGCAAGTGATAATTATACAATACGCTCATGAATCCGAAAAGTCAGAGGTGCGTGGCTTGGGTACGAACTCGAGACCTGTGACTTGGCAGTCCGACGGTCACACAACTAGTTTATCACTGCTACACAATAAAAACAAAGTTTAATATTTATCTACACTAATATTATAAAGAGGAAAGATTTTTGTATTTTTGTGTGTATGTTTGTAATGAATAAACTCAAAAAGTACTGCGCCGATTAAAAAAATTCTTTCACTTTCATTAGAAAGCTACATTCACCCTGAGTAACATAGGCTATAATTTATGAAGATTACACGTGGGCGAAGCCGCTGGCGGCAGCTAGTACATAAATAAAGATAGGATCTACTTAAAACCCAGTTTGTTTTAATTAGTATTTAGGGTAAGAATTAACTGACCATCAACAAAAGGTGCATTTTTTTTATGAAATACTTGGGTTCTTTTGCGTAGAAATATCTATGGCCCGTCGTTCACGACTTACTCTAAAGTTACAAACCCGAAACACTAATGAGTAGACAGAATGTCACAGCACTAGTATTTCATTTCGGTCCGTACACGACCAATCACAAACTAGTTATTACCACCTGGTCACGGGACGGGCGGCGCGAACGGCCGGCGGTGCGGCGGGCGGTACATTTTTAGAGTTCAGTATCCAAAGGGGAGCCCCCATACAACAAATGTGATTTCTTTGCCGCTTTTATAGATAAAGGTACGGAAACCTTCGTTCGCGAGTCCGACTCAAACTTAACCGGTTTTATTCATTTGTTTTAGTCGCAAAACGCTTCGCCGTTTGCACCGCGCGAAAATTCACTGCAGCGGAATATCCCGTGGCCAGGCGGTTATGCTCGGTTCCTCGAATCGTTTTGCTTACCATGGTAGCTTTATATTGCCAAACTGGGCATAAATAGTTTATTTATTTTATTTTATTTTTTTAGTTTCGTAAGCTAATTATACCTGTGATTGGTACTTCCTTCCGGTCTACTATGAAAAGCTATGAGGTCTTTGTTACATTATTGGTCTTAAATTTAACCGATAACGGTCCGTAAATTATAGGAATCTGCCATTAGAAAGTCGCATCCTGTTCGGACCGCCCTTTTCATACTAGTGCTGTGAGATTCTGACTACACTCGCGACAATCTAAGAAGTCCGTTTTGACGTTTCGTTATCGTGCATGTATTAAAACGTTATGCCTCGAGAATCAGTTTTAAGCAATGTAGATAAGTCGTCGATTACAAACTCTCTAAGTATGTTCAATCGATATGTCTCGAGAATCAGTTTATAAGAAACCAATTTTTTCATCGCTACACAAAGCCTTTTTATAGCTGTCAAAACGGACTTCTTAGATTGTCGCGAGTCTAGTAATACGATGGGCCTAAGTTTAGCTGAGGGTTGAAATTGGTTCGATTTATGAAATGTGCTTAAAAACTTTATTGTTCCCAGCTCAAAATTCGGTCTCTATGCTGTGGACTTTACGGATCCAAACCGAACTCGAACGCCGCGCGAGTCCGCGCGTTACTTCTCCACTGTCACAAGGAGTAGAATGATACACCCAACTCAAGATGCTACCAAATTAAACTATGTATAAGTAGATTGTTCATTAAATTATTATTCTACCTTTTTTATTTGTTTTCTTTATTAAGTTAGCTTGTATGATACCATCAATTTAGTACCACAAATGCACATTTAAGCCAAGGCCCTTTGTATACACACGTTTTTCTTTCCGTGAGAAACTACGGTTTATTCACCGTGTGTAGACACAAGTCTTGTTGACAGGCACGTTTTTTCTACGGCGCGGTTTATACACCGCACTGTAAAGAAACGGTGCTGTATACAAAGGGCCTTACTTTGTTCTGATTTGAAGGGTATGAGTGCCTACCGTGTAATTACAATTGTAATTACAGTTTGTAATTACAATTGTAATTCGACAACATGACAGCATTATGTCTGAGGGGTAATTCCCTTATTTTAAAGAACGTTCGCATTCTAATCTCAGTGTCAATGTGTCAAAAATACCTCTAATTACCCTACATTTATCACGCTGCTTCGAAAAAGTTAGGTTATTTTGATTATTGATACAGAAATAGGAGATACTTTGTAGACATAAAAAAGCTAGAGCACCAGATGAATAGAAGATGGTAGACCGAGCGAAGCGAGCTCGAAAATTTAGGCACTCCGCAAACTTATTACATTTTCTTTTGAACATAAAGAAATATAAATTACTTTGTGTATACTGATTTTGAATGCAAGAGCGAAAAACTCTTCAACTTTTAAACATATTATAAATTAAAGTCGCTTTTCGTATTTGTTTCTATGTGATTTTGATGAGGTGTTCACCATCGTTTAGAGAATTTATTCCGGAAGGCTTATGTGTATAAAACGGTAATTACAGTTACATATGACTAAGAAAACGTAAAAAACCTGGTCAAAATGGTCCTAATATTATAATATTGTCCTTTGTGAATAATTGTGGTTTAATTCAATTAAAACTTTATATTTCCTTGTTCGCAGCAGATAACTATAGTATGTTTACAAGTACCTAATTTAGTCGTGAGCATGCATTATATCAGTGTGGTTGTGTTCAGGTGAGCATTACGTCATAGATATCTTGTATCTATTTATAATTAAAACTTTTTACAAAAAAAAACAACCGACTTCAAAAAAAACCCTAAAAAAGTGAAAAATAACTTTAATTTCGGAAGTCGGTGTCTTTGCTTTTTAATTTTCGTTTTTTGCCACCGACTTCCGAAATTAAAGTTATTTTTCACTTTTTTAGGGTTTTTTTTGAAGTCGGTCGTTTTTTTTTGTAAAAAGTTTTAATTTTTCACTTTTTAGTGGTGGTACCTACCCTACACAAGTTACCACCTGCTATGTAAATAACAGTGAAGGAGTCTAATAATTATATCGTCTACATAGACTGTGGGAAAAATACGTAATATTGAAGCTAGCTTAAAAACTACGCAAGCAAACTTAATAAAATTTATATGGGACCATCTCGGGAGTATACCCTTTCGAACTAAAAAAGAATTTTCAAAATCGGTTCACAAACGGCGGAGTAATCGGTGAACATACATTAAAAAAAAAAAAAACAATCATCCGAACGTAGTACCTCCTCCTTTTTTGAAGTCGGTAAAAATAATCTATCTATAAATAAATAAAATTAATACTAAAATCAGCCTGTTCTACCCATCCACAGCGTACGTACCCGCTTTAATTTTACACACTACGGTTTCGCGTTATCTTTTTATGAAGATATTTTAATTTCATTAAACGTTATTTTATTTATATAATTACAATTTAAAATAGTATCTTTTAGCAACCTGTACTTAAAGAACTGTAGAGCAGAGGTCATTTGCCGGGGTCACGGATCATAAGATCTCATCAATTAAACGAATAACGTGCAACGAGTAGACGAATTGAAGGAAAGTGAGAGCCTTATGTTGGCGAGCGTTTGAAAATTTTAATTTTTCAATTTTCGACTTATTTCATCTTAATTCTGTATGATTACTGGCCACTAGCCTGACTAGTGTGTTAAATAATGAATGTCTTATAACGGCACGTTGGATTTTCATGCGGGGTTCGCCATCACTTAGAGAATTTCTTCCGGAAGGTTTCTGTGTAAAATACTTTCATATTACTTGAATAATGTCGCCATTGTAGCGGCACGTTGTATAAATGTGGATGGATGGAAAAAACATTGCTCATCAATGAGTACACACGGCTACACATCAAGCTACACATTTCCAGTAAAAGCTGACCCCGCGTTGTACGGAAATTCTATACAATGCGAGATCAGCATAAACTGGAAATGTATAGCTTGATGTGTAGCCGTGTGTACAATGATCCTTTTTCAGGTTTTCAATGATTTCAATTACACCTTGATAAATAACTTTTGCTGCTAGCATATAAGAGCAGTGGTAGCCCAGTGGTAATGGCCCCGACTAACGAGTTTGTAAGTCGTGGGTTTGAACCCAGACAGGCGCGTAACTTTGTGTAAATAATTACATCACCACTACTCTCAAAACGGTGTAGAAAAACATCGTGAAGTCAAAAAGTCAAAAGTCAAATAATTTATTTCAACTAGGCACATTAAAGGCACTTTTGAACGTCAAATACATAGAAATAGAACTGATTCTAGTTGCCCCTTCCAAAAGGTAGTTTTCGTATGGAGAAGAATGGGCAAGAAACTCCACCGTTACTCTTTTAAAAAAAAAAAATGTTTTACAATATTTGGTATAGGTACATCAATTATATAATTACATGTGAAGACGATGCACCGAGAATACAATTACAATAGGTAAAAAGAATTAAAAATTAAAAATGGAGCAATGAAAAATAAATAAATTAAGTATGTGATAGGTACATGGTGCTCACATATTTACAAACATTAAAGTATACGTACGATAACACAATATTTCTACAAACTTGCAAGTAATACTAATAGGACAGTGTGTGAGATTAATTATCATAAAATGTAAAAAAATCGATGATATAAAAACAATAAATTTTACAACTATATTAGCAACCAGTTTGATTTTGTCCAGCCTCGAATTTGTCCTATGGAGCAAGACCAGCATGTTTCCAAGCATTCTTATCTTGGATATAATCCTCTAATTTGTAATATGCTTGTTTACAAAGTGTACTTTTAATATGAGTTTTAAATTTTCTTTCATTTAATTGCAATATATCACTAGGTATTTTATTATAGCATTTAACGCAGTACCCCATAAAAGATGTTTGTACTTTAGCTAGTCTGAAAAATGGTTGATCTATTTTATCTTTATTTCTAGTGTTAAAATTATGTCTATCACTTATTTTATTAAAAAGATTTAGATTTTTTCTTACATACATAATATTCTCATAAATGAATTGGCAAGGTACCGTCATAATATTAATCCTTTTAAATAGTTCCCTGAGAGATTCGCGGCGACATAGATTATAAATGGCTCTGACAGCTCTCTTTTGCAAAACAAAGATGGATTCAATGTCAGCCGCCCGACCCCACAGTAAAATGCCATATGACATAATGCTGTGGAAGTAACTGAAATAGACCAAACGAGCGGTTTCTACATCTGTTAACTGTCTTATCTTTCTAACAGCATAAGCGGCCGAGCTTAGCCGCCCCGCAAGAGATGTTATATGGGGTCCCCATTGTAATTTCTCGTCTAGCGTGATTCCCAGGAAAACTGTTTGATTAATAAATTCCAGTTTTTCTCCATTCAATATGATGTCACATTCGCTACTTCTAACATTAGGTAATTTAAATCGAATGCATTTGGTTTTTTTTTTATTTAGTACCAAATTATTTACCGTAAACCAATCTTGGACCTGAAGAATAGCGCTATTCACGTCGTCAAGATTTTGCGACCGTCGGTTTATTTTAAAAATCAATGATGTGTCATCTGCAAATAACACCATCTTCGGTTGGTTTAGTAGTAATTGGGGTAAATCATTAATGTAAACTAAAAAGAGGAATGGACCCAATATCGAACCTTGAGGAACGCCCATTGCCATTTCAGACCCCAATGAGTTTACGCCGTTTACTTGAACTTTAACTTTTCTATCTTTCAGATATGATCTTAGTAAATCAAGAGCTGTATTCCTAATCCCATAGTGCTCTAGTTTCAGCAGAAGTGTCTCATGGTCGACGCAATCGAACGCCTTCGAGAGGTCGCAAAAGATTCCAATGGCATCTTGTGCTTCTTCCCAGGCGTTAAAAATGTTCTTTATTAGGGAGACACCAGCGTCAGTGGTACAACGCCCTTTGGTGAAACCGTACTGTTGTTCATGAAAGATGGAATTTTTATTAAAGTGACATAACATTTGATTAAGCATCAACTTTTCAAACACTTTGCTGAGAACTGGCAGAATTGACACAGGCCTATAATTGTTGGGTTCCTTACTATCGCCGGATTTGAACAAAGGAACTACTTTACTGTGTTTCATGAGATCCGGAAAGACTCCTTGGTCTACACTGGTGTTAAATAAGAAAGCTAAATAAGGCGCAATGGTTTCGATGATAGACCTACAGACTTTTACAGACATTCCCCATAGATCTTCTGTTGATTTAATTTTAAGATCTTTAAAAGCTTTTATAACTGCCTGGGGGTTTGTATGCTGAAACCTAAATTCCAAAGGGCATGCCTTTACATTCTTTCTAAGTAAGGCAGCAGAAAGCGCGGGTGAAGAATTTAAAGCTTCAGTAGTTTTAACGGGAATATTACCAAAAAAGTTTTCAAATTCCTGAGCTATTTCTACATCTGAGTTGATGAGGCCATTTTCAGTCTCTAAATTGAATTCAGTACTACGCTGTTTTTTCCTACCTGTTTCATTATTTATTATTTGCCAGGTAGTTTTTATTTTATCATCAGCTGATTTTATTTTATTGCTAATGTAAAGAGCTTTAGCTATTTTGCAAACATTTTTAAAAGTTTTAGAATATTTTGCAACATACTGATGAAAGGATGTATTATTCATATGTTGCTTTAGGCCATAAAGTTCAAAAAGATTTTCCCTGCTTTTACGAATACCTGGAGTCGCCCAATCACTAAATAGGAACTTTGTGTAAATCGTTTTAGTTTTTAGTGGAAAAGTGTCATTAAATTGCTTATTTATTAATGAAAAGAAATCGGCATAGAACTCATTTGGGTCACAGACATTATTAAAACTCTGAACACATAATTTACTGGCCAAAGAAGTATTTAAATTCTCCAAGTTTTTACATGTAATTGGCCTAAACCTAATTTGAATTTTTTGTAAAGGCATGTAGGCGCAAAATGTTATTGTTTGACCACTGTGATCAGATGGCAACTTATTTACAATTTCTTTATGTAAGTAATCACAATTACAAAAAATATTATCTATACAAGTGGCAGAAGAAGCTGTCACTCGGGTTGGTTCAACAAAAACATTTGACAGATCAAATGACCTAAAAAGACTTAATAATCTCACAGTATTAGAGTTATTTTCTAATAAGTTAATATTAAAATCACCACATATGATTATTGACTTACTATTAGCACTAAGTTTCTTTAGCACCTCTTCCATTACAGAATCAAACAGAGATAGATTCTGGTAGCTTGGCGGTCTGTATACACATACTATAACATGCTTATCAAGCTCAACACAGGACAATTCAATGGTGTGTTCAACAGACAGTCCAATGATGTCTTTCCGTTCTTTTGATTTAATAGAATTTTTTACTAATATTAATGAACCGCCATGTATCATACGTTTTCGACTGAAATGGCTAACTACACAATAATTTTCATAATTAATTGACATTACTTGATGGTCTTTTAACCAATGTTCTGTTAAACAAATGACATCAAACTTAGTATTTTCTAAAAACAATTCTATTTCCAGTAATTTGGAAGAGCAACCTTGTATATTTTGACTGTATAATTTTAACGTATGTTGCCCCCCCTTTGGTTGTTTATTTTTATGTATAATATTGCCAGAAGATACCTTTTTATTATTCTCTAATAATAATAATTGTTTATTTGAAGGGGTAACTTCTGTTGTCTTACTTACTAGTTTAAAACGTTATCCGGAGTGACCTCCACAACTACAACTGAAGAGTCTAGAATACACGTCGCAGTTCCAGCAGGAAGAGAATACCCTATCTGACTGGTTGTGGCCTCCAAAGATGTTGGTATTATAGGTGGATCCTCCTTCGTACAACATGATGATTTATAATTATTACTCACTATGCTGTTAGTATAACTAGACAACACAGACTCGTCACTAATACTACCATTTGTTATATTAGCTATAACCCCATTTATATTATATGCGTGAGGAAACCGGCATGTCCTAGAACCACAAATTCGAAGACATGGGTGACATATACCAACCCGCACTGGGCCCGCGTGGTGGATTACAGCCCACTCCCTCTCGAAAGTGGAGACCAGTGTCCCAGCTGTGGGAACATTATAGGCTGATTATGCTTCTGCCAGGGTTGCGGGATAGTCCGAAAGGGATACCCCTTGGCAACAGGCAACTAAAGGAACACGAGTGGGTTTTAGTCAGTAAAAGTCTGACACGCCCTCCCGCTCCGCCCATAGCGGAAGAAGTCACATGATGGTTTCCCACCGTCAAAAAAAAAGGCTGATTATGCTTATGCTATGCTAGCATATAACTACTCCTGTGTTAACCACATAAAATGAACTACAATTTTTCAATATTATTTCCACAAGAAACTTAAAGATGATCGGCGAAATATTGGCCCACCTCTGCCTAACCCCTCGGAGAAAACAGCCGTGACGTGCTATGTTGTATTTCCAGTATTTTGATCTGCGGATCATGGGGCACGGAACAGCTGAAGTTTCCACCTTCGTTCATGTTCGGGGCGGCTTCAGCGGCGTACCAAGTGGAAGGTGCTTGGAACGTCAGTGGTAAGTAACAATGTTTTTTAGGTTTTTGTACTCAAAGGATCCATACGATAGTCTGTCTGTCACAGGGCTATACTTTAGATTCCGTACCCGAATAGTGCCAAATGCTAAGCCGCCGCAGTCCGTCTGTCTGTCAGCGGGCTGTATTTCATGAACTGTAATATTAGGTAGACAGTTCAAATTTTAACAGATTGTGTATTTCTTCCGCTATAGCAAAGAATTATCTGAAAAAAAACCATTTTTTTCAGAAACGGGTTCTTTTTCAGCCTTTTGTGATCGACCATAAGTTATTTCCAAAAAAGTTAATAATCCTTTGACCTCACAATAATTAATTAATTATCCTTCATTTATCTACTGGCCTAGTTAGACGTAAACAAATGTTTTAACTGGTAGAATCTGCTCACTATCAGACCCTGACATTCAAGTCGTCTGATGTCATTGAGGACATTGCCAACCACTCGCGATGGTAACCCTATCCGTCGTGTAGTGTTGAACAACTAGCGATGTCCTTTAGATTGTTTGTACACATATAAACAGAGATTTATGGTTGTCGTCTATCAATTAGGCTTGCAGAAAAAATATCGATATTTTCAGGCGATATTTATTATTTCGATAAATCGATGTATCGATATAAAATATCAAGTATCGAAAATGTATTAAAAACGATATATTTTCAATACCAACACCGTTGTCGCCGCTGACTAAAACCGCTGGAATTCAGAGCCGTAAAAATTATTATTACTTTTTTTCCTAGTTTGGTATTTAATAAAAGATTATAAAACTTGAACGATATACTGTAAATTTTTGTTGTTGAAAATTCCACCTATACAACGTGCCGCTACAATGGCGACATTAATTTAACACACGGGTAGGGCTAGTGGCCAGTAACCATAAAAATTATAATAAAATAAAATAATTCGTAAATTGAAAAAAAATAATTTTCAAACAAACTAAATAATAAAAACATAACCAAAATTGAGATCACTCTTTGTAAAAGATTCATTCATGTAGGTACCTACCAGCTGGCTTACGTTCCATCGGTCAAGATCCTTTGTCGGCATAATTTCTAGGAAATTGCGCGGCTTTCCTTTTATTCGCCTACATATGATCCGTGACCCCGGCAAATGAACTCTTCGCTACAATTCTTTAAGTACAGGTTGCTCCAGGATGGTAATTTAGAAAATTGTAAATAAATCAATAAATAATAACATTTAATGAAATTAAAATATTTTCCTAAAACGAATACGCGAAATCGGATACGTGTGTTAAATTAATGTCGTCATGGTAGCGGCACGTTGTATATCGATATTTTTTTTCGATATATCGAAATCGATATTGATATTTTTTTTAAATATCGATACGACATATACCGATACTTTTTTACACTTCTTGCATCCCTACTATCAATGCAAAAACCATAATCCCTATTAGTCCCGTTTTACCCTTTGGGTACGGAACCCTATTACTAAGGCTCCGCTGTCCGTCCGTCCGTCCGTCTGTCACCAGGCTGTATCTCATGAACCGTGACAGTTAGACAGTTGAAATTTTCACAGATGATGTATTTCTATTACCGCTATAACAACATTAATACTAAAAAACAGAATAAAATAAATATTTAAGGGGGCGCCTATACAACAAACGTGATTGTTTTTGCTCGTTTTTATAGATGGTACGGAACCCTTCGTGCGCAAGTCCGACTCGCAATTGGTCGGTTTTTGTTCTAGATTATTTGTACAAATATAAACAGGGATTTGTGGACGTCGCCTATCAATGCAAATACCATAATCCCTATTAGATTTTTTTATCTTCCTTGTTTATCTTGCAATCGTTTGAAAACCTTTAAGATATGTTGTGCGGATATTGACTGCTGAGGTGCATTCTTTCAGCGAAGAATCTTGCCTCTCAAAATTGTTAAAGCGTTATTCAGTAAAGTCCCATATACAGGGTGTAAGGGACAGCACTCCGCAAATTAACATGGGGCATTCAGCTCCTTATTTTAAATCATATTCCACCGGTTCTCAGGAAAGTTTTCATTTTTTTTATTGTTTTTTCAATTACTATTCCTTTATTTCCAATACCAATCGTCTTAGTATTATGTGCTGAATTCATCCCATCAGTCTGCGGAGGGCTGTCCCTTACACCCTGTATATGGTGGTGTTTGAGCCTTTTTGTGGATATTGGTTCACAATGGGGATACTATAGCCATAACCCTAAGTTATGGCTATAGTATCCCCATTAGAGAGACACCAAAAAAAAAATCTACTGTTCCCTAAATTTTGACGAGCAAGAAATGTAGGGGACAGCTGATTTTTTTTTCACGATTCCAGGTTTTTTCGCTCAGTGAAAATTGGTCATAATGATGGGTACAATGACCCCTTAACAGGATGCCCATGAATATTATGCTGATGGGTAAACTCTGCTTGCGCGATGCAGGATCACGGTCACACTGGTCACGTAAGGTTAGTGTGACGCGTAGTTCGTATGTCGCCATGTAGATGTCGCCACAGTCTACCTGTATCAAATTTCATCAAGATCCGCTCAGCAGTAAAGTCGTGAAAAAATCTTCTTCTTTTCGTTTGGTTAATGACTAACATGGTAACAGAGCTTTAAAGCCGCCCATCGGCCTCTGACTTGGCTTCATATGCCGTCGAGAAATATCTCTCAGGCATGGCGGTTTCCTTACGTTTTCCTTCACCGTTTTTGAAGCAAGTGAAAATTAAGCAATATGACATGAATCCGAAAAGACAGAGGTGCGTGGCTTGGGTTCGAAGTCGAGACCTATGACTTGGCAGTCTAACGGACGGACAAGGCTTTCACTGCTCTTAAAAATCACTGCTCATTTTGAAAAGGTAGTTAGTTTCTCGTTTATAATACAGAATTTCTCTATTTCAGTAGAACTAGTTTTACCCTACCATGCTAGTAAAGAGTTCTTATTTCAAAAACTGTCTCGTTTGGTTTACACCGTTTCTAAAGAAAAACAGTTTTGGTTGTAAGAAATTTTACTGTGGGAAGTTCGACTCGTATTTGGCCAGTATTTTTTCTACTTAAAAAGAACTTTTCTACCTATAGCTTAGCTTAGCCTTGTTTTTCCATTCCAGACAAAAGTCCCAACTTGTGGGACAAACTCATACACGATCGCCCCGAGCTGGTGGCAGATGGCAGCAACGGAGATTTGGCTTGTGACTCCTACCACCTGTGGAAGAGGGACATTGAGATGTGTGAGGAGTTGGGACTGAACATGTATAGGTAACTATCCCATCTTTGCTGCCGACTGCTAATGCCCATTTCATAAACATGTGGCGGCATCTACATCGCCACATGCGAACTACGCATCACACTGACGTCACGTGAAATTCTGCATCGCGCAAGCAGACTTTACCGCGCGATTAGCATTTATATAACTTCCCGAAATCAATAGTCGGGCAGTTGCCCACCAGACACGGCACCCGTCTGGTCGGAGGATCCTTCTCTATGGAGGATGAGTGAACTTTACACCCTGCTCCTCATACCTCCATAAACACTTCTCTCTCTCTCTCTATCCGACTAGCGAC
The DNA here is from genome assembly GCA_947363905.1 of Lithophane semibrunnea. Lineage (NCBI taxonomy): Eukaryota > Metazoa > Arthropoda > Insecta > Lepidoptera > Noctuidae > Lithophane > Lithophane semibrunnea. Next base: position 2,847,340 of record OX376208.1, read on the forward strand.
TGTTCATCCACTGGGGTAATTCTTAATTTTCCAAGAACCTAAAAGACAACAGCTGTTCGAAGAAAAATTCAGCTTGGATCCATGGTAGAATTGTTTAGAAATATATTTTATTTCCAGAACTTACTGGTTGCAGATTTCATTTCCTGCTCCAGATTCCAAGTGTTTTTTTTATGACTTATGGCCGCCAAATTGGGCAGGAGATGAGTATGATTTCCCCTGTTACTTTTTGGAAAAAAAATAGATATTTAGGACTCGCCTTCTCTTCTCTCAGGTTCTCAATATCCTGGCCTCGTCTGCTCCCGTCTGGCTATCCCAACCACATCAGTGAGGATGGCAAGAACTACTACAACAACCTGATCGACGGTCTACTGGAGAAGGGCATCCAGCCTCTTGTCACAATTTTCCACTTCGATCTACCTCAGTCTTTGCAAGATTTAGGTAAGTGTTAATTAAGTAGGACAGGTGCTGTCGAATTGGAACTGTACCGTTACATACCATCCCCGAAGAGTTAGGCAGAAGTGTGCCCATAGAACATCCACATTTGTCTAGACACACAGAAACCGCCGGCCAAATTATGTTGCCAATTTATATTGCAATTAATTACAAAAAAAAAACAACCGACTTCCAAAAAAAAAGTGAAAAATAACTTTAATTTCGGAAGTCGGTGTCTTTGCTTTTCAATTTTCGTTTTTTGCCACCGACTTCCGAAATTAAAGTTATTTTTCACTTTTTTTTTGGAAGTCGGTTGTTTTTTTTTTGTAAAAAGTTTTTATTTTTCACTTTTTAGTTGTGGTAACTACCCCACACAAATTCGTATACCGTTGTCTGCTATGTGACGGAGTCAATTAACATGCCATCAACATCGCAGTGGGAAAACTACGTAATTATTGAAGCTAACTCAAAAACTACGCAAGCAAAATTAATAAAATTTATATGGGACCACCTCTGAAGCATGACCTACCAAACAAAAAAAGAATCATCAAAATCGATTCATAATTGGCGGAGTAATCGGGTAACATACACACAAAAAAAAAAAAAAAAAAAAAAAAAAAAAAAAAAAAAAAAAAAAAAAACATACAGACGAATTGAGAACCTCCTCCTTTTTGAAGAAGTCGGTTAAAAAGGGCCTCTTTAAACGACAAAATATTGTTTGCGAATTACGATCTGATATGGATGAATAAGATGATAAACAAAATGATTTTTAGTCTTACCAAGAGGTATCATGTAACTGGGTTGTGGAGGTCAGATAGGCTGTTGCCCCATGTCAAATACTGGTATTCAGCTGCATCCGGTTAGACTGGAAGCCGACTCCAACGTAGTTGGTAAAATTCAACAGGCAGGTTAATTTTTTGTTCCTTTTCATGCACACTTTCGGTCCAACATTTAGTTGGCCTAGACAAGTGACAATCGCTTCGAAAGCGCTTCGTATTTCTGCAACGACTTTCAACAGGATTAACATAAACTTTTCGATAGCTTATGTCAGTTCTATACATTTTTGCCTTTTCCATCATCGTTATCGATGGTAGAATATCACTTTGTCTAGGGCCTCAGGTCTCCTCTCTGTCAGAGGGAGTGGGCCGTAATCCATCACGCGGTTCTAGTGCGGCATGTGACAGGATGGGTACACGAAATCATAGACAAACTCCTTATTTATTTCCAGGTGGCTGGGCCAACCCCCTCATTGCCGACTGGTTTGAAGACTATGCAGAAGTGGTCTTCTGCCTCTATGCGGACCGGGTGAAGTATTGGCTCACCATCAACGAGCCTATGATGCTATGTGACGGAGGCTATGAGCAGTATGGAGCCCCTTACTTTGATGACCCGGATGTGGGTCGGTATCTATGCAACAAGAACGCGTTGATAGCTCATGCTAGGGCATACAGGATCTATGATGAGTTGTATAGGGATAAGTACCATGGTAAGCTTGCTTTATCTGTGTCTGTGGATTCAAGATTTTAAATATCGATCTTACATCATCATAATTATCAGCCTACAGCAGTCCACTGCTGCCTTTCCAAGTGCAGGCCATTCAGCTCGATTCTCGGCAACTCTCACCCAGTTGCAACCAGCACCCCTGCGAAGATCGTCGCTCCCCCTAACCTGAGGGTGTCGTACCTTACGTTTTCCGATTCGCGGTCTCCATTCAAGAACACGTCTACCCCAACGGTCATCGCTTCTACGGCTAATATGGCCGGCCCATTGATTGTCACCATACGCAATAAATTATTTCAAGATAAAGTTTAGGGTTCTTCTTATCGTGTGGTTAGTGACTAACCTGGTGTCAGAGTTTTAAAGCCGCCATGAGCCTCTGACTTGGCTTCATATGCCGTCAAAAAATATCGGCATACCATATAGGCACACCGGTTTCCTCACGATGTTTTCGTCACTAGTTTTTATAAAATAATCCCATTTTTACTTTCGGTTAGTCATCTGTATTTTATTTAGTTAAGTTTTTTTTTGTTTACAGGTAAAGTGTCACTACCAACTCTGTTCTTCTGGTTCAAGCCATTCACTCCGGAGGATCAAGAAGTGACAGATCTAACTATTGATCACTGGGTATAATCATTTGTTTGACAAGACAATTTGATACTTTCTGTTTTTTTTTAGTTTTACCTAGTCATGTTTAGCGACGGTTATATCCCCAGTAGAGATGGGCAACGCGTCATCTATTTGGGTAGTGCCTCTCATGTATCTTAATTTGACTGGCTAGAATATCTTTCAAACAAGCCAAATCTGAAACATGACCTGGACAAGCTGTTCATCTCACGTGCTGGTCCAAGAAATACGAGAATAGCTCCAATTGTAGTCGAAAGAGTCAGCAAGTTTGGCAATAATATGTCTGACTGCCCAGGGATGCCCAACCAGCCCGATAAAGACCAATTCAGACGCTAATCTACATGGTCCTCATCTGGCCTGACCAAGATTATGTCTGGACTTTAAAAGAGACTGCGACCTCTGGGTTTGTTTCGGCCGTTCTTCTCAGAGTAGTCAGATAGGAAACGCCGACCTCATCTAGTGATTCCAATATCCTATTTACAGAATAAAGAATTTCATTTCAGTTCATACTTCAGTAATTCAACATCTTGTTACTAAAAGTAATTTAGAGATAGGAGGAACATGGTGTAAAGTTCTCTCATCCTCTATAGAAAAGGGAGGATCCTCCGACCAGACGGGTATCGTGTCTGGCGGGCAACTACCCAAAGATTGATGTCGGGGTCTTGTATTATAAATGTTGATCGCACGGTAAACTCTAATTGCGCGATGCAGAATTTTGTGTGACGTCAGGTCTTTGATGCGTAGTTCGCATGTGGTGATGTAGATGCCGCCACAAATACTATCTCGTAATCTTTTTAATAGGAGGGTCGCTACGCTCACGCGATCTTCTCCAAGGAAGGTGGATGGCCACGTAAGCTGGAGAAACTGTTGAATGACATCGCGAGGAAGGAAGGCTACACACTTCCCAGGCTGCCTCCTTTCACCCCCGAAGAAATAGAACTGGTTCGAGGTATGTCTGTGTTTTACCCGACTACGGCGAAGCCAAAAGGAGGGTTATGATTTTGACCGGTATGTTATATGTATATAATGTATGAATGTTCATCACAATTTAACAAATGTACCGTTGAAAGCGTCTTGATCGTCCGCTGGTTATAGGCTATGTGACGTCAACATTAAATTGAATATACGCCCCTAGAAGACATAAAGTAATGAACTAAACATTTTTTTTTATGAGGCCGTGTTGGGTGTCAAATGAAAGGGCTTAATATGTACATTTCAAGAATATAATATAATATAATAAACCCAAAAAAATTAAAACACATTCTGCGGAAAAAAAGTAAACTATAAAAAAATTGCTATAAAGTTTTTGGATAAAAGTACACAATGTTCACTTTAGAAAATAATTAAGTATTCAAAAACAGCTCGATTCAGACTTAATGGCTCGGAAGTTAGCTACTCGTTGCGCAGTACCCCACCCCTCACCCCCGCTGACACATGAAATTGTTACTGCGCAGCGACTCGCCTCATGTTCCGAGCCGTCATTTGAATCGAACTGTACTCTAAGACTTAAATAATTATTCAGGAACCTATGACTACTACGCGCTGAACCACTACACAACTCGGTTTGTGCGAAGAGTGAAGCCAGGTGAACAGCCAAGGAAATGGATGTTCTACGGCTCGGAGGAACTGAACACAATAATGGATAAGGATCCTTCGTGGGACACAACGGCTGTTGACTGGTTTGCGGTGAGCGCCTTTATAAACCTAACGATTCCCTAACTAATATTATAAATGCGAAAGTGAGTTTGTCTGTTACGCTTTCACGCTAAAACCGCTGAATGGATTTGGATGGGTAGACCTGGAATAGGTCATAGGATACTTTTTATCCCGATATTCCCACGGGATTGAGACTGGCGTGGGTGAAACCGCTGGGCGCAGCTAGTTATACAATACGCACATGAATCCGAAAAGTCAGAGGTGCGTGGCTTGGGTTCGAACTCGAGACCTAGCTTGGCAGTCTGCCGGTCACACCACTAGGCTATCAGTGCTCTAGGGCAATGATACCTCGCTTGGCAAACGGATTGGCGACTTCTCATAATGCCATCCAATCCCATTTACGACACCCATCTGATTCAACTCTGACGATTATCAAAAAAAAACGGGGCTGGCTTTGGAGACTGCCGCCGATAGAATTGAAAACTAAGCAACAATGCGTAACCTCAACGTAATTCAAACGGTATACGGTAGATGGCGCTAAACACATTTCTTCAAGCGTGACGGTGACGTTGACGCGACTCCCATGATTTTTGTTCACCCAAAAAGTTTTCACTTCAATAATTCTTCCAGGTATATCCGCAAGGTCTTCGCGAGCAGCTGCACTGGCTGAACTCCACGTACGACGTCAAGGAGATCATCATCACCGAGAATGGAGTGCCCTCACTGGACCCCGGCCTGGTGGACACACAGCGGCTGGAGTACTACAGGGATTACATGGAGCAGGTAAATTAAAAGCTTAAGTTTTAATAATGGAGATGAAAGGTTCAAGAATCTCTTTATTTCATTTTGAGTACATATAAATTATATTTTTAAATATTAGAATAAAGAAATATATAAAACATTTAAAAATATAAAAAATAGTAGCCCACCGGTATCGGGAACAGGGTCCAAGCTACCGGCGATCAGGGCTCCAGAGAGAGGAACCTCCTAATAATCCAGCTGCCCAACGAAAGCCTCCATAGGTGTTGGTCGAGGCTCTTGGCAATTAAGCCATTGGCTGATACGACTGTCGGGACAATGATCTCAGAATCCACATCCCACATGTCGACAACCTCGTGAGCCAAGTCAAGATACTAAAGGTTCAAGAACTATTATTAAGAGTAGTTATTTATTTATTTAATAATTTAAGCACATAAATGTATAGTGGCGGACTTAATTCCATAGGCATTTCCTACCAGTCAACCTTTAGGTGTGAGTACAATGTTAAAAAAGGTGCACGTTAAAAGCGTCCGTAAATAAAAGTAAAACAAAACAATTCAAAAATTGAAATTAATTAAATTAAGCCGTGGCAGCTAAGAGATGACCAGTCCCTACTGATGGCGCCTGTTCACGAATATGACGCATGGATCAGCACCATTTAGCTCAACCATTTTGAAGGGAACTTAATGATCCAACACGATGTGGGTAAGGGTGTGTGTCAGTGAGGGTGTCCGTGAGTGAGGGTGTGTGACTCTGTGATAGACTCTGTCGGCGAGGCGTTTCACAGTGCTACATGTTGGGTCGAAGGGTATAATTATTAAGCTTTTGTTTTTTGAATGTATGTATATAATATGCGCTGATGCGCATTAACATACAGATAAAAGTTGCGTTCTTTTAATAGGATCTAAGGCCGAGATCTATCAGCGTTACTTAGCACGTCCCATCAGTCGCACAATTGTCGAACTACAAGTGCAACATAGAGATAAGAATCCGCGAACTAAATAACGTTTATAGATCTCGGTGTAACGAAATGTAAGAATCTAAGCATAAACATGGGGAAAAATAATAATCATTAAATTGCACATAATATATTATCCAGGATCGCAGTAAAACATTACAATACTAAACTATGACACAACGACTATTATTTTTGTTTTTGATTATATAATATAATTGACCTTGCTTCAAAATATTTCTGCGCATCTGCCATCAGCCGTCCTGGCGTAACCCGTGGGACACCCGCCATTAAAAATAGACCTTTTAACCGGGTTGGCATTGCCACCGGGTTCGCCATCAGTACTATTACCTGTATTGCCATCGTTTTCAGGAGTATCTGTAGGATTCATATTGCTAGCGGCATCGTTTGGCTCTTCATTCGACTCAGTAGGTAGTGTTATGTTTTGGTTTTCATCTCTTCTTGGTCCAGCTACCTCACAATTTGGTGCATTGTTCCTATGAGGAGGTTCTAGAGCACCTTCTGAATGGCTGTTTTCATGTAAGAGTCTGCACTCAGAACTCACAATTAATACACAAATAACTATGAATGATTTCATGACTGTGTATAAACGTTTACAGTTCCCGGAGAATAATATGGTACTGAATGAAAATCATTGCTAAATACTCTATTTATATGTTACTAGCGAAAAACATCTTCAAGGCAAGCTATTGTTCCGTTTTCATATTCATTTAGTTATTGTTTGTCACTGGTATCTAGTTCAGAAGCTATTCATTTCCCACATAAGGAAATAGCATGTAAAACCAACAAAGTCCTATCGACGTAAACAAGTATTTTATCAATATATGTATTGACTAGCTTCTGCGCGCGGCTTCGTTCTCGTTGAAGTCGTAAGACACCACAATACATAATCAGCCTATAATGTTCCCAGGACACAAGCCTCCTCTTTGTGAGAGGGAGTGGATCCACCACGCGGGCCCAGTGCGGGTTGGTAGATGTCACATGTCTGCGAATTTTTGGTTCTAAGACATGCCGGTTTCCTCATAATGTTTTACTTCACCGTTTTGAGAGCAGTGGTGATAAAATTATTTACACAAAGTAAAGCGCCTGACTGGTTTCGAACCTACGATCTACAACTCGTAAGTCGCGGCCGTGACCACTGGGCCACCACTGCTTAAAGGCGCGGGCCCACCGCGGCGCATTTTAGCTGCGTGTATTAATTTGTTTAACAACGTGGGTCTACGTTTCCACTGGAGTACACGAATATGACCTACAACTATGTATAGCGTGGCACGGCGCACGGAGAGGCTGCGCACGTGCCATGCAATCCGCATGGATTACAGTGCATACTGTAAGTGAGCTGTACATAGTCGTGGGTCATATTCGTGTACTCCAGTGGAAACGTAGACCCACGTCGTCAGCGTTGAGCTATGTAACCGCCTATTCGAGCAAGCCACGTATGTATCAATGACGTCAATTCATGCGTAGCCTCTCCGTGGGTTGCAGTGGACACAACCACATACATTTTCTTACAAAGCGAAACTTAATACGCGTGCGTAGCTTCTCCGTGCACCGCGGTGGGCCCGCGCCTTTATACACCACAATACACCACAATATAATTCAATAACAGCCACATTTTTATAAAACTTCCCTTTAAACTACGTATGTACGTTTGTTGTTTTGTTCTCGGCGGCCTAAATTTACAGAGAGTCAAGACGGCGACTCGCGAACTCGCGACCATAGAGTTGTTCGCGAGTCATAGAGTAGTTCCTCGCGTTACCACAGGGAGTGTTTGCCGGAAATCGCCACTAACACGGTGACACCACCATCACCTTCCACTGCTTTCCTATTTGCTATAATGCTTTCATCCCATGCGATGATAGCGCAATCCCTAAGCACGCGCCCCTTGTCACTGTTGCCACCCCACTAAGATAAAATAAAAAAATTAAAAAAATCAATCTGCCTGCCTAGCCTTGTCCCAACTATATTGGGGTCGGCTTCCAGTCTAACCGGATGCAGCTGAATACCAGTATTTTACATGGAGCGACTGCCTATTTGACCTCCACAACCCAGTAACTGGGTAATACGATACCCCTTGGTAAGACTAGTTGTCAGGCTTTCGAGCTCCTGACGACCCGTAACGACTGTCAAAGATCAACGAATGACAGCCGGGAACAACGGCTTAACGTGCTTTCCGAGGCACGGAGGAGTCTCGATATGTAAAAATGGTCACCCATCCCCAGACCAACCCCGGCAAGCGTAGCTTAACCTGACGGATCGACCCGTGCGCCTGTTATTACTTAGCCACGAGCTCAAATAAAATAAAAAGCCTTTATTGCTGTTCTTATTTTTAGCCACCCCTAACTGGCCCACTAACAGGCAAATACAAATAGAACTTACTAACAACCATTTTACAACGAATTGCAAAGCAATCGTTAAATCAACCGCTTAGTTATTTGCTTTGTTAACTAAAATAGCTGTTCTTATAATATTTCATGATTGACTGCTTAGCTCCATAAAGGTATAGCGTGATTCAATCATTTAAAAAGTTAAATCGGAAACGATCTGCAATATCCTAACCTTTTGGCGCGTCCTTTTACAATTAGCGGAGAAGAATACGAACATAATGTAATATTGCCCTCTGCCCCCAAATTAATATCAGCCCCATAGCAAATAGCGTGATAGTTTATACCCTACAGATTGACCAGAATTATAGGGAATATCTATGCAAAATTTGAACAGAATCTTTGAACGGAACGGAATGTTGCCACTTTAAATATTATATTTAAACATTTTTTTTATTGTTATATGTATTTATTATATGCTGCACCGATTTTATTTTGTATTTATTATATGCTGCACCGATTGACGTCATCACGTCAACGCCGGCTGTCACTGAAAACCAGCGCTGGGGCTCTGTCTCGCATAGGGTCGCAGCATTATGCTGAGCGATGGCTGTTTTGCGTGAATGTAACGCATATTTTCCCCTAATTTGTAATTTTCGTGTATTTGTTTTTTTTGCGTCATGTTTGCCGCAAATAAAGGTATTTTCTTTCTTTCTTTCTTCTTAATTTATCCGGTAGAATTGGCGTGATTCTGGAACATACATTCAGACAAACAGACAAAAATTCTAAAAACTATATTTTCGGCATTAGAATCGATCCCTGACCTCGACCTCGTACAATTACTTACGTTTTTTCAAAAATATTCAAGTGTACGGTTTTGACTTCGCTACGATTTTATTACTATATATATATAAATAAAATAGATTTGTTCAGTTGTCGAAGGAGACAATTTGTTATGCTAAATACTTGTATTGATATTATTCAATTTCATGCACGAAGTAGTTCGTTTGGTAGTTAGTCATATAACCGGGGTTAGGATAGGAAGTGCTGTGGTCTGTATCTAATCTAAACCTACATAATATTATAAATTAAAGTCGCTTTTCATGTCTGTCTGGTGAAGCGTTGTTCATTTAAACTACGCAACGTTTTTTGATGCGGTTGTCACCATCATTTAGAGAATAAATCTCGGTGTTTTGTCAAGTTTTCTTTTATATTGTTTCTACTTTTGTTTTGTATTTTGGCACCTTTTAGCTATTTATTAATGTAATTAGTTATTATTTAACCGTGTTTTTGTATGTTGTGCTGTCTTTTGTGTGCACCAAATAAACGTTTTACCTAAGTCATAAAATTCATGCGAAGCAGGGGCAGGTCGCTAATTATTGGAAATTTTGTAGTTATTACTTTTACGTGTGTTATCCCACATGGGTAGACCACAGGGTACTTTTTAACCGACTTCTTCAAAAAGGAGGCGGTTCTATGTTCGTCTGTATGTTTTTTTTTTTGTGTTTCTTCATCGATACTTTCGCCAATTGTAAACCGATTTAAAAAAACCTTTTTTAGTTCGAAAGGGTATACTCCCGAGGTGGTCCCATAAAATTTTTATTAACTTTGCTTGCGTCGTTTCAATAATTACGTATTTTTCCCACTTAGTCTATGTAGACGATATATTTGACTCAGTCACTGTTATTTACATAGCAGGTAGTGGCATTCGAATTTGTGTGGGGAAGGTACCACAACTAAAAAGTGAAAAATAAAAACTTTTTGCAAAAAAAAACAAACGACTTCAAAAAAAAAAGTCAAAAATAACGCAAAAAACGAAAATTGAAAAGCAAAGACACCGACTCTTCCGAAAAAGATAATACTTAACAATAATTTTTCTCTTCTAGGTTCTGCTAGCTATTCAGGACGGCATCAACGTGACCGGGTACACCGCCTGGACGCTGATGGACAACTTCGAGTGGTTGAGTGGATACGTGTAAGTTATAAGGCCTGAATTCCTCTTACGCTGATGTCAGTCGCGTACGTCGGTCGCGCGTGCTTATATACTTTACTTCTATACAGCGCCATACTGCGAAGCTGACGTCCGCGGCGCGTACTACGTTGCTACGCGTAGGTACGCGACCGACATCAGCGTAAGAGGATTTCAGGCCTAAGCTGTTCATTGATAATTGTAGCATAAATATTGGTTCCTGTCTTGTAAATAACATAACATTACGCGAGTTTTCCCCGAAGGAGGAAGGTGTATCAAGTACACCCAAATCAAACTTAAACTCGAAGCATTTATTTTAATAAAACGATTTACAGACTCTTTTGAATTGTCAAGGAGCCGGAGGAACATAGAGACAGTCTTTAAAATAAGCCGTGGCCAGTCCCAACTGACGGCGCCCGTTCACGAGCATGATACATGGATCAGCACCATTCAGCTCAACCGTTTTGAAAGGAACGGACGGAATGATTGATCAACGCGCCGCCATCAGTTAGGGTAACTAACTTATAGTTATTTGTTTTCAGCCCAAAATTCGGTCTGTACGCTGTGGACTTTTCGCATCCGAACCGGACGCGAACGCCGCGCGAGTCTGCGCGCTACTACTCTACTGTTATAAAGACTAGAATGGTACACCCAACACAAGATGCTACTAAATTAAATTATGTTTAGCTTGTTAATTAAATTATGATAAATATCTCCTTTTGTTTTTTTTTTGTTTGGATGTGGAGGAACTCCTGGACAGGAGCTGGTGGCTAAGTAATAACAGGTTAAGCTACGCTTGCCGGTGTTGGCCTGTGGGCCACCATTTTTACCGACTTCAAAAAAGGAGGAGGTACTACGTTCGGATGATTATGTATGTTCTCCGATTACTCCGCCGTTTGTGAACCGATTAAAAAAATATTTTTTAGTTCGAAAGGGTGAGATGGTCCCATATAAATTTTATTAAGTTTGCTTGCGTAGTTTTTGAGCTAGCTTCAATATTACGTATTTTTCCCACAGTCTATGTAGACGATATAATATAATGTAATTATTAGACTCCTTCACTATTATTTACATAGCAGGTACCTAGTATTGTGGGGTAGGTACCACCACTAAAAAGTGAAAAATAAAAACTTTTTACAAAAAAAAATAACCGACTTCAAAAAAAACACTAAAAAACGTGAAAAAAAACTTTAATTTCGGAAGTCGGTGGCAAAAAACGAAAATTAAAAAGCAAAGACACCGACTTCCGAAATTAAAGTTATTTTTTACATACCAAGACTCCTCCGTGCCTCGGAAAGGACGTTAAGCCGTTGGTCCCGGATGTCATTCGTGGATCTTTGACAGTCGCTCCATGTAAAATACTGGTATTCAGCTGCATCCGGTTAGACTGGAAGCCGACCCCAACATAGTTGGGAAAGGGCTAGACTAATTGACTTAATCCTTTGATTAGATGTACGTTTCTACATCTAAAAAGGTGAAGATGGAAGGTACATTCACCCTTCCGATCAAGCGTTTTAGGATTCCGTAAAGTGAGAACCTTATATAAAAAAATATCGACAATCTCAATTATTGTTCAACTAGCGACCCGCTCCTGTTTCGCACGGTTTTTACGACTTGACAAACATCTAGATTTCTTAGATTATGTAACTTTAATATTAACGTATTATACACATAAACCTTTGGGAATAAATTCTCTAAACGATGGTGAAAACCTCATTAAATCTGCTGCGTGGTTTAGAAGAACGAAGCGGACATACAGAAAAACGCGAAAAGCGACTTTAATTTATAATATTACCTATGTATAGATGACGTGATTCCGCAGTATCATAGCCACCACGAGTTTTGTTGATTGTAAATAAAGATTACAGTTACTACTTAATCCACTCAGATATTTTGATATATTGCATGTGGTTGTCTTTTTAAAGTTCCGTACTAAAGAACACTACACTGACTGCCTTTTAGTATGTCTGTCAAAGGATAGTATCTTTAAAACTGTAAAAGGTAGCCAGTTGAAATGAACCTATTAGACTGGCCTAATGGCTTATTCTGGAAAATTAATAAAAAGTCAACCTTATAAAAAAGAAACAAAATATATTTAACGTTTTTCGCTACGGAACCAATAGTGCGCGATTCCAACTCGCACGTAGCCGGTTTTGAACGGAATCATTATGTCAACCTACCTAACTACAGAAGTCACTAAATCAATTATTCAAATAGCCGGCCAAGTGCAAGTCGGACTCGCAAATGAAGGGTTCCGTATCACCGTACAATATTTAGCAAAGAATGCCGAAAAATATACAACAGAAGTTTCATGTATGGCCCCCTTTAATGTTTAACTTTATTTTATTTTTATTATTTGTTATTATAATGGGGGCAATAGAAATACATAAATAGTTCAACTGTCTACCTATTCCGGTTCCTAAGACACAGCCCGCTAACTAGGGACTAACGTTACTCAAAATAGGGGTATGATAACGTTACTTATTAGCGTTATGTATAGTTCCAGTAACTATTTACAAACTAATTTCTTGGCAATATTACAAAAATCTATCGGAACTTCTTCAACTATTAATTTAGTTACTATCCAGGTGGAACAGTAGAAATTATCGTTACTGGAACGGATCGTACCGGTATTTTAATGTTATTTTATCACTTTTCAAGACCGACGGACGGACGGACAGCGGAAGACTTAGTAATAGGGCGTACTGAACCCTAATAAAAAGCACAACGCACTCTATGGTTTTAATTTTAAGCTAAACATCTAAAAATACCTACATCTAACATCCGTCTTCGTTCGACCGCTATCCTAATATTATATGGTATACAATAGGTTTAAAAAACGGATTATCTTGGCTTCATTGGCAAGCTGGTTTTACACGATACGATTTTTATTTGAGTACCTAAAGCCTCCTCCTCACCGGCGCGTTTTTATGGCGCGATAATAAAAACGCGGCTGGCGCCAGGCGTGACGGAGGAAGTGAGGGAGAGGAAGTGGCGGGTGGGGGAGAGGCTTATATGTCAGTTTCGTCATAATTAAGACGCATAAACAGGCTCATAAATCTCATCCATTACTAATATTGTAAATGCGAAAGTGAGTTTGTTCGTTACGCTTTCACGCTAAAACGGCTGAACGGATTTGGATGAAATTTGGCACAGAGGTAGACCATGACCTGGAATAGGACATAGAATACTTTTTATCTCGATATTCCCACGGGATCGAGACTTACGCGGGTGAAACCGCGTGGCGCAGCTAGTCTGTATATAAATCTCACCGTGAAGACTGGTGAAGTGATCTGGAAGTGTACTGTCATTCGACCTGATGCTAGGAATTGACACTTTTGACAGCTCACTTCAAGCTCACATCAGTCACATCACCTAAGTTATCACGGTGAGAATTGCACAGAATAGAACGGCAGGTGTAATGACGGTGGGGTCCGCTAGGACCGAAGCCTGCTAGGGTTGTGGGAAAATCCGAAAGGGATACCGGAACCTTGGCAACAGGCAACCGAAGGACGCCCTTCCGCTCCGCCCAGAGCAGGAAAAATCATTTTGATGATTTATCAAACTCAAAAAAAAAAAATGTTTGTTTTGTCGACAGCGCAGAGACTGCCATAAGACCATTTAAGGGTGCGCCAAACGTAAATTTAAATATCCGAGTAGGTACTGCGGGAGATGTACTTTGAAACTTCACTGGACCCTACGGTTTTTTCTTCTATTCTAAAAATATAAATCAATGTTTGTCTCGTAATTATGCCATCAACTTCAGAATCGCGGAGGTTGCATGCTAAAACCATGTCAGGGTAAAACCTCTAAAGTACCTACATAGTTATTTATTATCTACTGTTTGCGTCCCAATGCAGGGCAAAGGCCGTCCCTGCCACTTATCCCTATCTACTTCTCATAAGTGGCCAGTACTAAGAAAAGGGTCGAGTTCGTCCCGCCATCTCCTCCTGGGCCCGTTCGCTGCTAGGTATAGGAAGATAGTCATAGTAAGTGGATCCCAAACGGCAATTCTGTTTTGGACCCACTGTGTGATTATTGCTAAGGTTTCGTACCGGAAAGGTGCCAGACGGAACCCTATTACTAAGCCTCCGTAGTCCGTTCGTCTTCTGTCAGCGGGCTGTATCTCATGAACCGTAATAGGTAGACACTTGAAATTTTCACAGATTGTGTATTTTTATTGGCGCTATGATAAAACATAATAAAAATATAATAAAATTAAAGGGTCCCATACAAGAACGTGTTTATTTTTACTAAAGTAAAAAACATAGTGTTAAATATTTTGCGGTGTACGAAACCCTTCGTGTGCGAGTTCATCTCGCACTTATTTTTAATTATTATGTGTCAGAAATATTCATGACTGCCGATGGAAAGCTACGATTTATCGTTTCGTATGTAGCTGTACTTAGTTAATATATTTATAACATCAAACCGAAAAGATTTATAAAAGTAGCAGTCACTGTTGGATATTTTTGGTAAATCCTAGCTCTGTTTAGTAAACATGTTGAAAGCATGCAGTTGGGTAAACTAACTGACGGGTGACGGATGACTTAAGGGCTAAACTCCATATTTATATTGTGGCTAAATGCTAATTGCAACTAAGTACAGGGAGCCTACCACCACCGCTTACAGCAGTATTATTTTAATATGACTTCAGTGTAGGAAAGAGATGAAGCTCTACAGGACGTATAGCTCCATCTCTTTCCCCCACGAAGTAAGATTAAAATAATACTGCTGTAAGCGGTGGTCGTAGGGTGTTCTGAGGGAGTTTAAAAAAATTAAAAGGTATTTCCAAGGTAATCATTTTTTTTCATACCTATTTCCATTATCTTGAAGAAAAATAATAACATGAGATACAAAGAGTGCAGCTTAAAATAAATAAGCCCCAATCACTAGTTCTGCCGGTCTATTCTGTAAACACCTCACCGTGAAAACTTAGGTGAAGTCAATCCCTAGCGTCAGGTGGAGTGACAGCTCAATTCAAGCTCACTTCACCTAAGTTTTCACGGTAAGATACTTATAGAATACCACTACTGTTCAAGTTCTTAAGAAATTCACTCGTGCAAAAATAATAAATATTTTTTATTTTATTTTTCCATGAAAATCAGTATTTTTTTCTTATCGAAAGTGAAAGTTTCGAGGAAAAAGAAAAAGACTTAATTGTATGTAGGTCATTGTAGGTACCTAAATATGGTAAATGACTCATTCTTAGGTAAATTCGAGAATTGGTCACCTGTTACAATATACGAAAACTACCAATGCCACAAATTGTCCGCAACATGTAAAAGTATTATTGGGCCTCTTATAAAAGTGTCAAAATTATTTGGTAGGCGCTTAGTTTCAGATATGTTGTGGGTGACAGCACTCGTCCTCTGGTATGTACCTATTTATTTACTCTGACCAGGGTGGCAATTCCCTTATTTTTAAGAACGTTAGCATTCGCATCTCATTCGCAATCTGTCAAAAAAACCATCAATTTACCAACATTTTTGACAAGTTTGACAGATTGCGACTTGAATGTGAACGTTTTTGTAAGAGAATGGGCCCTCTGAAAGACGTTGTATTGACCAAATTTAAAAATCCTATAGAGTAAAGGTCGTTCCTTTTTCCAAGTTTTTCTTTCCCTATAACCCTTATCCGGACTATACCGAACATTAAAAAAAAAAAACGGCCAAGTGCGAATCGGACTCGCGTAAGTAGTGTTCCGTACCACGGCAAAAAAAATCACGTTTGTTGTATGGGAGCCTTAAATATTGGTTTTATTCTGTTAGTTAGTTAGTATTTTTTGTTATAGCGGCAACAGAAATACATCATCTGTGAACATTTCAGTTGTTTAACTATCACGATTCATGAGATACAGCCTGGTGACAGACGGACAGACAGACAGACGGATGAACAGAAGAGTCTTAGCAATAGGGTCCCGTTTTACCCTTTAGGTACGAAACCCTAAAGAAGAAAAATTATTCAAATAAGTCCAGCTGCTGTGCTGAAGTTTGCGACTTCCAAAGAACAGCATTTCATTTTTATTATATGTATGTATAGACTAGCTGATCCAACAGACATTTTCCTGTCCAAACAATAATCCATACATTTCCTGAATTTTCCAATTTTCCCGGCAACTCTTCATTTTTTTCTTTCCGATTCGGATTTTCCTACGAAAATAACCAAATCGGTCCAGTCGTTCTCAAGTAGCTTACCAACGAACAGCATTTCATTTTTAGGGTCCCGTAGTCCACAAGGAACCCTTATCGTTTCGCCATGTCCGTCCGTCCGTCTGTCCGCGGCTTAGCTCAGAGACTCTAGGAAGCTGTCATTTGGCATGGGTGGTAAAGTGGTAAAACAAAATTATCAAAAGAAAATTTTGGGTACCTCCCCTACACGTAAAGTGGGGATGTTTTTTTTTCTCGTCTGTCCCCTCTTTTTTTTTTTGAGGCTGGTAAATCATCCAATGGCTTCTCCCGCTCTGGGCAGAGCGGAAGGGCGTGTCAGACTTTTACTGACTAAAACCCAGCCGTGTTCCTTCAGAAGCCTTTTGCCAAGGTCCCGGTATCCCTTTCGGACTAACCCGCAACCCTGCCTCGTCTGTCCCCTGCAGGCGTAGCATGAGCACCGTTTTGTCGACGGAAGAGTAGACAAAAATTACGTTTCCTGTAGACAATACGACTGAAGAAGTAGAAAGAGTCAACTGCACTTTTTACGAAATTCACTCTTTTACATAATTCGACTCAGCATTCTTTGTTTTGTCGGTTTTGTCATAGGATTTATCGGTTATCAGTGTGATTTTGACAGTAAGAATAGAAAACTTTCTTCCGAAATAGTCTACCTACAAAAAGACGTAGACAAAGATCGTTAGAAATGTAAGGCAAAATGACAGATTGTAGAAACATTTCTACGGTGGATGTCAAAAATGAAGAAACGAACTGTCACTTTGTATAGAAAAAGCTATGTCTATTCTTCGTAGAGATAGAAAGCGCTATGCTACGCCTGCTGGTGTTGGATATTGTTGGAAAGGTCGTTCAAAATGTTGTGTGTGAAAACCGTTTTCGGATTCAGGGAACCGTTTGCGAAATATTAAGCTTTAAAGTGCCAATTTTTGTTAAAGTCAAGTGCCCCCTGCCAAATAAATAGTTGGTTTTGGATTTGTGAAAATAATTACTTCAGTAGTATATAAAACGAAATGAAAAGGAAAATTATCACAGCTAAATAGGCTCCACAGATAATGAGTAATAAATAGGCTCCACAGATAATGAGTAATAAATAGGCTCCACAGATAATGAGTAATAAATAGGCTCCACAGATAATGAGTAATAAATAGGCTCCACAGATAATGAGTAATAAATAGGCTCCACAGATAATGAGTAATAAATAGGCTCCACAGATAATGAGTAATAATCGACCAACTTACATTTGCAGTTGCAAAAACATGTTCTCCCATGCATGCAAGAGGTAAAGAATGCGAACTCGTTTAGTATTTTCAAAACTAAATTAAAAAATCATATTTTAAATGATCAAACACTACTACCATAAATATACTTGACCTACTGCTGCGTTGCTTTATTGTGGCACCGGGTTCGCATTCCTTATCTATTAGGAACATTTGTGACCACAGTAGGTAATTGTTTCTTTTGCGGGTGGGTCGAAAAGATTTAAGTTTCGTGTACTTTATGCTATTTGCGTACGAAATGCATGTTATTACGTTTGTAAATCTCTCGTTCTATATATATAAAAAAAAAACAATAGCTGCTTAGTTTGTGAGTCAAAGTTCTTTATAACTATACCTATTGTAAGTTTAAAATGTTCTCAAGTAAGTGAAATCTTTGTAATTTCTTATTGAGAAATAAATTTCTTTAACCATTCCGTATAGGAGAATGTGTTTTTCAACTACAATTTTAAGTTTGTTCTTGGGCTAAATTTATCCTAAGTTGGTACAGAACCCTTCATTGTGCCTGGTCCGACACACACTTGGCTGGTTTTTATTTATTATAGAAGACTAGCGAAGACGCGAGCTTCCGCCCGCGGCTTCTCCCGCATGGTATATCGATAAAAAGTAGCCTATGTTCTTCTACGGGATGCCATCTATCTCCTTGCCAAATTTTATCGAAATCCGTTCAGTGGTTTAGGCGTGAAAAGGTAACATACAGACAGACAGACAGAGTTACTTTCGAATTTATAATATTAGTATGGATATAATACAATATTAATAAGTCTTGTTGATTATTTATTAGATATGTGTGTAACGTATGCTATTCCGCTTAGGAACTTGTATCCAATATCCATGTCATATAATTATATCACACCCAGATAATACTTACTTTACTAGCTGATTAGAATTTCGATAAAGTTCATTGAATGAATGATTCGTGAAATTCCTAGCCTATTTTATGAAAAACAGCTAATTTTTGCACGCACTCTGAAAATTGTAAATGAAAACGGATAATTATTTTTAACCGAGTTCTTCAAAAAGGAGGAGGTTCTCAATTCGTCTGTATGTTTTTTTTTTTTTTTTTTGTTTGTATGTTACGCGATTACTCCGCCAATTATGAATCGATTTTGATGATTCTTTTTTTGTTTGATAGGTCATGCATCAGAGGTGGTTCCATATAAATTTTATTAATTTTGCTTGCGTAGTTTTTGAGTTAGCTTCAATAATTACGTATTTTTCCCACTTTGCTATGCAGACGATATAATTATTTCACTCCGTCACTGTTATTTACATAGCAGATAACGGTATACGAATTTGTGTGAGGTAGGTACCACAACTAAAAAGTGAAAAATAAAAATTTTTTACAAAAAAAAAACAACCAACTTCAAAAAACAAACACAAAAAAAGTGAAAAATAACTTTAATTTCGGAAGTCGGTGCCTGCTTTTCAATTTTCGTTTTTTGCCACCGACTTCCGAAATTAAAGTTATTTTTCACTTTTCTTTAATTTGACACTAATTCGATACTTAATACTAAACTAAACTAATATTATTAAAACAAAAGATTTGAATTTTTGTATGCTTTGAAAGATATTTTATAAATTGAATAAGAATATAATATAATATAAATATTTACTGTGCACTTATGTTTTCCATTTTGATGATACATTATCTGTAGAAGCACTAGAACCCTCAGAAAATGCACAAAATCAATAAATGAAAAAAGAAAAACATAGGGTACAGTAAATATCCTTCTTATTCAATTTATAAAATATCTTTCAAATTGGTCCAATATTGGAGGAGGAAATAGACGAGAGCCGAACCTCGAATTATGACTTTTTGTATGGAGAAAAAGACCCACCCTATTCCTCTTAACGATTCCTCTTTTTCTAAGGGCGTCAGTAAGCCACTCAAGTGGTTACAACGTCCAGTTCCCGCCAAGCTTCAAGTTCGGAGCCGCAACAGCAGCCTATCAAGTGGAAGGTGCCTGGAATGTTAGCGGTGAGTGTAACTACTCGTACACATTAACACGTTAACTTAAATGCATTTGTTCACACAATCAACAGCGCTCGATGGTGTTGATTATACTTACCTCGTGGCGAAGAGCGACACGCGTCTTGCGATAGCAACTGCGAAGAAAACAAATGAAAGAAGTTTATTTATTTATTTAAAAAGGTACACCAACAGCTTCTGTGTATAATATATCTTAAGTACTACAGTTAACAATGGCCTCGGACTTACACAGTCGCTAATTACAGGATAACCAGCAATCTCAGAAATAGGTGATAACACATAATAATAATACAGAAACTAAAGAATTAAGAAATTAAGGCAAAATATTACTTAAAGTTAAGATTAATAAAAACAAAGGAAAATAAAATTACATAAGGAACAATATTGCAATTTTGCCACTTAACTAAAACCTAAAGTAAATTATAACAAAAAGGTTAAGAGTTTCCAAAACATATAACAATAACTACCTAACTCAAATTAACAGATTGCATTTCTCGGGACCTTTGTATTTTGGCTATAAAGACTTATTAGAATCATGGTATAAGTCGAAGAGCATGTCACGATGAAATCGCGTCGCGATGACGACGTGATTTGCGGTGCGGTGCGTTCACGGCCTCGAGGGATATGACTTGAGATTAGGGGTTGAAACGTTAAAATAGCGTTAGGTATAGTTCCAATAATAGTTGAAGATTTCGTTCCGATAGATTTTCGATATATTGCCAAGAAATTCGTTCGTAAATGGTTACTGGAACTGGGTATACATAACGATATTACGTAACGTTATCGTACCGTTTCAATTCCCTGCTTGCGATGCGAGCAAGTCGCGTCGAAAGTCGCATCCTTCGACGCCGTGAACTTCTATTTACCGTATCTGAAAATGGCCGAATAATTGATCGACCATTCCATTTTTAGTTGATTGATTGCTAGCACAAGATTGATTGAGGCTACTATAGCCTCAACATGGTTGAAGCAAGAAGCAAGCCTACGTTAGTTATCGAAGTGCGAAATAACACATACATTAACTTATTAACTATCATCTGGCATTAATAAGGCCATGTTTTCCAGACAAAGGCGAAAGCAAATGGGACCGCCTAACTCATCGGTACCCTGAAGTGTCATCAGACCGCTCTAATGGCGACGATGCCTGCCAGTCATACTACCTATGGGAGAGAGACATCGAGATGGCTGCAGAACTCGGCTTGCAGTTTTACAGGTACGCTACATAGGCCGCGAGTAGCATGGTGCGAGCGAAATAAAAAGTGAATTTGAGCTGAGGTAGTATAGGCCCTTAAGAGCGTTTAGGTACGCTGAAAGTTGGCAACGTCGCAAATAACTGTCAAATATTTCGCTGTTTTGATTAATTTGGCAATAGTACTGTATGGAAATATGGCTAGACAACTGTCTTTAATATTGATTACTAGCTGTTGCCCGCGACTTCGTCTGCGAACCAGGATGAAAAGTAGCCTCTGTCCTTCTCCAGGTCATGCTCTACCCATGTGCCAAATTTCATCCAAATCCGTTCAGCCGTTTTAGCGTGATGGCGTAATCAAGGGAAAAATGCATTATTTTTTATATTATAGATGAATTTTAATTATAACACTGAATTTAAGCTGTAACCGAAATATTGATTATGTAATGCAATAAATAATATCGTAACACCGAATATTTAGTTTTAGTTGTAAAAAAAGGTATTCAGCTGCATCTGGTTAGACTGGAAGCCGACCCCAATATAATTGGGAAAAGGCTAGGCAGATTGATTGATTGAGTTGCAAAAAAAGGATTTGGAAACTTTCCAACTTTTTTACACCTAAAACTAAATATTCGGTGTTACGATATTATTTATTGCATTTCATTATCAATATTTCAACTTATTATCAATATTTCGTCTAGCCATATTTCATATTTCCATACAGTAGATAATATTGCCAAATTAATCAAAACAGCGAAATATTTGACATCTATTTGCGACGTTGCCCACATTCAGCGTAAACGCTCTAAATAGTTTATGCTCTTTTCTAGATTCTCAATATCCTGGCCGCGTCTCCTGCCAACTGGCTTCGCCAACAACATCAGTGAGGTTGGCAAGAACTACTACAACAACCTGATAGACGGTCTACTGGAGAAGGGCATCGAGCCCGTCGTCACTATATACCACTGGGAGATGCCGCAAATGCTTCAAGATCTTGGTTAGTTATTGTAAAAGCTTACGGACGATTGCATGACTGGGCAAACAAATGAACCGCGCAACGAATGTGGCCAATCCCTCCGTGCACTGGTCGGCTTCATGACGGTGTCTGCGGGCCTAAAACGGCCACATTAGCAATTCCTCTAAAAGCAATTAATTTCCTGAATTCCCAGCTATCTTTAACAATTCCTCTAATTTGACACAAAAGTAATTCATAATTTGTGGACCATTTTACGAATCTCCATAGAAAACTGTCAAACAGATAAATTATTTTATATTATGAATTGCACGCAGATCATAGAATTGTCAAACCCCTAGGTAAGACTGGTTATCTGACTCTCGGGTATCTGACGACCCGTAACAACTGTCAAAGATCCACGAATGACAGCCGGGACCAACGGCTTACCGTGCTGTCCGAAGCACGAAGGAGTCTTACGATGATTCATAATATTTTCCTATTATGATTCTGCCAAAGTGGCTATTTTAAGCCCCTTCACACATATATCGACAGGTGTCATGACATGACAATGTTGGGAATCGAGAGAACTTATAAAATTAAAAACCACACTCGAAAAAGGAACAGCAAAGTAAGTTTATACGTAATGATAATTTGCTTTGCATTTTTGACAGTTTAAGTTCACCTTGCAAGAATAAATTACCGAAGTAATGTTTGTGCTTAATCTACAAAATAACAATGTCCACGAAACAGTTTGTACATACAAACTATGTCCTCGTTAATTAAAATTTTACAAATGTGAATGTTTGGTAATTAAGTTTTTTGTTACACAATCATACCAAACGCCTGAACCATTTTGTGGCACGTAGATAGTGGATTAACGCATTTAGTTATGTACTTACGTGGGTGTATGATCTGTTCCAAAAGTATTTGATGAAAGTGTAAACAAAATCTGTTCAGCTTAAATTCTTACACAATCACTCACTAAAGGGCTTAGCGTTATTAGTACCTAACACATTCATCTGCTTAGAAGGTTTCATCTTTATATCTCACCACTTTTTCCACCAATTATTATTTAAATAACATTATTAAATTGTAACTGAATAACATTTTAAAATTATAATTGAATAACAATATTAAATTGTAATGTTTTGACATACTTTTTACATACTTACATATTAGTATTGTATTGTAGTGTTAGATGTAAAATAATGTGTAAATTGAATCATAATAATAAATCGTGTGTTAGAAGAAGAAATTGTAATTGAATAACATTATAAAAACTGTAATTGAATAACATTATTAAATTGTAATTGAATAACATTATTAAACTGTAATTGAATAACGTTATTAAATTGTAATTGAATAACATTATTAAATTATAATTGAATAACATTATTAAATTGTAATTGAATAATCCTTGACGAAAATTGAGGTTATAAAATTAACTTCAAATTGTCAAATGAAAAATATCTATGAAGTGATTTAAATTTAGAATTTCGGGTTTAAGTATTCAAATAATCAAATCAAAGTATTCACAATTTTTAGTTACGTTTTCTGATCTATTTTTTTACATTTTCATCAGATACTTTCGGAACAGACTACCAACGTCCCTCCACTAAAATATCCATCCAATTTGTAATGTGTATCCAACAAGAAGTGCCATTTTAAATTAGACGATCACTTTTATGCTATGTTTGTATATGTAATACAAATATGTAACGCAAAAACAATTAAAATCCGTCTTTAATTCCAGGTGGTTGGGCCAACCCTCAAATCTCCGACTGGTTTGCTGACTACGCAAGAATCGTATACACGTTCTTCGGTGACCGGGTAAAGACCTGGATCACCATCAACGAGCCTCTAGTGGAATGTGACTGGTACTACGGCCAAGGACTCCTGGCTCCTGGGCTGGACTATTTCGTGGGGCCATACATTTGTAATAAGAACCTGCTGTTGGCACACGCGAAGGCTTATCATATTTATGATCAGGAGTTCCGTTATAAGTGCAACGGTATGTGGTTTCATTTTAATTTATTGAATAGAGAATATAATTTGATTATAAACTCAGTTTTGATGATCTTAAGACGTAAGCGATGATCAAAATGAAGTAAGCGAAAAAGCGACATACGCGATGCGACTGCGCGCGAGTGCCTGATAAGTATACTTACATCAATTTACATCAGGTAAAAAACATTGCTAGCGCACTAAACAAATGTGCGATGTCATCATACAAGTACACAAGCATCGTTGCCTAGTGGTCGCAAGCGCTACTGCTAAACTTGAGGTCCTCGGTTCGAATCCAAGGTTGCGCAAAGTATTATTTGGTTTTTCTACAAATGGAATTTCTCGGTAGCAGCTAGCAGCCCGGATTTGTGCCCGGTCGATGGCAATGAAAGAGTAGAGGCTATATAGTCATTGATGGCAATAGACTCGCCTCCTATTACATGGGACTTAAAGATAACTGGTGAAATGTGGGTATACTATAGGTAGGTACACCTCTGCCCAACCCGTCGTGGAAACAAGGCGTGATGTTATGTTATGTTATACAAGACTCTTTGAACAAGACTATCTGAGGGCCAAGACAAGTGACAATCGCTTCGAAAGCGTTTCGTATATCTACAACGACTTTCAACAGGATTGACATAAGCTTTTCGATAGCTTATGTCCGTCCTATACATTTTTGCCTTTTCCATCACCGTTATCGCTGTCAGAATGTCACTTTGTCAAAAAAATTGAGGGCTTGTGACTAAAACTTTTTACCCTCTTTTCAGGAAAAGTGTCAATAGCGAACCACTTAATGTGGTTAAAGCCGTACTCTTCGGATGATGAGGAGCTGACGGAAGCAGCCAGAGAATTTATAGTAAGTGTGTTGTGTCTTTATGCCATGTTTGTAAAGCATTTATTGCCTCCTCCAATATTGGACCAATTTGAAAGATATTTGATAAATTGAATAAGAAGGATATTTACTGTGCCCCTATGTTTTTCTTTTTTCATTAATAGTTGCAAAATTTGTACAATAGGCATCTGATGACAGCGGACTAAACAGGCAATTTTGAGCATTTTCTGAGGGTTCTAGTGCTTCTAGAGATAATGTATCATCAAAACGGAAAACATAGGGGCATAGAACTAGTTGATATATATTTTACTGTAAATAATCACTGCTCTAAGGTCATAAACCATGGGAAAACAGGCGAGAGCGTTTGTATGGAGAGGGGACCGACCCTATTTCCTCTTAACATGAACGAGGATGGCCGAAAATAGAAATATTTGGAAGAAAAACGGCCTTTGAAAAAGAAAAAGAAGGCCTTTGACTTGCGGTGAACATGGACCGAAACTCAACATGAGTTAAAAACTTATATTACTTACTCAAAAAACTCGCTATGAGAGAGGGAGATAGAGAGAGAGGCACAGGAAGATAATTACACAAACTTTATGCTTTATGCGACGTTGAGTGACTGTTTCAAGTTCCTAACAAAGTGTTTCAGAATTTAGATAGTTCTTGTCAATAAAATAATGATCAATCAATCTGCCTAGCCTTTTCCCAATTATGTTGGGGTCGGCTGCAGCTGAATACCAGTGTTTTACATGGAGCGACTGCCTATCTAACCTCCACAACCCAGTAACTGCTGGCAATACGTAAACAATAGTAAGACTGGTTGTCACACTTTCGGGCTTCAGACAACCCGTAACTACTGTCAAAGATCTACAAATGACAGCCGGGATCAACGCTTTAACGTGCTTTCCGAGGCATGGAAGAGTCTCACAGAGATGGTCACCCATCCACGCACCAGCCCCGGCAAGCTTATCCTGATGGAGCGACCCGTGCGGCTTTTATTACTTAGCCACGAGCTCCTAAAAAAGCCCTTAAAATAATGAATAATTATATAAATCCTTGTTATTGATTTAGACGGGCCGATATACTCATCCCATATATTCAAAAGAGGGTGGCTGGCCGCGCGTCGTGGAGGAGACAGTCGCAAGGGTCAGCAAAGAACTCGGCTTCAAAGAATCAAGGCTGCCGGCTTTCACGCAAGAAGAGATTGATCTGATTAGAGGTAAGATTTTAGGAGAAAGTAGGGTACATATTTGAATGTAGAATATTAAAATACCTACAGGTAAAATGTCACTGTTCAAAACATCGAAAATTTAAATATCGATTGTATCGAAATATCGAAAATTGTTATACCTAAACTTAAAATGTCTAAGATTAAAATGCCGAGTGATTAAAATATCAACTGATTAAAAATGTCGATAGTTTTTATAATATATCTAAGTTCAAAATGTCAACATTTAATAACTTAAGTTAATTATATTTATAAAATGGTGAAAAAATTCTGCGAGCAACTTGGAAGTAGCGCTCGCCCGGCTCGCGCGCGGTTGGTCACAGTTCTAACTTAACCTAACCTATTTCACCCAGTACAAAATGACGAATCAACCAATCTGCCTGCGACTAGATAATTAGACACTGGTGAAACATTTCTGCGGCAGATTATAGGATTCGTCATTTTGTACTGGGTGAAATAGGTTAGGTTAGGTTAGCATGCGCCGGGAGGGTTGTGGATGTAAAGGCTGAGCCGGTTTCCCATGGCCCTCCCATTACGGCGATGTGGGAACACCGCTGAGTTTTAGTGGGTATACTGTCGTTAGCGACGGGAGTCCCACATACCCCAGACTCGTCCCACACGAGGGGATGCGTAATGAATTTGTCGGCGACAAAAAAAAAAAAAACATGGTTAAGTTAGGTTAGTGCCGCGGCAGCAGCCGGCTAGCGCTATTTCCAAGTTGCTCGCAGAAAAATACAAAATATTCACTACGAACATTACGCGGGTGAAACCGCGGAGCATAAATAAATATCGATATGTAGGACATTCGATACTCTGTTCTTCGATATTTAGGTCTTTCGATGTCACTTATGTAGATAATTAGATTTTAGATATGTTGGACGTAGGTTATCTAATCATTCGACAATATAAACTTACGTTATTTTAATTTTCGTTTATGTGGCCATTCGATAATTATTTAAGTTTTCGATGTTTTGAACATTGGTATTTTACCCGTAGATATTTTAATTTTCGACGTTCAACTATGTACCCAGAAAGTAATATATACCACAGTATAAATAAGTAAAAGTATTACATCTTCATAGAAAACGGCGCACTTCGAAATGTCAATGTATACGGGGTGTAAGGGTAAACACTCTTGTCATTCAAACCATGGGTAGTTGACTTAAATATAACCAAAACTGAATCGCGAAAAAAAAATCGGCTGTTCCATACATTTGTGTTCACTTAAATCGACAAAATGTATGGAACAGCCGACTTTTTTTTCGCTATTTCTACGTTAGTCCCATAGAAAAAGTTGTTCAAAATGATAAGTACAATGACCCCTTTTCGGGTTTAGCATAAACAAAACATAATGTTGTATATCATAACGATTCCAACGACATATCTTTGTAAACATCTACGATAAAAAAGTTTAGAGTTATCGTCATTATAATCTCAAGTGGTACCTATCGGGTTTCAAGACCACCCAGAAGTGCTGATAGATGGGTTGCAGTAGATACGTAGTACGCCATTCTGCTACGCAGTGTTGTTATTGATACGGCAATTACCGTAATATACGGTAATCCACGTATTTTTTTCAGAAAATACGGTATACGGCAGGCCTTTCAATGCCGTATCAAAAAATACGGCAATTGACTGCTGTAAGTGAAACGCAACGCGCAGCGAAACGTCCACTCACAGCCGGGGAAATCCCGACTCGCAACTAAAAACAGAGTTTATATCGCCGGATCGTGCCATCTCTTTCGCCTTAGTTAAAAATGAATGAGACAACGTATTGAACTAAAGTTAATTGTGTTATCTATGCCTCGAATAGCTCATTCGCAAGGTATATAATACTCGAGCTCATTGAGAAATAATTCTTCAATTAGTGTTTATTTGTCATTTAAATTGATAACATGAGTGATTGTGATTCTGAAGGACCTTCGACGCCAAACACATAATACAAAAATATCGACAACAGTGAGACAACAGGGAGATAGAGAGAGAGAATAAACATTTTTAAATGATATACGGCATTTTAGTATTTTATCCCTTAAAATACGGCAAATCAGAATGTGACATACGGCAACCCAGATTTTTGCGATAAAAACACTGCTGCTACGTCAGAGGGGATTTATGGCCCTGTCACAGCACTAGTTCTAGTATTTCAGTAGCGGTCTACTAATGGTCAGTCAATGTTGGAATGGTTACTGGCTTAAGGCTAGCGCAAATAAGGGCGGGTTTTAGTCCTCTCTCATTACTCTCGTAGGTACATATTCTTTGAACGCACACTACAAGCGACCCGCAACGCACTTTTTTGTATGAAAATGCTTTGCGCTGCGGCGCGTTGCGGCTGTAACATACGCTTGGCTTTAGAGATTTTTTTTTAAAGTGTACTTAAAGTACAGTCAGCCCCAAAAAGATACAAAACATATACACATTAGGTACACATTGATACTGGGGGCTTAAAACAGTCACTTTGGCAGAATCATAATAGGAAAATATTATGAATCACAGTAAAATGTCACAAACTGACAATTCATAATATGATCTGCGTGCGATTCATAATACTAAATAATTTATCTGTTTGACAGTTTTCTATGGAGATTCGTAAAATGGTCCACATTATTATGAATTGCTTTTGTGTCAAATTAGAGGAATTGCTAATGACATTTGGAAATTCAGGAAATGAAATGCTTTTAGAGGATTGCTAATGTGGCCGTTTTAGGTCCACAGTATTAAGGAACACAAGTCATAGACAAGCTAATGAATTCTTGCTGATACCTACATCTTTTTGAAGCTGACTGGACATAAACAATTATCTTATTTTTTATTTCTGTAAAATCAAACTGTGTAGGTAATATAAACCTATTCTCCCCCCCCCCCCCCCCCCCCCAGGTACCTTCGATTACTTCTGCATGAACCACTACTTCACCAGGCTGGTGCGCAAGCCTAGACCCTCGGAAGAAGTCGTGAGGTCAATCTTCACGTACATTGGAGACCTGGATGCTGTGTTGGATGCGGACCCGACCTGGACTTACGGTTACAGTCCGATCATGGCGGTAGGTGGACGGAAATTCGTTGCTAATGAATTTTGGATGGGTGTGTCTGCCTAATATGAATATTAATTACTAGATTAATATTAATTATTAATTACTAGCTAGTTGCGACACAGATTAGGACAGACTTCTATAGATGCCTACCTAACGCTGTATTTACATACAAAAATATTACAGGCGTTTCAAGCGCGCCAAAAAATGTACTTATTACGCGGACGACGCTAGCCGCGTTCGGAGCTCCGATTGGCCCTTCACTGGCCTTCACTGGTGAAGGGCCAATCTAAGCGCCGAACGCGGTCGCAGACTGGATTTTTGTTCGCCCGGGCGAACGCGGTTGGTGAATTCACGCAGCTGAATAACAACATTTTACATGGAGCGACTGCCTATCAGACCTCCACAACCCAGTAACTGGGTAATACGATACCCCTTGGTAAGACTGGTAGTCAGACTTTCGGGCTTCTGACGACCCGTAACGACTGTCAAAGATCCACGAATGACAGCCGGAACCAACGGCTTAACGTGCTTTCCGAGGCGCGGAGGAGTCTCGATATGTGAATATGGTCACTCATCCACGGACCAACCCTGGCAAGCGTAGCTTAACCTGATGGATCGACCCGTGCGGCTGTTACTACTTATAATATAGCCACGAGCTCCTCTCTTTAAACTGTACATTTATTATGCCTAGTCATTGATGATGAACGATTCAATTTCTATAGTTGTACTTATTTTTATAAAAAAGTTAAATAATTTATAAGGTACGATGGGGTTGGCATATCCATATGGATAAAAACCCCCTTTATTTATTTAAACTTTTCGCACTAAAAAAGGTACTAAGGCGGACTTAATGCCTGAGGCATTCTCTACCAGTCAACCAAGGTTGGTGAAGAAAAACCCTTTTGTTAATAAAGAATAAAAAACTGTACATACATTATACTTATATGTATATTTTCAATCAGATATACCCTCAAGGCATACGGGAGCAAATGGCCTGGGTGAAACAGCAGTACGGAGACATTGAGATCTTCATTTCTGAGAATGGATACTCCAGTGGGGGGTCCAACCTTACTGATGACGGCCGAATCTCATTTGTCAGAGATTATTTAGAACAGGTAATGAAAATTGC
Organism: Lithophane semibrunnea; assembly: GCA_947363905.1. Lineage (NCBI taxonomy): Eukaryota > Metazoa > Arthropoda > Insecta > Lepidoptera > Noctuidae > Lithophane > Lithophane semibrunnea. The sequence continues at coordinate 2,877,383 of OX376208.1, forward strand.
TACTATTTTTACTTTGGTGATTTGTAAGAATAAAAGCAAAGTAATTAAGAAAATATGTCTATAAAAAAATAAACGACAAAAAGTCAACTAAAAAGGTAGAAACAAGACATCACAGACCGACAAATTCAAAATCCGGAGTCACACGTGTTAGAAACCAAACAAATTACGTGTGACTCCGGATTTTTAATTTGTCGGTCTGTGATGTCTTGTTTATACATGTTCATGTGACTGGGAGAAAAGGCAACTTTTTGTCATTAATTTTTATGAATGGTTGTTAAGACAGCGCTTACTTATTCTATTAGGTACTAGCTGAAGCCCGCGGCTTCACCCGCTTGGAGGTCGGTTATTATAATACTAAAACCTTTCTCCTTCCTTCTATCCATTGGTGAAAACAGCATGAAAATCAGTGCAGTAGTTTTTGAGTTTATCGCGAACAGACCGACAGACAGACGCGGCGGAGGACTTTGTTTTATAATTATGTAGTGATATGTTGCTTTTGGTTAGGACACAGGGTTAATCTCCTGACTCAGTATTTAGAACATTTGTTTTTTTCCAGGTCATCTTGTCCATCAAAGATGGCGTCAACGTGACTGGCTACACGTACTGGACGCTCATGGACAACTTCGAATGGTCAGACGGATATCAGTAAGTAAAGTTTTTCACTGTTTAACGAATAACGCATCATACAGGGTGAAATTTAATTTAGGAACATCCTCTTAAGGGGTCGTTGAACTCATCATTATGAACAACTTTCACTGCACACTGAAATATATCAGCTGCTCCCTACATTTATATTCGCGTAGCTCGTCAAAATGTAAGGAACAGCAGATTTTTTTATCCAGTGGTAACATCATCTTTATCATCATCTGTCCAGCCATTTCCAGCCATAATCTACTCATTACAATGTTTTCTATATGAGTTGTATTGCAATATGTGGTTAGCTAGCGACCTCGACAATGGAAAATTATTATTTTTGCCTGAGCAACCGGCAGCAGGTTCGTCATGCTCCCTTAGATGTCACTGCTTGCGGTAGCGTCGGAGGTCGGGTTGTCTCCTTCCCTCAAATATGGCGAGGGGGGTAATGGCTGATCGTTGCGTTATGCTCGTGAACGGGTGCTGCTTGTGGTCACTGGTCGTCTTGCTGATCTCGGTTTTGTTAATGTTATTAGTAATTCATTTTTATTATATTTTACTTCGATGGTCCTAGTTTATCATTTATAACTTCCGGTTGCAGCTATAAATAGCTATACCTATGTAAGCGGGCACCCTTTGTGCCTGCAGGCTTTTATTTAGTTAATTTATTTATTTTATTTATTAATTTATGTTTACATTTACTACTTATTTCTGCTTGAGTACATATAGTTCTCGTTTTTTTTTATTATTCTTTTTTTTTTGGTTGGTATATTGGCGTGTGCTAGCTGACATATGGCTAATAATTAGATTTATGTTTTATGTTGCATAATGTAAATGATTTTGCAAACTTTTGTATACAATCAAATTTTTATAACTGAACAAACAGCTGTGCTGCTGGGGAGTTTGTTGCGTCACTTCTTCTTCCCAGCTAAAGCACTAGGAAGTGGTGAAGGGTGGGCGTTTTGGGGGACTGTCTTATGTAATTTTGACGTTCGAAAAGTGCTGATTCTTAGCCTAGTTTGAATAAATGACTTTTGATTTGATTTGATTTTCCCAACTATGTCGGGGTCGGCTTTCAGTCTAACCGGATGCAGCTGAATACCAGTAGTTTACATGGAGCGCGCGACTACCTATCTGACTTATACAACCCACGCGATACCTTTTGAAAAATATCAGTGTATCAATTAATTTCTTCATTTTCAGATCAAAGTTCGGCTTATACGAAGTGGACTTCTCGGATCCAATGCGCACGCGCACGGCGCGTAAGTCAGCGGTATACTACTCTAATGTTATCAAGAGACGATCCCTGTACGTTTCACTGCCATGTGAAACTAATCAATTTGATTAATAATAAATAATATGATTAAATAATTTCATTCCATTTAAAATTGTCTAAGGGGCCTCTGCGAGTTGGCTTAGGCCCCTAGCACGCCTTCCAACGGTCCGGGACCCAAGCTCCCTATGTCAAGACATTTAAAAAATATATATATACAGGGTGTTAGTGTAAACACCGTTATCCTTGAAACCAGTGGTTTGGTTTCATTTATAGAACGTAAAATCAATAGAAAAATATAACTTTTTTTTTTAAAGAAAATCTACATTTTTCTACAAGAATATTTCACCCTACACGCAACGACCAGCCGCGGCCGGCGGTTGGCGGGGGCGGGCGGGGCGCGCGGGACGTTACATGACCGGCCGTAAGCTGTTTCGCAGCACTCTCGAACGCGTAGCCATGAGTATTGGGACAGTGACGGATATTTTTTTTTTTAAATCTTTTTATGAAAATAAGGTTTTTTTTTTGTTGTTACTGGGTCATTTATTTTTATATTTAAGTCAACTACCCAAGGTTTGGGTGACAACGGTGTTTACCCTTGCTTACTGTATTATATTATGTATTATTATATTGTGTATTATTATTATGTACAAGCAACAAACAAAGATAACTAATAAAAGGAAACTGAAGTACTACGAATCTGAATATCAAGAAAGGAGAATGGGCAACGAACTATAGGTTTCTGCCCTGAAGCCCAATAGTCATAGGATATATACCAATGGAAAGAGCTCTTCAAGTAGAACCTTTGCTACTAACACGACTTTTGACATACGAAAATTGAAGAGTGTCTTTAGTGAAGTATGAGGCCCGAAACACAATTGACAAAACTTTCCTCGATACAAAAAAACCGCAAAGTTTCCTTAAAATCTGCTTTTTTAAAGAGAAAAACCTATTCCATTCGATTGTTATCAAAGCAATTGTAATAAAATTTTGTGTACGTGTTCACTATTAAATACTTTAAGGGATTATGGACTTATTTTTCTAAATAAACACAAATAAAATTTTAAAATTAAATATTTGTAAACATAGTGCAATAGAATTACGCGCGGACGGGGTCATACCGCCGCCCCCTGCTCTCGTCAGTCCCACTTCGCCTTAAGAAATTCTTGGCACCCAATAGCCAGGCTGCGCATGTAACAAGTACCTAGATCAATTGTAACAAACTATGTATGTAGCTTTATTTCTTAATAAATATTATCCTTTTTCTGTCTTTTTTTTTTCTATTTGTAATTTATCTTTATTAATTAGGAAATCATATAGAGTACATACAATACAGAGTATTCTATTTTATTCTCATTCACACATATTTTTTTTTATAATAATGTAATTATTATTTATGCATACTTTTTCAAGACAAAAACAGCTCGGCAAACATGTTTATCAAAAATTCTGTTTATCTACAAAACGCATCGCAAACGAAACATTCTCGATACGTATGTTGGATAAGTAGAATATTGATAAAGCAATCGCTACTCGATCATCTATACTAATATTATATCTGTTTGTTTGTTTGAACGCGCTAATCTCAGGAACTACTGGTTGGAATTGAAAAATCCTTTTTGTGTTGGATAGTCCATTTATCGAGGAATGCTATAGGCTAGGAGCGGAGCATAAATGAAATATGTTGCAAAAACTGGAAAAAATATTCCTTTTTGAGAGCTTTCGTTGCGTGCGCTGCGTAAACAGTTTATGTTACGTAAATACCATGTATGATGGAATTGTTCCTCTTAAAAGTTCTAAAAAAAAGTCCGCGACACCATACGCCTATCTTTTAAGATTGACTCACTATAACCTTTTTTTATGGTAATCAAATTAGTTCCAAATTAATGCATTATTTGCGAAGGAGTTTTATCAACATAATATTATTTATTATTCAAATGAATAGTTTTAACATCAAGGGTATTTATTTAGCAGTAAAATACTTTTTAATTCATTCGAATCGGACATTTAATTTCGAAGTTATCACGAGTATAAAAATACAATACGCGAACCGTTCGCTGGCGCCGCGACGTTCCCTACTCTAGAGAGGAGAGGATGGGCACACGGGTAGACCACGACCTGGAATAGGACATAGGATACGTTTTATCCCTACATTCTCACGGGATCGAGACCGACGCGGGTGAAACCGCGGGGCACAGCTAGTTAAGGGCAGGACTCTCAGAATCGACCTATTTTTGATTCAACATTAAACAATCAAATATTATTTGTTTTGATCTGATAAAAATACATGTTGTAGTTTAATAAATATTCTTGATTATTCTATGGTTCAAAACACGATTTATACAACTTCACTCGATCAAAAAAAATCGAGAAAACTCCCTTTTTTCGCGATTTTTTTATCGTTTTTTAATTCGTACTTGTAGTAGAACCAACTTTTACTCCCGAAAAACATGTCAAAAAATAGGCTATGAAATTACGAAGAATATTCTATGGTTCATTTTTCTCAAAACAGTCTTTTATAGTTTTAACAAGATATTATATAACAAGGTGGCCCGCGCGCTTCGTTTCAGTAGCCGGCCAGGCGTCTTTGAGGTAGGACCTGTGTCGCTGTTGCTAGCTCGCTGCGTTCCCCGCAAAATATACGAGTTATTGTTATTTTCCGTGTGTGTTAGTTTTAAAAATCAGTCTGTATAAACAATAAGGTGAGTTTGATTATAATTTTTCAACGAATATTATAACTACCTACTCGTTTTTAATATTACAGTTTACAGAAAGAACAGTAGCACAACTACACCAAAGATCATTTTTGCAAATAAAACTTTTTATCTTTGCAGTTCAACTGACTGTTCAGTTGAACTGACCTACAACTCGATTTTTTGAATGGGATTTAGAATGGCGACGCGACGATGCGACGGCAGTGTTTGCTTCTCGCTCAGGCGCAATAGGTAGATTCTATTACGTGAGCGTCAGACATGTACCTAGTGTACGTACTGCATCGATTCAACTCGCGCGCCTACTGTAGGTATCTATTGTACAAATTATAATAATAATGCAAGGTTGTTGAGCGGAATAAAATAAATATTTAAGGGGGCTCCCATACAATAAACGTGATTTTTTTTGCCGTTTTTATAGATAATGGTACGGAACCCTTCGTGCGCGAGTCCGACTCGCACTTGGCCGCTTTTATTATTATAAGTAAGCGTAGTGCGATAGTAAGCGTAAGCGTAGTACGGAAGCGCTGTAACAGTCATGAAAGAAAAGGAAACTGTTAGTGACATTAAAAAAAACAATGGTAGGTAGGTAATAAAATAAATTGTGTTGCTTATATTTCCCTAAAAACTAAACACCCGAAACATTAACATGAATTCCATAAAACAAAGTTAATTGTACTTACTGTTACAATTTTATACTGTGACGCAAAATTTTTACACAGCGGAGTCAGCGAGTTCATTTGAACTACGTGTTCGCGCGACTGGCTCGCAGGGATTGAGGTAGCGCTAAATGCCTACTGCGCTCGAATATGGTGGCCTTAAATATAAACTCCGTGCGCAAACTCGTGAGCAAACCCGCAGTGGTATATTATATACATCAGTTGCAGCCATCGACCTTGGTGACAAGAGCAAGCTATACATGTTAAACAGGTTAAAGTATACAGGTTAAACAATAATCTATTTGAAGATTTTGAAGAAAAGATAGTGACAAGTTTTGGTCTATAAAGATAGCGGATTGAAGCAGTCACTCCATTGAAGCAGTCACTCCATTGAAGCAGTCACTCCATTGAAGCAGTCACTCCTATCATGGATTGGATTCGGGCAGTCGTCTTGAGGTGAGAGTACATTTGTTTTTAAAGTGGTTTAGACTAAATTAACACAACGAAATACGTATTTATAACACAACGAAAATTTATTTAAAAAAAAATATTAGGACGTTCTTTTGATTTTCTGCAAGTCGTCCTAAATGGGCCGTGGGCATGTAGGGCGACTTGACGAATTACTCATTTGTCCGCATCGCTGTCAACAGGAAAAGTGCCCAAAAGGCTAGCAAAGCTGATTCTTTGGCCAAAATATAGGCAAGGCTTCTGGTCACGTGAAAAGTCGACCAACCTCTTTGCCATCTCTTGAAAAACCAAGTGGGTACTCGGACCCCATAGCCATTTATTTCAACCCCAACCGGCTCAAACAAATAATTTCCAATAAGATTGGAATATTTGCGCCGTTTGAGGTTTTCTGCACCTGCAGCACAGCCCACCGTGCTAGGAAGATGGGATGGCACAAGGGTGTCGACACATGCCCACACCAAAAGCCGGCTTAACTTCCAAGGCATTATGGTCATTTCGTTTGGTCTTTTCTACCTTCATAAAATGTTTAGCGACGGTTTCGCTGGGTTATAAACTAAAATATAGATAAATTAAACAACACTAAAAACTTACAATTACTAAGAATTGTATTTATTTTATTTTTTATTTCTTATTTTTATCTACTTGCATGCTGCACCGGTTGACGTCTTGAAAACCAGAGCAGGGGGGTCTCGTCTCGCATGGTCACAGCATTATACTGAACCATGGCCGTTTTATGTGGATGTGACTTGTTCTTTTCGTGTTTGTTTTCTTTCTTTGCGTCATGCCGACTCTCTAGCTTTTTTTTATATGACTTGCAAAAGCGATTCCGATATCCTACTTACAGATTTCATTTTATTTCATTTCGTTTGACTGATGTTGTTATTAGTCGCTTAGATGACAACCATATAATATGGACAAAGTATTGGTAACAAATCTCCGAAAAAAGCATCTGTAGCGACAGTGCAAATAAAATCATGATTCACATCCATTTTAGCTCTCCAAAACAGTACGGGCTTAATGAACATTGAAGGTTCAACGATCTCGTATCCAAGACTGGAATGGAAATCATAATGGAATCATAATCAAATGGAATCATAATGATTCCATTAGCGTTAGGTTGCTTTTCCACCACAGAAGTGTGAGGAACTTAAGTCGCACAGCGGGGCTGTTGAGACGCTGACAACAGGCAAACCGCTACATTGAGGCCACAATTTATTTTGATGAGATAACAATGCTGTTGTTATCAGAATCCACGTGCAGGATGCATCTTACAGATACATCTGTTTAACTGTCTTTTAGCGATAAGATTACTTGACAATGTAGCTAAGCGCAGCGACACACCTTGGAAAATTACGCGACGGATAATCGGAAATCGTTTTTTGTAGGTATATGTCGTAGATAATTTAAAAACCATCGTTGGTACTAAGGACTAGGCTAGTGGTACCTTAAGTTTTATCGTAAGGGATAAAGGATGAAAGGAAATGGAAGACGCCTTTGCTGAAGATTGTGCTCTGTCATTTTGTCTATCCCTCCATCGACAAAATCCGTTTCTTTGGTGTTCAAACAACAGGGTTCTTGTTCATCATGCAATAACTGAACGTAAAAATCGGCCAAGTGCGTATCGAACCACGCTCAGTGAAGGGGGAAAACATGTTCCATCCGTTTCTTTGGTGTTCAAACTACAGGGTTCTTGTTCATCATGCAATAACTGAACGTAAAAATCGGCCAAGTGCGTATCGAACCACGCTCAGTGAAGGGGGATAACATGTTCCATCCGTTTCTTTGGTGTTCAAACTACAGGGTTCTTGTTCATCATGCAATAACTGAACGTAAAAATCGGCCAAGTGCGTATCGAACCACGCTCAGTGAAGGGGGAAAACATGTTCCATCCGTTTCTTTGGTGTTCAAACTACAGGGTTCTTGTTCATCATGCAATAACTGAACGTAAAAATCGGCCAAGTGCGTATCGAACCACGCTCAGTGAAGGGGGAAAACATGTTCTCCCGTAGGGAATATTTAGGAGAACATGTTTTTGCAACTGTATTTGTATAAAATCCAGTGGCTAAGTCATCATCATCACTAGCAGGCGTTCCACCCACTGCTGAGTATAGGCCTCCCTTTTGTGCCAGTGGCTAATTATCTATAGTTTTTCAGGGGGCCTAAAACGGCCACATTAGCAATTCCTCTAATAGCAATTCATTTCCTGAATTCCCAGCTGTCATTAACAATTCCTCTAAGACACAAAAGCAATTCATAATTTTTGTGGACCATTTTACGAATCTTCATAGAAAACTGACAAACAGATTAAATATTTCGTAATATGAATTGCACGCAGATCATTATTATGAGTTGCCAGTTTGTGACATTTTACGATGATTCATAATATATATTTTCCTAGTATGATTCTGCCAAAGTAGCAGTTTTAAGCCCCCATTTTTTTTCCAAATTTTCCTATGATTTGATCATGTCACTTCAAGCTTGTTCTTTAGTTTAGAAAGGCTTTATGATAAGGGTATTTTATTCCACAGCGCTGTACTAGCTGTGTCATGGAGTGCGGACCTATCGTTTCCACCTGGGTTCAAGTTTGGAGCCGCCACTGCTTCTTACCAGGTCGAAGGCGCCTGGAATGAGGGTGGTAAGAATGATATTTTGAATTTCTTTTGTTTTTAATTTGGTCAAATGTGTCTTTGGCGGGTATTACACTATCATATCTATGATCATAGATATAATGAAATTGTAAAAAAACAAGTAATAAAAACTAAAACCCAACTACGACTTAAAAGATATAAACAAGACACCACAGACAGACAAATTAAAAATCCGGAGTCACACGTGTTAGGGCATAAATCGAACAGATTACGTGTGACTCCGGATTTTTAATTTGTCTGTCTGTGGAGTCTTGTTTATACCTACCTTTTAATTCGTAGTTGGGTTTTAGTTTGTATTACTTGTTTTTTTTTTTTTTTTTAATTCCTTTGGGGTTATAATATATATATTTTTGAAATGTGCTCATTAAGCCCTTTCATTTGATACCCAACATGGTACGATTAAACCATTTTTTTTTTAAGTTCCTCACTTTATGTCCTCTAGAGGGCGCCATTTTTACGCTTCTAAAGATACCTCATTTGTCAAATTGTGATAAGTGGTTTGGAAGATAGGAGGGAACAGATGAACATACATACATACTTACATACATACATACATACTGGTCAAAATCATAACCCTCCTTTTTTCTTCGCCGTAGTCGGGTAAAAATAGACATAATTATTATGGGTAAGTGAGCTTCATGCTTCATAGCTAAGTAAATGATGATATAATATGATAGTGTTGATGACATGTGATGTATGTATGTGATCCCCTATAAGGGGGACAATATTTTAGATTGTGTACATTGAAGATTGATGAACTTTAAATAATTTAATGTTTAGGTAAATAATAGTTTTTAGCACTTAGTTAAAAATATTTACTATAATATTTATTTACAACCTTTGGTATTACCGCATTTAAAGCAAATAAATAACTATTAGAAGAAATCCTCAAGGAGAAAATACGGAATCAAAACCAGTTATTGTGTGACGATGAACGCGACTAAAGTGATACTTGTGAAAATTACGAATACACGGTATTTCTAGCACAAGAATAATAAACTTGTGCCCCCTTTAACATAACTTTATTCCGCAATAAAAGCGGAGTAAATGTATGTCAAAAACCCCGAAAAATCAATGGTTACTTACAAAAAAACTGAATGTAAACTAACTCCGCATTTTTTAATAAGACATTTATTTTATCACTTAGTCAAATCAGAATATCACCAATTTTAATTTTATAACTTCCGAATGCACTCTCTAGGCAAAAGTGAAAGCACGTGGGACCGGTTTGTGCACGAAGATCCACGAAGAGTCGTCGACCTGTCCAATGGCGACGTCTCCTGCGACTCTTACCACCAATGGAAGAGGGACCTCGAGTTGGCAGAGGAACTGGGGCTTCACTTTTATAGGTAAACTATTTTTTGGCCGCGGCTTCGTCAACGTGGATGTCGAAGATTATACCACAGGACTGCAGGGATAAAAAGTATCTTACACCCTAACCCAGGTCATGGTCTACCCGTGTGACAAATTTCATCCAAATCAGCAGTTGAAGCGTGAAAAGGTAGCAAACAGACAGGTAGACAGAAACATGGAGTTACTTTCACATTTATAATAATATATCAAGTAGGGATAAGGACATGGATTAAAAATACAATAGACGTGGATATATTTACTAACCTATCCCGCTAAACTATTCCTCAAGATTCACAGAAATCCCTGATCGCGACTGGTCAATCGTCATCCGAGGTTGAGAGGTGAAACACGTGTCGATTTCTTACAGGGTTTTTTATGACTCTTGAGAATAGTTAAGCGGAATAGGTTAATAAATAAATATCTACGTCTATTGTATTTTATAATGGATTTCCCCAGTCACGCCTGAATCAATCAACTGTCTTGGATATGGATTATTAAGATGCGGAGCTCTTTCGTGACAATCTTCACAGGGTAGTAAGTAGCCGGATGAAAGCAGTCGAGCATCGTGTAAAATGGAGTGTGATTAGAGAGACCGTTGTCTAGCAGGAGACTGCTAAAGACTGATAATGAGAGCAGCTCTTTGTAAAAGGCTAATCGGACAAAGTTTTATTGGCTTTTTGTATCTAGAATGTGTCAGCGGCAGCCTTTTTTTTTTTTTGAGGTTGGTAAATCATCAAATGACTTCGAGGGCATGTCGGACTTTTACTGACTAAAACCCACCCGTGTTTCTTCAGTTGCCTATTGCCAAGGTCCCCGTATCCCTTTCGGACTTTCCCGTAACCCTGGTAGGCATCGGTCCTAACGGACCTCGTCAAGTTTGCTGACATCTCTTTGAGGCCTCAGTGGCAGCCTGGAGTCTGGATTTGTGCCCGTTTGATGGTAATAGGCTCGCCCCCTATTACATGGGACCTAAACATAAGTGGCGCAATGTGACTGTAAGCCGGCCGGCCGCCATGGCCCACGCACAATGGTCCACTTTAAGGACTGAGTGCGGAAACCAAATCCCCTAACATAGAACATAGATGTGTCTGTAAATGGTACATCTCTGCCCAGCCTTTCGGGGAAACAATGCTTGATGTTTTGTTAATCTAAGGTTATATTAAACGTGTATTCATGAGTCTCCAAGCAGCATTGCTGTGTCACGATTGTAAGGGTAACCTTGACGGTGAGAACGTAACAACAAAAATGTTTAGCATTTGACAACACATCTGCATCTACTTAGGATTCTATCATGATAAGATAATCTTTAAGATAGTATATATATTATGTAAAAGTCAGCTGCGCATTGCACTACACGCGCTCGTCGAGGACTTGTTTTTCTACTATCAGTCATATGATAATCATTATCATTATCATCCCTCTCATCGCGAATCTGCCTCTTTTTAACCGATTTCAAAAAGGTTCTCAATTCGCCTGCATGTTTTTTTTTTTTGTATTTATTTTACGCGGTTACTCCGCTGATAATGAATCGATTTTGACGATTCTTTTTTTGTTTGGTAGGACATACTCCAGAAGTGGTCCCATTTTTTTTTTATTGCCACATGTACTAAGTATTTAACATATAGATACACCTATACAGGGCTCCGGTATTCCACGTTCCATGTTCCTTAATTTAGGGGACTTAAAACGGCCACTTTGGCAGAATCATACTAGGAAAATATTATGTATCATCGTAAAATGTCACAAACTGACAATTTATAATATGATCTGCGTGTAATTCATATTACGAAATAATTCATCTGTTTGACAGTTTTCTATGGAGATTCGTAAAATGGTCAACAAATTATGAATTGCTTTTGTGTCAAATTAGAAGAATTGCTAATGACAGCTGGGAATTCAGGAAATGAATTGCTTTTAGAGGAGTTGCTAATGTGGCCGTTTAGGCGGGGGCCTAATATCAGAACTATATAATCAGAACGTACTGAATGCGAATATCTGGGGAGATATTCGCATTCAGTACGTTCAGATTGCGATTACACTTGATTCAAGCTATTTAAGATGACTATATTAAACAAAGTAGAATAAGCTTTTATACACTTTCCTTCATGTCTCATGCTCTTCATTATGCCATAAGAAAATACAACATTTTACAAAAGATATAATATTTCGCACCGTTCGCAGATTGTTCGTATAGCAAATTCTTCCAGGTTCTCAATATCCTGGCCTCGTATCCTTCCATCTGGTTTCCCCAACTACATCAATGAAGATGGCAAGAACTACTACAACAACCTGATCGATGGTCTACTGGAGAAGGGCATCGAGCCTCTCGTTACGATGTACCACTGGGACTTGCCACAATCACTTCAGGATCTCGGTAAGTAATGAGCTGCTTAAAATATACAAAACTAAACAATCGGCCTATAATGTTCCTACTGTTAGGACTCGGGAATCCTGTGTGTAAGAGGGAGGACAGTTCCCACTTGAGCCCAGCGCGGTTTGGCGGATGTCAATATCATGACTTCGAATTATTGGTCAACACAGATAGATTTAAATAGAATAGAATTATCTTTGTTCAAGTATCGAATCATGTCTTAAAAATGATTAGTAAGACTTACTCTTATATTAGTAAGAACTGACACTTCACAAAAACAAATAAATAATACTTAGTGGGTCACCGTTGTGGCAACCCATGTGAGATGGCACACCAGTGACCCACGAAAACACAGTCTAGGCGACTTGAAATCATGCTTAGGATACTGTTGGAGCTGCTCCACACCCTGCGCATCATGGAAACGCACCTTTTGCGCATGGGTGTGTTGAAACAATCCGCGAACATCCCCGACGCACTACATAAGCAGGGTAGCCCCATCAGCATCCTAAACGCATTATACTGAACGCGAAGAGCATACGATGCGAAAGCTTTATCGTGTTTTTTTTTTCCATTAGTTATTTTGTTTCATTAATTCTTTGTAAAGGCAAACCACGAAATAAATGACATGACATGATTTCTTCTGCTGCAATACCAGAATCTAATTAACCGAAAGATTGCGATGTGTTTAGCAGAGTTGGTCTAGGTGGTTACGCATAGAGGTTATTGGAATTTCTATTTGGAATCGGCAGTACCACAGTCGTGCCCCCTATACCTTCAATAATTTAATACATGCGTGAAGTTATGCATATACAGGGTGTAAGGGACAGCCCTCCGCAGACTGATGGGATGAATTCAGCATATTATACTAAGACGATCGGTACATGACATTATTTTAGGAACGTTATGGGAATTCAATAAACCTGATTTGTATTATTACCTCACGCGCAATGTATCATTACCATGGCAAAACCCACGTAGCCGCACTGCCCGTGTCGGGGGGGGGCGCACTCGCGTATTTTTACATCCATTGCTGGTTTTTTTTATTTTAGCTGTTTTATTTACATAAATGGAGTGCTGCGTATAGAGAATGTAAAAAAAAAATCCTGAGACAATTCGATTCGGTCGAATGTTATTGAAAATAAGGAGCTGAATGCCCTATTAATTTGCGGAGGGCGGTCCGGTATGTGTATGTACTAAGATAAGCTATGTATACTGTATCTATAAGGTGGCTGGACAAACCCCCTCATAGTAGACTGGTTCGTGGACTACGCGAGGGTACTCTACACTCTCTTTGGCGACCGCGTGAAGATCTGGCTGACTCTCAACGAGCCAATCGTCATGTGCGACGTCGTGTACAACTCTGGGCAGTTCGCCCCTGGCGTGTATAGCCCTGAAGTTGGCGCTTATTTGTGCAATAAGTATGTGCTGCTGGCCCACGCTAAGGCTTGGAGGCTGTACGATGAAGAGTTTAAACCTAAATACCATGGTAAGTGAGGAGTAAAATACAATAGACGCAGATATATTTAGTAACCTATTCCGCTTGACTATTCAAGAGTCATAAAAACCCTGTAAGAAATCGACACGTGTTTCACCTCTCAACGAGGCATCTTCAGGATGACGATTGACCAATTGCAAACCAGAACGCGACGTGTTACCACACCGAGCGCTGAACGCTGAGTCCAGCGCTCGGTGTGGTAACATTCGTGGTCGATTTCTTACAGGGTTTTTATGGCTCTTGAAGAATAGTCAAGCGGAATAGGTTACTAAATATATCAGCGTCTATTGTTTTTTATGATGGATTACCGCAAAGTCACGCCTGAATCAATTAACTAAGTGAGGAGTAGCTTCACTAGAAAGTTATTAACAAATCTTGGAAGTTTATTTCCATATACTTTTGTCTCTCACATCAATTCAAAACTTTCAACTTACATATTGTATGTAGGTATGTACTTGAGATGGTTTAAGAGCCTACCCTACCTCAGCTTAAATTCACTTTATGTCTCGCTCGCACCATACTACTCGCGGACTGAGTGAGAGCGGGATGGATTGCTCCAAAGTGTAGGTAATTGTTTTTACGGAGAAAATCATGGTAATTAAAAAAGAAAAAACACATAAGACCGGCTTTGTAGTCGGTTCAGTTATTATGCAAAGTTTAATGATCTAATTTGAAGTATTTTTTTATACCAGCGGTTTATAGTTCGGTTTAGAGGTAACTAAAATTTTTCTATAGATATTTTTTAATGTAATCGTGTTTTCGTTAAACATAGGACCTAGCATCAATCCTCAACTTTAACATAATAATATAATTATTTATTTATTTCAAAATTAATGCTGCAGTATTTTCGGCATAACAGTGGATCATGCTAAGCAATTTGAGGTAGAATAGGCCCTTAAACATAACTGCCAAAATGTGGGTGTACCAACTATGGATACACTTCTGCCTAACCTTCGGGGAAACAAGGCGTGGTGTTATGTTATGTTGTAATTTACAGGTAAAGTCTCGTTAGCGAATCAATTAATGTGGTTCGAACCTAAAACAAAAGAAGATGAGGATCTTGCAGAGCTGGCCATAGAGAACTGTGTAAGTTATGAGAACTGTCGTATGTAATAATTATCTGTGCCCTGTTTATCAAAAGTTACAAGTCTACACGTTCACAAGTTACCTAGAATGCTAATTTTTCGTTAAATTCATAGCTCATATCCATATTCATAATCAGCCTTAATGTTCCCACTGCTGGGACACGGTCATAAGGTCATCTCTCTCTTTTGACCACATTTAAAAAAAGAAAATCAAATTAAAAAATTGATTGCGGTACTAAGCACGACACTTGTAAACTTTTAAGACGGAATAGAAAGTCGCCGGACATCATCAGGATTTGCTATGATATTCTACAAGTTGTAACTTACAAAGATTTTTTTTTGACATACACAAAATCTCGAATAAAAGTGTAGAAATACAGGGTGTTAGTGTAAACACCATTATCCTTGAAACCAGTGGTTTGGTTTCATTTATAGAACGTAAAATCAATGGAAAAATACTTTTTTTTTTTTTTAAGGAAATCTACTTTTTTCCCCAAGAATATTTCACCCTACACGCAAGGACAACGAACTTGCGTTTCAACACGGCGGGCGGCCGTTGGCAGGGGCGGGCGGGGCGCGCGAGGTGTTACATGACCGGCCGTCAGCTGTTTCGCAGCTCTCTCAACCGCGTATCCATGAGTATCGGGACAGTGACGGATATTTACTTTTTAAAATCTTTTAATGAAAATAAGGTTTTTTTTTTGTTGTTACTGGGTCATTAATTTTTAATATTTAAGTCAACCCATGGTTTAAGTGACAACGGTGTTTACCCTTGCATACTGTATAAGTACTTGTGAACTAAGTATTTACGTGTAGATTTTTTATAATAATATTTTTTTTTACAGGAAATATGACTAATAAAAAAAAATTGCTGATTGTTCAGCTTTAAATAATCGATATGTTATATATATCTGTGGAGGCTTGTTATTAGCAACTTAATAATGTTTTGTTGTTACCTATTATTTGTAATTAGTCTGCCTTCTTAAAAGTAATTAAATCAATAAATAATAATACAAGACTTGTAAGTTTTGATAAACAAGGCACTAGTAATAAAAAGTACGCTGAAAATCCAGTGCGCGATAAAAAATTGCCCGTGGTTACGAGGGCTTAATTAGCTTAGCCTTTGGTCTGCAGCTTGATGATGGTCAATGTATACCGACGTCGTTGAGAACTTCCAAGTAAACACACACAATTGTTTTTTAGGCAGGCAGATACTCTCATGCAATATACTCCAAAGAAGGAGGATGGCCACCTTCCATAGAGCAACACATGGAGACCCTGAGCTTAAAGAGAGGATACCCCAAGTCTACGCTCCCGGCATTTACTCAGGAAGAAATTGATACAATTAGAGGTAAATAGCATTTACACCCCTGTCTCACATGTGTCAAACACGTGTTCAAATAAGTGTTCAAATATTGTTGCTATGTCTGGCACCGGGTTTGATGTACGCACGGCTACACATCAAGCTATACAAAACCAGTTTACGCTGATCTCTCATTGTAGGGAAATCCTATACAATGCGAGATCAGCTTAAACTGGTTTTGTATAGCTTGATATGTAGCCGTGTGTACGCTTGAAAAACGACACCAATAGGGAATATGCATGTATTTTTTAAATCTTTTTATTCGATAGTTTACTTCGTCAAATAATAGTTAAAAAAAATTCGACAGCAAAAAAGCAATTTAAAGTACTTAATTTTTTTTATTAAATATCCAACCGATCCGAGCTATTTAAACGCCCTCCATTTGGCGCGCTTGGTGTGGTGGCGTGAAAACAAACAAGCAACTGTCAAGTCAACGTCAAACACTCCTTTTGTAGGAGCTTTTGACATTGACATTTTGATTGCTATCCCGGATTCTTACGTCACATCCGCTCTTAGCTTTTCAAGTATTTGAATTACCCACAGTTATTTCGGACGTTTTAAAAATTAATTTCTCGCTCAAAAAGAAATTTTATTCAAAAATATTGATGGAAGCATAATTCTGAAGTAATATAGTTTATAAAAAAAAATATTTGACACATATTTGAATCACATGCATATTCCCTATTGGCAATGTTGAAATAAGTGATCAAATACCCAAACAGGCGTGCCTCACGTGTGTTCAAATAAGTGTTCAATGTTCAAATAAGTGTTCAAATGTTGTTGCTATGTCTGGCGCCGGTTTTAGCAATTACATTCAATAGAGTTTGTGGAGACCTTTTTTTGTTAACTATACTTTGGCGTAATGTCGTGATGACCCAGAGGTAGGTAGGCGTCGCCTCTCATACACGAAGTTGTGGATTCAAAACCGAGCAAGTTCCAATGTGACTTTTTTAATTTATAATGTACTTTCTAATTTTATCTTGGACATCAGTGACATTCAAAACATCCTGAGAATACCTGGATTTATAATAGGGAATATCCATGTGATTCAAATAAGGGTCAAGTATTTTTTTTTACTTTTTACTTCAGAATTATGCCTCCATCAATATTTTTGAATAAAATTTCTTTTGAGCGAGAATTTTTTTTTTTTTAAGTGCCAAAACACTGCGGGTAATTCAAATACTTGAAAAGCTAAGAGCGGATGTGACGTAACAATCTAGCACAACAATCAAAATGTCAATGTCAAGTCATTCAACAAGTGTCAAGTCAATGTCAAACACTCCTACAAAAAGGAGTGTTTGACATTGACTTGACAGTTACTTGTTTGTTTTCATAGAATGTGACGTCACCACATCAAGCGCGCCAAATGGAGGGCATGCCTTTGACAAATGCTTGCAAGCGAATGCCACTCGTCTAGGTCCACTTATCCACCATAGTACTGTTTGATATTCCTCAAAATACTTAAACTTCTGCAGGAACCTACGACTTCTTCGCAATGAACCACTACACGAGCCATATCATCCGCGAGGCGAAGGTGGGAGAAACGTTCTCACCCTGGCCGCTAGGTGACGCTATAGATATCAACGGTAAAATAGAGAAACACGACGATTGGGCCAATTCTGCTTCTTTTTGGTTCTTTGTAAGTACCTACTTCAACTTTTATACTAGCATCGTTTGTTTATCCTTAGGGGTATGAGGAACAGGGTGTATAGTTCACTCATCCACCAGAGAAAAGGGAGGATCCTCCGACCAGACGGTTGTTGTGTCTGGCGGGCAACTGCCCAACGATTGATGTTGAATTTTTGTATACATGTCCAACGCGCGGTAAACTTTGATAGCGCGATGCAGAATGTATTTGACGTCAGGTATTCTGATGCGTAGTTCGCATGTGGCGATGTAGATACCACCACAGATCTATCTAATGTTCTCAAGCGGAATCCCATAGAGTTGGTACCTAATCAAAATTTTCCTAAATTGCAACCCGGAATCCGGTGCTTTGCCCATGGACTAGCCAATATTAGCTTCATCATTACATGGGACTGTTGGCATAGCTGGGGGCAAAGTCAACTAATTACTTCTAGTAAACTTAGGCCCCTGGTGAAATGTGGGTGTAATTTTTATTCATCTCTGCAGTAATTTATACGACGTAAGCTACGCTATATTGTATGCTATTCCACAGGTGAACCCTGAAGGTATTCGCAAGCAGCTGCGCTGGATGAAAGAGAAATACGGTGACATGGAGATCATGATCACGGAGAACGGACTCTCTACGTACGGTGGACTTGATGATCAGAACAGGATTCAGTATTACAGGGATTATTTGGAACAGGTGAGCCCTAAGTTCCCATGCCCCCCATTCGTTCGTGATAAGTTCCAAGCAGCACTGTATTTTGCCGCTTTATGATGGTACTAAGGTATTATTACGGCTAAGTGCACCCTAGAGAGTATCTTCATCCTTTGGCGTAGTCAAGGTTTAGTTCAAAGGAACTAGGAAGGAACGGTGGGGTTTCAGTTATTAGGAGTCCGACATAACCACCGTTCTCCCCAGACGGAGGGCATCCATGAGGGAAAACAAAGGTCCTTAGTTGTTATAATTTGTTTGGAGGAGGAGTGCTACCATGTTCTTTATACGAACTATACTATAATATCCTGTTTCCAGATTTTGCTGGCAATAAAAGAAGATGGCATCAATGTGACAGCATACAGCGCGTGGACGCTCATCGATAACTTCGAGTGGGTGGATGGTTATGCGTATGTATTTTACTTTATTTTGTTTTTATGTTACTTTTGTGGCGGCTTGATTATGTATGTGCTTCTACTTTTCGTCCTTATGCAGGCGCTATGCATGGCCGAAGAAAAAAAGTCGGTCAGACTCTCGACAGCAAAAAACTGTATCACTCAAGTCGGTCAGGGGACTTAAAACACCCAGTTTGGCAGAATCATAATAGGAAAATATTATGAATCATCGTAAAATGTCACAAACTGACAATTCATATTAAGATCTGCGTGCGATTCATATTACGAAATAATTTATCTGTTTGACAGTTTTCTATGGTGATTCGTAAAATGGTACACAAATTATGGATTGCTTTTGTGTCAAATTAGAGGAATTACTAATGGCAGCTGGAAATTCAGGAAATGAATTGTTTATATTATAATATGATGATATATGAATTGTAGCATTTTGCCAGAAACGTTGCTTCGTTTTGTGTAGGTACCTACTGTGTAAATATTTTCGACACAAATGTATTTTTGTAAAGAAATAAATAAATAAATAAATATAGAGGAATTGCTAATGTGCCCGCAGGGCAGTATGAGATTTTTTGCCTTTCATTCATTATCAATCTTCTTCTCTATCTGCTACACCTCAATATGCACTTCATTCCTAGCCGTACCATCTTATAACAGACTTTACCTTTGTCTTCCAGAGTCAAGTTCGGTCTCTACGAGGTGGACTTCACCGATCCCAATCGCAAACGCACCGCCCGTGCGTCTGCGCATTACTACGCCAGCATTATAGAGAGTCATTCTCTGGATGTGCCTACCACACGGAACGAGCTTTAATTTTTTAAATATTATCAGACTGTTTTAATGATATTATTGTTAATTGTTTTTAAAGTAGGTAAAAAAATATATTTTATTCCGTTACACTTACCTTGATTTTTGTTAATCTATTACAAAATATTTTTTACCCACTATGGATGGCGCTTTCCTGCAGCCTAATCACGTAATACACTTACAATGGCAATGGCTTTCATTATGTCCTTCGGATTTCGTGATTGAAAGTGTGTTACATATCTGCACTTTTTGGATTACAGGAGTTGCACTAGCTAGGACATCGAATAGCAGGAATTTATCTTGGTATCTTTATCACGCAGCTGCTAGGCTTACTCTTTGTATTTTCAAGATGCAGGGTTGCCAGCGGAGCCTTAGTAAAATAGGGTCCCCCTATTACTAAGGCTCCGCTGTCCGTCTTACCGCCCGCCCGTCCGTTCGTGTGTCTAATCTTTTGAACCGTAATACTATGGCCGCTATAAAATATATTAAATAAACTTAAAAATAAAAGAGGGTGATACAAAAAATATGTTTACTTATTTCGGCGTAATTTATAAAGTGTTTATTTTATATTTTAGTGTTAAATGTTATACAGGTACGGAATCTTTCGTGTGAGTCTGAATCGCACTTGACCGTATAGATGTAGTGGTTTTAAATTATTTGACTTTGACTTTGGTTGATAAGATATGGTGTTTAAACAATAAATATCATATAAATGTAGGAATCATTTGCAACATTTTAAATTATATTTATTAATTAAATAAATACCAATTATTAATTAAATTTTTCTTCTAAACAATTTATTCTTCTAAACATTTTTTTTTTTTTTTTTTTTTTTTTTTTTTACATTAGACATCAAATATAACATAACATCTAAAAAATAACATAACATCTTAAACTTTAGTAACGTCGGGTGGCGTGACCGGGTCCAGTGAATGCTTCTTTATCAGATCAGCGTAGAAACGCGCTGATTTCCGGGGAGTGCGTGTGCGCTGCGGGTCTGAGTAGTCTACCTCGTAGAGCCCGAATTTTGTCCTGGAAGATAAGAGTTAATACTGTCAATCATCAGAATCACAAAGGTTTTATTGGGAACTCCGAGATGACATAGAACTAGAAATAATTTATTTGCCAATAATATAGGCACAGATATGATGGTTATTTTGATGAGAATCCCGATACATTTTGGCTGATGCCCGGTTCACATTATTCCAGTAGCATTCCAGTCCAGCGCTGGAATGCCACTGGAATAATGTGAACCGGCACTGGAATGCACTGGAATGTACCCATTCCAGTGATCATACATTCCAGTGCCGGTTCACATTATTCCAGTGACATTCCAGCGCTGGACTGGAATGCTAGACTGGAATGCTGGACTGGAATACTACTGGAATAATGTGAACCGGGCATTACGGCACGATTCACTAAGCAACATTACCGACGTTCTATTTATTACATTACTGAAAGAATTTGTGACAATTTACATTGGGCCATCACTCCATCCACTGCCTAGTGCCTACCCGTACGTGGGTCGTACGTATGTAGAATGTCATCAAGAGCGCCTTAAGAATTACGTCCTATCGGCTCCTACTAAAATAAATGTATTTGTCTTTCTTTCTTTATTTCGTTCTACTACAAGAATCTGCAATTAATTCTATTGCCAGCCATGATCTTGGCAATCATTGCAGACCCATGTCGAGCAATAGATATATTAGTTCGCCTGTGCCATGCCCGCGCCCCACCGCCTGTGATGTTCCACGCCTCGTCACTCCTACACATTTTGTATGAAATATGAAAGGACCGGCGCAACGCCTGCGCCGCACCGTCGCGTCGCCTGCGCCACTCCTCTTGTGTATGTCCCGCGCCATAGGCCCTTAGGCTTTCCGATTCTGATTTAAGTGGACCAAAATGCTGTGCAAGTGTATTTTGGTGTAAAGTACTTATATTATATCTACCTATGTGTTTTTTTTAGTTCTGGATCTGTTAAAAGATTCGTTAGGTCGTACTGGAACCAAATACCAAATAATAAGTATACTTACAAATATCCTTCCATCCATTCGAAATTATCCATGAGCGTCCACGCGGTGTACCCTGTAACATTCACTCCATCTTCTTTAATCGCCAGCAAAATCTGAAAAAAAGTATAAGAATGAATTGCTTAAGCTTAACCAGCCTGTATTGTTCCCACTGCTGAGACACAGGCCTCCTCTCTGTGAGAGGGAGTGGGCCGTAATCCACCACGCGGGCCCAGTGCGGGTTGATAGATGTCACATGTCTTCGTATTTTTGGTTCTAGGACATGCCCGATTCTTCACGAAGTTTTCCTTTACCGTTTTGAGAGTTGTGATGAAGTAATTTACACAAAGTAAAACGCCTGTCAGTGTGGCACTTGCCACTGGGCCACCACTGCTCGAACTGCTTAGAATTGTTTAGGACACTCATATTTTATATTATTTTCTCGCATCTCTGTCTTTCTTTCATCATTATCACCTACCTGTCTCAAGTAATTGTTATAGTAATCGATTCTGTCTTGATCTTCGAGTCCTGCATGGGTAGCGAGACCATTCTCTGTAATGACAAACTCCAAGTTTCCATATTGCTGCTTTAACCAGACTAGCTGCCGTCGGATGCCCTCGGGGTAGACCTGAAAAAAGTATTGGCTGTATTGTGGCTAAGATTCATCTTGTATTTATCATCTTTCACCAAAATACCACAGATCGAAGAAGAGTTTACCACACGATCGACACAGAAAGAGCAGTAAAGAAGATTAAGAGAGTAGATAACAGAGGGCCTAGACAAGTAACAATCGCTTCGAAAGCGTTTCGTATTTCTATAACGACTTTCAACAGGATTGACGTATGCTGTCAGTCCAATACATTTTTGCCTTTTCCATCATCGTTATCGCTGATAGAATGTCACTTTGACTAAGCCTCTGGTATCTTCTCGATGCGCTCGATCAATCGTAGACCTTATCACTTGTCACGAGGCGAGATCGAGATCAAGAGCGGACTCACAATGAATGACATCATGATTTTTGAAAAATCCATTTTGCATTATAATGCCAGAAGCAAGGCTTTCAATAAATACTTACATAGAACCAAAATGCAGTCGCTACAGGCCAGTCCTCCCGTCTCTCCACAATACCATTCAGATCAACAGCGTCCCCGAGAGGCCAGGCTGAGAAGGTCTCACCCTCCTTTGCCTGGCGGATCAGACGGCTCGTGTAGTGGTTCATTGCGTAGAAATCGTAGGTTCCTTAACAAATAAACATGAATTGGGCAGTTGTCCTACCGCCGGTGATTAACGAGCTAGCAACTGAAAACGAGTTAGCGAGCAGCGACTGTGTAGTTCCGATAGTTTTGTCGCTGGGCTATCAGCGAGTGTCCGAGAGCGACGGATGATTACTCGCTTACCACCGCTGGTCGCCGTAGATTGGGCATAAATCCAGACTCCGGGCTGATACTAAGAAATTCCTAAGTAATACAAAAACTAGTTATTTTATTAATACTTAGTAATGTAGTGGTAAATAGTTGCGAATCGTGTTCCACGCGCGCCTCAAAGAGATGTCAGCACAATTGGCGGGGTCCACTGGGACCGATGCCTGCCAGGGTTGCGGGAAAGTCCGAAAGGGGATACCGGGACCTTGGCAACAGGCAACTGAAGGAACATGGGTGGGTTTTAGTCAGTAAAAGTCTGACACGCCCCTTCCGCTCCACCCAGAGCGGGAGAAATAATTTGATGACATCAAACCCTCAAAAAAAAAAAAGGTGCAACTGAGAATAATGTGGAACCATTCACACCAACAACATCCATTCCATTTATCATAAGTTGCATAACGAGATGATGACATTATCCTATCAGTGTCTTAAAATATCATTCTAATCATAACGAAACATTGAGGTAAATCGTATTAGTGTTGTATCATGGTATTACCTTTAACTAACGCAATCTCTTCTTGAGTAAACGCCGGTAATGAGGATTTATCGTACCCTCTCTTTATGCTGACCTCCTGCATGTGTTTTTCTAAAGATGGCGGCCATCCACCTGTCGTGGAGAATATTGGATGCGTGTATTTACCAACCTGAAAAAAAAAGAGGGAGGCTTATAGAAGTCGCATATGATGTGTAACATCTGACATCTCTGCTTGTCAGCCAAGCCCATCTTCCGAGAGATTGGTACCATTTGACAGCCAACGCGTGCGCTTCCCCGGCTTGCTGTTACACACTTCCGTCCCTTTTCACGAAATCACTCCCACAGATTGCAGGAAAGCGAGAAGACAGATGTTACACATCAAAAACAGGATTTTTATCACTTCTATAAGTTAGGTAGAGCAATGTCGAAAACCACTTAAATAATGTAAGATAGGATGCGAGTAGCACAATTTATAAATAAGAAAGAATACTACTTTCTTTACTATCTATACAAAAATATTTTTTGTTTATGCTAAACCCGAAAAGGGGTCATTGTACTCATCATTTTGAACAACTTTTTCTATGGGACCAACATTGAAATCGTGAAAAAAAAATTAGCTGTTGAATACATTTGTGTTCACTTAAATCGACAAAATGTATGGAGCAGCTGATTTTTTTTTCGCGATTTTTTTAAACCTGTTTACTACGACCCCTTTTCGGGTAAACAAAAACGAATGTTGTATATTTCTATCTATCTTTCTTTACAATTATGACGATTGTAAATTGGGCATCTCCTCCGTTGCTTCTTAGGTCTTGCTGCTCTAACTTTGGGGTATTTACTTATTTAATATTTAGTTTATCTGTATAGGTATAATGGTTCATCGTACATGCTATACAGGCTGTAAGGGTAAACACTCTTGTCATTCAAACCATGGGTAGTTGACTTAAATATAAAAATAAATGACCGAACACAACAAAAAAAAAACGTCATTTTCATTAAAAGATTTTAAAAAGTTTCTATCCGACACCGTGCTCTCTAGCGAAACAGCTGACTGACTGAGGGAGGGGTCGCGCTCGCGGCCGGTCAGGTCACATCCCGCATCCCCCGCTCGTGTTGAGACGCAAGTTCGTTGCCCTAGCGCATAGGGCAACGAACTTGCGTCTCTTGTGGTAAAATGTTGATTTTAAAAAAAGAAAAAAAAAGTTGTAATTTTCCATTGATTTTACGTTCTATAAATGAAACCAAACCACTGGTTGCAAGGATAACGGTAAAATCAATGGAAAATTACAACATTTTTTTAAAACTACTTTTTACCACAGAAGACGCAAGTTCGTTGCCCTATGCGCTAGGGTAACGAACTTGTGTCGCAACACAGGCAGGGGGAGCGGGACGTGATCTGAACGGCCGCGAGCGCGACCCTTCCCTCTGTTAGTCAGCTGTTTCGCTAGCGAGCACGGTGTCGGATAGAAACTTTTTTAAATCTTTTAAGGAAAATACCGTTTTTTGTTGTTGTTACTCGGTCATTCTTTTTATATTTAAGTCAACTACCCATGGTTTGAGTGACAACGGTGTTTACCCTGACAACCTGTATAGTAATTGTAACATACACAGTTCTCTCTAGCCAGTTCTGCAAGCTCTGCATCTGCTGGCGTCAAAGGATCAAACCAAATGTGATGGTTGGCTAGAGACACCTTACCTGTAAGAAAATGTATGCTATAATGCAATCAAGAGCTGGTACCTACGAACCCAAAGGAAGAAGCGGTACCATTTCTGATGTAGATCCAGAAAGATCATCATCATTATATGAGCCTGTGGCAGTCCACTGCTGAACATAGCCATCTCCAATCGTACACCTTTTAACTAAAATTTCGGTAACTCTCATCCAGCTGCTAGGCTGCTATCATACTTAAAAAATAAATAGTTGCCAAAGTATAAGAACACCTGAGGCTATAGACAACATCCCTTTTCTGTAAGCGTTAACGCCAACGGAAAGATCAAATTGTATGGAGTTGACATTAGCTTTAGAGATGTCACGTGACTGCTTCTGTCTGCGTTAACGCCAACGGAAAGATCAAATTGTATGGAGGTATCCATACAATTTGATCTTTCCGTTGGCGTTAACGCTTACGGAAAAGGGATTTTGTCTAGGCCCCCTGTTCAAATAACAAACGTCTTCATAAAGTAGGCAAAAATACACAGACACAGTTCGTGAAACCAAAAATAGTACCTACAAATAAAAAAGGGAAAATTGTTTTAACAACAAAATGTGTGCCTCACGGCTGCGCCAAAAAAGTCCACAGATGGTGTCTGACGCTGGTTTCCCTTTCCATTGACAGAATACATAGTTATGTGAGCGAAATCGAAGGCGGTTTTCAATCCTGGCAGGGTTGCGGGAAAGTCCGAAAAGGATACCTATCGGGACCTCGGCAACAGGCAACTTAAGGAACATGGGCGGGTTTTAGTCAGTAAAAGTCTGAGACGCCGCTCGCCCAGAGCGGGAGAAGTCATTTGATGATTTCCCATACTCAAAAAAAATAAAAAAGGCGGTTTTCAATAATATTGGTTTCTCCCTAACTTACCATGATATTTAGGCTTAAATTCTTTATCATACAGCCTCCAAGCCTTAGCATGTGCTATCACTACATTCTTATTGCACAAGTAAGCCCCAAGTTCAGGGCTTACAATTGGCGGGGCTAGATTTCCAGAATTGTAAACCACGTCGCAGATAATCAACGGTTCATTGATGGTAAGCCACCATTTTACGCGGTCGCCAAAGAGGGTGAAGACTACCCTCGCGTAGTCAGTGAACCAGTCTGCAACGAGGGGATTTGCCCAGCCACCTGCAAGGAACAATGTGAGGAATCTTATTTTTAACACGGCTGCCCAATAAAAGGAGTTAATTATGTTTTCAGGGCGCATGTGAAAAATTTGGCGAAAACGGTTTGATTTTGTTTATTCCACGATATGTTTGTAAACACCTGAAGGAATCGATTTCGATGCACCATTATGTTAAAGAAAGGTGAGTGTTTGTTTTTTCTGCTTTCAATAACATAACATTTTTTTCAAATTCTAACGGGTAAAGCCAATAAAGCTCATGCAGACTGGCGTGACATGTCGCGCGACAGGCAGCGCAGAAAATTGTTTTTATGGCATCGCGTCGCGTCACAAGACAAACTGTGTATAACGTCGCGAGTGTTTCCATAGAAATTGTTCTACGGATGTTATCGCAGAATCGCATTACGTGACAAGTCGCACCAGTCTGCACGAGCCTTAATGCTTTGCTCGACCAGGGTGATCGAACCCAGAACCGCATGGTTGGTTTAACAACGTCAAAACTAATAAAAGTGCATATCTCAGGAGCATTTGTCAAACAAACAACAAGATTATCATCTTAGTTATCTTAAACGTACATGATACATTGTAATTTCTATTGTTACATAAGCTGAAATATCTAAGAAAGCACATATTTACACAATAAATAATAACATTACATAATGTGAGAGCGAGAGTTATTTGAATTTTAGAAGAAGCCAATGACTGATATTGTAGATTTTTTCGGGAAATTATTGAAACTAAATAACATATTTATGTTAAAAAAAAACAATGCGTAACCTCAACGTAATTTAAACGGTAGACGGTAGATGGCGCTAAAAACATTTCTTCAAGCGTGACGGTGACGATGACGCGAGTTCCATGATTTTTGTTAACCCAAAAAGTGCTCAACGCGCCTAAAGAAGTTTTCACTTCAAAAAATTGCCGGTCATGGGAACTACTGAAGGTAGTGAAAACTTAAAACTGGTATTAGCGCCGTCTATAGTCTATACTACGGCGCTAGCATGTCGGTGACGCAAATCCATAAGTTTATCCCCTACCAAAAATCACTCAACGCGCCTAAAGAGGTTTGTACTTCAAAAATACGATAGCATTCAAATCTAGCTGAGTTGACCAAAAATTCTAAAACGACACTGACATCCGCCAAACCATGCTGGGCTCAAGTGAGTATGTTCCTTGCTCAAGTGGTAACGGGCCCACTCTCTCCTTTATGCAGGATTCCCCAGTCCTAACAGTAGGAACATTATAGGCCAATTGTTTAAGTTACATTTATGTATCTTTTAAGCAGCTCATTTGACTTACCAAGATCCTGCAGTGATTGTGGCATATCCCAGTGGTACAGTGTCACGAAGGGCTCGATGCCCTTCTCCAGTAGTCCGTCGATCAGATTGTTGTAGTAGTTCTTACCATCCTCACTGATGTGGTCGGAATACCCAGACGGGAGGAGACGAGGCCAGGATATTGAGAACCTAAGATTAAAGGATTTGTGTCTTCATTAACATGGCTGACTAACGTACGGCACCCATAGCATCATTAGCAACTCGAGCATTACGATGAATCGACATGGGCAACATAGAACCGAGGAGGAGCTCGTGGCTAAGTAATAACAACCACACGGTTCGACTCATCAGGTTGAGCTACGCTTGCCGGAGTTGGTCCGTGGATGGGTGACCATCTTTACATACCGAGACTCCTCCGTGCCTCGGAAAGCACGTTAAACCGTTGGTTCCGGCTGTCATTCGTGGATCTTTGACAGTCGTTACCGGTCGTCAGAAGCCCGAAAGTCTGACCACAAGTCTTACCAAGGGGTATCGTATTACCCAGTTACTGGATTGTCGGGGTCAGATAGGTTGACTCTCCATGTAAAATACTGGTATTCAACGGCATCCGATTAGACTGGAAGTCGACCCCAACATAGTTGGAAAAAGGCTAGGCAGATTGATTGGGCAACATAGAACGGATTATATTAAAACTTCACTTATCTTTGTCATTTGTCATCATCATCATCAATCCATTCCGTCTGAACATAGGCCTCTCCAATCGCACGCCGTTTTATTCGACCTTAGGTTACGTCCTCGAGGCATCACTCACTGTTTGATTATTTTCATTTCTAGAGAGAAAATAATTATTAGTTAAGTTACCTACCTATAAAAATGTAGACCCAATTCCACGGCCATCTCGATGTCCCTCTTCCATTGGTGATAAGAGTCGCAGGCGACATCTCCACTGCTCTGGTCTTCAATCATTTCTGGATGTTGATGGGTTAACCGATCCCATACGCTCTCACCTTTGTCTGAAAAGTTCACGTACTTATTTTATTAGAACCCTGTAAGAAATCGACGTGTTCACCTCTCAACGAGGCATCCACAGGATGACGATAGACCAGTTGCAAACCAGAGCGCTGGACGGACGCAGACTCTGCGTATTCTGTATTTTTTCTCAGATGTGCATGTGTGGCTTCATCATGAGTGCTGTCATGATTTCATTTTATGAAACTTTTGGAGTTGAGGTGCATCAAATTACCTCCGCGATTGGCTATAAAGGACATAAATGTGACCTCCAAAACCCGGACTGGGCGCGCGTGGTGGTCGTCCTTCGAGAGAACCGAGTTCAATAAAAATTTCACCGTGACAACATAGATGAAGTGAGCTTGAAGTGAGATAGATGTGAATAGTATCAATCCCTAGCATCAGGAGAAATGACACCTCACTTAAAGCCCACAATAAGTTTTCTTGGTGCGATTTTTACAGAATAGTTCGGCTGAAGTCACTCCTGGGCATCGAGCTTCCGTTTTTACCGTCTTTAAGGTTATAGGTTGATTATGAGAGTTTTAGATGTATTTCTAATTTATAACGACTCCTTACCACTTGCATTCCAACCACCTTCCACTTGGTAAGCAGCAGTGGCCGCCCCAAACTTGAATCCAGGAGGAAACGTCAGGTCTTCGGCACACCATGACACGGATAGCACAGCGCTGTGGAATAAATACGACATATCGTCTATAATATTGCATATCTTCTGGCACGACCAGCATAAAGTATGTAAAAAGACGCTTAAAAAAGCCGAGAGTCGCTTGCACTCCCCGCCATTTTGTACTGGGCCGTACCTGGGGGCCTACCACCACCGCTTACAGCAGTATATTTTAATCGTACTCAGTGGGGGAAGGAGATGGAGCTATACCTCCTATAGAGCTTCATCTCTTTCCTACACTGAAGTAATATTAAAATAATACTGCTGTAAGAGCTGGTGGTAGGGGCCCTGGTCTTCTTCTTCTTTTCGTATGGTTAATGACTAACCTAGTGTCAGAGTTTCAAAGCCGCCCATGGACCTCTGACTTGGCTTCACATGCCGTTGCGAAATATCTCTCAAGCCGGTTTCCTCACGATGTTTTCCTTCACCGTTTTTGAAGCAAGTGTTAGAGGTGCGTGTCTTGGGTTAGACCTTGAGACCTATGACTTGGCAGTCTGACGGTCACACCACTAGGCTATCACTAGGTTTTAAATGTAAAAATTTACTTAAACTTAAAATACCGTTCCTGTACCGTTGCGTACCTACTTTACATTACGCGCTGCCGTTTTTTCAAACCAAAATTGTTGAATGTTCAATAAAAAATTGAGTATTGAGTATTGAGTTGATGTGTACAGAATGCGTAGATAACGGCTAGTGATGGGTATTGTTACACCCATATGTTTGATATCATGGTTGGCGCAGTGAGTTATTGATCGGCTGCTGCTACTTCTACGAGTCGCGGTATCGAGGTTCAATTCACGAAAGAAAAACAATTGGTTTGGAAGGTCCATTACCTACAGTTCATCATCTGCCTAGCCTTTTCCCAATAATGTAGGGGTCGGCTTCCAGTCTAACCGGATGCAGCTGGATACCAGTATTTTACATGGAGCGACTGCCTATCTGACCTCCACAACCCAGTTACTGGGTAACACGATACCCCTGTAAGACTGGTTGTCAGACTTTTGGGCTTCTGACGACCCGTAACGACTGTCAAAGATCTACAAATGACAGCCGGGACCTACGGCTTAACGTACTTTCCGAGGCACAGAGGAGTCTCGGTAAGTAAAGATGGTTACCCATCCACAGACCAGCCCGGCAAGCGTAGCTTAACCTGATGGATCGACCCGTGCGTCTGGTATTAGTTAGCCACGAGCTCCTCATTCCCATTACCTACAATTCTTATTTTGATTTCACTGATAACAAAACAACATCGATCTTATTTATCAACAAGATCACGTATTTATCTTGACAGTCACTTCAGCGATCGAGAGTTATCCCCCCCACTTCTCGAGGACCCCCCCCGTTGACGTGAAATATGTATAAAACGATATGAGAGCAGTCACTTATCTGGCAGATAGTGAGAGTGCCTCTTATTTGAGTTCTTTTCTGATAAGGATAAAGATTTGCAAGATACTATAGTAACGTGTGGTGTACTATCTTATCATCTGTTGTTAAAATACCTACCAACGTCATACTATATTTAGACAGTTGTTACAGCCAAAAGTACCTATATGTAGGTAGGTAATAACCAAGTAAGAGCCTCGACCAACACCTGAAGAGGCTCTCGCTTGACAGATGGATCATGGGCGTGATACAGAAAGCAGTATCTAAATCCTTGATATAGCACGCTAAGTTAGACGGCTCTTTACCCTAAACACCAAATCATATCAAAAGTCATTTATTCGAACTAGGCTAAGAATCAGCAGGCGTAGCATGAGCACCGTTTTGTCGACGGAAAGGTAGACAAAAATGACGTTTCGTGTAGACAGTACTACGGCAGCAAAGTAGAAAGAGTCAACTGCACTTTTTACGAAATTCACTCTTTTACATAATTCGACTCGGAATTCTTTGTTTTGTCATAGGATTTATCGGTTGTCAGTGTGATTTTGACAGTAAGGATAGAAAACTTTCTTCCGAAATAGTCTACCTACAAAAAGACCTAGACAAAGATCGTTAGAAATGAAAGACAAAATGACAGATTGTAGAAAGATTTCTACGGTTGTCAAAAATGAAGAAACGAACTGTCACTTTGTATAGAAAAAGCTATGTCTATTCTTCGCGTAGAGATAGAAAGCGCCATGCTACGCCTGCAGCACTTTTCGAACGACAAAATTATATAAGACAGTCCTCCAAAACGCCCATCCTTCACCACTTCCTAGTGCTTTAGCTGGGAAGAAGTGGCGCAACAAACTCCCCAGCAGCTTGGACCCTATTCCATGGTCATGGGGTATTTTTTTAGGGTTCCGTACCCAAAGGGTAAAACGGGCCCTATTACTAAGACTCCGCTGTCTGTCTGTCCGTCTGTCACCAGGCTGTATCTCACGAATCGTGATGGTTAGACAGTTGAAATTTTCACAGATAATGTATTTCTGTTGCCGCTATAACAAGAAATACTAAAAAACAGAATAAAAGAAATATTTAAGGGGGCTCCCATACAACAAACGTGACTTTTTATGCCGTTTTTATAGATAATGGTACGGAACCATTCGAGCGCGAGCCCGAGTCGCACTGGTTTTTATATTTTTAGATAGTTTTTTCTAGAAGAAGAGCATAACGTAGCACATCTTTTCGCCAAATAAGTAATCAAACAATTGCACTGATCATCATCATCACTATTCGAGGTCGGCTTCCAGTCCAACTGGATGCAGCTGAATACCAAAAGTATTCACAGTACAGTCGCACTGATTGTAATCGCAAGGGCAATTGCTAAGACAGGGTCCGCACGTCGGTCAGGGTTATAAGGTTTTCCGTAATTCCAGAATAATTGTGGTTTTCCTAATGTTTATGATAAACTCATTGACATTCGATTATTATTGATATTTCACTAGTATCCGTATTAGCAGGCCTTATCAACAAAAGTTATTTAATTAACGTGAATCATCTATAATCTATCGTTGTTCAGAATGTAAAAACCCATTTTGTGACTTTGTGCATTTGACCTGACCCGATGCACAATAAACAACATTAGAACTTTCCCGTACGTAGGTACCTACCTACCTACTGTACCCGTGTACTGGGTAGTTACCTACTCACCCTACGCACGAACTTATTCTGACGTTTCAATTGTGTCTAAATCAAATGTCATGTTATTGGGCATATGTTCTGGATATGATTTTTAATGTAGGTATGTCTGTAATTTTTATGGTGTACATAATAAAGAGTATATATCTATCTATCTGGGGCACGGAGTACTGTTGAGTAAGCTTCTTCCTACAGGCAGAAGACCAGAGCTGTTTATCAAAACTTACAAGCCTTGTATTACAAGGATTTTTCCTGTAAAAAAAAAGTGCAAATTACATGTTACAAATTATTTAGTTCACACTTATAATTTTTACACTTTTATGCGTGATTTGGTCATCAAAAAATTATTTGTACCTAAGTTACAATTTGTAGAAAATCATAGCAAATCCTGAGAGTGTCCGGCGACTCTCTATTCCGTCTTTCAAGATTACAAGTGTCGTGCTTAACCGAACTCGATTTTTTAAATCGATTTTCTTTTTTTTAATGTGGTCAAAAGAGAGAGGTACCTGATTATGACATTGTGATCTGCCCACAACTGAAACGTCAGATTACAGTTACAGGCCTAAATTTTTTGAGGAACAAGCCATGTGTCTGGTGGGATTCCCCATCGGTAAAAATGACGAACTGGCATGAAATGAAATGAAATAGTTTATTCTGTAAATAGGATATTGGAATCACTTGTACACGTCATATTATATAAGCTAGATGAGGTCGGCGTTTCCTATCTGACTACTCTGAGAAGAAAGGCCGAAAAAAACTCAGTGGTAGAAGTCTCTTTTAAAGTCCAGACATAATCTTTGTCAGGCCATATGAGGACCATGTAGATTAGCGTCTGAAATGGTCTTTTGAGGAAATAACCACAACGATTTGAGTGGACCTGTCCAGTCAGTGCACGCATTTGTCAGGGGTACACTACATAAATACGAAAAACTTTATTCCGTCAGTCACAAATACGAATTTCAAAATACCGATTTTCATAATTCCGAATGGTTCAAAATTCCTAATATAACAACTCCGATTTATCATTCATCCTATTTTTATAATTCCAAAATTTCAATATTCCTAACGTTTATAATTACTATTCTCAAATTGCCGAGTTTCATTAGATCGAATAACATAAACTCCGACTTAATGATAATTCGAAACATCAAAAATACGAATTCCGAATATTAAAGTACCGATCAATTAGAATTCCGAAATTACATTGCAGTGTATCGGTTCTCATTTCGGCAGGCATGCAGCATGCAAGTAGGCATGTAGCGTGCAAGCAGGCATGCAGCATGCAAGCAAGCATGCATTGTGCAAACAAGCATGCAACATGCAAGCAGGCATGCAGCATGCAGCAAGCATTGTTTCTGTCACGGCTCCGGCGCTGCGGGGTTTGGGCGGCCCCACGCGAGCTTATCGTCGCAGATGGTTTTAAAGCTCACCACCTGCTTCAGCTCGCGGGCCGCCCCACCCCTCCGCGCCTACGCGGAATTAAATTACACTCTAGGGGTAGGGCAGACAAGACTACGTGAAGTCGGTTTTGCAGCGATTCGTTTCTGTCACAAAATTTTGTTTTATGACACTATTTTAATTTAATATTGAGAATGCTACCAAGTAACCGGCTATATATTTGTGACCAAATATAATTCAGTAAAATATTGTTTCGGTGTGGTGAAAATATGTCAAATAAATTTGGTACCTAAATGAAAAGAGTTCAAAAGAGGCTTCGGTCAATAGCCAAAAGTTATTTGTAAATTGTTTGTAAATCGGTGAAATAATACCTACCTATGACACATGATACTTCTATGATCTAAAAATGTGTAAAATAAGTAATGCATATAGCAAAAAAGACATTGGTCAATAGTTTTCGGTAAAATTAAATTCGAACAAAAAAATTCGGAAAAGTGATCGGTTTATTCGAAGTATTGAAAATCGGAATGTCGTTTTTCGGACCAAAAACGCATCGAACATCAAGAGTTCTTCGAACATAAGAAAATCGGAAAACAGACAAATCGCATTTACGACTTTCGGTAAAATAAATTTCGGGATTTTTAATAATAGACATTTATAATTCTTAGGTATTATGAAATTCGGACTTCTGAAAATCGGAACATCGAAATTCGGAATAAAATATTTCGGAGTATTATAATATAATTATATAAGTATTATAATGAGTATTATTACATAAGGGTGTTCCCATTTGTCAGTAATAGTGGAGCTCAGCTCAGAACTTAAACTCATGTAAACTTCTAACTCCTATGTTTAGGGGATGCATTCGCATAGACTAGCTGATATTAATTCGTATACACAACGGTGCAACGGTACGGCTCCGGCGTCGTGTACAAGAAGCTTACGTTTTTTGTTAAGATTTTTAAGAGTATCTAGTTTTTCATTATTAGAGTACATTTCAGGTTTTTCGTATCATTTAAGACTAATAAATGTTTCATTATGAAAGAAAATAAGTACTTAGTTTCACATTCAACGAATAACCGGTCAGCCCCTAACTCCCAACTAAGTACCTACCTAGTTGTAATTCATAATATACTGCTGGTATGTGTAGTAAATATATTTCTTTTGTTCTTAAATTAGTAATTTACTTTAACCACTTTAGCCCACGTTTCTATTAATAATATTTATTCACTCAAATTAATTAAATAATTATTTAGCCCACCTCAACACAACTGCCCGGTACCAATCCATGATCACTACTCTTATGTTGTTCTTATGTTCACTCGTCTCAAAAACTTCTCACTATCTAAGCATGCATTACTACAGATTAAGATTGTAAGTATATATATTTATTTGCACAACAGATACCTAACAAGGTTACTCTCCCTAAAAGTTCATCATCAATATTCTCCTGCACATATTATTATCCCAATTTATTTGTGGTCGGCGCAAAATGACTCTTTTCCCATACTTCTCTATTAGTCGTCATCTCGGTAGTCACTCCCTTTCTAGCCCATCATCTTTCACACGGTCCAAGAACCATTCGGTTTATATATTTTCTAAATCCATGAGATAAAGTCCTCCTTCAACCCGAATTTATTATGAGCATCTTCTTTTCATAAATATGTTACAATTAAAACCCGTTTTTCGTTAGAACTCGTTTTCCCTAGTTAAAACTAGTTTTTACTAAATGCCTTTGTTAAAACTAGAAATACATTAATAGTCAAAACTAGAATTTATCACTGATAAATTTGATTTTCAGTTAAAACTAGTTGTCACTCCGAGCTTTAGTTAAAACTAGCCTAGAGAAATTAGTTTAATTTGGGATCGGAAACAAAATAGTTTTATTTTAAAAATATTTATTAATAAGATCTCGGACACCGAGTCACCTAATATAAATAATAATCTTACGCTAAAGGAACATTTAAGGGAACATCGACATAAAGTAGTTGCCAAGGTGACAATAATAATTAAAAGTAAATAAAATAACCAACCAAGTCAACAGAACCCAATCATAAAATTTCAAAAAGGAACATTGGTTAACATGCAATAAAAAATAATCAAAAAACATTAAAATTAAAAAGTATGAGGGTCTTGCATACGCGGCGCATAAATACTTGGCCATGGATTTGTATTCGGAACATCTTCATGCAAAAATTTTTCTTTGCACTTTCGAATTCTGACCTGAAAAGCATAAGGTTACATAAGCTTAAATATTTACCTAATACTTGTTAGTTGTATAGCTTTAATGACCGTGTTTTTCTTATTTATGTATGATTTCAAACACAATGTGAATTGTTCCTGAATAAATTGAATTGAATTGAATTGTATAATTTGTCGAGCATTCCTTATTTCGTTCCAATCTTGTGAAAACCCTGATCATCCCTATGAAGCGACTCTAAGGTTCGATGAACTTTAATGTCGGTCGGAACAGTTTTAACTGACTCGCTTCGGAAAAACGCGTTTTATCTAGTAAGGACTAGTTTTAAATGAAATTCCATTTTGAGCATTAGTTAATTCTAGTTTTAACAAAGGCCTTTAGTAAATAATACTTAGTTCTAACTAGGGAAAACGCGTTCTTTCTAAAACTGGTTTTAACTGTAACATATACATCTCTATCGGCCCGATACAGACGCCATTTTAATAATTTCATCCTCTTTCGAGCTATTCCTATAATATTATCAGTCTTCGCACAATACACTCTTTGTTTCTTTGATAAAGTCTTGAGAATGTCAGATTCATAAACAGCCTATAATTTTCGTTCCCACTGCTGGGACACAAACCTCCTCTTGGTGAGAGAATTATAATTGGGTAAACCCAAAATAACCATGTGAGATGTTAACAAGAATTAGGAAAGCAAACTTTTATAATCTTTTTAAGCAAACTTTTATAATGTTTTTTATTCTCGTCAGTTTACATCATTCCGTGTCACTCTTATTGCGATAACAAGTTTTTCGGGTGTTTGCACCTTTGCACTGCTAAAACCTAGCATAAAATAAAAGCTTGAGCCTCTGCCTACCCTTTTGGGGCAATCGTGTTATTTAATCGATATTTCTGAACGAATATTTGAACTGTCAAACAAAATTACTGAACTGAACTGTCAAACACAATGTCAAAGTCACATTGCAATTGCTTGCATTGTTTTGAGGTTATGTTAGTCAAAATAACACGATTTTTACGAGTTTTTAAATAAAACTATTAAAATGAGTAAGAAACTAAACAATATGAAATGGGAGTCGGTGGCGATGGATGGTTTCCCGGCCTCCATGACAGACAAATTCCATGGTTTTGTGGGTTTAGAAGAGTGCACCGACTACGGTTTTGATAAGGAGAAGAAGCAGTCTAAAAGGGTTTGTTTATTTCGATTATAATATCTATAGCTTTTTAGTGAAAATAACGATTCACTATCATCGTTTTTGTACATGAAAATTCTATTGGGGACGACACTTCTGAAACGAACTCCTCATGATGTTTCATAATATTAAACAATAAACCTTCTGTATGGAATTTGGAATCCAGATAATATATCGATATTCAATATTATGTCATGTTTGCCGCAAATAAACATATTTTCTTTCTTTCTTCTTCTTCTTCTTCTTTCATATTCTTAACAAAATCATGTCCTCATCATGAATTCCGGATGTCATGTTAAACTAATACAGGATAATTAGTCAAATAAATCTTTAAGACAGAGTTCCCTGCCTTGAACTCCGTTTCTTGATATTATATCACAATCATACACACAATAATTTTAATTGCTGCATCCAAATGTCTATTTAAAAAAAGAAAATATAATTACTAATTTTGTTCCCGAGTAAACAGAAATAAATAATTAAACAGAATAGCTCTTTGAACCCTACCCTGGCAGGGGTTTCTCACAATCACACACACAATAATTTTAATTGCTGCATCTCAATGTTTATTATAACAATATAAAAATATAATTACTAATTTTGTTCCCGAGTAAACAGAAATAAATAATTAAACAGAATAGCTCTTTGAACCCTGCCCTGGCACGGGTTTCTCACAATCATACACACAATCATTTTAATTACTGCATCCCAATGTTTATTATAAAAAAAAGAAAAGATAATTACTAATTTTGTTCCTGAGTAAACAGAAATAAATAATTAAACAGAATAGCTCTTTGAACCCTGCCCTGGCACGGGTTTCTCACAATCATACACACAATCATTTTAATTACTGCATCCCAATGTTTATTATAAAAAAATAAAAATATAATTACTAATTTTGTTCCAGAGTAAACAGAAAGAAATAATTAAACAGAGGAGAGAAGAAAAGAAGAAACGGAAATCTTCAGAAAGCGAAACCAAAGAGGTTCCGAGCAAAAAAATAAAACTAGACAACGGTTTTGTTGTAGAATCATGCAACTCTATAGAACCATCACTAGCTAACAGTAGTCAAAAGAGGACTAAAAATAAAAATAAGAAGAAAAACAAAACAACAAAAAATTCTAACACTGAAGAAAATAATGATGACACTGAAACTTCTAATCAAAATAATGGAAACACAGGAAAAACAGCCAAACACAAAAATAAGAAATCTAAAAATAAAAAGAAAGATGGCAACAAAACTACATATAATGCACAAAATATTCCTAAAAAAGTAAAACAGAAGTTAGGAGACCTACCGCAGTCTAATATGGACTTGACACCTGAAGATATGCTGACATGGGCCGAGTTCAAGTTGCAGGAGCCTATTATAAAAGCTTTAACTGAATTGGGCTTCAAACAGCCTACAAAGATACAACAGCTGACGCTACCAGCGGCTATTCATGGTAAATGTTATAATTATTTATTTCATTCCACTAGTTTTCCATCTAAGCCATTAGTAATTGATAGTATTCATCACATCTTAAAAATTATTTAAGCCTTTGATATCATTTGAAACTATACCTGACACTGGTATCTCAATGAAGAAGAGATTGGCTCTATCTAATTTTTCTAATTCTAGTTTTTATCTATTGTATTCTATAATGGGCTGGTGTCCACAACTCCATGTGTAAACATGTTTTTTTGCGGATGGAAGTTTTATCTAATGAAAATGAAAATACTCCATTGTAGATTACCGATATGGGATGAAGCACTACTTTGCGGAAATTCTTGAAATGACTTAGGTATTTTTGGATAATATTTTATAGAAATAAAATTCGTTCCTAACAATAAAAAAATACATGTCTTTCTTTTGTTATATACAGGTCGAAGAGACATTTTAGGCGCAGCAGAAACCGGTAGCGGCAAAACTTTAGCATTTGGCCTCCCAATCCTATCTGGCATACTAAAACTTAAAGAAAAAGCCCTTTTGAAAGGCCTTGACGTCTATGACATACCATACAAAAAATTATCAGCCAAGAAAAAAGAAGTTGAAGCAAAAGAAGACAGAAAACAAAGGTTCAAAAGAAAAGATAGGAAGTTTGATGAAAAGAGAAAAGAAAAAAATGAGGTAGTTGAGGAACCTACAGCTAAAGAGTCTTCTGAAGATGGTTACAGTAGTGGAGCTGAAAGCAATGACGAGTCTGATGATACTAAATCAGAGAATAAGAGTAATAATTATACCGATGATGATTACTTAGAAGAGATAGAAGTACCAGTAAGAAAAAGAGAGAATTCAGCTGATGAAGGCAATGATAGTGATGACGATGATAATTACGTCCATCTATCAGATATGTTAGACTCTGATGACTTGGCTGAAACCAGCGATGATGATAAAGAAGAGAAGGACAGTGACAGTGCCAGTGGTGATGAGATAGACGAGGATGTTGATAGTGATACAGAAGAAATTGATGATGCGGATGTAGAAAATGCTGATGATGATGAAGTAGAGAGTGATGAACGAGATAGTGAGGCGGGTGAAGAGTCAGGTGATGAAGACAATGTTCCTGATGAGGGCAATGAAAATGAAGAAGGTAATATAATGTGATATTCTGTAAATTACAATTTATTACTACTTGGTCTTTTTGAAGAAGCTTGTCCAAGGAAGTACAAACACCAATGTACCAATTTTTTTATCCTTAAAAATACATTTGTTTGCAGGCATAGGCTGTGTAAAGGTGGTGGATAACATAGAGATCCCTGGGCATGTGTCGATGAAGACCGGCAAGCCACTGTTTGCTCTCATCCTGACTCCGACCAGGGAACTGGCCATACAGATCAGCAGGCATTTGATAGCCGCTGCTAAGTACACAGGTATGAAATACATTATTTACTTGTCTAAGGGTCACACCGAGACGCGAAGCGACGCTCACTTTTTTATGATCCGATACAATATCGAATTTATTTACTACTCAATAAGGAACACGCGCTTCGCAGCCCCGCGCATCTCAGCGTACTTTGACACGTGTCAACCGCTGAAACTATACTTTTCTCGCACTGAAATTATACTTTTTCGTGAAGAAAATAAGTTTGATAATTGTTAAAAAATTTGCAGCGTTGCGTCGCTTCACGTCGCGGTCTAAGCTGACCCTTATAAAGTGCAGAACGCAGTAACAGAAAAAAAAAAACTGCAAAATATGCGTTATATGTGCGCAAATTGTCTATAGCTTATTGCCGTAACTCACTGGACTGTGTCTTGCCGCCTTGGTACGCAAAAAGTTTTTCCGTTCAATTTTCTGTAAGTCACATTGATTTACAGAAAACTGGTGTTTAATTTCCCTAACTAAGCTAAGTAAGAGTAACATGATTATCTGATGAAAGGTGAGGTTCGTATTTATGATTTCTTAACTGGCATTTTGACATTGGGTTATTGACATCTTAAATTCACCATTTTAGAACCTAACATTACTTAAATTCACCATTTTAGAACCTAACATTACTTAAATTCACCATTTTGGTACCTAACATTACTTAAATTCACTATTTCAGAACCTAACATTACTTAAATTCACCATTTTAGAACATAACATTATTTAAATTCACCATTTTAGAACATAACATTATTTAAATTCACCTATTTAGAACCTAACATTACTTAAATTCACTATTTTAGAACCTAACATTATTTAAATTCACCATTTTGGAACCTAACATTACTTAAATTCCACCAGGTATAAGAGTAGCCACAATAGTGGGCGGCATGGCGGCTGTGAAACAGGAGCGTGTGCTCCGCTCGGGGCCTGAGATAGTGGTGGCGACGCCCGGGCGCCTGTGGGAGCTCATCGGGCAGGGGCAGCCGCACCTGCAGCAGTTGGATATGGTCAAGTAAGGGTTTGGTTCTTTGGCCTTCTTTATACCGAAATCCCAAGATCCGCGATTTTGCGGACGGACACCGACGAGCCCGGACGACGGACCCTGGTAAGGTGTACGTACGGGGTATCGCAGACATCGGAAGTTCCTCGGTGCGCGGTGCGTGGCGGTCTGTGGTCGTCTGCCGTGCGTGTCCGTCTGCAATATTGCCGATCGTCGGATTTCACCATTAGAAAGTCTTGACTTTAATATTTTCTTGTAAAGTACCTAATTTCAACTGTTTAAAGTGGGTGATAGACGTGCGTACTTAATGTATGCGGCTCGCCGTCGGTGAAATACGTGAAGCTTGCTCAAAATTTCATTGTCAAATTGGCGGCTCGTGCCCCGAGGCTTGCGGCTTGCGGCGATGACAGACGACGAGCTAAGGCGGGCTACGAGCAAAATTTCAAACCTGTTGGATCACTGACGAACTTACTTAGCGGTTTTAAAGTCCGCGTACTTAGCATGACACACAGGCGAGTAAGCTCGCCGAGCCATAAGTACGCGGACTTGCTCACACGTCTATCACCCGTGTAATAGATGCAAATACCTCATAATTACTATTTGTTCTTTGCAAGTATCATATCCTCATGCATCAGTGGCGAAGGGTGATTTTTCGGGGGTGGGAAACCGGAGCAAAAAAAAAATACATTAAAAAAAAAAAAAGAGAACCTCCTCCTTTTTGAAGAAGTCGGTTAATAATACTTGTTATGATGTCACTTCGGACCTTCCTTGTGGCCGCGAAAAGCTACTTCTTGTTTGTTTACCTAACAAAAGAACGCACACTCACACAGTTCAACAAGTGATTTCAACCGCACTACCGCAAATCTTTACGCTCCTACGCTCCTAATAGCGCAACGCCATCTAACGAAAATATCAGAAATGCAATGCATTTTGTCAGTACAAGAACGAGATATCTCCATTCAAAAAAATCACAAAATAATTAAACAGAGGGCGCGTTTAACGAGAAATTTTTAGGGAGTGGCATTTTACAATTCAGAGTTTTCGCTCACGGCCACTAGAGGGAATTGGCCGCGCGGGTGTAGAGCTTCAAACGAATTAGCGAAAAATCGTCAGATGATGAATGTAAAAACCCCTTTATTACATAAACTACTAGAATCTAAGAAAAGTAAACAAGGGAAACAATACATTTTGTTTTATTTACAACTACCAGTCAGCCATTCATATTTGTCGTACAGGGAAACATTAGAATGTTGGAAAAAACTATAACGTCGTTTGTAATTTATACTTATATCTGAGCGAGCACGGCCTAACGTAATTATGTGTTTCTTATTTTCAAAACTTAAACCTTGGAAAGCATGTTTCCTCACAAAGAAAATAATCCTAAACAACAATGTATAGGCTACCACTAAACTACCAGACGGGCCAAAAGACATTGTAGTTAATTAGAAAGTCCTTGACGAATTATTGCCGCCATCCTAATCCTACTGATCGTACTAATAACTTTTCAAATCTACTTAATAACTATCCAATTACCCCAAATACATAATTACAACGTACACTAAAGTCAAAACACTTTAATCACTGTTTTATACCAACAAACTAATACTACTACTACGATTCTCGTACTGATAAACTAACGAATTCAATAAATAATACGAACAAAATGCAAATTAACTGCAAGTGTAAACAAATTATAATGCGATTACGTCAAACAGCAACCACACAATAGCGTCGTCCTGTCCGAACTCCGAGCCGAACGCATTACGAAATTCAACGAAAACTACCGAACCGATATCGCTGCATCTCGTTCACGCGCACGCAATTTTGATCGCTTTAGGTACCATAACTCGTATTTTACCGGCTTGCTTGAAGCGTATGAAACCGGGGTGTCACGTGACCGAAGTGACGTCATGACGCCTTGATTGTTGAAGGAGCAATACAACAAAAACAAAACATTGAATGTAGGCGTTTTGTATAGTTTTAATTATATACCTATAATGTGATTACTGAACAGGCATTTTAAACACTACTGACTGTGTCATTTTTCAATGACGATAGAGTGGTTTTGTTTCGAATTCCAGAAGGGAAGCCGATAGGAATTGGCTTGTAGGGGAGCTTCGTCCCTGTCATGCATACTGACTATTTTGACCTCACACTATCTGCACATAGTGTGGTATTGTTGAAACTTCTTGTGAGCAAGTCTTTATTCTGGTACTGCCTACACTGTCCTCCCATACATATTTTAACACTGTAATTCGAAAATATTGTAAAAACCAATTATTTTTAAAAGAGTAGGT
Organism: Lithophane semibrunnea; assembly: GCA_947363905.1. Taxonomy (NCBI): domain Eukaryota; kingdom Metazoa; phylum Arthropoda; class Insecta; order Lepidoptera; family Noctuidae; genus Lithophane; species Lithophane semibrunnea. The sequence goes on from OX376208.1 coordinate 2,920,706, forward strand.
AACCGTGGAGTTTCTTGCCGGCTCTTCTCCATAGGAACCGACCAATTGGAACCGTGCACCTAGCCTCTGACGTTTCATAAGTGCCCATGTAGGTTTATGTGAAACTAGCCTTTTCCCGCAGCTACACCCGCGTGGATGTCCCACGGGAACGCACTGCCGGGATTGAAAGTACCCGATGTGTTAATCCAGCTATCTAATTGCGTAACTTATAAAGATTAATCTTTAATTTTGACAGTTCAACAACATTTATTGTGTTATTTACGCTATTGTGCAGGATTTTTTTTTTCAAATTTTCATTTCGATTCTGATTTTGATTGATCGTGTATTACGCAATTATTATTAGGGTGCAGGTTATAAACTATCTGTGTACCAAATTTCATCCATATCCGTTGGGCCGTTTTTGCGCTAATCCGGAACACACATCCAAACAAACAGAAAAACGTACAAAAATTAAAAAATATATTTTTTCGGCACCAGACTCGTTCCCACACCTCGTAGCAATTACTTTTTTTCAAAGTATTCAATGTACAGTTTTGACTTAGTTACTATTTTATTATGTATCCCATACTTCTCGCAACACGGGCAATATTTCCTTTTTTTTATTGATGAAAAACAAATCTGCGGGCTGCAACAACATAATAACATGAACATATAAACTGTATCCCCTCTTTTAACGCTCACAGGGGTGGAAAATAGAAAAATCGTTTGGTATGTGTCCATAACGTTACTCAAAGGTTATTTAAATAAACGATCAAACCACTTATTTAAAAAGTCGATCAAACCACGCAGTAAAATCCTCCCCTGCAAAATGGACTACCCCTTTTCACCCCGGTAGGGGTAGATTTTTGAAAAACCCTGATACACGCTATTCTTTATTTTTTATTTCAAGTATAAATACTTAATTTCTAGTTCATCGGACCGCGCGTTAAAATTATTCCATACAACACTTCACTTTCACTTCGACACACCCCAACCCCTTTTTAGAAAAACTAAAAATGTCAGGCTTTATAATTTACATAGTAGGGGGGATTATCAGGGGGGAATTTTACACTTTTTTTTTTATAGATTCCACTTTTCCCCCTAAGGGGGATTTTCAGGGGGGATTTGTGGAATAAGCCGTATTCGTGTAAAGTTTCAGGTTTATTAACTCAAGAAATAAGATTTTTTCATACAAACAAAATTCCCCCATTTCACCCTCTTAGGGGTGGAAATTAGGAAAACCAAAATAGGAATATTTGACGGAGCCCTAAAATAACCAAAAACTGTGTTTCATGGAGTTCCACTTTGCTCCACCAGTATGTCCCACCAGTGGAACAAAGTGGATTGATTGTTTACAGTTTTGTCGTCCACTGTGTCCTACTAATTGATTTTGGTGGGAAAATAACACTCGCAAAACACTGACTTCACTTTTTCCCACTAGGGCTGGCACTGTTGGATTAAAAATAAAAACAGTTTTAATAATAAAATACCTGTCGAATTGATAACCTCCTTTTTTTTAAGAAGTCGGTTATACAACATTATTTTTTGTTTGTGCTAAACCCAAAAAGGGGTCATTGTACTCATCATTTTGAACAACTTTTTCTATGGGACCAACTTTGAAATCGCGAAAAAAAAATCAGCTGTTCCATACATTTGTGTTTACTTAAATCGACGAAATGTATGGAACAGCTGATTTTTTTTTCGGTTTCCCGTTGAAAAAGTTGTATATAGAAATTATTCGTACGAGATTAGGATGATTCTGAAGCAGTCGTCTACAGTTGGACATATGCCATAGGCTTTTCGCGGAACCCCCACAGAGGCTTTGCGGGGCCCCAGGGCTCCGCGGAGCACACTTTGAGTATGGCTGTCTTAGTGGATACTAATAGTCTTCATAAAGAACACACCCTCCAAATTTCATGTCTCTAGGACCAGCGATTTAGGCTAAGCGTGGATATCTCAGTCACCCTTGAATTTTATATATATAGATTTCCGTCAAGTCACGCCTGAATCAATTAACTACATCACTTGTTTTTGATTTCCAATGTCAAGCTTAGTTATGTAGTGTATTTAACTAATTTCACAATCAATCATTCTGCCCATAACGGAACGATACAACGAAGGTTTTCATTATTATTGCGCGCAAATAACAGTAAGGTACCAAACTTTAAAAAAATGGTATCTAAGATCTCATGTTTCATTATATTCGGAATAATAATCTTTACAAACGGGAACCTTGCTTACAGAGAAGTTTCTTATAAAAAACCTCAATATGATCAGAAGTTTATGGACAAGCTTTCAAAAGAAGGTAAAAACGATGTAATTTTAAATGACTATAAAGATCACGAAAATCATGAAGATATAACAAAAATAACTTATAATGCTGGCAGAATCAATAATCACTATAACAATGACGAATACCGTAATTCAGAGTCGTATCAAAGTGTACGTGGAGAGAACTCGAACTACAACAATCAACCAAGCATACAAAACTTGAACGTATTCCTTAGAAACAAGCTCGAAACTCTAAAAACTAAAGAAGATAATGATGATAGAAAAGACTGTATGAAAAAATGGGGGACATGTAAAGAACTAGAATGGAACTTTACTGATACAAAAACACCGCCCCGAAGTAACATGGGACAAGGGCAGGAAGATGATGATGATACTCAGACAAGAAACTATTCAGAAAACGAAGATGATGTTCATGTCACACCTAAAAATGTTCTGAAGTTCCTAAATGATCTTGTTAAAACTCTGAAACTACATGAAAAAAACGACATAGAACTGCATTGCTATGGTAACGGTTGTGGCGTAAACAGAGTTGACGATAATCGCAACAGTGACAGAGATGACAGCGGTAACAGAGATTATAATTACAACATTATCAACGAAAATGACAAAAAACTTCTGCGCTGCAACGGTAAGAGATGCAGCATAGATACAGATGATTACGACAGGAATTTTAGAGATAATTTGCGGTGTAACGGAAACAGGTGCAGCAGAAGAACGAATGACAGAAATGACAACGGCAATGACGTCAGAAACAATGAAGATAGTTTTTACAATGATATCAACCATATTTTGCGTTCGAAAAGAGATGTTAGTAACAGAAATGGTGTTGATTCCTTCCGTTGTATTGGAAACAGATGTAGTAGAAACAGAGATGATGATGATGATGGCAGAGATACTTTGCGTTGTATTGGTGACCGATGCGGTAGAAATAGACTTGTTCAAAGAATTGGTAGAAGTAGACCAGATGAGGAAAAGAAAAGTAAAGTGGTAGCGGATGTAGATAAACTTTTTGAAGTAATGCTTATTAAACACAAAAAAGCATGCTTAAAAAAAAGGCATGAATTGAATGTTCTAAAAAGAGGAGTACATCGAATTATTCTAGACCATTTTACACCAGAAAAACCAACTGAAGCACCTAAAGCACTGGATAATATTACACCAAAAAAAATTAGAAAACCACATGATGACTTTGATCATGTTATAGAAATGTATGGCTAATATGGGACAATTTTACACCAATAAAACCAAAAACACCACAATGATAATATGCCTTATTAAAAACTAAGCAAAAAAAACAAATAAACTACGAGATGCACATGAAGTAATCTATACTAATATTATAAAGCTGAAGAGTTTGTTTGTTTGTTTGTTTGAACGCGCTAATCTCAGGAACTACTGGTTGGAATTGAAAAATTCTTTTTGTGTTGGATAGTCCATTTATCGAGGAAGGCTATATAACATCACGCTACGACCAATAGGAGCGGAGCATAAATGAAATATGTTGCAAAAACGGGAAAAAATATTCCATTTTGAGAGCTTCCGTTGCGTGCGCTGCGTAAACGGTTTATGTTACGTAAATATCATGTATGGAATTGTTCCTCTTTAAAAGTTCTAAAAAAAAGGTCTGCGACAGTCTATCTTTTAAGATTGACTCACTATACCCTTTTTTATGGTAATCAAATTTGTTCGAAATTAATGCATTATTTGCGAAAGAGTTATATCAAAATAATATTAATTCTTATTCAAATAAATAGTTTTAACATCAAGGGTATTTATGTAACAGTAAAATACTTTTTAATTCATTCGAATCGGACATTTAATTTTGAAGTTATCACGAGTATGAAAATGCAATACGCGAACCGTTCGACGCCGGCGCCGCCCCGCCGCGGCGTTCCCTACTCTAGAGAAGAGAGGAGAGGATGGGCACACGGGTAGATCATGACCTGGAATAGGACATAAGATTAGTTTTATCCCTATATTCCCACGGGATCGAGACCTACGCGGGTGAAACCGCGGGGCACAGCTAGTTGAATGATACATAGGTGCCGATTCTGCTGTTCACAAACTAAACTAAATTTAAGTTCAGTGCATCTTTTTTTTTCTATTTCATTAAGAAAAGGACAAAATATAAATTTTAGTTTAGTCCTGTCAAATTAATCAGTGCCTGACGTAAATTGACGTAATTTTAGTAGGCAAGTTTTTAAATCACGGCTAAACTTGTATGGGCAGTGATTAATTTGACAGGACTAAACTAAAATTTATCTTCTGTCCTTTTCTTAATGAAATAGAAAGAAAAAGATGCACTGAACTTAATTTTAGTTTAGTTTGTTAACAACAGAATCGGCACCATAGGCTGGCTTGCCACTAACTAAACTTGATTTTTCTTTGTAATAGTTTGATATGCACAACAGCCCACATAGAGAACTTAAACTAGTGTTGTACACTTTTGTAACAGATTCAATTCACCCACTTAATAAACATAATATTAGGTCCCACCTATGAAATCAGCGTTTTATATGGGGAATTTTAAAGTTGCATTTTTCATACTAACATTTTATTAATTTATATAACAACCATGAACACTAATGTTTAAAAACTAAGATAACGTATGCCACTTAGATTAAGCAAGAAAAATAAGTTTTGGCTAAGTAAAAAAAATAATAGTGGTAATTTCTGCTAACAAAATGAGGAGTAATTTTTAAGGTATTTTTTATGTTTAGAAAACTTCATGTAATAAGGTTTTTTTTACTGTTGGTAGTTGTCTATGATGGTCATTATTCGATATAATGGTGCCGATTCTCTTGTCACAAATTCTCTAAACTAAACTAAAAATCACTAAAATTTAGTTTATTCCTGTCAAACGACGATTTCCCATTCTGAAAATAGACTAAAGTGACACAACTTAACTATATTTTAGTTTGACAGCACTAAGATGGCACTGAGTTATAATTTAGTGAAAATGCTATTCTGAATTTGACGTTTTTGTTCTATATCTAAAATCCTCTAACTAACTGTGACTATTTTTAATCACGATTAAAAATGTGTGGAATAAAATTAGATGTCATGAACTAAAATTCAAATCAGCACCTCGAATTCAGTTGCAAAACGGTACTGTATCTTTTTTTTATTTTCTTTTGCTTATATCTCGAAAATGGCGTGTCCTATCGCAAAAATAATGAAAATTTTGACCCCCTTTGCAACCCGCAAACCCGTAATACTCAACATGTTGGTATTTTTTTTTTTTTTGTTTTCTCCCTATTAGTGAAAAATCCATAGAAAAATACGTCGAGACGGTAAAAATCACGTGGTAGGCAAACAAGTAGGTACCAAGTGGAGTCGCGATTGTCAAATTCGATTTTAGTAGTGTCAAAATAATTTTTAAAATTAGAGATTTTTTTTGGCAGAATAGCTCTAAGATTCTCATAGTAAAAAGTAAGGAATTTTAGTGATAGTTTAGTTAGTTTAGTTCGGTGTACAAGAGAATCGGCACCAATACCAAGCAATTGATGAATATTTTAAATCATAGAAGTGACGAGGTTCTCTATTTGTGAGAAAAAAACGCCAATTTCATAGGTGGGGACCCAATATAAACTCATAAACAAGAAACTCTTAACAATAAGTATTTCTTTTTTATATTAAACACAAACCTAACAGTTTTGTGCAGAGTTAGATATGGTCTCAAATGTCATTTCATGAAATTGACATTCAATAGGGTAATTTGAACTTGAAAAACCAGGCAAGTGCGTGTCGGACCACACACAATGAAGAGTTCCGAAGTTGGGATGAATTTATCGCAAGAACAAACCTAACATTGTAGTTGAAAAACATGCTGTGCATTGATATCTCAGTCACAGTACAACGTGCCGCTACAATGGCGACATTAATTTAACACACGTATACGATTTCGCGTATTCGTTTTATGAAAATACTAGCTGCGCCCCGCGGTTTCACCCTCGTAAGTCTCGAACCCGCGGGAACATGGGCATAAAAAGTATCCTATGTCCTATTCCAGGTCATGGTCTACACCTGTGCCAAATTTCACCCAAATTCGTTCAGCTGTTTTGGCGTGGAAGCGTAACAAACAAACAAACTCACTTTCGCATTTATAATATTAGTTAGAAGAGTTGAATTTCATTAAACGTTATTATTTATTGATTTATTTACAATTTTCTAAATTACCATCCAGCAGGCGTAGCATGAGCACCGTTTTGTCGACGGAAGAGTAGACAAAAATGACGTTTCCTGTAGACAGTAGACAGTACGAGACGGCAGCAAAATAGAAAGAGTCAACTGCACTTTTTACGAAATTCACTCTTTTACATAATTCGACTCAGAATTCTTTGTTTTATCATAGGATTTATCGGTTGTCAGTGTGATTTTGACAGTAAGGATAGAAAACTTTCTTCCGAAATAGTCTACATATAGAAAGACCTAGACAAAGATCGTTAGAAATGATAGACAAAATGACAGATTGTAGAAAGATTTCTACGGTGGATGTCAAAAATGAAGAAACGAACTGTCACTTTGTATAGAAAAAGCTATGTCTATTCTTCGTAGAGATAGAAAGCGCCATGCTACGCCTGCTGGAGCAACCTGTACTTAAAGAACTGTAGCGAAGAGGTCATTTGCCGGGGTCACGGATCATAATAGGCGAATAGAAGGAAAGCCGCGCAATTTCCTTGAAATTATGCCCAATAATAATTATGCTCAATAATATCGTACTGCAACTGTTGCTGGGGAGGTACACATCAAACTACCCTAAAACCTCTCGAAATCGCACATAGAGCTATACTTAAGGTTGCCACGTTTCGTCCAATATTATACCCAACAACAGAACTATATAAAAACTGTGGAGTACTTAACGTTCGACAACTGTTTATCTCTCACGCGGTTCTATTACAACATCGCAAAACTCCTTACACCCAACTCACCAAACGCCGCAAAGACTAAATTTGTTCGCTTCCCTCTGCAAAATTTAAATTTGCGAAAAGATTTTTTGATTATTTAGGCCCCTCTATTTATAACAAAATAAACAAAAGTATTTACATCTATGACCAACCATATCATAAAAATGTAAAACACTGATACGAAATTTCCTACTTGAGAAAACATACGAGGAAACCGAACATTACATATAAACTAGGTGGTCTTATCACTGTCATTCTCTCTCTCACACAAACACACCCTCTCACATACTCAGCACACATCACACGCACTCACACACGTACACACACAAGAACAAACACACACTAAAATCAGTTACCTGTCATAAATCACTGTAGTACTTACCGAACCAATAATTATGTAATAATGTACTTACTGTTTTTGTTACTTAATGAGCTTGTTTTGGTGGGGTGGCAACTGTTTTACCTTAACACAGGCTATCTATTAGCCTAGCTAGGTTAACAGCTTGACATCCATATAATATGTAGTATAGAGTTCATTTTAATGTAACACATTATGTACTTGAAAATATGTAAAAAATGTACTACAAATGTTTTTTTGAAATAAATTATTATTATAAACAAATTTTGTTTCTTAGCTCTTTGGCTAGTTTAAGCTACATTAACGGGCCAAGCCAAGCTAATGTAGCGTGTGTGTGTGTGTGGTGAAGATGTTTTAATTTTATTGATTGATAATTTCATTTTCCTCAACTTGCATGAACTTTCTAACTATTCTGCAGGTGTTTAAAATTGCGGCTTTTTGCAGTGTTATGTAAACTGAGTCTTATTATTATTATTATTTTCTATTCATTTTTTTCTCGGCCTAGCCGGGTAGAACTAATGGCACGGGCCTAAGCCAAGTGTCCATCAGTGGGGATAAGTGTGGGGATAATATTGGATACTGCGTAATTATCCGTAGTAGGCTGTATGTTAGCCGAAGCTGAATTTGGGTGGGTGTAAGGGTGCAAGTTGTCCGACTCACACTGGAGGAATTTTCGTACTAACCTGCATGTATTGAGGATCACTGCCTTCTGCAGCAGGTGGTAGATGTTAGGTGGGAGATTGAGGGAATTAAGGGACTGATGCAGCTGTTTGGGTATTACTCCTGTTGCAGATAGCACTATGGGCACGATTGTGACTTTTTGAAGATGCCAAAGTCGGGTTATTTCGTCTTTCAGTTCGGTGTACTTGGATAGTTTTTCGGCTATTGTAGTCTGTAAGTTATGTGTATTTGGTACGGCGATGTCTATTAGGAACCCAGTTTTATTTACTTTGTCAATTAATGTGATATCTGGTCTATTAAAGTGAATTGTACGGTCGGTTAATATGGCTCGGTCGAAGTACAATTTTGTTGTTGGGTTCTCTAATATCGTTTCAGGGTTGTATTTATAATATGGTACTACAGTGTCTATAAATTTGTATTTATGAGCTAGTTTCTGGTGTATTACGTTGGCTACTTGATCATGACGATGTTTTGTAGTCTGTCTGGGCTATTGATTTGCATGCGCTGGTTATATGTTGGATTGTCTCTGGTGAACTATTGCATTTTCTACATATGTCGGTTGTTAAATTCTTTATAATGTATTTTCTGTAGTTTTTAGTCTCAATAACTTGGTCTTGTATTGCTAGCATAAATCCTTCAGTCTCCGGAAACAGTTCGCCTCGGTTTAGCCACGCGTTCGACGCATCTTTGTCGACATTTAATTGGCATAAATCTTGGCGATGTCTACCGTGTAGAGACTTCTGGGTCCACTCTAGACATTTGGTTTTGTCATCAGTCACTCTTTCGTTTTGCTGTTCAGTTGTGTCTTTAATATGCCGACAAACCTACCCTACCTACTGACATATATATCTACCCTACATACCTACCTACCCTACCTATCTACTAAGATATCATCAAAAAAGCCATTCTTTACAGAATGTATGAGAACACGAATTTACTTCATTCTTTTTTTGGTTATTTCAATGGTTATTCTGCTGTTCTGGGCGGAGACAAATACAACAAATCAAAGATCATCAAAATCGGTCCAGCAGTTCTCGAGTTATAAGTGCTTCAACAAACCCGACTTTGATTGTAAACAGCAACAAATTGTTACCAATAAATCCTACCATCGCATCGTCAGGATCACTTTTGTATGCATGTTTCAGTTGTTTTACAAAATGGAGCTGTTATATAAAACAACTAGCAGTTTTGTTAAACAGCTGATTCTACAGTCCATCGGCCATATATACATGGTCTTCAGTAACAATTCAGTTAACTCTCTAAGCCAGCGGCGAACAAACATGCGGGGCAGTCTTTGATGGGGACTGCCGACAGAAGTGAAAACTAAGCAACAATGCGTAACCTCAACATAATTCAAACGGTAGACGGTAGATGGCGCTAAAACATTTTTGTGACGATGACGACGAGGCGAGTTCCATGATTTTTGTTCACCCAAAAGTGCTCAAGTGCTCAACGCGCGTAAAGAAGTATTCACTTCAATAAAATTTGACACAATGATATACAACGTGCCGCTACAATGGCGACATTAATTTAACACACGGGTAGGGCTAGTGGCCAGTAACCATAAAAATTATAATAAAATAAAATAATCCGTCAATTGAAAAAAAATAATTTTCAAACAAACTAAATAATAAAAACAACCAAAATTGAGATCACTCTTTGTAAAAGATTCATTCATGTAGGTACCTACCAGCTGGCTTACGTTCCATCGGTCAAGATCCTTTGTCGGCATAATTTCTAGGAAATTGCGCGGCTTTCCTTTTATTCGCCTACATATGATCCGTGACCCCGGCAAATGAACTCTTCGCTACAGTTCTTTAAGTACAGGTTGCTCCAGGATGGTAATTTAGAAAATTATAAATAAATAAATAAATAATATCATTTAATGAAATTAAAATATTTTCCTGAAACGAATACGCGAAATCGGATACGTGTGTTAAATTAATGTCGTCATGGTATCGGCACGTTGTAGATATCTTTTGCTGCTTTTACAGGTTCCTCGCAATAGACGAGACTGACCGCATGATAGAGCGCGGTCACTTTGACGAACTAACGCCTCTATTAGAACGCCTGAACGCGGACGACGAACGACGCGCCGCGCGACAGAACTTTGTGTTCTCGGCTACCCTCACCATGGTACACGACCTGCCCACGCATATGAAGGGGAAAAAGGTACGTTTGTATCCATACTTAATATTATAAATTCGAAAGTAACTCTGTCTGTCTGTATGTTACCTTTTCATAAACCACTGAACGGATTTCGACAAAATTTGGCAAGGACATAGATGGCACCCAGCAGGCGTAGCATGGCGCTTTCTATCTCTACGAAGAATAGATATAGTTTTTTCTATACAAAGTGACAGTTCGTTTCTTTATTTTTGACATCCACCGTAGAAATCTTTCAATCTGTCATTTTGTCTTTCATTTCTAACTGTCTGTCTTTTTGTAGGTAGACTATTTCGAAGAAAGTTTTCTATCCTTATTGTCAAAATCACACTGACAACCGATAAATCCTATGACAAAACAAAGAATTCTGAGTCGAATTATGTAAAAGAGTGAATTTCGTAAAAAGTGCAGTAGACTCTTTCTACTTTGCTGCCGTCTCGTACTGTCTACTGTCTACAGGAAACTTCATTTTTGTCTACTCTTCCGTCGACAAAATGGTGCTCATGCTACGCCTGCTGGGGGACGACATATACTTTTTATCGACATACCACGCAGGCGAAGCCGCGGGCACCAGCTAGTTAAAACATATTTTGTAATTAAAGTTACGCGAACCGACAATTTAAAACTTTAAGCCAGTTAGGTAAATAGAAAGAAGCCAAAGCATAGTATCCTAACCTTAGCTCGTGGCTAAGTAATAACAGCCGCAGGGATCAATCTATCAGGTTAAGCTACGCTTGCCGGGGTTGGTCCTTGGACAGGTGACCATCTTTACATACCGAGACTCCTCCGTGCCTCGCAGCACGTTAAGCCATTGGTCCCGGCTGTCATTTGTGGATCTGACAGTCGCTACGGTTCGTCAGAGGACCGAAAGTCTGACAACCAGTCTTGCCAAAGGGTATCGTATTACCCAGTTATTGGGTTGTGGAGTTCAGATAGGCAGTCGCTCTATTTAAAATACTGGTATTCAGCTGCATCCGGTTAGACTGGAAGCCGACCCCAACATAGTTGGGAAAAGGCTAGGTAGATGATGGTGATGAGGTAAATAGAATGAAAATGTCTTTTCTTCGCCAAAGCGAGTTTTAACGCATTCATCAAAAATTGCAGGTAACAAAACGTGGTAAGATAATAAACAGACGGGTGGAGAAGATGACTCCTGAGCAGAAGGTGAACCGGCTCATTAAGATGATTGGCATGAGTGATACTAAGGTCGTTGATATTACTACACAGAATTTAGGTAAGACTATGAACTTCTGCCGTTATATTTGCCTGTATACAGGGTGTTAGTGTAAACACCGTTATCCTTGAAACCAGTAGTTTGGTGTCATTTATAGAACGTAAAATCAATGGAAAATTACATCATTTTTTTCTTTTTTTAAAAACTACATTTTACCACAAAAGACGCAAGTTCGTTGCCCTATACGCTAGGGCAACGAACTTGCGTCTCAACACGGGCGGGGGGTGCGGGACGTGACCTGACCAGCCGCGAGCGCGACCCTTCCCTCAGTTAGTCAGCTGTTTCGCTAGCGAGCACGGTGTCGGATAGAAACTTTTTTAAATCTTCTTTTTTTTTTGTTGTTTCTCGGTCATTTGTTTTTACATTTAAGTCAACTACCCATGGTTTGAGTGACAACGGTGTTTACCCTGACAACCTGTAAACAATAAATGAAATGAAATTAAACTGGTTGATTGATTCAGGCGTGACTTTGCGGAAATCCATTATAAAATACAATAGACGTAGATATATTTGGCCTATGTCCAGCAGTGGACGTCTTTCGGCTAAAATTATTAGATATATTTAGTAACCTATTCCGCTTAACTATTCTTCAAGGGTCATAAAAACCCAGTAAGAAATCGACACGTGTTTCACCTCTCAACGAGGCATCCTCAAATTTTATTTCGTGTGAGAGTGAGAGCGAGACGGATTGGGGTGCTGGTGGCTCTCAAGTCTCGAATAGTTTACGTAAATGCTTTTTACGGTGAAAATAATGGCAATTTTAAACAAATCAAAAACATAAGACCTGCTTTATAGTTAGTTCAGTTATTATGCAGTTTCATGATCTAATTTGAAGTATTTTTTAAATATCAGCGGTTTATAGCTCGGTTTAAAGGTAACTTTGGTTTTTTTTTCCAACGAGAAAATTTTATGTAATCGTGTTTCCGTCAAACATGGGACCTAGCATCAATCCTCAACTTTAACATAATATATTTATTTCAAAATTAATGCTGCAGTATTTTCGGCATAACGGAGGTTCATGCTAAGCAATTTGGGGTAGGGTAGGCCCTTAAACCAGACTAACCACAATCCCTTATCACTTGCAGGTACAGCAGAAACTCTGACTGAGTCCCGGATTACTTGCGCGATGGAACATAAGGACGCGTACCTGTACTACATTGTGAAGAGGCATCCAGGAAGAACCATAGTGTTCTGTAATTCTATAGGAAGTGTTAAAAGGTAGGTTTACATGTTTTTAAAGTAGCTTTTGAAGTAGGGTTAACGTTTCAAAAGTCCTGACGAAAAAACAGAACCTATGCAAAAAAAAAACCAAACATTTTACTTTTAAATCTTTCTTGTATCTGTTGATTGAACTTTTTATTTTCTAAAACAAATTCTCTTATCTTGAAAACACCGAACAAATGACAAAGTCCGGACGAGCGGTGGAAAAGCCGGACATGTCCGGACAAATCCGAATAGATGACAACACTATTTTGAAAGGAATAAAATGTTTATTTCGATTTTTTTAAATAGCTCCTAAATTAGCACTCCACAGTTTTTTAACTTTTTAGCTAGAACAGTTTGTAGATATGATTTGCAACGAAATAGTATGGATCTCATTGATTTATCAACTCTATCTCAAATTCTAAAATATATAACCTAATAGTCTACAATTCAGAACTGTATCATGGACATAGCCATCACTGATAATTTAAATATACTTTTTATTCTAATATTATTTTTCAGGCTAGCTCAATTATTCACTCTGCTCAAGTGTCGCCCCCTACCGTTGCACGCCAGCATGCCACAGCGACAGAGAATTAAGAATTTGGAGAGGTATGTCTGAATTAATTATTATCTGTATATTTACCTCCATGCCAATATACTGCTATAACCTCCATGTCAGTCCATGCCATAGATTTTAAACGATAACTTTTTATTTCTTGACAAATATTTCCTATATCCGTTCATATATTATATACTGGTTGATGTGGGTTATTTTATTCGCACCAAAACATTCTCCACTTTCCACATAAAACAAAATGTTTTTTAAAAATGCTAAAAATGCTTTTTTGTTTAATTATTTATGTACAAACAAAACACTTAAAAGTGAAAAATACATAAAGATAGAAAAGCATTACAGTACAACTATTTTCTTAATGTCCCTCGGGAATCATCACATTTCCGAATACAAACGAATGCTAATTTCCATGTCCATCAATTATTAGATTTAACGTGTATACTGATTTGAATTCAGAACCAAGTACTTCATTATTGTTATGTTTTGATTTCCATGTGAACTATATAGAGCTGTAAAACTATTTTCCCTGAAACTATTTCCTCCCATTTTAAAAATAAATTACTTTAAGTTAAAAGAGTACTAACAACTACTACTACTGTTTATACTTCCCAGTCGATTGAGAGCGTCCGGTCTGCACCAAGTGCAAAGCAAAGGGCAACTGATAGAAAGAAATCCGTCGACTGACGAAACACGAAGTTTACCGAGGGGTATAAAAAAAATAGATGTACTGTACTTTTATGCTTTTCTATCTTTATGTATGTTCACAGTGCTTAGTTCATTAGATTTCTTCTAGCAGATATGCGACAGGAGATTAAAGGAGGTATACTTTGTATGTTTTTAACTGGCGAAATGTGGGTGTTACCACAGATATTATAATACTACGTACAGATACCCAATCCCATACAAAGAAATGACACCACCCTAATTCTGGCAATTGAGCTGGGTATTTTTCTTCCTCCATTTTTTTAACAGATGGCAGCATCAGCGACTCACTAATTGCCAGAGACTGTAGTTTTTCAACGCCATCTAGGAGTCTTGCCTAGATACTAAGCAAGACTCCTAGATGTTTTTCTTCCTTTTTTACGTTTTTTCTTCCTAGATGTTCAATTCTTATATTTCTACGTAAAGTACTAGATTTAAAAAAAAATGTTGTTTGATTTTCCCGAATGAAACGACTGAAACGCAAGTTTAAAGTAACCCTGTCATCACTTGAGTAAAACGCCATCTATTGGTAAGAGCTCTCAAAAAAATTATTAACAGATGGCTACTTTATCATTCTAAGGGTTCGAATTGAAGTAAACGGTTTAATTTGAGTTTTTTGTTGAAAATACGAGATTTATGAGTGTAAATACATAAATCAGCATTAAACAAAGATGTTTTGATTTTTACTAATATTACCTCAGCCAAAATTTGCCGTATAACGCTTTTTTGTGATTGTTAATTTCATAATGGTTCCTTATGCTGCCATCTATGATTTTTTTTCAAGACTAATTATAATTTGTTCGGGTTGAGACCCCATGGTGTTACTAAAAGGTACACCTCTGCCTAACCCTTCGGGAATACAGACTTTATGTTATGTTTAGTTTATCACATCTTCAAAATTGACAGATTCCGCGACGACCCGCACGGTGTACTAATAGCCACGGACGTAGCCGCGCGAGGCCTGGACATACCGCACGTCGAGCACGTTGTGCACTACCAGGTGCCGCGCACGGCTGAGAACTACGTGCACCGCAGTGGCAGGACCGCCAGGGCCACGAGGGAAGGCCTGACCATACTGATGATGGAGCCCGCTGAGGCTTATCTGTATGCCAAGATGTGCAGGACGCTCAATAAGAGTAAGTGGAAGATATATTTAGACAATAGATCACAAAAAAAACCGACTTCCAAAAAAAACACTAAAAAAGTGTGAAAAATAACTTTAATTTCAGAAGTCGATGTCTTTGCCTTTCAATTTTCGTTTTTTGCCACCGACTTCCGACATTTTTCACTTTTTAGTTGTGGTACCTACCTTCGAATACCACTACCTGCTATGTAAATAACAGTGAAGGAGAAAATGAATATAACATCTAGATAAACTAAGTGGGAAAAATACGGAATATTGAAGCTAACTCAAAAACTACGCAAGCATAATTATATTAACTAAATAAAATTTATATGGGACCACCTCGGAAGCATGGCCTACCAAACAAAAAAAGTATCATCAAAATCGATTTATAACTAGCGGAGAAAATATATAATATTCTTCAAGGATTCCGATCATTATTCAGCCTATCACTGCTATTCACAATATACTGTTTAGAAGCTTTAGAATTAAGCTGTCATACTTACTGATTATCTTGTGCAATATTGACCACACACCTGACATACTAAATTAACAGTAATACAAATGTTTGCACTAGCCTTTAATGCAATTTTTAACGTTACACGTTACGGTCTGTTGATAAATGATTTTATTTCTGTAAGTAGGTTTGTACAAACACTTTTACACGTCAATTGTTCGTGGACTTTGCCGCTAGATGACGCTGAAGACAACATTTTCAGTTTATTTTCTCTATAACTAGCTGCGCCCCGCGATAACACCCGCGTAAGTCTCGATCCCGTGGAAATATCGAGATAAAAATTATCCTATGTCCTATTCCAGGTCATGGTCTACCCCTGTGCCAAATTTCATCCAAATCCGTTCAGCCGTTTTTGCCTTGAAAGCGTAACAAATAAACTCAATTTCGCATTTATATAATATTAGTTAGGATATAATTGGTGGTTCACTATGTGTTTTTTTTTTCCACAGCATCCGAAGTCCCGACCTTCCCAGTAGACGCGCAAGTCCTGTCCCCGCTGAAGGAGCTAATGGTGATAGCGCGCGAACTGGACGGACTGGAGCTGAAGAAGAGACGCGCGGCGCAGGCGCAGGGCTGGAAGGAAAGGGCGGCGAGGGAGATGGACATTATTATTGATGACGATGATGTGTATCCTTTTGAAGTTTATCATTTTGTTATAATAAAAAATAATAATAAACCTTATCCTAAACATACATATTCTATTAACAAAACTTATGTTTATAAATAAGGCTTTAGACTATGTTAGTAGTAGCACTTCGCTTTTCGTTATGTATGTGTGTGGTGAATTATTAGGCAAAATACACGCTTGAACGTGGAGTTCCGGACACCACCCAGTCTTACCAATTACCTACTCATACTCACCATACTCATGTATGGTGTAATTGACCCACTGTTGGGAAAAGACCACTTCTCGTAACGAGAAGGGACGAGCATTGATGACCAGACAGATGACAGGCTAGATATCGGCACAAACTATTATGAGAATAAAATAAAATTATAGTTCCACTAGCTTCAGTACTCTAGAGGACAAAAAGCCAAGAACAAAACGCCTTCTTCCCATGGGGGTAGGCAGAACCTACAGAACGCTACCTGTTAGGATCCTTACATAAACTCAAAAACTCAAACTCAAAGCTTTATTTCAATTAAACCATTTACAGGCACTTTTGAATTGTCATACTCCTTTTGCCTCGTTTACGTCACTACATCTATCTGAGGCTATAGACAAAATCCCTTGTCTGTAAGCGTTAACGCCAACGGAAATATTAAAATGTATGGAGTTGACATTAGTTTTAGAGATGTCACGTGACTGCTGATGTCAACTCCATACAATTTGATCTTACCGTTGGCGTTAACGCTTACAGAAAAGGGATTTTGTCTAGGCCCCCTGGTCATTTAATTCATATAAAAGAAAAAAATAACGTTTAATAAGACACAGTTCGTGAAACACAAAAAACAAATATTTTTTTTTTTATAATAGTATTTGCCTCACTTGTGCGCCAAAAAGGTTCATTTCAGCGTTAATATCATATTGTTATTTCAAATCCCAAACTTTACATGTAAATTCCTTAACACCTGTAAAGTCCTGTAAAACAAGTCGACGCATCGATAGAAAAGGCGTTGAAGGCGAAACGCCGACAGCTAGATTCGCTATTGTCTCGCCCGATATACCCGCGAGGATTCTCCTTCAAGTACCCCACGTTGAATGAGACGGTCGCCTTCGGAGGGAGCGAACAGAATGCTTTACAGGTGCGTTGGTTTATTTATTTTTGTTAAGAGGAAATAGGGTCGGTCTTCTCCATACAAAAAGTCATAATTCGAGGTTCGGCTCTCGTCTATTTCCCCCTACAATTTTTTTTAAATATTTTTTATAAAGTTCAGACAAAAATATGGTCCAATTTGTTAGTAAAATACCTTATTACTAGTGTTAGTAGTACACAAAAACATGGACAAGAAAAACTGATGATTGCAGTAACATGTGTATGTGAACGATAAAGCAAGGAATATGCTACCTGACCATTCTCCCCACATAGTGCCTCAGAAAAGGGGAGTAAGGGCTCTCCACCACTGTTTTCAGGATGCTATTGTCACTGACCCGCGTTCTACGCATCAGTGATGCGACTTTTTTGCGAATCACTGCATGGAATCCGTCGGTTCGGTACTGAGCAAACATCTCCAATTGACACGCACGTCAATTTGCCGCGATGAAGCTATTTCATACAACTGTCAAGAATGACACTTGTGATTTAAAATTTTAAGGGTTATTTTAATTTCTCAAGTTTTTAAATTATGCTTTTATATTTTAAATATTATGTATATTATTACTACTTCCGTTATTGTAATTTGAATATACGGTTACTAGTTAATTTGCTTAACAATTAATTTTCCTAACTTTACGTCTAAGTATGACGCAATCGCGACTATCTATATCTAGCTAGTTTCTGGGAACTTTTCTAAGTGGAGTTATGAGAATCGGTTATGAAACTCTCAGAAGCAACTCAGCGTATATTGATTAAAGCCTTATTTCTTTGAATTTAACTAGGTTGCCAGACATCAAAGGAAAATATAGTTGGACTGAAGCACCACTTTAACTTTGCCCTTCAGAAAATAATGACGTGATCCAGAATTATGATTTTAAAAGTAGAAGTTGAATTTGTTTAGCCATTTTTATGTGCTATGTTGGAGCTGTTTATTATTTTCGGCGTGATTTATATGTATACCCATACCAAATTCCAGCTTTCTAGTACCAAGTCTCTGAGCTAAGCCGCGGACAGACGGACATGGCGAAACTATAAGGGTTCCTTGTTGGCTACGGAACTCTAAAAAATAAATTTCAGTCACCCTTATTCCATGGTTTTTTTTACAGGTTATGAAAAACGCAATAGAGTCCGGCCAGCAGAAGAAAGAGAAGAGGAAAAGTAAGAACGCGCCTCTACTACAACTGCAGAAGAAATTGAAGAAATAAGATGTTTTATGAATATAATAGGTGTACCTAATTAAATTTCAAATCAATCACTTGTTTTTTTTAATTCAATTAATTAAGTACCTACTAATGGAGAACTATCGGAGGGCCAATTAAAAAAACGTTCACATTCAAGTCGCAATCTGTCAAACTTGTCAAAAATGCTGGTAAATTGATGGTTTTTTTGACAGATTGCGAATGAGTTAAGAATTTGAACGTTTTTAAAAATAAGGGAATTGCCCCGCTGTTAATCTATAGGTAGTAGCCTAAGGGCGAATTTCATCAAAGTTTTATACCGAGTATAAGTCTTATCCTGCGAATAAATTGTAAACATTTTTATTCCACGGATAAAAGATATCTGACTTTGGTAAAATCAACCCTAAGAACAATAAGTAGCACTGACAATATTTATTGACATTGTCACTGTCATAAAACTTTTCCTCGAAATATTGGTTATCGCAGATTATTATTAGCTAGAACAAGGTAGAAAGAGGGCGCCAGCTGCCTGAGGGCACGGTTGATCACTCTGCACGGCAATCAAATAAACACTTTGAAGGTCAAGTCGCCGTAGGTGAGTATATGTTCCTTGAGGTAGAAAGACGACGTCGTTGTCCATCTTCTTGATCAGTCTGCACGGCAATAAAATAAACACGAAGGTCAAGTATCTATAAAAGTATTAGGTATAAAATTTCCTAGTGTTGAAGCTGGGAAGTAGTGAAACGAACTCCCTAGTAACAATTTTAGTCATCATCTGCCTAGCCTTTTCCAACTACCTATATCGGGTTGACTTTGAGCTAAATAGCAGTATTCTACAGGGAGCGATGTGACCTTCACAACCCAGGTGCTGGGTAACACGATAACCCCTTGGTAAGACTGGTTGTCAGACTTTCGGGCTTCTGACTACCCGTAGCGACTGTAAAAGATCTAGAAATGACAAACAAAAAGTAACATTAGGTAGGTATTTTGATTCATATGTGTAGGATAGTCTATTGAGGCCCCACTGCCCCAGTAAATAACAATTTAAGGGCCCTACGTCAGCTGAAATTCACGTTTTAACTCGCTCGCACCACCACTCGCGGCCTGAGTGAGAGCGAGACGGAGTGGGGTGCTGGCGGCTCCAAGCCTCGAATAGTTTAGGTACCTAATTACTTTTTACGGTGAAAATAATGGTAATTAAAAAAAAAAACATAAGACCTGCTTTATAAGATAGTTCAGTTATTATGCAGTTTCATGATCTAATTTGAAGTATTTTTGAATACCAGCGATTTATAGTTCGGTTTAGAGGTAACTTAGGATTATTTTACATCGAGAAAATTTTATGTAATCGTGTTTTCGTCAAACATAGGACCTAGCATCAAACCTCAACTTTAACATAATATTTATTTCAAAATTAATGCTGCAGTATTTTAGACATTAACGGAGGATCATGCTAAGCAATTTTAGGCACTGTAAAGTAGTACCTTTTATATTATTCATGACTTCCGAATGTAAAGTAGGTACCTAGCTACTCTGTGGGCATGACAAGGCAAGTACTTTGAAGGACGTTGTACTGACCTTTGCGAATCATCTACGTAAACTGCTCAAATAAATACATAAACTCATGACTTCCAATGGGGTTAGACGGAAACTACAGAACGCCACCTGCTACGATCCTTACATACTCTTTTTGCTTCGTTTACGTTTATACACACCACAGAGTACATTATATTGGGTCCCCACTTATGAAATTTGTGTTTTTTCTCACAAATAGAGAACCTCGACACTTCTATGATTTAAAATATTCATCAATTGCTTGGTATTAGGTATATCGAATAATGGCCATCATAGACGACTACCAATAGTAAAAACAACCTTATTACTTATAGTTTTCTAAACATAAAAATACCTTAAAAGTGACTCCTCATTTTGTTAGTAGAAATGACCACTATTTTTTTTTAACTTAGGCAGAACTTATTGTTGTCGCTTAATCTAAGTGGCATACGTTATCTTCGTTTTTAAACATTAGTGCATACAAGTTTTAAAACATTAGTGTTCATGGTTGTTATATAAATTAAGAAAGTTTTAGTATGAAAAATGCAACTTTTTTCAAATTCTCCATACAAAATGCTGATTTCATAGGTGGGGACCTAATATATAGGGGATAATAGGGATACACACACGCTGGTTGCGAGTACTACACACTCAGCTGCATGCGTGCAGAAAGGTCAGTATTTCTGTAGAAGAACACCAATATGTTATACTAGGGTTTCCATTCACATCTGCCTTGTAAATGCCTTTTGTAAGTCGCCTTTCATTCATCCTCTCGACATGACCAAACCAATTAAAAATCAATTAAGTACTTGCAATTCGTCATAAAAATTATATCATATTATTATCTACTAATTAAGAAAACAGGTCACTTTATATATTTAGCGATAAACGAATCAGATATAAGATAGTAGAACACAGTCATGTTTACCTAATATCTATGAAATCGGTGGATTGGCAGAGGGCCAAAGTTACCCTACCGCTTGCTATTATTATCTGCGGCTGGCCTTTAGGTATATGTTTTATTAGTTTAGCTAGGTAGTCTAGGGGCCTTCCATAAATTACGTCCCCGTTTTTGTCACAGGTCATATTTGTGTGACGATGCCCCTTTTTTTTTGGGTTGGAAATTATCAAATATCTTCTCCCGCTCTGGGCGGAGCGGGGTGTGACGTGTCAGACTCTCACTAACTAAGACACCCGTGTTCCTTCAGTTGCCTGTATATGTTGCCAGAGGCCACGGTATCCCTTTCGGACTTTCCCGCGACCACCCTGACTCCCTGGGTGTCATATCATGCATATTTTGCAATTTTTAATAATACATTTTTACCTACAGTTTCGTTAAAGTTTGGAGATTTAATACTTTAGATATGTATGTACATGTGACGGCTTATGACTAGCCCCCCCACGCTTGTCACACTTTGTTGACCTCCTCCCTCCCCCTCAACGTGAGACGTAATTTACGGATGACCTAGCAATAGAATATTCAAGCTAGTCGGATCGTTATCTCTTGAACTCTGACCCTGAGGTTTTAGGGCAGCTATTGATATCGTTCAATCAATTATTGATTTTACGTACCTAACTAAAACCGAATTACTTAGGTACATAAGATTTTAAGTCGCTTTTCGAATTAGATTTTGTTCTCTTCAAAAAAATCTTGCTATCTTAGCAGGAGTTAGCAGTAGGTACTTATACATAGTTAGGCATTAGAGTAGATAGGTAGGTATATAGATTGAGAATGTGCAAAATTCTTGTCTTGATTACAGTCATACCTTTGTATCATTGTGATTTCTATTGTATCTGTGTATCCATTGTAAATTAATAACTTCTAAAACCAGTGACAAGACTATCTACTATTTCTTGGGACAGGATTGTTCAGAGCAATCAAACAAAATTATAGATTAGAATTATTTGATATAATTACCGAAAATTGCCGTCCAAACTTTTTTGTTTTCATAATATTTAATTGTCGTCATAATAAAAATTAGGAGTACATTTCAATTTGATTGTATACACAAACTAATGTGGACGTGCAGTGAAAAAGAAAAAATAATACTTATTGAAAGAGCTGCAGGCCACGACCTATAGCACGGCGCGACTGTGGCCTGACGAGGCCATATATTTTATGGCCTTGTAAATCGACTAGCTTAATGCTCCCCGTGTGAATGTCATCTTAAAATTAATTATTGCTTATATTCCTTCCAAGCCACACTTATTTATAACATCATGACTACCTTTTATTAAAAAAATATAACTAAATTGATGTGACAAAATCTTCTCTAGCGACCAAAACGAATTTTAATCACACTAAAGTACACTTAAAGCAATATTTTTAGATTAGGGACTGTTTATATTTGAGGCCATAACGCTGCCGGGCGATAGGCCATGGCCTGGGCGAGAATTGACTGCCATACAAGGCGCCATTAACTTGCTCTTATTACACGCCTTATGATTACAAAATTTACATAATTCTTTATTCTGCACCCACTTTGAGGCACTGTGAAAGCGGACCGAGGGAAGTCTAGAAAAAATATGAAGGAATTAGACCATAATTAGTTTACTGTGTTAGGCATAACATTTGACTCGAAATAATAAGACTCCATTTTCTGGCTCACTTTCTAAGCTCCCTAAGGCTATATTTTTTAAAGATTTCGTTGAGAATTCGGTGTTGCGAGTGATTCCACGAGCGTTTCAAGAATTAAATTCTATAAAAGCAGTATAAGGCGCGGGATACAGATGAGACGGGACACAGACTTTATACAAAATGTATTAACGCGATCAAAACGTCGCTTTTCCATCTGCAATAATATTGCCGCGTCTGCGTCCCGTCCTCGTCTCACGTCTCTTCTGTGTAGCCCGCGCCTTACATGCTAATCTGATTTTGACTTTTATAGCTTATAAGAAAGATTTGGACTTTCCCTCGGTACGTTTTCGCAGTGTGAATAGGAACGATATCCAAAAACATAATTTGCTATGTTGTCACGTAAATAAAAAATGAAACTAAATTGTTCTATACTTGTCATACAGGCTACTTACATACAAAATCAGATTCCTGATAAAAATGAATCAACTTCATTAAAGTAACCTTTGAAAGATTGGCAAAATAATGTCTCAACAATATCTCCCAAGTATAATCCTATCATTATAAACTTGACACAAACCTTATCGCTTGTGGCGACATCTAGTATTCAAAATCTGAATAATAGCAAAATATTATAATTCTTCTTGGATTCAATTTTATCCTTAATGACACTCTTAGTACCAATGTTGCAAGGATAAAAGATAAGAATACATTTTCAAAAATTCGTCCTGTTTTTCTGATTTTATTCCATTTTACAAGTCTTTCAAAAATTACTTTACTTTTGAACAGTCTTTTAACTCTTGAATGAAAAATTATGAAATTAATTATTCTTGTTATAAATAAGGTACAAGTTTTAAGTATTTAAAGCGTTGGAAAACGGACTTTATCCAGCCCAGTAGTCCATTTTCACAGTTGAAGCGAATATCAAACTATTACTTTTAACCGACTGCAAAGAGGAGGTTCTTGTATGTAGATAGAACGATTCTTAATTACGTCAACATCCAAAGAGTTAAAATACCGCTTACAATTTTAATTTAGCATGCATAGACCAATTGACCAATTTACACTTTGATATCCTCGAAAATAAACTAATTTTACAGATTCGGTATTGCTTATGCTGCGTGTTATGCGACCATAATAAAAATAGGGCGCGTCTTCACCTGTAAAAACAGTAAATTAACAGGTAAGTAAAAACTTTCCATATAAATTACGTTATCCAAAACAACACTACTGAAGTTATTTCAAAGCTAAAATCTCTTATTATGATAACATTTTGCTTCAGTAGTCATCCACTATCCACTGATAAGTGGCTTACTAAGAGCGAAAATCAGAATGTATCTTTGTTCATTTGATAAAACGACCGTTCTGGAGATGTTAGGATCAGCCGCACTGCGCGTTTTGCGTACTAACGCTTGAGTAACAGGACAGCCAGAACCAAGAATCTCATAGCGTTAATTTTTCGGATGAATACTCTGATGGCTTATTAAACCCTAGGTGGCTTTATTAGCGAACTAAGCCACCTATCATACTAGTCTTATTGCAGTCAAGTAATCCGTAAAATTAGTTTATTTTCTCCAAACGCATGCTATTCTCATATACAAATGATTTAATTAGTTACACAACCGTGATGCAATTCAAAAAAAAAAAACATACCAAAATGTTACAATTGTTCCTATTTACATAATCTGTATATCTAGGTGTTGCTAGAAATGAAAATTTAATTTTTATCCCAAGTGGGAAATTTCTTTGTAATAGTGGGCTATTTGTTTGTGTTATTTAATTTATATCTGGGGCTTAAACTTGGCAGTGTATGATTTTCGATTGTCACCGCCTAGCACTGCCATCCCTTTGAAAGGATACATATAATTCATAAGTTATACCAAATGGTATTATTATAAGATCTAGCATTTATTACCTAAGCCAAATGGGCTGACCAAGGTACACCTATATCTAGAAAATTACGTCTTCTCTTAAAGCGAGAGGGTAGTCGTTATTTCGTAATGGACTACAAGACTCTTAGACTATATGGAGTAAGCTATGATACAACTTGAATCACTGAAAATTTCAGTAATTAATTATCACTTCATAATGGCAAACTAAGTAATAGTTTACCTATACCTACTCCTTCAGTTTACGGGCGTGAATATATATACCTATATCGGTATATGAACTCATATTCAGTGCCCCCCTTCATATTGATTAAATAGTATCACCATGACAGCCCAAATTCATTGTAACAAATTGATTTCAATTTGAATCAATTAAATTTTCATTTTTAGCTCACGGATCTAACATCGGTGTTATTCTAATTAATGGCCTAACACCTAATTAGCCAAGGGAATATAGACTCTATGATATTCATAAAATAAAATTGAATTTCGTCAAAATGGCAAGTGATATTGGCTTCTTACTAAACACCAATGTCGCGGGACGGGGTGAAGTACCAGTATACTATGGCAACATTTTAAATAAAAAAATATTATAATGATTCACATTTGTTTATTCAGGGACCTTGGTATTTACCCGCGTTTTTATTAGAGGGTAGGTTTTACCCCAAGTCATAGGTAATTTCGCACAATGGATTCATGTAGCAACTACGGCCCTACACGGCTCAAATCAGCAAGACTCTGCTTCTACACTTCAAGTCCATATTTATAGTATTCGGGTGCTACAATCCCATTATTATGACAATATTTATGACAGCACCTGGTCAAACTACAAGACATTTAAAGCACTTACAATTTTACATTTGATTACCCCGCCCGCGCAAAACGCTTACGTTAATGTCGCCAGGATATTAAATGTGGAGTAATTTTATTGTTGCCCTGAGTACAAGCGGAATGAACTGTGTTTAGGCACTTTTATATGACATGTTAATTATACAAAGCTTGCTACTGATATAGGAATAATTAGACACCTCGATTATCACTTTAAAGTATGAAAGAATAAGCCTGGGCTTCACTTTTCAGGTATTTTTCAAGAAGAAAGAAGTAACTGACTTTAGAGTAAATTGGTGCACACACTACAACATCAATTCATACTCTTTTTAGGGTTTCGTAGTCAAATAGCAAAAACGGAACCCTTATAATTTCGTCAAGTCCGTCTGTGCAGTCATTTCACAGATGAAAATTGGGTTTTTGAGATATATCGGACCTTTTTCGGTTACAGTCGCAAAGATAACTTTGTTCATCATTGGATTTTTTTTTCGAGAAATACAAATTTATATGCGGCCAATAAAATTGACCTACTGTGCATGCGTAAATATTCATCCAAACTACGGAACCCTTTAATGTGATTGGTCCGACACGCACTTCCCCGTTTTATTAAGATACAGTAATCATATTTTTATTTTACAAGGCCAGGTTATCAGGAAAGCCAATCCTTATCAATTCAATATTCAATCTAAGTACTTACTCCTGACTCAGAGTTTAGATAGATTGAAATGTTTTGATAATGGGTGAACTTCCAAATAACAATTCTGTTAAACAAAACATACAGACGAATTGAGAACCTCCTCCTTTTTGAAGAAGTCGGTTAAAAAGCATGCATACTGAGCCCATGCTCTGTGACTGAGCCTAGTAGTATGTATCTATACATTTTACAAATTAAAGTCGGTTTTCGCGTCTGTCTGTGTGCGTGTTGTTCTTCTACTAAAGTGAGCGATGCATTTTGAGAAAAGAGAATTAATTCCCGAAGGTTAATTAATGCGTATAATAAGTACATTAAATACATAAATATCGATGTTTTGTCAAGTCGTAAACAATGCGAAGCAAGGGCGGGTCGCTAGTTCAAATTGTAATTATGACATTCATACTAAAATATTGTAAATTCTAAAGTAACTCTGTCTGTCTGTATGTGACCTTTTCACGCCTAAACCACCGAACGGATTGCGACAAAATTTGGCAAGGAGATAGATTGCATCCTGGGGAAGGACATAGGGCACTTTTTATCGACATACCACGCGGGCGAAGCCGCGGGCGGAAGCTAGTAATTAATAAATTGTATTCCAGTATGTATTATTGCTGAACATCCTTCATTCCACTTATAACACAGAGCTGTTATGGCAACTCAAAATGATCGTCGTGATACAAAATTGTCATGTTATTATTTTATAACAAGCCAAGGCTTTTGCAAGCAAACTCGCGACTCGACTCCCATTATGGTATATTTATGCAAGTAATTTTGATGTACCATGCAAATTGTTTATGTTCATAAGTCAATGATCTTGCTTGCAATAGATCTCAGCTTTCGAGTTTCGAGATCCTATTGTCTGCCAAATCATGAGGTAGTCATGTTGTCTGATCTATTTGTGCAATACAGGATCAAGCACCAATGTTACTACAATGAAAAATAACAGATCCTTGCCCACATTACTATTACGTTAAGAATTACAATACAAAAATTCATAGTATTCATAAGTTTATCAAGTAATAAGAACCATAAAATACTGATTATTTACTCAATATTAATGTTCCAGAAAAAAAATGATCTCTTTATCCTATATTTACAAAAAGGATTTTTACACAATCTATGGCTAAAGTGCAGTGTATAAAAATATTTGACGGAAGTAAATTTTCATAATTCGCGATCTGTAGTGTTGACTGGCAGACAGAAGGTAACATGGACTGTAAACTGGCTGCATCTACCTACCTAACGATTGAGCCTGACTCCAATAATGATAAATGAGTATTGACAATGATAAGCATTATCATTTAAATTCAGCACTTATTGCTTATCCTAAATGTACTTGGACTAAATTAATAGTACAATTACTAGCCGCAGAGCTGCCTTGCTGGAGACGGTCGGCCCGGCCAGTCGCTGATTCACATCCAACTATAGAATATTTACATCAGAATTTCACCGTTCTATGTGTGTTCAAATTACACTAGTAAGCGTTGGTACCGCCAAAACTAAACATTTCACCAAGAAGGCGAAATTTATTGCCTTTGATTACCATTTCACTTTTTACTTAATTTACAAGGCCAGCAGAGTCTCTAGTTACATGATTGTGTCACTGTGATGTATCGTAATAAATAAGTCCGCTTACACACTATAAAGTCTGAACGGAAGATAGTTCACAACCGATTACGGCGGTTCCTTATTGCCCTAAGGCGCGCTCGGCGCGACCTCTCGGATTATATGTCCCCATTTTGACTAATCCCAATCCTCTTGATGAACTCCTCTTGCAGCATCACAGTTTTGATCATGTTGGGGTGTGCACCGTAAGCAATAGTCTGGTCTGGGGTCGAGCAGTACTGCTGGGCACCATCTGTAAGCATCACTCCTTGTCCATTGCTCAATGAGGCAGTTGACTCGATAGAGTTCCAGTAAGTTTCACTAGGCGAGCTGCTGTTTACGCCAGGTGGGGGGGCCGCTGGAGCACCCGTATACCTGAAGTAGGGGTTCTTCAAATCTAAAGTGTTTGATGATGAGATGTTAGTGCCTTCTAGGTTGATCTCCATGGTAACATCATAACTCTGGCGTTTGTTTGCCAACAGTAACACACGGCCTGTGAGTGCCTGACCTTGTTTGGCAAAAATAGGTGTCTCTAAGAGGCATCGCACCTGGTACCAATGTGTGAGTGGCTCCGTAGGCGCAGTTGATAGCCATATATGCTGTGTAGCACCAGCAAACAGTACATCAAACCAGAATGCCAGACCATGACATGTACCTGACTGTGTGAGCTCAAATCTGAAGGGAATTTCAATTCTATGTAAGTCTGTCTCATGCGCATTCAAGAAGTCAACTACATGTCGTTCTGACCGCGCCATGCAGATACGAATATCAAATGTGTCTACAATAGGCTGTCTAAAGTACTCTTTCATAGCAGCTGTGCGCAATGCACTCAGGTCTACGCCATGGAAGCATGTTTGGTACCAGAAGTTGGCCTTATTGTACTGCTCCATAAACAAAGCATCATCAGTGAACGGTGCTATGTGTAGGTCTCCTCTCGTTGGGTACATGTTACCATTTGGTTTCAGCCACTTCTTCGCATGAAGATACGTTTCTAACATACGCTCATTGTACAACATATAGCCCATGGGCTCTGAAATGATCACATCTACACTCTCAGGGAGCTCGATTTCCTCGATCTTTCCCGCGACCACGGAGATGCGGTCTTGTAGTCCGTTTGCTCGCACTAACGCCTGCGCGTGGTGGGCCATGTTACTTGCTTCTACCGCGTACACTTTACGAGCACCCGCCTGAGCAGCGAAGAATGACAAAATACCTGAGCCCGCTCCCACATCCAACACCACTTTGTTCTTGAAGTCGTTGATGTTGGACAGTATGGCGCGCTGATACGTGCTCGTCCTCACGTAGTCTTGCATCATATTCTGCTGCTGACTCAGGTAACCGTAGAATTGGAAGTACTGCATCGCTGACGAGTCCTCCGTGCGCACCGTGAACACAGACGACGACCTGCCGGCCTTGCACTTCGTAACAAGCAGGTGGAAGGCCTGGCAGTCAGCGTCTGACGCGAACTTGAAGAATAGCGTTTCATTGTCAATCGTAAAGATGTACGATTGACCCGCGACGCGTGAACACTCACTCTGGCTGTGCACAGGGAACTCAAGCACCTCCTGTGCTAGCACCGGGTCCGCACGAATCACTTTTACACTCAACCCCTGCGGGTCGTAATCCACGTTTACGTTTGTTGGAAAATTGAAGCGCGCTGTGAGGGCACCTTCGCCACTCACCGTCGACACCGTCACCGCGCGAAACGTGTTCGCCATTTTATTGATGTGTACGCGGACTCGCGGCTAAAGTTGATATTGTCCACACGCGTTACGGCAAACAAAGAAAAATGTCGTTGAGAAGTTCAGGAGGCCGGCGTAAAATCGATCATTCACAAACTTCCTCCCTCTTTTGTCTATGGTTGGCAGCGTGCTGTTTTATTTTGACTTTTTTACGCGAACTGTAGCAACGCACAGATAAATCGGATACAGCCAGTTCCGAAGATATTCTAGTAATAGAATAGAAATGAAATGAAATTTCTATTATCCGTTTCTTTTGTCTAGTATCACTTTCTATTTATATTCATAGCATTTTTATTTATTACTCAAACTCTGAAGTGGGTGATAGACGTGCGTACTTAAAGTACGCGGTCTTACTCGGCTCGCCGCCGCCGTCGGTGACACACGTGAAGCTTGCTCAAAGCGAGCCGCGATGACAGACGGGCGAGTAAGCTCGCCGAGCCATAAGTACGCGTACTTGCTCGCACGTCTATCACCCCTTTAAGGCGTATGCGCAAATAATCCGAACAAATAAGCCTATCACTATTGGCGGGGAACGCGGTGACTACTAAAAAACCAAAAAACCGGCCAAGTCGCATGTCGAACCACGCACAATGAAGGGTTCCGTAGTTGGGATGAATTTATCCAACAAACTTAACATTGTAGTTGAAAAACTTGTTCTCCCCTAGATAATGTATGGGAGAACATGTTTTTGCAACTGCAAAGGAGACCATTCACGTTTCATACAACGTTGGGCCCAAAAACCAAAGTGTCCGGCCAGCGAAAAAAATGTGCTACCCAGGTCGGGGAAGTCTTCCTAATCATTTTTTACTATGGCGCCGAATCTCTAAGAACATTCCTTCAGCTATTTTTTAAAGTTGAAAAATCTAGTTACCTTGATGATATTTCGTGATTTCGTGTCTGGGAGGAACATTTTAGGTAAACGAAACAGTATATCACCTAAGACGGGGAACAGCACCCAAGCATTTTTGGATAACTTTTTTTTTTGTTCCTAGTTTTAGGTAAACGAAAAAAGCATTTCACGTAAGTGGGGGAAGTTGCAAATGGGAGGAACATTTTGGTGACGGAGTGTTTCGTTGTTCTTGTATCTTCGGTTCCGCTCGTCGAGCGACCCCATACGGATCTGCCACTTGACGAATGAAACTAGGCAGCCTCTTTCGCAAGGTGGTCTGCGCGTTCGGTGTCCTTCAGCCCTGCGTGAGCACAACGAAACATCTTTGCTCTGGGATAAGGCCACGCCCACGTTAGCACTCGCCTCCACCGCCAGAGCGTGGAGGGAACCTTGGTTTGCTGGATATGGAGTTTTCGCAAACGCCACCACACGCTCAACTTCCCTGCCGCAAGGGCTGGCTGGGGTACTCTTTGCCACATGCAGATATTAACTTAATGCTTGGTAGTTTTTGAGTTTGCTTCAATAACAACGTATTTTTTCCTACTTAGTCTATGTAGATGATATTTTATTTGACTCCGTCAATTGTTATTTATATAGCAGATAGTGGTATTCGAATTTGTGTGGGGTAGGTACACACGGCTACACATCAAGCTATACATTTCCAGCATAAGCTGACCTCCCATTGTACGGAAATCCTATACAATGCGAGATCAGCATAAACTGGAAATGTATAGCTTGATGTGTAGACGTGCTTACCACAACAAAAAAGTGGAAAATAAAGATTTTAACAAAAAAAAAACAACCGACTTCCGAATTTCGGAAGTCGGTGTCTTTGGTTTTCAATTTTCGTTTTTTACCGACTTCCGAAATTAAAGCTATTTTTCACTTTTTTTGTGTTTTTTTTGGAAGTCGCTTGTTTTTTTTTGTAAAAAGTTATCCTGCTATTATTTGTATTCTGGAATATTAGAATACATGATAAAAGCAGAAGAATAAAAAATTGGGTTAGCAGACAAAAATGTGAGCGTTAAAATTAAGAATTGTTACGAATTAAATTAGAATATAACAATCTGTTTACAGTCTACCTTGTTTTTTTACGAATTAACTACACTAAATTGTTTCCAAAATACTCAAAACAATAAAGCAAAGAATTCCAGTTAAAAGTATCAAATAGATAACAATTACACGTGTAGGTACACACGGCTACACATCAAGCTATACATTTCCAGTTTATGCTGATCTCGCATTGTATAGAATTTCCGTGCAATGCGAGGTCAGCTTATGCTGGAAATGTATAGCTTGATGTGTAGCCGTGGGTACATGCTTCAGATTCTTATGCTAACAACAAGCCTGCAACTATTACCTATTTTTAAATCATCATTCTGCCTAGGGCTGCGGTCCTGATCCTGAGTGTTCACCAAAGATGTTTCTGTTGCCGATATTCTGCGTTCTCCTTGGCTCATCTGTCGGATATATTGATAAGGGTGCGTAACAGTGTAACTTATATTTATTTAGAATATTCTTGATGATGATACGTCACTATTAGCGTCAGTATATGTTTTAATATCAGGACAATGTATGTAGCCAACCTGTGGAAGATACTCACATACATTCATCAACTTGAAAAGCGCTGATAATCTTCAAGCGGCTAAATCCATTTTATTGAATCATAGCTAAGAACACTCTCGATCAAGACACCTTTCAAACAAAAAAAAAAAAAAAAAATCGGTTCAGCCGTTTGGCAGCTACGATGGAACAGACAGACACACAGATACACACGTTAAACTTATAACACCCCTCTTTTTCCGTCGGGGGTCAAAAATAGTTTGACCCATAATTTAAATCTGTTTGGATCCTTGATTGGGTTAGGAAAGAAATGCAGGTCGACGCGTATACTCTGAACTGTTCCACAAATGTAATGTTCGTCATTTACCCTGTCTTGTACAAGACAAAAATTAACAATTCATTTAATACATTAATAATACATTGATTGTATTTTATAAATGCACCTACGAGCTTTTCTGCAGACACAACATCTTTTCATAGGCAAGGTCTTGCATGGTCGACAAAATTCAATTCACAAAGCAAAACAATAAGGTCCTAATTTTTCTCAGCCAGGGTTAGTCAAAGATAGCGGTAATATCGGAATCCAAGTAAAAGCCAGGGTCAATCGGGAATAGAGTGGGGCCAACGAAAGTCAGTCCTGAAAATACGCGAAATAAAAGAAAAAAACAAGACCTAATTCGTGTTGTAGTTGACAAGCGATAATTCGTGTTGATTATTGAAATTTAATTTCAATTAAATAGAATGTCAAAAATTAAAATTAAATTAATAAATGTAAATTATGTCGTATCTCTATGTATTTTACTGTGTGTATCTGTGTACATAAATAATAAAATAAATAAAATTTCAAGTACCAACACGTGTTATCGCACTATGTACAGAGATAAACAGTCTTGTTTTTTTAAATTTCGCGCGTGTTTTGCCAGACTCTAGGAAAAGCCGGGTCGTTGAAAATTATACAATCTCGAAAGCAAATAAAACGGATTGTGAGATGAATGAAAACAGCAGAAGAACGTCTACTACAAGGAACATAAACTCACCTACGGCGAGGTCTACTAGGTATAGTGTGTTTCATCAAATAGTCAGCAGGACAGCAGTAGTTAGCTACTGCTAACATAACTATGTTGGCTCTGCTGTTAAACGAGTGATAGACGTGCGAGTAAGTCGGCATACTTATGGCTCGGGAGCTTATTCGCCCGTGTGTCATGCTAAGTACGCGGACTTAAAAACCGCCGAGTAAGTTCGTCGGCGATCCAACAGGTTTGAAATTTTACTCGTCGCCCGCTTTGGCTCGTCGTCTGTCACCACCGCGAGCCGCGAGCTGCGTTGACAATGAGATTCCGAGAAAGCTTCACGTGTGTCACCGACGGCAAGACGAGTAAGGACGCGAACAAACCGCGTACTTTAAGTACGCACGTCTGTCACCGACGGCGAGCCGAGTAAGGTCGCGAACTTATAGACTGCGAACGCACGTCTATCACCCACTTTAAATTTTCAAAACTAACCTAGGTATATTAACGGACCTATCGGAATATCGGACTAGGTATATTTATATTCCTATTGGTTGTAGGACTATGTTATGAAACGCACTATACATACACAACGTTTCATTTTTAGACAAATGACTAATATTGTAACTACTTATTGTATTAAACTAACATAATTTATAAAAGTTATCTATTATTTTTTATTTTATTAAATGCATTTCATAAAAAAAAAAGTTTTTATTTTGCTATTTTAAAAGTTTTTACGTGTCTGTTATTAGACAATCTAAGAAATACTACTGGCTACGTGAAATGAAATAAACACATGACATGACAACGATGTTGTGATGTAGCCATACCAAAAAAAAAACCAGTAATACCAGTATAATATTTTTTTTTGTAGCACCCTCTAGTGTTCAGTGCAACGAAGTTTTTGAAGGTTCTATTCTGGTTCTGGTCTGATGTCACCATGAGTCTGCGTGTGTCTGGTGGCGCTGACGTGCGAGATTCTTTATTGAAATATTAAAAATATTACAGACCATCCTACCGAATAAATATTATAAGCCTAAAATAGTCTGGATGATGTAACGATATTTAAATCTGGAAACACCAACCTTGCCTTTAATAATAGAATTTGTAAAATTGTCTAGGGGAAGTCCGGAAAACGTAGTTTCAGGTAATTTTTGTTTCAGCGTTTTTGTGGTGTATTGACGCGTGGAATCATCTTACCTGTATCTAGATTTGGCGGTTAGCGAGACTATTATTTATGACAACGACGCGCGACTTTTGAAAATTATAAAGGTTGGTAAAAACGGTCGGATTTTAGCAAGGTTTTATCACTATAAGTTTTTCTAATATTAATGGGAATGATAGATAGAAATGATACATGAAAAAACTGTTAATACTCGAAATATTTATTGATAAAACTTATTGTTACACATTAAACAAAATATTATTGTAATTAAATAATTAAATACATGATATAATTAAACAAAATGATCACAGATGAAAATTTTAATTTCCTACGTCAATTTTATTCTAAAATAACGTTCAAGTTTTGACTTTCATTGGATATATAATTAAACACTAGTTTACGCACAAAATAAATAATTGTCTTTATCTTAAAACATTATAAAAGGGAGAATCGGTAACCTGATTCATGCAAGCTGCTAGGTTACACGAGGATGACCAAACTCGGAAATACAGCGTAAATATGCAAAAGAAAAATGTTGCATCTCTTCACTGACGTTAAGTGAGAGTAGCCATCATTTGCGGCATCATGGAGAGTAGTCCGGCCGTCAAGAGAATGCGTTCCTGTCACCTGGACAATTTATAGATGTAATAAGGATCAAATTCGCAAAACACTTACTGCCTTACTAATAAACGTTGTATAGCGCCTGTATATTTACACAACGGGTTTGTCTTCTTCTTTCAAAAGTCGAATTACTTTTTAAAGAAGAAGACAAAGCGTTGTGTAACTATACAGGCGCTATACAACGTTTATTAGTAAGGCGGTTAGTATGAAACTAACAGATGTCAAGAACGCATTTTCTCGACAGCCAGACTATAGTTGCTTTTATCAGGACAAAGGGCTTTTTACATTTATTTCAAGCAGCCAATGAGCACACCTGTGGGGTGGCGTTTTGTTGATGTGGTCTGCCTTTATTCAGGAGAACAAAATATTGAAATTGATCTTTTTACATCAAAATTCACTTACCCCCAAAAATCATGGTTTACAAAATATCATAAAACATTTTTTGGCTACATGTTTTGGGAAACATAATTGCTGGCAAAATTTGATGTTTCCTTGAATAATGAGGCTTTATTTATACAAATATTAAATTTGCTATTATTGTAACAATAGTTAATTGATTCAGGCGTGACTTTGCGGAAATCCATTATTAAATACAATAGACGTAGATCTAATTACTAAACTATTCCACTTACCTATTCCTAAAGAGACATAAAAAAACCGTGATAAGTAAGGTTGTCGAGCAGTATGGCTCACTCTGCGTCCGGCACTCGGCGTGGCAACAGGTCGTGTTCGGATTAGCGACAAGTCAATCGTCATCCTGAGGATGCCTCGTCGATTTCTTACAGGGTTTTTTATGGCTCTTGAGGAATAGGTTACTAAATATATCTACGTCTATTATATTTTATTATTGCAATAATATTAAACATGGAATTACTAATACATACAATTGCGCGATAATCAAAGTTGGCAACACAAAAATTACAATTTCAAACATTCTAAAACATTAGGTATGGTATCACTTTTATATTTACATAGCATTCTTAATAAATTCAGTTTCTTTTCATTCGTTTTTGATGATTCTAGTTCGTACAGTGTACAGAGATTGATGAGAAGGCTTTCGTTGAGGCCTCTTTCGGGGTCCGAGTTGATGGCTTTCTGTAGGACTGCAATGGCTTCCTTTAGGCGACCCATGTAGAGTAGGCAGACTGATAGGTTGTTTGCTACCTGTGGGGAAGATTTACAATATGCCAAATAAAAACCAATCAATCAATCGAACCGGAAAAAAACCGGTTTCCGGGTAATAATAGACTCGGCCCTATTACTGTCTTAAAGGGGTGATAGACGTGCGAGCAAGTACGCGTACTTTTGGCTCGCCAAGCTTACTCGCCCGTCTGTCATCGCCGCGAGCCAATTTGACAATCGAATTTTGAGCAAGCTCCACGTGTGTCACCGACGGCGAGCCGAGTAAGGTCGCGAACTTTAAGTACGCACGTCTATCACCCACTATATAGCGAAATGGGACAGGTAGGTATAGGTAGGTAGACCTCTGTCTTGCCATTCGGGATTACGACCGCGATTTTGATGTATTGATGTAATTAAAACATTATCGAACTTTTATTGTTTGAACACGAGGCTTTTGGCTAATTTTGTACATGTGTATTTTATGTCTTTTCTTTGTTGAATCTGCGTTTTGTTTGTGCAGAATAAACAATTTTTCTATTCTTTCTTTATATATGTTTGATTTAAAAAGTATATATCTCACCATAGAGAAAGAAAGGGAAACCTTTTAAAAGGTGGCAGGATGACTTGGTGAGGACAGCGGGAAAGACATGGCCCAGACAGGCAAGGAACAGAGCGAATTGGAAGGGGTTGAAGGAGGCCTTTGCCAAAGGGCACACAGAGACTCAGAACTGAGATAAAATGCTATGTTATACAACTGTAACTCTGAATAAGGGCTTTAAATAAATAAAAATAATATCTCACCATAATATTAGTAGGTTCTTGG
Organism: Lithophane semibrunnea; assembly: GCA_947363905.1. Classification (NCBI taxonomy): domain Eukaryota; kingdom Metazoa; phylum Arthropoda; class Insecta; order Lepidoptera; family Noctuidae; genus Lithophane; species Lithophane semibrunnea. The sequence continues at coordinate 2,957,460 of OX376208.1, forward strand.
TCAGCTGCTCTCGCGAAGTTATTGTAGGCCTCCTGGTACTTCCCATGTGCTATGTCTATCAGACCCAGGTCTACGTATTCACGGACGTCTGGCGTTGGGCATCTGGGGAATGAGATAACAGTATTAAGATTTTAGTACATAATAGATAGAATAGAATAGAATAGAATACTCTTTATTATGTACACCATAAAAAATACAGATACAAATGTAGAAATTTAACATAGGGTGACACAATGGGCGGTCTTATCGCTAAGAGCGATCTTTTACAGACAACCTTTGCTTTAGATTCGCATCATTAAGGAGCTCGAGGCTAAGTAATACCAGCCACACGGGTCGATCCATCAGGTTACTATGTATCTTTACATACCGAGTCGCCTCCGTGCCTCGAAATGCACGATTCGTGGATCTTTGACAGTCGTTACGTACGGGGCGTCAGAAGCCTGAAAGTCTGACAAACAGTCTAACCAAAGGGTATCGTATTACCCAGTTACTGGGCTGTGGAGGTCAGATAGGCAGTCGCTACATACAACGTGCCGCTACCATGACGACATTAATTTAACACACGTATCCGATTTCGCGTATTCGTTTTAGGAAAATATTTTAATTTCATTAAATGTTATTATTTATTGATTTATTTTCAATTTTCTAAATTACCATCCTGGAGCAACCTGTACTTAAAGAACTGTAGCGAAGAGTTCATTTGCCGGGGTCACGGATCATATGTAGGCGAATAAAAGGAAAGCCGCGCAATTTCCTAGAAATTATGCCGACAAAGGATCTTGACCGATGGAACGTAAGCCAGCTGGTAGGTACCTACATGAATGAATCTTTTACAAAGAGGGATCTCAATTTTGGTTATGTTTTTATTATTTAGTTTGTTTGAAAATTATTTTTTTTCAATTTACGAATTATTTTATTTTATTATAATTTTTATGGTTACTGGCCACTAGCCCTACCCGTGTGTTAAATTAATGTCGCCATTGTAGCGGCACGTTGTATAAAATACTGGTATTCAGCTGCATTCGGTTAGACTGGAAACCGACCGCAACGGCAAAAGGTTAGGCAGATTGATTTAAATAAATTAGCATCATTGCCTTGGCAAGACATCAAATGGAATATTATAACATCCCATGATGGACGTTAGTGGTGAATACAGGGATACCGCAGAGAATGCCTTAGGCATTAAGTCTGCCTTTTTTACCTTTTATGTTGCATTGAGTCAATAAATAAATAAAATACAATAGACTTAGAACCGAACGCCGATAACGTCGACGTCTGCGTCCGGCCCTCGGCAGGCAACACGTTGTGTTCGGGTTCGCGACAGGTCAATCGTCATCCTGAGGATGCCTCGTTGAGAGGTGAAACACGTGTCGATTTCTTACAGGGTTTCTTATGACTCTTGTGGAATAGTTAAGCGGAATAGGTTACTTTATATATCTACGTCTATTGTATTTTATAGTGGATTTCCATAAAGTCACGCCTGAATCAATTAACTATTATAAATAAATAAGTCACGGGGAAAGAAAACCATGCCCGCACATGTCCAGCTAACAGCCACAGCCTACACAACGCGCTGCAGATGTCACGTGGTCCTGCTGATGGTAACACTCACATATGATGCCTCGCCTCCCGAGCGATGTCTAGGCAGGACATGGCTGCCCGCACATGTCCGGCTAACAGCCACAGCCTACACAACGCGCTGCAGATGGCCCGACGTTGTCCAGCTGATGTTGCCTGCTGTTGTAATGTGAAGAGGACCCTGGCTGCTTGTCTGTAGTCCTGCAAAAAAAAAAAAAATTACAGTCTACTTTGATTTTGGAGTTTTTTTATCTACGGACCAATTCATTTCAAAATATTTTATTTTACACGATAAAAAGTAGCCTATGTCCTTCCCCGGGATGCCATCTATCCCCTTGCCAAATTTTATCGAAATCCGTTCAGTGGTTTAAGCGTGAAAAGGTAACAGACAGATAGCAAGACAGACTTTTTAGCGTCGAGAGTTGAAAATCCAACAGTGTGTTTTTTCGACGCGCTAGGATGCACTCTGTTGGATTCTCACCGTTCGGCTTAACAACGAGAGTTGCAAATCCAGTGCGCGATAAAATCCTTTTTTTTTTTTTTTTTTTATGTTAGCCTATACTGTCCCACTGCTGAGCAAAGGCCTCCCCCAAATCCTTCCAAACATCCTTTTCTAGGGCCACCTCGATCCAACCCTTGCGGTACGCGTCTAGATCGTCCCTCCATCTCTTCCTGGGCCAGCCTCGGCGGCGCCGTCCATCCTCAGGCACCCACCGTGTGGCGACTGTTGCCCAGCGGTCGCTATGCATGCGGCTGACATGACCCGCCCAATCCCATTTTGAAAATCCTTTACTCTTTTAAAATTAATTGGCTTTTACAATGTTTTCAAATGAACACAGAGCACTATATAATACTGCAAATGACAGTGTTAATAGGAGGTACTTAACAAAACAGACAATGGTAAACAAATGGAAGCATCTATGGAGGTTTATTTATAAGCGTTGCTTAAATTTAAGTGACATTCAAACGTCAAAAATGTTTGGTTAAACAAACGCTATGCTTGGAAACATGCTGGTCTTGCTCCATAGGAAGATTTAGAGTCTGGACAAAATCAAACTGGTTGCTTAATTTAGATGTATAATTTATTACTTGTATGTTATAGATTTTTACACTGTGATTCCTTGAACTCACACACTGACTTGTTAGTAATGTTAGAAATATTGTGATATTGTTTAGTTTTAAATGTTTATAAATATGTGAGCACCATGTATCTATAAATTAATTTATTTTTCATTGTTAGATTTTTAATTATTTTTACCTATTGTGGTACAGAAATCTTATTATAGGTGCATCATCTTCACATTTATATGTAATTGATGTATACACAATATTGTAAAACATTTTTAAAAGAGTAACGATGGAGTTTCACTTTCTTGCCCATTCTTCTCCATACGAAAACTACCTTTTGGAAGGGACAACTAGAATCAGTTCTATTTCTTTGTTTTGACGTTCAAAGTGCCTTATAAGCACCTATTTGAAATAAATTATTTGACTTTGCTAATCATAACTTAACTTTAAGCAACGTTTATAAATAAACTCCTATGTGTCTACAGTATAATGTGGTCAGCTTGTATGATGGAGCTGATTGCAAAAAACGATTTTTTTAACCCAACAGCGTCAATAGAAATATTATGGATTATGTTTGGTTATCTTAAACTTTCTGATTATTTCAAGATTATTAATTAGCAACTGAATGCATGACCGAGCGTAGCTAACAGGTATACATTTTATATGGAGATAGGCAAATAAAACCGATTCCGTCAGTCAAATCAGTACTAATTAAAGACTTGTTCAGTGATTTGAAATTTATTTTTATTTAATTTACTCTAACAATGATTAATTTTGGTTTATTTATATTAGTGTTTACATGTTTATTAATGGATTTGGTCTATAGTAAGTACTTTACATTTTAAAAACGAACATAATGTTGTATTCGGTACCTGTTTTTATTGTTAGTTGCGCCCCGCGGTTTCACTCGCATAAGTCTCGATCCCGTGGGAATATCGGGATAAAAGGTGTCCTATGTCCTTCTCCAGTTCATGGTCTACCCGTGTACCCATCCTCTCCTCTCTAGAGTAGGGAACGTCGCGCCGGCGTCGAACGGTCCGCGTATTGCATTTTATATTCATGATTACTTCGAAATTAAATGTCCGATTCGAATGAATTAAAAAGTATTTTGCTGCTACATAAATACCCTTGATGTTAAAACTATTTATTTGAATAAGAATTAATATTATGTTGATAAAACTCCTTCGCAAATAATGCATTAGTTTCGAACAAATTTGATTACCATAAAAAATGGTTATAGTGAGTCAATCTTAAAAGATAGACATTTAAGCTGTCGCGGACTTTTTTTTAGAACTTTTAAAGAGGAACAATTCCATCATACATGATACTTGCGTAACTTAAACCGGTTACGCAGCGCACGCAACAGAAGCTCTCAAAAAGGAATAATTTTTCCCGTTTTTGCAACATTTTTCATTTATGCTCCGCTCCTATTGGTCGTAGCGTGATGCCTCGATGAATGGACTATCCAACACAAAAAGATTAAGAGAAGATTTTTCAATTCCAACCAGTAGTTCCTGAGATTAGCGCGTTCAAACAAACAAACAAACAAACTCTTCAGCTTTATAATATTATAAGTATAGACTAGCTGCGCCCCACGGTTTCACTCGCATAAGTCTCGATCCCGTGGGAATATCGGGACAAAAGGTATCCTATGTCCTTCTCCAGTTCATGGTCTACCTATGTGCCAAATTTCATCCAAATCCGTTCAGCCGTTCACGCATGATGGCGTGACCAAGGGAAATAGGGATTCATTTTTATAAATATAGATAAATCAATGATTTTGTCGGTACATTGGCGTGTCTAACGTGTGGCAAAATGTATTTAATGTAAAAATAACTTATATTTTTTGTAAACTATACAAACAAGACAACTGCTATCTGTTGATATTTTTGTAAAGGGCGAAACTTTTTGGGGCTCTTTTGTATGTTTCGCTTTCAAAAAGTATAGATATTTGATACATTGATTAAGTAAACAATATACAATCAAATGGTACTTACTTGCCACGCCGGGCTCATTTATTTGGACCGCAAAATCTTAACTATATAATTATCTTTATCTTAACTTAACTTTATATTATATTATTTATTATTATTTTATCGTAAATATACACCGTGACATTTTAATCGTCTTACAAAGGAGGTCCACTCAATGTATCCGACATAAAATACCTCCAGACACGTTTTTTTTTTTTACCATTAATTAATATAATAGGTACAAAGAAAAATAAATATTGCATTAGAATTCTGAAACATCCTGTTATTAATGTTTACGTATCAAACGGTAGAACATACCTACGCAGCGCACGGGTCGAGTAGATCATTCCAATACCGAAAGCCAATCAAGCATAGTCCACGTGGACTGTCATCCAATGAGGAGCTCTAATGCTATCCTTTGAGTAGAGCCGCGCGTGTCACGCCCCGCCCCTTTCACTCGAAAAATAAGTGAAGGTCAATCTCGCTCGCATCGTCTCAGTTGCGGCCGAATACCGGAAGTGGAAGTGCGCGCGCGCTACCGAATATCAAACGTTGTTCGCGATCGTTACAGTGCAAGAAGTGAATAGTTCCTCATAATCATTGTGAAGTAGGTATTCACAATGATTATGAGGAACTATCGATACTCGAATATCGAGTACCTACAAATGGTGCGCCTGTACGCAGTGAGTGGTGACAATTTACGGGGAGCAAGGAGATTGTACGCTGCGCCAAATAATCTGAAAATGTTACGCAACCGAGGTGTGATCAACCCGCAAGTGCCAGGACTGCAATTTCAGTAACTACATATCTTTTGTTTGTTATTTGCTAGGTTAGTAGACATGAGTCAAATTTCTATCTTCAATAGGGTCGAACGAAGACAAATTGATCAGTTATTGAAATCGGCCGTATGTTTATAACTTTCTTTTTTATTAATCTGCACTTACTATGTACCTATACCCCATTTGAAATAAGATTAGATATTGAAACAAACCTTTATACAGTCCGTTCAACCGATTTTGACTTCTATTCCGTAGGCATAAGGATGGCATTAAAAGAAAAAAAGGTTACACATATTTTTGCAATAGGGGGAATGAACTCTGTTAAAGATGCCGCCGCTTCAGTCCGTGCCGCCTTTGGAACGCAATGCTCGGACCGCGCTCATAACAGGGTGTTTCAAACTACGTCATGCGTCTTACTATTGAATTATTTTTTATTTTTTTAATTACTCAAATGTTCATAAATACCGATCTTTTTTTTTATGAATGTGTAGTAGTCATTGGATACATGAAGTGGGCTGCGGATGAAAGACGATTAAAATGCCACGGTGTATATATCCTAATCCTAACTAATATTATAAATGTAAAAGTGAGTTTGTTTGTTACGCATTCACGCTAAAACGGCTGAACGGATTTAGATGAAATTTGGCACATGGGTAGACCATGACCTGGATATGGACATAGGCTACTTTTCATCCTAGATCACAGACCAAGTCGCGGGCAACAGCTGATATCTCATAATTTGGGATTCTATTAAGAGGTCGTACTGATTTTAATCTACTTTGGAATTCCTTACATATTATAAAATCCTCCGCCGCGTCTGTCTGTCTGTTAGCGATAAACTCAAAAAGTACTGCACCGATTTTCATGCTGTTTTCACCAATGGATAGAGTGGTTCTCGAGGAAGGTTTTAGTATATAATAACCGACATCCATGCGGACAAAGCCGCGAGCATCAGCTAGTTATGTATATTTAAAACTTTATTATGTATATTTTATTAAATTGCAGGTTCTCTAGAAAATAATCTAGATATATTTAAAAAGGAGTACGGCGATGGCTATGGAACTGAATGGATATATTTTCCGGATGCCTATGGAGATCTACATTATGTAAACCTTACAATGACGATAAAAAATGGAATGTTGCTGGGTCAACTTCCTTCAGACTCAGTTACAGACGAAATTGAATTTAGATTATATATTGGGTAAGTAAACGCCATCGCAGACCGGGACGGGATGGCAAAGGATTTTGCCGTCAGTCAGCGCACACACGCGCCCCGCAGTATGTCACGACGAGCGCCGGCGTCCTCGGCATGCTGTTGCCTACCGCAGTACGCCACGGCATCCCACCGCGGGAACACGTGGCGCGTCTTTCAATGCCGTGCAATGAAATCCCTTTCGATGCCATGGCATCATTTTAAAGCATAGCAATTTATGTCGTATTTCTATATCGATACGTTTGAATTTCCATTGGTAAAAATTTAAATCCCTTGCCATGCCGTCCTGGTCAGCGTAGGCCTTAAGACTTTCTCTTGGACATTACTGACATCAGTGAAAGATAACCATCGTGAGGAAACCTGGACTTATCTATTATATTCCGCCAGACCGTGCCGTAGGGCTTGTGGCTAAGTAACAACAGCCGCACGGGTCGATCGATCAGGTTAAGCTACGCTTGCCGCGGTTGGTCCGTGGATGGGTGACCATCTTTACATACTAAGACCCCTCCGTGCCTCGGAAAGCACGTTAAGCCGTCGGTCCCGCTGTCATTTGTAGATCGTTAACAGTCGTTACGGGTCGTCAGAAGCCCTAAAGTCTGACAACCAGTCCTACCAAAGGGGTATCGTGTTACGCAGTAACTGGGTTGTGCCTTTGTTCGCTAAAGGGCAAATTCTCAAAACGGCAAATTCTCGTATGGGCAAATTCTTATAATGGCAAATTCGCATATGGGCAAGAGTACAGTTAAAATGAAAGTCGTTTTGAAATAATGAAAATTATATATTCGTTATAAGCAGAGGCGGCTCGTGATATTTATTTGTGGGGGTTCACTAAAAAAGAAACGTAGAACTAGAGCTTACCATTTATTTTATTTGTAAAGAAAATCCATTCGGCGATCTTTTTGGCGAGCGAAGACATCTATCACTTTCTTGTGAAAATCAGTTATGGAATTAATTAAGCGTTTTTCAATGCTTATCATACAACAAGATACACTGTATTGTTCCATTTTTAACACAAATGTCGCGCACAAACTATTTTTAATAATTATTTAGAATAAACACTGCGAATCTACTGACAGCCGAGTTGAGCCGACTGTTTGTTTACATAAGATCGGCAACAGCGCAAAGGCATAGATCGCATTCCCGCGCGCGGCCACCTTGCGCCGTTTGGCAACGTCGCGCGTGAGCGGCGCTCCAAATTAGGCTAATTTCTCATACAAAATCTTTTGTTTCACGCGTCGGACTGTGTCGATATTTCTCTTTCGCACTCATTGAATACAGTGCTAGAAATCGTACTGAACTTTGTTTCATAGGAGCGCAATCGCTGGCGCTCCACACGTTACAACTTGACGCCCAATGTACGCGTAGGAAATGGTTTTCTAGTAAACTGCTATTGTATACATGGGCATAGTAGAAAGAATGTATGTATAGGATTATAATAAAGAAATATAGATTATGCTATTTTCGTGGGAGTGCACTGCACCAGCGCTCTTTATGACGAGCCGCCTCTGGTTATAAGCATTCTTCAACTTGACACTTGCACTTAAACTAATAACAACCGTTCTAAGCATTCTTTAACTGTAATTAAATTGTTAATTTGGTCGTTAATATTTTTTGTATTTTTAATTATTGCCGTCGAACTGCATTTCTTGTCGCTACAATGAATATTATTTTGTATGATTTTGGTTTCTTGTATAAATGCCTCTTTTTTAATAAGGTAATACAGAAAGAAATAAAGAAAATAAAGAAAGTTTCAGTGGTATTTTAGTATATAATCTTTTATGCCACCGTTCAACGGCGTTTGTGGTCCTGTGATCTTCTCCATAACTAAATACTTCAGTTGTGATAACATTTATCCATTGCATGATGAAATAATTTTTGAATTTTGCAAATATTTCTGTATCTGGAGCCGTCTCTTGAATGCATAAATAGCCTTCTGGTATAACATTTGGAGGTAGTAAAGCTAATTTTGTAATTAGTTTAGTAATATGACGTCCTTCACTTGAGTCTAGAAGACCAATTTTTTTACTTGTTCGCCAAATGGCCTGTTGATAATGGTAATACCACCCGCGTACTTCAACATTTGGGTACACAGTTCTTAACGCATTGATCGTTGCTAATTCGAAATCGCATTTATATTTCTGGATGTTCAGATGAAATTGATCTTTTAAAATTCGGGAGTAAAATGTAGATAAGTGGTACGAAATTTATGTTTGTATCGTTTTCCGCCATAACGTGCAAAGTGTATATTTGGTAAAACGGCTTTGGAGTTGATTTCTAAGTTCCATCTCCGTAAAATTTACTTTTCTCTCGTAAAATTGTTAGTGATAATGAGGTACCTATAAAGGTAATTTTTGAGGTTTCTTCTTTACAGTTCTATCTGTTCTCTTATCACGTTTACAACTTTTGTTTTAGGTGAGTTATACAGGAACGAACGGCTTTTTGGTAAGACAAAATAGTTTACCTACCTAAAACTTGTGTAGGGTACTGTATTGAACTTGCCCATATACGAATTTGCCATTATAAGAATTTGCCCATAAGAGAATTTGCCGTTTTGAGAATTTGCCCTTTAGCGAACAAAGGGGGTTGTGGAGGTCAGATAGGCAGTCGCTCCATGTAAAATACTGGTATTCAGCTCCGGTTAGACTGGAAGCCGACCCCAACATAGTTGGAAAAAGGCTAGTCAGATGATGAGTCCTCCAGACCGTAGTTCGGCCATAGCGGCCAATCAATACATTTCGGTTGCAATGGAATTTGAACTTTGTCATGTATGACATAGGTTTTGTGATCCTAAAACCTTGATAAATTATCTTAGATTCAAAATGTCAGCTAACTAAACTACCCTTTTCTGCATATAGGACCGACAATCCATATATTTTATTGGACCAACAAGGCCGAGCAGTTTACGAATCTGAACAAGACATTACAACATACATACTGCGTTCACACTGGCCACTAAAATTAATCACTCACGGTTGGCGCTCATCAGCTGATATAGAAAGCATATTAGATATAAAAAATGCTTATTTACAAGTTCAAAAAGTGAATGTCATAACGATTGATTGGAGTTCCACTGCGAGTTCTCTTTTATACCCTTGGGTAGCAAATGAGACAAAAAATATTGGAGATCGAATAGCGACGTTTTTGGATGCATTGAAGAATGAGTATAATGTGACGGGTGACCAGCTACATTTGATTGGACATAGTCTTGGAGCTCATGTCATGGGCATAGCGGCGTCTACAACTAACAGTAGTGTGTATAGAGTTACGGGTATGTATTTTTTTAAACCACTTACTTAAGGGGCCGGTGGAGCATCGATCGCGACTACGAATCGAGTGCTACAAATGTTGCGCTAGTGTGCCTGTCGGAGCGATACACACAGCTACCGTTAACTGTACGACCACGCACACATTTTCATTGACATGACATTTCATTGACGCGATAGCATGTATGTTACCTTTTTACACCTAAACCACTGAACGGATTTCGACAAAATTTAGGAAGCTAGTATTAAAAATGCGAAAATAAGTTTGTTTGTTGGTTACGCTTTCAAGCTAAAACGGCTGAACAGATTTAGATGAAATTTGGCACAGGGGTAGACTTTGACCTGGAGAAGGGAATAGGCTATTACATTTTATCCTGGATCGCAGACGAAGTCGCGATTAAACTGATATCTCAAGTAACTACAATATTTGCGGTCGTTGCCGCCGAAAAAAATCATTTTCATTTGATTTATAATTCGTCTGTATGTGTGTTTGTCACCTAACTCCTCCTAAACGGCAGGACTGATGTGGATGAAATTTTGTGTGTATTTGAGTGATGGCATGATCCCTGGATAGTTTGAAAGTACAATAAGTATAGGATTTTGTATAAACTATTGTTTGGACACGACAAAATCTGTTGGAGCAGCTATAATCCATACTAATATTATAAATTCGAAAGTAACTCTGTCTGTCCGTCTGTATGTTACCTTTTCACGCCTAAACCACTGAACGGATGTTTATACCTTTTTAGTCGTAGTTGGCTTTTGTGGACAGGATTATAATTATTCAATTTGTTACAGTTGTAATAGCAATCACGTCAATTGGTTTAAATAGGTTTTTATTTTTATTTTAATTTTATTATCATTAGTCTTTTAGATAGATTATTTTCTATTTTGTGAATGTGAGAACGTTGTAGGCTTATTGGACTGTAGAATGATTGAACATCTTCTATTTTTGTTAATTACTTGTTGAAAGGCCTTTTTTTTTTTTTTTTTTTTTGAGGGTGGGAAATCATCCAATGACTTCTCCCGCTCTGGGTGGAGCGGAAGGACGTGTCAGACTTTTACTGACTAAAACCCACCCGTGTTCCTTCAGTTGCCTGTTGCCAAGGCCCCGGTATCCCTTTCGGACTAACCCGCAACCCTGGCAGGCATCGGTCCTAGCGGACCCCGCCAATTGTGCTGACATCTCTTTGAGGCGCGCGTGGAACACGACGCGCCATCGACCCGGGCCTGGTCCTGATCAGACGGCGAGCTACCCATTGCTCGCCGTCCGCAAGCCCGCGACTTGTTGAAAGGCCTACATTGTCCCCCCATGCCTACCAACACTGTAATTTGAAAGTATTGTAAAAGCCAATTATTTTTAAAAGAGTAACCATGGAGTTTCTTGCCGGCTCTTCTCCATAGGAAACGACCAATTGGAACCGTGCACCTAGCTTCTGACGTTTCATAAGTGCCCATGTAGGTTTATGTGAAATAAAATATTTTGATTTTGATTTTGTTGGGTTTTAGTTTTTATTACTTTAATTTTTTTATCGACATACCGTGCGGGCGAAAGCTATTATAATTATAATAACAAAAACTTTTATATTTTACAGGTCTCGATCCCGCAAGACCTTTCTTCGAGTATCCTCCACAGGACTCGTTCCCGAAGATAGATTCTTCCGATGCTGAAATTGTTGACGTCATACACACGTGTGCAGGACTGTTGGGTTACCAAGGCGCAGTCGGAACTGTTGATTTTTTCCCTAATGGAGGAGGTCCGCCACAGCCGGGATGTGACAGCATTTTCAAGTTTATTGGTAAGTACCATGGGGTCTCAACTCGAACAAATTATAATTAGTCTTGAAAAAAAGTCATAGATGGCAGCATAAGTAACAATTTATGAAATTAACAATCACTAAAAAGCGTTATACGGCAAATTTTGGCTGAGGTATTATTAGTAAAAATCAAAACATCTTTGTTTAATGCTGATTTATGTATTTACACTCATAAATCTCGTATTTTCAACAAAAAACTTAAATTAAGCCGTTTACTTCAATTCGAACCCTTAGGGCTGATTTTACCAAAGTCAGATATCTTTTATCCGTGGAATAAAAATGGCGTCTGACAGTTTTTGTATGGAAAAACTGTCAAAAATTCAAAATTTATTAGCAGGATAAGACTTATACTCGGTATGTAAGTTTGGTGAAATTCGCCCTTAGAATGATAAAGTAACTATCTGTTAATCATTTTGTCGAGAGCTCTTTGCAATAGAATTCGTTTTACTCAAGTGATGACAGGGTCACTTTAAAATTGCGTTTAAGTCGTTTCATTACGGAAAATCAAACAACTTTTTTTTTAAATCTAGTACTTTACGTAGGAATATAAAAATTGAACACCTAGGAAGAAAAAACGTAAAAAAGGAAGAAAAACAGAGTCTTGCGTAGTATCTAGGCAAGACTCCTAGATGGCGTTGTGAAACTACAGTCTCTGGCAATTAGTGAGTCGCTGATGCTGCCATCTGTTAAAAAAATGGAGGATGAAAAATTGCCAGCTCAATTGCCAGACTTAGGGTGGTGTCATTTCTTTGTATGGGATTGGGTATCTGTACGTAGTATTATAATATCTGTGGTAAGTACACTCCTACCAACTTATCTGTGAAATGGCGAAAATTGGAACTACGGCCGTCATGTTCACATGTCACTGTCTACTACATTCAGTGCACAATAAAATTATTGTCATTATTAGAATGTAGATGAATTCATTCATTCTGATGTTAGAATGTAAGAATTCATTTGTATAATGAATCAATTAGCAACACTGAATCGACTGTGGCGTCCTCTTTCAGTTCACAGATAAGTTGGTAGGACTGTACGTTTTTATTAAGTAGCGAAGACGAAGTCGCGGGCAACAGTTATGTTGCCCGCGACTTCGTCTGCGCTCTAGAATGAAAATTCACCTATGTCCTTTTACAGGTCAAGATCTACCCCTGTGCCAAATTTCATCCAAATCCGTTCAGCCGTTTTAGCTTGAAAGCGTAACAAACAAAAAAACTCACTTTCGCATTTATAAATACACTAGCTGCGCCCCGCGATTTTGCTCGCGTAAGTCTCGATCCCGTGGGAATACCGGGATAAAAATTATTCTATGTCCTATTCCAGGTCATGGTCTACCCCTGTGCTAAATTTCATCGAAATCCGTTCAGCCGTTTTAGCGTGAAAGCGTAACAAACAAATAAACAAAAAACTCAGTTTCGCATTTATAATATTATTAGTTTAGTTAGAAGGATTATAGTTAGGACAGCCTATATACAGTATGCAAGGGTAAACACCGTTGTCACTCAAACCATGGGTAGTTGTCTTGAATATAAAATAAATGACCCAGTAACAACAACAAAAAATCCTTATTGTCATTAAAAGATTTTTAAAAGTAAATATCCGTCACTGTCCCGATACTCATGGATACGCGTTCGAGAGGCTGCGAAACAGCTGACGTCCGGTCATGTAACGTCCCGCGCGCCCCGCCAACCCCCGCCAACCGCCGGCCGCGGCCGGTCGTTGCCCTTGCGTGTAGGATGAAATATTCTTGTGGAAAAATGAAGATTTTCTTTAAAAATAAAAAGTTGTATTTTTCCATTGATTTTACGTTCTATAAATGAAACCAAACCACTGGTTTCAAGGATAACGGTGTTTACACTAACACCCTGTATATGTCCAGCAGTCTTTCGGCTGAAATATTGATGATTTTAAAGAAAATATTTAAAAATTCCTTTTTCCTTTTTTACAGAAACGTGCAGTCACAGCAGTTCTTTTCATTATTTCTTGGAGTCAATAAAAAATCCTACAACCTATCCAGCCTATGAGTGCGAATCTTGGGAAGATTTTTTAGAGCATCGATGTAATCATACTGGATATATGGGTGAAGGAGTAAATAAAGACATGACAGGGTCGTATTATTTAACAACTGAAGCTACGGAACCATTTACCATTTGGGAGTATGAGTAATAAAAACCACTGTTTAAGGGGGATGCGCTAGGGTAGCCCGCGAAATTCAAATTTTCTTACGTTTTTTTACAATTTGCAGGTCAGTGTCACTTTGTATGTTGATCTAAATATTATTTGCGGCCGTTATAAATATGGGTTTACAGAATTATAAACATAAGAATCAATCAATGAAAGTGCCAAATGTCATGAATTTAGAGAGTTGTATTTCTGATTCTAATGTTTAATATTTGTTACGGCCGCAAATAATATTTAGATCAACATATAACCTGACACTGACCTGCAAATTGCAAAAAACGTAAGAAAATTTGAATTTCACGGGCTACCTCGAAGCATCCACCTTAAGAAGTTTGAATGAAAAGTAAATAAAAAGCACTTTTAATCACTATTTTGGTGTTTGAATTTAGAACACACCAATATATTCGACCTCCATCTCAATGCTTTACAACCTCCTTGCGTAAAATACTCGATACAAACTCCGATTTGATTCCGATTCATCTATGGCCCTCGCTTTAAATCCGTCCTTTATTCACTAATTGCATAATATACTATTATAAGATACTCGTTTTGTTGTTTAAAAACATAAATTGATGCCATACCAATTTGTTTTAGATGTGTAACAACTTTCCTGCAATCTGTGGGAGTGATTTCGTGAAAAATCCCGAATCTCCCAATGAGCCCGCGCGGTGCTAGAGTTGGCCATCAGACGGTACCAACCCATTTTCCGAGAGATTGGTGCAACCAAGATGACCCAAGATGTCAGATGTAACACATCATATGCGACTACTGTAAGACTCGCAAGTTTTTTATACTGTGTTTCAGACACTTTAACTACGAACATAGACCTTATTAATGCGACATAAAGGTGAAAGTTACCAAAGTCGTGCCGTACCTTGGAACCGAAAAAAACCGAGTAATTCAGTACGTAGGCTACAATATGGGAGGTCTGAAAACCAGCCTTAACAAGGGGTATCCTGTGACGCAATAACTGGGTTGTGGAGGTCAGATAGGCAATCACTCTATTTAAAATACTGGTTCAGCTGCATCCCGTAAGCCCACACCAACATAGTTGGTAAAAGGCAAGCAGAGGACACATATATACATACATACATACATAAACTCACGCCATCTTCCCATAAGGGTAGGCAGAAACTGCAGTACGCCACCTGCTACGATTCTTACATACTCCTTTTGCCTCGTTTACGTTCATACATCAGGTCATACACGCGCCGGTTGCGAGTACTACGCACCTGACCTTACTGAAGAACATCACTAATAAGGTCACTATATGACCTCCAAGGGTGACCTCGCCTGGCGAAAATATGTTAAACTAGCTGCGCCCCGCGGTTTCACCCGCGTAAGTCACACTTACCCAATACAAACAGGTTAGTCAACGAGCAAGTTTATTAGTCTTACCAAAAACCAGAACCAATTATGGTAAAAACATGCTTACATTTGAAGGAGCACAGCTATACAATAAAATACCCTCACGCATAAGAAATCTACACTCATTCAATGAGGAGCTCGTGGCTAAGTAATAACAGCCGCTCGGGTCGATCCATCAGGTTAAGCTACGCTTGCCGGGGTTGGTCCGTGGATGGGTGACCATTTTCACATATCGAGACTCCTCCGTGACTCGGAAAGCACGTTAAGCCGTTGGTCCCGGCTGTCATTTGTGGATCTTTGACAGTCGTTACGAGTCGTCAGAAGCACGAAAGTCTGACAACCAGTCCAACCAAGGGGTATCGTATTACCCAGTTACTGGGTTGTGGAGGTCAGGCAGTCGCTCCATGTAAAAATACTGGTATTCAGCTGCATCCGGTTAGACTGGAAGCCGACCCCAACATAGTTGGGAAAAGGCTAGGCAGATTGATTGACTCATTCAATGCATTCAAAACCCAGCTTAGCCTGTATCTAATCGCAAACCGGACATTACTTGAAAAATTAATGCATTGAGTGGGTCAAGTTTCGAGTAGTTTTTAATCAGTTTGTGACGGATGTTGTCGAACCTAAATTAGTATTTAAGTAATAGTATTGATCTCAAGTAAGCGACATGTTATGTTTTTATTTAGAATAAAGTTTCTTTAAATCTAAGTCTCGATCCCGTGGGAATATCAGGATAAAAAGTATCCTATGTGTTAATCCAGGTTATAAACTATCTGTTTGCCAAATTTCATCCATTCAGTAGTTTTTACGTGAAAGAGTGACAAACATCCATCCATCCATCCATACTTCCAAACTTTCGCGTTTATAATATTAAGATAGATTTTTATCGCTTACCTTCATAGCTATAGCACAATTGACTAGAGAATGCATCACTCTCGTCTCTCTGCCCATCCATAGACGAATAGATTCTGCTTTGTCCTGCTCCGCTATGGTGGCTGTGCCATCTTCTGATTTACCCTCGCGAAGGTTTGATAGCATCTGAAAAGAGTATAGAGGTTGGTTGGTCGTGTTCCAATTCTCAAATCTTGAAACTCAATTTCTTTTAACATAATCAGCCCATAATGTTCCTTCTGATGGTGGTTCCTGAGCGTTTGCGAACAGGTTTGATTGTCAGTACATTAACCATTGTTATATGGTTAATGTAATGACAAACAAACAAATGACTTACAGGCATTTTAATCAATTTTTTAATTTAATTTTATGATTTTATTCAAGATTTTAATTTAATTTTAATTTTATGCAGCAGTGCAGCAGCAGAGCAGTGGTGGCCCAGTGGTAACGGCCGCGACTTACGAGTTGTAGGTCGTAGGTTCGAACCCCGACAGGCGCTTTACTTTGTGTAAATAATTTCATCACCACTGCTCTCAAAACGGTGAAGGAAAACATCGTGAGGAAACCGGCATGTCTTAGAACCAAAAATTCGAAGACATGTGACATCTACCAACCCGCACTGGGCCCGCGTGGTGGATTACTGCCCACTCCCTCTCATAGAGAGGAGGCCTGTGTCCCAGCAGTGGGAACATTATAGGCTGATTATATATGTATGTTAATTTTATGATTTTAATCTTATTTCAATTTTAAATTCTTAATTTTTTTTTGATTATCTTATTAATTAAGTATGTTTGTGTTTTTATTTATTATGAAATTTTAAATGTTTTATGATCTTTTATGGATCGAAATACATGATATTTGATTTGATTTGATGGGACACAGGCCTCCTCTCTGTGAGAGGGCTGTTTCGCAAAAAATATCGATATTTTTTCTACAAGGCAAGTTGTCAGATATTCACGAGGGTAAAATGCGGACAAAAGTTAGACTCGAATATTCATTCACAAGCATACAATCTTTAAACATTTAAGGGTTTATTTCGAAATTTATGGTGAAACAGTCGCTAATCATTACTTAACTTTAAGCAACGTTTATATAAAAACCCCTTAAAATGAAGACAAGATTTTTAAAAAGTAAACAGCTCCAAACATTCTACATAATGTTATACCTTACCGTTCGTATAGTGTCTAGAATAGCATACAGCCTGTCGATAGCATCATCGGGTTTACCGACGTGGGCCGGTAGCTCTGCGACTAATAGTCGGAGAGAGAACGGGACTAGGCTGCCCGTACGATTCTCGTAAGTGTCAGGGTAGAACTGAAAAAAATAAATGGAATGAGTTCAGCATTTAATATATTATAATATTATACAACATCATTTTTTGTTTAAGCTAAACCCGAAAATATCCGATAATATAATATGATATCGCGAAAAAAAAATTAGCTGTTCCCTACATTTTGTGAAAAAAAAATGATTGAATTAAATATTAGATTGCCTTGTAGAAGAATAAAGTCGAACAAGTTATTTGGTATACAGGCAGATAACTTGCAACAATTTTAAACAATTTTTTGAGTGTTTTCAGCAGTCAATAATCCTTTTACGTCAGTCTCCTAAGCCATAAGCTCAAATAGTTAAATTACACACACAATCTTAACGAATTTTTGCAGTGTAGCGGCAAATGAATATATTTTGCCTGTATACCAAATGGCTTGTTCGACTGTACACACAAACATATACAAAAACTTTACTCTCCCCTTCTTCTCATGGGGGTAGGCAGAAACTGCAGAACGCCACCTGCTACGATCCTTACATACTCCTTTTGCCTCGTTTACGTTCATACATCTGGTCCTCAGACCAACAAAAAAAGGAAGACGTAGCACTACGAACATCAAAAGTGAAGCCACCTTTTTATCTATGTGTGTGTAAAAGGGTTGTCATTTGTTAAAGTTTTTCCCTATAATTTGGGGAATAATATTGTATGGGTAGGATAATATTGTACGAGTAAGATATTGTTGAGTATGGTATTATAACTCAATTGTTAAGAAGGACTTCCATTCCGAAACAAAAACAAAACAATTTTTACATCGCTATGTCGTATACCTATTATCCATTTAATTTTAGATCCAGTATTACTTGGAAATCTAAAATATAAATACATATAAAAAGAAAACAGGAATATAATTACTCGAATAAGAAATCATAATTTAAATCGGTTTAATCGAATAGGAAAATTTGAAATCACATTATGGCAACCCTCACACGTTATGTCACTGCTTTCATTCAATCATTCGTTGAGGTTTTTTGTTCCAAGTAACCTAAAATTCATAGTTAATTAAATTAAAAAACGATGTTATTTTAAGTACGTACAAGTGAAAAGTGATTCCGTAAGACTTTTTATGTGATTTGCTATTGTTTTTACAAGTTTTTACTATACAGGAAGGCATAATTCTATTTTTTTTTATTAATGTTAACTAGACGACGACTCGTGATGTACTAGGAGCGATGAGCATGGTTTTAGTGTAAGTGTGTGCGTGGGCCTGTGTGTTTACTTGCAGGAGCATGGTTTTGTGGCTTCACTTTTGATGTACGGTGCGCTCCGTCTTCCTTTTTTTGTTGGGTGAGATCTGGTTATACACGCGCCGGTTGCGAGTACTACGCACCTGACCTTTCTGATGAATATCACCAATAAGGTCACTATATGACCTCCTAGGGCGTCCCCTCCCTGCGTATTTTACGATGGCTATACAGAATAGTGGACGGCCCGCCGGCCGCTCACTGCCCGCAAGCCGTCACATATAAAATAGACTTTAATACATTTGATTTAAAATCCTTACTTGAATGACAAGTTATTTGTCAAAATGAGCTGTTATAATGAGCGATGTCCTTAAAAGTGCGATTTTGAACGCGTACGGAACGAGAACATAAATTCTGTTACCATGTCCAGCACAATACAAAAACAATTATTTTAATTATTATCCTAACTTAATATTACAAAGGCAAAAGTGACTTTGTTTGTTCGTTACACTTTCACGCTAAAACGGATGAACGGATTTGGATGAAATTTGGCACAGGGATAGACTATGACTTGGAAAGAGACATTGAATACTTTTTATCCCGATACTCCCACGGGATCGAGACTTACTCGGGTGAAATCGCGGGGCGCACTTAGTTGAATTATAAAAATATCAACCTACCTCATAAAACATATCGGGCTTGTTAAAGTCTCCAAAGGGTTCAGCCTCCTTCATCAATGGGTCATTGAGTTTGATCCTCAACATGACAGCAAACCTGGTCAGCCACAGCTGTAGGGAGCGCGGCGTATGCTTCGTGGGACGATGCATGCGGCCTACACCTGGGGGACAGAGTGACAGATGAGTTTGTGGTTGCAAAAAACCGACTTAAAAAAAAACACTAAAAAGTGAAAAATAACTTAATTTCGGAAGTTGCTTTTCAATTTTCGTCGGCTTTTTTATTTTGTAAAAAGTTTTTATTTTTCACTTTTTAGTTGTGTAACCTACCCCACACAAATTCGAATACCACTACCTGCTATGTAAAAAACAGTGACGGAGTCACTTAAGATGTCGTCGATACATATTAAGTGGAAAAAATACGTAGTATTGAAGCTAACTCAAAAACTACGCAAGCAAAGTTAGGCGGAGTAATCGCGTAACAAATATACAAAAAAAAAAACGAATAAGGGCGAATTGAGAACCTCCTGCTTTTTGAAGAAGTCGGTTAAAAAGGATCAAACACATTTCACAAATATTTGTGGAGATGATCTGCAATGTATCCTAACTACTATTATAAATGCGAAAGTGAGTTTGTTTGTTGTTACGCTTTAACGCTAAAACGGCTGAACGGATTTAGATGAAATTTGGCACATGGGTAGACCATGTCCTGGAATAGGACATAGGATAAATTTTATCCCGATATTCCCACGGGACCGAAACTTACACGGGTGAAACCGCGGGGCGCAGCTAGTAAAATAATAATAAGAAGAGCAGTTAGTAGTGGCCCAGAGGTAACGGCCGCGACTTACAAGTGTAGGTCGTGGGTCCGTACCCAGACAGGCGCTTTACTTCGAGTAAATTATTTCATCATCCCTTCTCTCGAAACAGTGAAGGAAAACATCATGAGAAAACCGGCATATCCTAGAACCAAAAATTCGAAAACATGTGTCATCGACAAACCCTCACTGGGTCCGCGTGGTGGATTACAGCCTACTCCTTCTCGAAGAGAGGAGGCCTGTGTCCCAGCTGTGGGAACATTGTAGGCTGATTATGGTACTGCTAACCTTGTCCCGCGGCACTGATCAGCACGTGTGTAAGGTTGACAGCTGCGCGCAGGTATCCAGTGCGCAGTAGCTCCCGCAGTCCTGCCTCGTCGCGACTCACGTGTTCAGCTCGCACCACGCCTCGGCTGCCCGCTGAGCTCACTCCGAGATACTTCACAGCTACTTCTTGAAGGGCATCTGCCTGGGAAGTAATTTTAAATTAATCTATGAAGCAATTTTGAGGTATTCTGTACATGGGCAAAGTGGATAACTTAGGGTATTAGGCACAAAAATTGAGGTAAGGCAAGTTATTTCTTTACTAAAGTTAAGAACTTTTTCTGAGACAAGTCCTGGGTGGGTATCCTGTATTTGCTAATTATTATAACCACATTTATCAGATGCACCAAAATAATAACTGTCCAATTTCGATCGGGATTTTCATCGGTCGGTCCAATTTTACGGGTCGATCCATCAAGTTAAACTATGCTTGCCTAGGTTCGTTCGTGGATGGGTGACCATCTTTACATACCGAGACTCCTCCGTGCCTCGAAAAGCACGTTAAGCCATTAGTGCCGGCAGTCAAAGTCTGACAACCAGTCTTACTAAGGGGTATCGTATTACCCAGTTCCTGGATTGTGGAGGTCAGATAGGCAGTCGCTCCATGTAAAATACTGGTATTCAGCTGCATTCGGTTAGACTGGAAGCCGACCCCAACATATTTGGGAAAAGGCTAGGCAGATGATGATATACTATTTTAAACATTACAGTGATTGGTGCAGATCATTTTTGATTGTCTGTATTGTAAATAATAGGGGGAACTTACCAGTTCTTCTTCAAGCACTAGGCCAGGCATTGTGAGGACTTCTCTCTCAGGAAAGAATGAACCTTTGGGTGAGGATTGAGCCTGTGGGCAGAAAACATCAGCTAAAATAATTATTAATTTATTTTATAGTCTTCAGGAGAGGCCATTTTCGAAAGGTAGGGGACAATGATTAAATATAAGTATTATAGTGTTACATATTGTAAATAAACATTTTAATATACTTTTATTATAATTATGAAAAAAATAATTATGAAAAAGTGAAAAATAAAGACTTGTTTAGAAATTATAACTGCAGGTTACACAGTACCATTTTTAAAACTATAACAATATATTCCATAAACAATACAATATGTACCGTATTGGCACAAAAAAAACAACACTCCATACTTAATATTATAAATTCGAAAGTAACTCTGTCTGTCTGTATGTTACCTTTTCATGGCTATACCACTCAATAGATTTCGAAATAAATTGACAAGGAGATAGATTGCATCCCGGGGAAGGCATAGGCTACTTTTCATCGACATACCACGCGGGCGAAGCCGGGGGCGGAAGCTATTTGTTTGTTTTTATGTACAAAATATATATTTTTTTAAACTTACGACTTACCTTCATGAGTGTCTTCTTAGCTTCATCATTTGGTAACCACGCATCTCTCCTTCTATCAGCCTCTTTATCTACAGGCTGATTCTACAATCAAAAATATAAAAATTAAACTTTCAGTGACCTCTTCCTTCGTTCAATACCAGAACAATGTAAGAAACATTATTTTTTAGGGTTCTGTTGTACTCGAAGAAAGGGTGCCGAATGAATCCCTATTACTAAGCTTCCGCTGTCTGTCCATCTGTCTGTCAGCAGGCTTTGTCTCATGAACCATAATAGGTAAATTGTTGAAATTTTCACAGATTGTGTATTTCTATTGCTGTTTTAACAAAAAATAATAAAATTTTCAAAAAGTTAATAATCTAGTGGGTCCCCATAAACTTGACTGTGTTTTAGTTTCATCACCTTGTTACTCTTAGAGAACATTAACATTTTATTTCATGTAAAAGTAAAAGTCATAGCATAACTCGTCATAAAAATAGTAAATTATCTTACTTACTTTAATACTCAACCCGTCCATAGCTTCAGTGAGTATAGTCGGGTTGGCTATTCCACTTTTGGCCGGCATTATTTGTGGTTCAGGGCCAATAGTGTCAAAAAACGTCGATGGATCAGGTAAACTCGTTGCTGGTACCGCAGCGGACCCACTAACAGTAGGCAAAACATTTGTAAAAGTCATTTCCTCTGTCATCTTTTGTTGTGTAAATGAAGCAGTCATATTTTGAGGAAAAACGCTGCCTGATGATGTTTGGTTACCTAAATAACACAAAGTATCTCTTTATTTTATAAAGTAATCCTAAATTAATCAGTTTTAATAGAAAAATATTTAATAAACACAAGTAAAACGCTACCTTCCGGTTCGCCTAAATAAATGCTTTGTATCATGTCTGACGGCGATGTCCCGATTTCGTCGAAAAACTGGGAGGCGGGAGGAACTTCCTTATCACCGAAGTATTGACTCAGCGACGGTTTATTATCCATTTTTTCTGTTTATAATTCACCTTTATCACTAAAATTCCTCGCAGATAACAAATGACGTTGACATTTAACTTTATTTTTAAAACGTCATTAATTTTTCAAAGTCGGAGTAGAAGTCTTTTCGAAAATAAATAACGTTGGTCATTGTGTAGTAGTGAACGCATCATTTTTTAGTGTTGCTATAACTATGTTTTCCCTAAAATACAGTAAGTAAATAGAACCATGGTGACCGTGTATCGCTGAAAAGTTTGTGGCTTGTGCCACGAGAGGATTATTTATTGAAAGGAGTGTATTAAAATTGACGAATAACTCAAAATCTGAAGTCTGAGAAGTTAAGGAATCGGAGACCTTT
This sequence comes from Lithophane semibrunnea, assembly GCA_947363905.1. Lineage (NCBI taxonomy): Eukaryota > Metazoa > Arthropoda > Insecta > Lepidoptera > Noctuidae > Lithophane > Lithophane semibrunnea. The sequence goes on from OX376208.1 coordinate 2,980,617, forward strand.
GATTTTCAATTGGTATTTGAATCTATGTTCAATGAAAATAAAGTATTTATGATGTATTTTGCTACAGTTTTTGTAAAGACTGTGTGATCACTAATATTATTAAATTAATCTACACTACACCCCAATGTATCATGCTAATAAGGTGAGCTACTACGTTTTTAAATGACAACCCTAAAACTAAACAAGTTGTCAAAATTGACAAGTCGAAATCGCTTACGATAATCTCGCACAGAAGAAAATTAAATAATTTCCTTTGAAAATCTTATCAGTGGCCCCGTTTCTCCTCAGTCAATAGCACAGGTGCGTTGTGAAATGTTACATTGTCAATTTACACGTTGAACAGTCCGTATGGAGCAAATAAATCATCCATTTTTGTACATTTGGTCCAATGTTAGTAGTTGTAGGTACTCTAATTTATCGTAGTTTTTTATCAAACCGGTACTTTATCTGTTTGTGTTTTGTAGGCACAAATGACGAACCAGGCGTCCCCCGTGGAGGAGCAGGAGAAACTCCTGGATGAGGCCCTGAACATAGTCAAAGTGCAGGTTTGATTTCAAATTGTTATCTAATTGCTCAACAATTTATGGGCGGTACGCGTTTTCCGTTTTTTTACACGTTGATCTAACTTGCCGAGAGTAGTATTTTTTATTAGAATAAAAACTTTTTATTGTTATTATAAATCAGGACTTTTTATGCAAAGTAACACAAGTTTAAAGTGAGATAAGAAAACTTTAAGGACTGTCTTTTGTCATTGAAAATGAACTTTTGCACTCATGGTTTTAAAGTAAACTTTTCTATGAAACTATCATCTATCTACCAATGTATAAAATATTGATGTAGTCTAAAATATACACAATATAGTGAATAATATGTAAATATCTAATATCAGAAACTATTTTGCCTAAACTCGCCCCTACAGAAGTGGTCCTGTCCAAAAGTTCATACCAAAAAGTTTTACCCAAAGACAATTTCCAGGATACTTTTCAATTTTTTTTTCCCGAATACCCAAATTGGGAGGATAGTGAATATTTAAAAACAAAAAATAGCAAACTCAGTTTCAATCAGTAATCATCAAGTCAGCTTTTATTATTGTTTATGTCTAAGGCTTATGTACGTGGCAAAATTGCAATTTTGTTTTTTTTGTAATTTTGTTTTCCTGTGTTATTAATCTTAACTTTAAGTAATATTTTGCTATAATTTCTTAATTCTTTAGTTTTTTAGAAATAGAATACATTTATTTGTTTGTACAAAGTTGTTATGTGAATTATGTATTATGATGACTAATCTGCCGTTTCTGGCATGCAAATATAGTTAGTAAAATTATGGGTCATTTTTACATTAAAATAAAATTATTAATCATTAGAATTAGAATATTAAAAATAATTTAAATAAATTGTACAATAGTTGTAAATTCGAGTAAAACATTTGCTTAAAAGAAAGTTAAATAATTTACATTTAAATCTTCTGAGGCTGAGAATTTTCAACACTACTATACTACTGCCACACACACCCGTATATCAAACCTGGCCTGTTTGTTTCAGTTCTTTTGCAGCGCGAAACTCTATCTATATAAATCATAACCCTCCTTTTTGCTTCGCCGTAGTCGGGTAATAATCAAAGCATTCAACCTATTTCACCAGGTTCAAAAGATAAAAATAAAACTTTTGTTGCAGGCATTCCAAATGAAAAGATGTCTGGACAAATCAAAGCTGATGGATGCTTTAAAGCATGCGTCTACTATGCTTGGGGAGCTCAGGACTTCTCTGCTGTCACCCAAGAGCTATTACGAGCTTTGTATCCTTTTTATTTATTTTTCTTAAGGCAATAAATCTAACTTCTAACTAATATTATAATTGTTACTCTTTCACGTAAAAACTACTGAATGGATTTGGATGAAATTTGGCAAACAGATAGTTTATAACCTGGATTAACACATACGATACTTTTTATCTCGATATTCCCACGGGATCGAGACTTACGCGGGTGAAACCGCGGGGCGCAGCTAGTGAAGTAATAAAAAGAACTTCATTTATTACACTTCTTTGACCTTGACTTTGTTTTTTAGGGTTCCGTACCCAAAGGGTAAAACGGGACCCTATTACTAAGGCTCCGCTGTCTGTCTGTCTGTCTGTCACCAGGCTGTATCTCATGAACCGTGATAGCTAGACAGTTGACATTTTCACAGATGATGTATATCTGTTGCCGCTATAACACCAAATACTAAAAACCAGAATAAAATAAATATTTAAGGAGGCTCCCAAACAACAAATGTGATTTTTTTGCTCGTTTTTGCTCTATTTTGAAAACGATAACAGGTAGACGCTTGAAATATTCACAAAATATTTAGTTACATATTCACTTTAAAAATAAATAATTAAATTAAAATAAAATAATAATTTAAGGGGGGCCCCATACAAAAAAGGTGATTTTTTTGCCGTTTTTATAGATAATGGTACGGAACCCTTCGGGCGCGAGTCCGACTCGCACTTGGCCGGTTTTCACTTACGACCCACTGGGTCCCGGAATTTACATTTAAAAACCACGTGGTGCGAGCGCGCTCCCCCGACACGGGGAGTGCTACGTGCTTTTGCCACGGTAACTATACATTGCGTGTGAGGTAATAAAACAAAGCAGGTTTATTGGATTCTCATAGCGTTCCTGAAATAATTTCATGTACGTCTTAGTATGATATACTGAATTCATACTATCAATCTCTTCTGCAGCTAAAGTTATAGGCCTGAATAAATACTAAAGATTATCACATACAGTTGACAGTTTGTTTTCAAACATAATTAATGTATATGTATGGTAACTAAGTAGCAATATCTATGTGTATATCCACTTCTGTGACAGTCTATTGAGTAAATGTAACACAAACCATATAGAAATCATAATAAAATATGATACCCATGCCAATATTATATTTCTGATTACATTACATTTCTAATGCTGGTATACAGGGCCGGATTTACAAGTTTGGAGGCCCTGAGGCAACCAAGTAGTGGAGGCCCCGAAAATTGTATGGAACAGACGACAAAAAAATTAATTTAATTCGGTTTTTGTTATCAAAGTAGATCAAATGTATCATTTTTAAGAACATACAACCCAGGACACGAAAAGAAAATTAAGAAAGGTTCGTTGTGAATGTGAAGTTTTTTTTAATCTAAAAACAAAAAACAAATTGTGGAGGCCCCTGTTTTGTGGAGGCCCAGGGCCATGGCCCCTGTTGCCCCACCTTAAATCCGGCCCTGCTGATATGGGGATATTACTTATGAATTGTTATGTAGACTTTATATTTTGTCTTGAATTCATTGTAATCTTGTCTTGATTCTAATCAATCTGCCTAGCTTTTTTCAACTATGTTGGGGTCGGCTTCCAGTCTAAGAGGATGCAGCTGAATACCATTATTATACATGGAGCGACTGCCTATCTGACCTCCACAACCCAGTTACTGGGTAATACGATAACCCTTGGTAAGACTGGTCGTCAGACTTTCGGGCTTCAGACGACTCGTAACAACTATCAAAGATCCACGTTTGACAGCCGGGACTAACGGCTTAACGTGCTTTCCGAGGCACGGAGGAGTCTCGGTATGTAAAGATGGTCACCTATCCACGGACCAACCCCGCCAAGCATAGGTTAACCTGATAAATCGACCGGTGCGGCTGTTATTACTTAGCCACGAGCTCCATACAATCTCACAAATACCTCTTTATATTATAGAACTAGCTGACCCGACAGACGTTGTCCTGTCTTAATTTTCTAATTTTCCGCGCAATTTTCTTATTTTTTTCTTTCATAAGAACCTTCTCCTGACAATAACAAACACAACAGAAAAAGAATTAGCGAAATCGGTCTAGCCGTTCACGCGTGATAGCGTGACCAAGGGAAATAGGGATTCATTTAGATTATAGATTTCTCCAACTCCATTTTTATCTAAGGTAAACGTTCCTATCCTTAACTCCATCACAGACATGGCCATTACAGACGAGCTCCGTCATTTAGAGCTGTATCTCCTCGAAGAGTTTCAGAAGGGTCGCAAAGTAGCAGACTTGTATGAGCTGGTGCAGTATGCGGGGAACATAGTGCCGCGGCTGTACCTACTGATCACTGTAGGGCTGGTTTATATCAAGACTAACTCGAATTTGAGGAGGGATCTGCTGAAGGTAAGAAGACAAAAATTGTTTTCTATGATGGAGTATTGTGGTCCTCATAAATTTATTCGTTTCATGCGAAAGTGAGTTTGTTTGTTTGTTATGCTTTCACACTAGAACGGCTAAACAGATTTGGATGAAATTTGGCACAGGGGTAGACCATGACCTGGGAAAGGACGTAGCATATGTTTTATCCCGATATTCCCACGGGATCGTGACTTATGCGGGTGAAACCGCGGGGCACAGCTAGTCCTTACATATTCTTTAAAAAAATATATATATATGTAAAATTAAAAAAAATATATTTATTTAATTTCCCTATGTAAAATTTCTAATTTATGTCTGTAATTTTTATAGTGTACATAATAAAGAGTATACTATCTATCTATCTATAAAACAATATAGTATATCTATATAGTATACAACGTGCCGCTACCATGACGACATTAATTTAACACACGTATCCGATTTCGCGTATTCGTTTTAGGAAAATATTTTAATTTCATTAAATGTTATTATTTATTGATTTATTTTCAATTTTCTAAATTACCATCCTGGAGCAACCTGTACTTAAAGAACTGTAGCGAAGAGTTCATTTGCCGAGGTCACGGATCATATGTAGGCGAATAAAAGGAAAGCCGCGCAATTTCCTAGAAATTATGCCGACAAAGGATCTTGACCGATGGAAGTAAGCCAGCTCGTAGGTACCTACATGAATGAATCTTTTACAAAGAGTGATCTCAATTTTGGTTATGTTTTTATTATCTAGATTGTTTGAAAATTATTTTTTTTCAATTTACGAATTATTATAATGTTTATGGTTACTGGCCACTAGCCCTACCCGTGTGTTAAATTAATGTCGCCATTGTAGCGGCACGTTGTATAGTTCGCGATAAACTCAAAAACTACTGTACCGATTTTCATGCTGTTTTCACCAATGGATAGAGTGGTTCTCGAGGAAGGTTTTACTATACATATTATAATAAGCGACATCCACACGGGCGAAGCTGCTGGCATCGGCTATTAATATTATAAATGTGAAAACGAGTTAGTTTATTATGCTTTCACGCAGTGGCGGATTTACAAATTTTCAAGGTATAGGCTGTAAAGTTTTTGCCGCCCTTGCCTCTACAATTGTCATGTCCTAGATTATTTTTATAATCCAACAATTTCGTTGAAATTGCACGTAAAATAATTTTTGGGTATATTTTTGAGCTAAGCAAAGCTCAATCATGTGCGATTAACAAGGCATGCTACTTACACAATAATGTACATTTGGTAAACGTGAATAAATAATCCTTATTGCGTTTACAAACAGTTAAAAATAATCAACTCAGTCAATTAAAAAAGTTCGTTACATTACAATACCTTTTTGCGCGATTTTTTGTCGGCAAAATCATCGATGATATCGTCGTATATGAGCAAACTATATAAGGTAGCAACAAAAAGTTCGCTCCCCAAATTTTCCGCCCCAAAAATCTACCGCCCTAGGCTCAAGCCTACTCAGCCTGCTGGTAAATCCGCCACTGCTTTCACGCTAAAATGGCTGAACGGATTTGCATGAAATTAGACACATGGGTAGACCATGACCTGGAAAAGGACATAGAATACTTTATACCGATATTCCAACGGGATCGTGGCTTATGCGGGTGAAACCGCGGGGCGCAGCTAGTAATTAGAAAATACTTAGGGCATTTAATTACTTCGCCGTACTTGCATTTTTTTTTTTTGTAAAATAAAGCAAGTAATAAATAGTACAGATGTTTCAGTCCGGAAAATCATTTAAATAAAAAGCGACTCAAGCTACGATACAATAAAGTGCAATTCAGGTCGCACAGCGCTAATTACTTAAAGTTCTATTTACCTAGAAGTTGCCACTCTTTCTCTATCGCGTAACTCTTAAATCTTTTGACTAAGTTACACTTACTGAATTGGCCCGACAAGACGAGCCCGCCGCGTTCTTGTAGCTTCATACCTAAAATGCGGAGTGCGCCTTCTGTACTATTCTGGGTCGTCCTACTGTTTGTCATTTATCAGAGGCAGAACCAAGTTTTCATTGAGCTGATAATGCAAGTCGATGCGGCTTATTATACGCTTTACATTCTCCTTTATTACCTATCAAAGTATGTCTTTCAGGACTTAGTAGAGATGTGCCGAGGAGTCCAGCATCCTCTCCGAGGTCTGTTCCTGAGGAACTACCTCTTGCAGTGCACCAGGAATGTCCTGCCCGACACCTCGGAGGCGCAGAACGAAAATGAAGGCGTTGTGAGTATGAGATTGAAGCATCTGTCTGTACTATATTCTGTATCAATCTATTTTAATAGAAATCTAAACAAACGCATAACAAACGGGTCCTTAAGCTCATTCAACATACACAAGGCGGGTCGGGCGCGTGTCGGGACGGCAGTACAGTGGGCTTGTATAAATTGTAATTCCTTGTAAAGCGTGCGCGGCTCCCGCTCGCGACCCGCTCTGCGCCCGACACGCACACGTGTTTCGTGTGATGACATCCATATAATACGAGGAATTACAATATATACCGCCGTACTCCCGTCCCGACCCGCGCCCGACACGCCTTTCGTGTGTTTTGAGCTAAACCGAAGACAGTCAATAGAATTGCAGTGACATGTACAAAATAAATAATTTCGAAAGAAGTTTTTTCGTCTTTCAATACATTTTTTAATTGACATCTGATAACTGCTTGTAATTAAATTGTTGTTATATAAACTTTGACGTCATACAATACAGTTTCTAAACGATTTAATAAAAGTTTTTTATAGTGGTCATTAGGTTCGTTATCAAAAATGTTTTGGAATAAGAGCAATACATTTTTAGGGTTCCGTACCCAAAGGGTAAAACGGGACCCTATTACTAAGACTCCGCTGTCTGTCTGTCCGTCTGTCACCAGCCTTTATCTCATTAACCGTGATAGTTAACAGTTGAAATTTTCACAGATGATGTATTTCTGTTGCCGTTATAACAAAAAATACTAAAAAACAATAAAATAACTTTTTAAGGGGGCTCCCAAACAACAAACGTGATTTTTTGCCGTTTTTATAGATAATGGTACGGAACCCTTCGTGCGCGAGTCCGACTCGCACTTGGCCGGATTTTTTTACCCTTTATAAATTTACTGAACTATATCGTTTCATGTACGATTTTCTGTACGAAGTTGCACAGAAAATCGGTAACCTATGCAACATTACGGTAAGAAAGGAAGACATAAGTTATATAGCGCGTATACCTACTCGTATCCCCAATGCTGATAAGCCGATTGTGGTTGCTTTCAACAGTCGCTATACCAAGGAGGAGTTTGTAGCCTCGTCGCGTAAAAGTAAACAGCTCAACTTATCCAACTTGGGATTTTCTACGTCTGCAAACTTCTACGTCAACGACCACTTGACTCCGACTAATAAGTCACTTTTAAGCAAGGCAAGAGCCCTTGCAAAAGAAAATAATTTCAAGTACATTTGGGTGAAACACTGCAAGATCATGGCAAAAAGATCGGACACTGCACCTACATTTTTTATAAAGTGCGACAAAGATCTTTTAAAAATCACAAATCACCAGCAATAATTATCTCATATCTATTAACAAAACATGTAAACAGTTTGAGAACCATATCCAAGTTTAAATTACCTCCTAATTTGCACTTATGTTTTACGTACCGTATGAGTCACAACAGATTAGTCGAACAACAAGTTGAGCGTTATTATTTACTGCAGCGTGCGCTATTACCACTCGCTTGCGCGTACTTGTACCGCGACGTACGGGTCACTCTTGCTTGCGCCCGCGTCAGCGCGGGCTCAAGCCACTTATTTGTTGAACGCATTTTGATATCTACCTTTCTTTTTAAATACCATTGTGTAGTTCGTGCCGAAGTTTACTCAATTCTACTTAATTTGCGCGTATCGTTTTTTGTGCTCGCTCTGATTTGTGGCTGTGGTGTTGCACTTAATTATTGTTGCTTGGGATTTTTGTTTAAGCTGTTTATTCATTTCATCCACCATGGGGCGCATGCTATCAATCTATTTATCGCGTCTAACTTACTAATCTTTATATCAGAATTTTATAGTTTTTATTATCCCATCTATATAAATGGCCTTATTTAACATTTATTACCAGAATGCGCGGGGTTTACGAACGAAAACGCATACTTTCAAACGTAATGTACTTCTGAACTCTTACGATGTTATTGCTGTAACAGAAACCTGGTTGCTAGATAGTATTAGCGACAATGAACTTTTTGGCAGTGAGTACTTAGTTTGGCGTAGGGACAGGGATTACAGTAAAACAAAACAAACCATGGGTGGCGGTGTGATGCTGGCAGTGCGACGTGAACTGTCAGCTGAAGTGTGTTCGGACTGGTCATCATCAGCTGAAGATCTTTGGGTTGCGATTAGTTACAAAAAAAAGGACCGCACTATACACAAATTTAATATTTGCATTCTTTACCTTTGTAAGGAAAATCTGGGGAACTCGTACGAGACGCAGTTGCGTAATTTTACTAATAGTCTTTCACTTATTATAAACACAAACCCTGATGACACTTTTGTAGTACTAGGTGATTTCAACATGCCCAATATTGAGTGGTCAAGTGTCGGCACCGGCTTGAAACCCTCTGGTATAGCAGGCGAATCCCAAACATATTTTTTTGATATTCTTTCTGAGTGTAACTTAATTCAGTATAATAATTGTTGTAACAAATCAAAGGGAAGAATATTGGACTTAGTGTTATCTAATATTGATTTATGTATTAGCGCTTGTGTGCACCCTCTTGTTCCTGAAGATGATCATCATAAATCTCTCGATATCGTACTTAATTACCACCTCGAGTTACCGCTAAAACCTGATCCCAGGATGAAATGGTATTATGAGTCTGGGGACTACGATAATATTAATAAATTGTTGAATGAATGTGTATGGGAAGACCACTTGCTTGGCAACTCATTAGACGATGCGGTTAATATTTTTTATAACTACCTTGAGAAGATAATTAATGAGTACATACCCCACAAAATTATTTACCCTTCAAATTACCCGCCATGGTATAACTCAAGTTTAAAAAAAATACTTAAGGAAAAATACAAATATCTACGTAAATACCGTATCTACGGCAACACATCTGATATCGACACTTTTGTACTACTTCGCGCTAGAGCCAAAGCTGTTGAGGAAGAATGTTACAAATCTTACATTGCCAAAACTGAAGATTCTATTTTAAAAAACCCAAAAATGTTCTGGTCCTTCATAAAAGCGAACAAAAAGGGCACTAACACTCTCCCCTCCACTATGCTATTTGAAGGTCGATGCTACAATACAAGTGTAGAAATTAGTGATGCTTTCGCAGCGTACTTCCAATCGAACTTCCTTCCTACTTCAGACCGACTTTCGAGTACCCCAAGACCAACAAATGCCGGTACTGACTCTGCACTAAACATAGGTGAGATTGAAATTAATCCAATCCACCTGCTTAGGCTCTTAGAATCCTTAGATCTCAATAAAGGTGCGGGTCCTGACAGCATACCTCCATTATTTATAGTCAAATGTGCCAAAGGACTAGTTAAGCCATTAACGATTATTTTTACGCGTTCTGTTAAGGAGGGAATTGTTCCTAGTATATGGAAGTACGCGTACATAACACCAGTACACAAAAGTGGGAATAAGGGTGATATTAATAATTACAGACCCATATCCAAATTATGCCTGTTTGGTAAAATACTTGAACGTATCATCTACACGCAAGTTTACAGCACTTTTTCTACGGCCTTCATTCCTGAACAGCATGGCTTTCTTAAAAACCGATCGACCACTACTAACCTACTGTCTTTTGTCGACTTCACCACATCCTGTATGGACGATGGCGGTCAGGTAGACTGTATTTTTACAGACTACAGTAAATGTTTCGACCGTATTGATCATAATATACTTTTACAGAAGATTCTTTGTGCAGGTATTCATGGTAACTTATACCGGTGGATAACATCTTACATAAAAAATCGTTCCCAGGCTGTAGTAATCAACGGTGCTGTATCAAAGCGGCATGTAGTCCCTTCAGGAGTTCCCCAGGGATCGCTTCTTGGGCCCTTATTATTTAATATTTTCATAAATGACATTCACGCATGCTTTCAGAATTCATTATTTTTACTTTACGCAGACGATATGAAAATCTTCAAACATATAAACAATGTCGAAGATTGCGACTCGTTGCAACAAGATCTCGAACGACTAGAAAACTATTGTGAACTGAATAATCTGGAACTCAATGTATCTAAATGTTACACGATTACATTCACTCGCAAAGCCAGCAGCATATCCCACACATACACTTTAAAGTATGCCCACCTAAAACGAGTGGATTTGATACGAGATTTAGGTGTGATACACGACTCCAAACTTACCTACGAGAAGCACATAGATCACATAGTTAATAAAGCTAACAAAGCTATGGGGTTTTTAAAAAGATCTTGCTCCCAGTTCAGGGATGTCAAAATTATTAAAATATTGTACTGTTCCTTCGTCCGTAGCTCACTTGAATATTGTTCGCAAGTTTGGAATCCCATGTATGCTGTTCATATCTCAAGATTGGAATCTGTCCAGCGAAACTTTACAAGATACCTACAGTATAAGTGTAACACCCGCGATCATAATTACGAGTCGAGATGCAGAAGGTACCATTTACTTCCACTTAGGGAGAGAAGGAGTACATCAGATATCTCCTTCCTCGTTAAGTTAGCGCAATCATTCATCGACGCCCCGCAACTTCTCTCTAAGGTTAATTTACGCGCCCCTACCAGATCTGCTAGAATACCCTTTCTTTTTCTTAACGTCTCCCGCTGTTGCACAAATTACAGACAGAATTCGTTCTTTATAAGATGCGCTAAGTCCTACAATAAATTGGTTGACTTTTCTGAATTTGACTTATTCACTACTAAGCCGCATGTATTCATTCGAATACTTACTAAACATTGGTTCGAATTGGTTCAATAACTGTATTATTGACGACTTTATGACGAGGTATTATTGTGATTGTATGTTTTGTTTATAGTACATACCACCTTTATAATTATAATTTTTTTTTTCTCTAACAGGCTTGCTCTTCATAGTAAATTTAAATGCGAAAACATGTAATTGGTTACTAGTTGGTTAATTTGATGTTTTTGTTAGTTGTTAATACTGTTTGTTTTCCTGTTACAATAAAATAAAATAAAATAAAAATGTTAGATGTTCATATTCAGGTTAAAGACGCTATCGACTTCGTTCTGATGAACTTCGCCGAAATGAACAAGCTGTGGGTCAGGATGCAGCATCAGGGACACTCCAGGTAATAAGAAAATTTTAAAATACACCATTCTTTTGTTTTTCTGAGTCTATATTTTCAAATAGTTCCTTGATTCAGGCGTGACTTTGCGGAAATTCATTATAAAATACAATAGACTTCGATATATTCAAAAAGTGTATTAGTGTGTAGTAATTGTAAGCCTTATTTGAATAAATGATTTTTGATATAATGGGTGTAAAAGTTACTTAACGAAACCGAAAATCACTTATTCCCGTCACTGGACCATACTTGAGAATTTGGTCATTGTACTCAACTTTTTCTATGGGACCAACGCCGAAACACCGAAAAAAAAATCTGCTGTTTCATACATTTGTGTTCACTTTAAATCGACAAAATGCATGGACCAGCTGATTTTTTTTTCGCGCTTTCAAGTTTGGTCCCATAGAAAAAGTTATTCAAAATGTTGAGGAAAATGACCCCTTTTCGGGTATAACATAAACAATAGTATATTATGCAATTAGTGAATAAAGGATGGATTTAAAGCGAGGGCCATAGGTGAATCACGAGCAAGTGAAGGATTCTAACGACTGAATCACGACCGTAGGGAGTGATTCATGATGATTGAATCACGACCGTAGGGAGTGATTCAAGTGTTAGAATCCTGAACGACGCGAGCGATTCATGGCCCTCGATATAAATCCGTTTTATTCAAGAGTTGCATACTATACTTTATACCATGACTACGAGAAAAAGAACATGCAACTTCGAGTATGTTGTTATGTCAATTTTATGCCTTGTTTTTATAGAACCTACACCGTAGCATAGAATACATACTCCATAAGGTCGATGACTTCTTTTTCTTCGACAACTCATTATTATAAGTTAGGAAAACAGACTCTGAAAATGTGGTCAGCTTGATTTTCATTTTTCCATTTACTCAAACAAACAAACAAACTCACACTCAAACTCATCGTAGGCTTTGATGTAAATCAGCCGTGATTTGTTGGTTAGCAAGCTTTCTACTATATAGGCCGCCCTCTCTTTCATAAACTCAGGTGTTAACACATCTTCATCACTTGAAAACATTTTCAATCGATTTATTATTAAGTAACCCTAAACTTTTTGTTCGTACAACTTACAATATTTAAAATAGCGCCCATTTACTAATGACAGCAAAGAACACAAAACAGTTTTAATTCTAATGCTAAACTCCTGTTCGAAAATCAAATCAAATAGGAGTTTGTATATCATTGAGATGGAGTTCGAACAAATTGGTGTTCTAAATTCAAACACCAAAACAGTGATTAAAAGTGCTTTTTATTCACTGTTTTCAGTGAATAAAATAAGGTTTTTAGAGGGGGCATGGTATAAAAAATAATTTTGTATATGTATTGTTGTTTTCTCCTCAACAGAGACAAGGAACGTCGCGAGCGCGAGCGCTCCGAACTGCGCATCCTAGTAGGAACAAACCTCGTCCGTCTGTCACAACTGGAGTCTGTGACTGTCGAAGACTACGGGCGCCTGGTGCTGCCCGGCATACTGGAGCAGGTCGTCAGCTGCAGGGACGCCATTGCGCAGGAGTATCTTATGGAGTGTATCATACAGGTTAGAGTTACCCCCTTTAAGGCTGTACCTTACCTCAGATTTTATTTCGCTCGCACCATACTACTAGAGCGAAACGGAGTGGGGCGCTAGCGGCTCTCGAGCCTCGAAAAGTTTAGGTAATTGCTTTTTACGGTGAAAATAATGGTAATAAAAAAACATAAGACCTGCTTTATAGGTAGTTCAGATATTATGCAAAGTTTCATGACCTAATTTGAAGTATTTTTTGAATACCAGCGATTTATAGTTCTGTTTAGAGGTAACTTTGTTTTTTTTTTCTATAGAGAAAATTTGATGCAATCGTGTTTTCGCCAAACCTAGGACCTAGCATCAATCCTCAACTTTAACAAAATTAATGCTGCAGTATTTTCGGCATAACGGAGGATCATGCTAAGCAATTTGAGGTAGGGTACGCCATTAAGGGCATTTATATTCCATGAGGGTAGTTACCCTACATGAAGATGTTACCAGCCATGGTGGTAGTAACCCCTCCAAGATCTCCAACACGTTATTATAACCCAGATAACTATTCAAGGTCAAAGTAAATTATCTAGCAAAACTCGGCAGACGTGATGGCTATTAATATTTAAACGTGATAAAATAAAACAAAAAGATGGATTTTTTTTTGGGGTCTGCCACTGCTATGTTAGTTACTTGAAATAATAGGTCTTTATGTATGAAATTGCCGTTCTGCAGTACTGGCCATTTCAAATCAAAATAATGTTTGTTTGGCTAAGAATTCTAATTTCAAATTAATTTTATTTTAAAAACAAGAAGTCATTTGTGACTAGTGATTAGTGATTTTCATCGCATTTCAATCTTTTTCGTCATCATGGATACGTTAAAAATTCGAGTAATTATGGAATATGAGTACCGTCGTGGCAGCAACGCGGCACAAGCGGCACGCAACATCAACGACGTTTACGGAGCTAACACTACAAACCAACGCACCACCTGTTATTGGTTTGCTCGCTTCCGTTCTGGAAATTTCGACCTGAAAAATGAACCTCGCGGTCGTCCGAAGACTTTGGTCGACAATGACGAATTAAAGGCGACTGTGGAAGCTGATGATACACAATCTACGGGTGAGTTAGCAGCAGCTTTCGACGTTAGCGTCAAAACAATATTGGTCCATTTGTGTCAAATTGGCAAGGTAAAAAAGCTTGACAAATGGGTGCCCCACGAACTCGATGATCGCCAGCGCGAAGTACGCGTCGAGGCGTGCCTTGCACTGCTCAACAGACACACAAATGAAGGAATTTTACCGCATTGTTACCTGCGATGAAAAATGGATTCTGTTTGATAACCGCAAGCGCTCAGCAAGTTGGTTGGATCCTGGTTCAGTACCTAAACAATGCTCTAAACGAAAACTTACCCCTAGAAAAGTGATGGTCACTGTTTGGTGGTCTAGCGCCGGTGTGATTCATCACAGCTTCTTACCAAACGGGGTGAGCATTACTGCAGATGTGTACTATGAAGAACTGAACACAATGATGGAGAAGCTGGCACATTTCCAACCAGCATTGGTCAATCGCTCGTCTCCGCTGCTCCTGCACGACAACGCGCGACCTCATAATGCACAGCAGACGGTCTCTAAGTTGCAAGAACTGGGGTTGGAAGCTCTCCGTCATCCGCGCTACTCACCAGACCTTGCGCCTACAGACTACTACTTTTTCCAGAATTTGGATAACTTCTTGGCGGGAAAAAAATTCAATACCCGAGAGGCAGTACAAAATGCCCTTGAAGAATTTGTTGCCTCCCGTCCAGCTGATTTCTTTAAGAAGGGCATCAATAAACTGCCACTGCGTTGGCAAAGATGCATTGATTGCATGGGTGATACTTCGATTAATACAAATAAAAAATACATGAAAAAAATTCGTTTAAATTTTTTCATACAAAACGGCAATTTCATAGGTAAAGACCTAATCTGTTTATATACAGGGTGAAATTAAATTCACGGGCACCTTCTTAAGGGGTCATTGTACTCATCATTATGAACAACTTTCACTACAGGATAAAGCTAGAAATCGCGAAAAAAAAATCAGCTGTTCCCTACATTTTTACGAACTATGCAAACATAAACGTAGGGAACAGCTGAATTTTTAGAGAAAACATATTTTCATTTTTTTTAATTTTATTTTTTTAATTTATTTATTCCAAAATCTGTATTCACAATAACATACCTAATACTTCATAACTAATACTTCAAGTAAATTAAACTAGAAGAGGTTGTTAACCCAAAAAAATATCATCAAAATCATTATTTTTGATCAATTTTATTTAGATATCCATACCCAATACGTCTGCGAAAAAAAGAGCCTTATTTATTTACATTTATTTCCAGGTATTTCCCGATGAGTTCCACCTGGCGAATCTGCAGCCGTTCCTCAAGTCCTGTGCGGAGCTTCAACCAGGAGTTAACATCAAAAACATTATCATAGCGCTGATTGAAAGACTCGCTACGTATAGTCAGGTAACTTTGATTATTATTGCTAGATCAAGGTTATTAGAACAAAATATCTAACTGAAACTTACTTGCTTAAGTATAACAGTTAAAAAAGTTTTAATTGTGTTACCTACACCACAGAAGCTCGAGAGGAGCTCGTGGCTAAGTAATAACAGCCGCACGGGTCGATCCATCAGATTAAGCTACGCTTGCCGGGGCTGGTCCATGGATGGGTGACCATCTTTACATATCGAGACTCCTCCGTGCCTCGGAAAGCACTTTAAGCCGTTGGTCCCGGCTGTCATTTATGGATCTTTAACAGTCGTTACGGGTCGTCAGAAGCCCGAAAGTCTGACAACCAGTCTTGCCAAAGGGTATCGTATTACCCAGTTACTGGGTTGTGGAGGTCAGATATGCGGTCGCTCCATGTAAAATAATGGTATTCAGCTGCATCCGGTTAGACTGGAAGCCGACCCCAACTTAGTTGGGAAAAGGCTAGGTAGATGATGACCTACACCACATAAATTCGAATACCACTACCTGCTATCTAAATAACAGTGACAGGAAGTTATTATAAAATCATTCACATAGACTAAGTTATTCTAAGTTAACTCAAAAACTACCCATCAAAGTTAATAAAATTTACAAGGGAACACCGGGAAAGCTTCTTCTAACAAATAAAAAATAATTTTCGAAATCAGTCCACCATTGACGAAAATATCGATGGACATACATGACTAACATAGAACCTCCTCCTTTTTGGAAGCCGGTTAAAAATGAATTATTTGTATTTTACTATCAAAGGTTTTTGATGAACATACAATGAAATATATTTTTAAGCAATCCAATTTCGATACTTATTCAAATGGTTTTTTTTTTTGCAACTGGTACAGGTAGATTCAAACTTAATGACGGCTCGGAACATGAGGCGAGTCGCTGCGCAGTAACAATTGCATATGGCAGCGTGTGTGAGGGGTGGGGTACTGCGCAGCGAAAAGCTAACTTCCGAGCCGCCATTAGATAGAATCGAACTATTATTTTACGAGAAGCCCATGAACTAAAAGATTACCTTTTATTTCAGAGGAATGAAGGCAACATTAACTTGAGCGTGGTGCTAGAAGACGGCAAAGAACAGGAGGTGCAGCTGTTCGAAGTATTCTCAGATCAAGTCGCTGCTATAACACAGGTAAATGATGGTTTTTCTGTAAAAAATATTTTTTTTATAAAGAAAGAACGAAAAATATTTTATTTGGGACACGCACATTGACGCACAGGTAATACTCGTCCGTGCCTCGGAAAGCACGTTAAGCCGTTGGTCCCGGCTGTCATTTGTGGATCTTTGACAGTCGTTACGAGTCGTCAGAAGCACGAAAGTCTGACAACCAGTCTTACCAAGGGGTATCGTATTACCCAGTTACTGGGTTGTGGAGGTCAGATAGGCAGTCGCTCCATGTAAAATACTGGTATTCAGCTGCATCCGGTTAGACTGGAAGCCGACCCCAACATAGTTGGGAAAAGGGTAGGCAGATGATGATGACACACACAGGAAATACAAACAGTAATAAAAGTAAGTAAAATAAAATAAAAAACCGGCCAAGTGCGAGTCGGATTGGCGCACGAAGGGAAAAAAATCAAGTTTGTTGTATAGGAGCCCCCTTAAATATTTGTTTTATTCTGTTTTTTAGTATTTGTTGTTATAGCGGCAACAGAAATACATCATCTGTGAAAATTTCCACTGTCAAACTATCACGGTTCATGAGATACAGCCTGGTGACAGACGGACAGACAGACAGACGGCGGGCTCTTAGTAATAGGGTCCCGTTTTACCCTTTGGGTACGGAACCTTAAAAAGAGCCATTTAAAAAACTAATAAAATACTAACGATCTCAGCGAGGCCAAAAAGGCTCCTAGGCTCCTTTTTTCGTGTTAATCCTACATTCCTGTGCGATTCTAACTGTATCCTAGCCAGTTTAAAATAAGGATTTCATTAAAAATACGGTTTGTTGCACAAACATATATGTAATTCTATAACTTTTTGCCTTCAGAGTCGCACCGACATGCCTCCCGAAGATATGTTATCCCTTCAGTTGGCACTACTGAAGCTAGCGCAGAGGTGCCACCCTGACAAGCTGAACTACGTAGACAGAGTACTGGCGCATACTGACAAGATCTGTGCCGATATACACCAGGCTAGGTAATTTATTAAATCCTTTATTTGCCAATCCAATATTTATAAAATAGTGCCTGACGCGCTCGGCGTGGCAATACGTCGTGTTCGGGTTCGCGACAGGTCAATCGTTATCCTAAGGATGCCTCGTTGAGAGGTGAAACACGTGTCCGATTCTTACAGGGTCTTTTATGACTTTTCAGGAATAGTTCAGCAGAATAGGTTACTAAATATATCTACGTCTATTGTATTTTTATACCTATGAACTCACTAGCTCGCGAAACATGAAAACTATATATTAAAGACACAACTGCGCGTGATTAATAAAAACTACCTTTACAAGAGTTGAATTTTGCAAAAGAATATCGCCAAAAGCAATTTGTCATCAGATCCAAATTTCTCGGAAAATTACTAATACTAAGGGCTGATTTCATCAAAGTCAGATATCTTTTATCCGTGGAATAAAATTGTCGTCTGACAGTTTTTGTATGGAAAAACTGTCAAAAATTCAAAATTTATTCACAGGTTATGACTTATACTCGGTATAAAAGTTTGGTGAAATTCGCCCTTAGAAGTTCTTCTTAAAATAATGAAATATTTCACAAAAATAATAGTACTCTTTTGTTCCAGCGGCAAAACCCATCTAGAACACAACACAGCGGTCTTCAAAGAACTGATGAAGATTCTCAAACTACCCGCGGACCACTACAAGAACATTCTCACTTTGATCAAACTACAGAATTACTCACCGCTGATCAAACACTTGAACCATCCCGGAAGGATTATGATCGCTGTCCATCTGATCAATGATGTGTTGGAGACTGACTGCTTGATCTCTACGCCTGAAGATGTAAGTAAATAAAAACCATTAGTCTTAGTAGGGCTGAAAAAACAGCACTTTTTGACAGGTAAAAGTTAAAAAATACAATAGACGCTGATATATTTAGTAACCTATTCCGCTTGACTATTCTTCAAGAGTCATAAAAACCCTGTAAGAAATCGACACGTGTTTCACCTCTCAACGAGGCATCTTCCCACACCGAGCGCTGGACGCAGAGACAGGCATCTCTGCGTCCAGCGCTCGGTGTGGTAACACGTCGCGTTCTGGTTTGCAATTGGTCAATCGTCATCCTGAAGATGCCTCGTTGAGACGGTGAAACACGTGTCGATTTCTTACAGGGTTTTTATGACTCTTGAAGAATAGTCAAGCGGAATAGGTTACTAAATATATCAGCGTCTATTGTATTTTATAATGGATTTCCGCAAAGTCACGCCTGAATCAATTAACTAGGTAAAAGTTACTAAAGTCAGCCCCGATTTTCGTCGCATCCAAGTGTTACTAGTAAGAAAAGTGGGATAACAAGTTACCTAGTAACACAAATCTGTCTGTTTTGCTTTTATGAACTAAACTGACAGTTGTGACAAGGGTCTCGTTTTGGCGGGGTCCGCCAGGACCGATGCCTGTCAGGGTTGCGGGAAAGTCCGAGAGGGATACCGGGAGCCTTGGCAACAGGCAACTGAAGGAACACGGGTGGGTTTTAGTTAGTAAAAGTCACGCCCGGTAGGGCGTGTCAGACTTCAAATCCTCAAATGACTCCCGCGCCCAGAGCGGGAGAAGTCATTTGAGGATTTCCTACACTCAAAAAAAAAAAAGGCTCTCGTTAAGGTAAAGTTTTGTAGTAGCTAAGCACTTGAACCATTCCCAGAGGATCATAATCACTGTCCATCTGATCAATGATGTAAGTGTAGCATATTTGTTAGTTTTAAACAGGCTGTTTTTGAGATTGTACTTTAGGGAGAAAATCTAAAGTATGGCAAATGGAGTGATGAACTTGAGTTTTTTTAATAAACATTGACTGTTTATTTGTTTATTCAGGAATAGTCTTGACCTTTTTAGTATTGATAAATAGGCCGACATGAAGGGTTTCACCGTACTATACATATAATTACTTTAGTAAAAAAATACGTTTTTTGTATAGGGAACCCCTTTAATATTTGATGTGATTAATCCAGGTGGAATCAGTATTAGCAATGCTGGATGTGCTAGTCAAAGACCAGCCTGACCAGCCGTCCGCAGAGCCTGATGTTGAGGACTTTATGGAGGAGCAGGGCTTGCTGGCAAGGTATGTAACCCTAAACTAATACTAAATATCACTGTTTTCTATTCTTGACCTGCTAAAACCGCGTCTTATGTTAAATCGATCGTCGCGAGAATACGCGATCCGTCGCCTGTATGTCACTTTTTGCTCGAAAAACCGGAAAGCGCCCTCTGTCGGCGCGACCACGCGCTCTGTCGGTTCACCGAACAAAAAGTTCGAACGATCGTGTATTCGCGCGACGATCCTTTCGGGCCCGAAAGGCAGTAAATACTGTCAATTAACGCGCCGCTTGCCTCATCACCTACTGGCCACTCTAGGTGCCACACCCGGAAAAATATATTTTTTGCTTATTAATAATTGACTTAGGTAATCGACATTGAATTTTTCTTACACTGTAAATCATATATAAACCATATACTACATTTGTAAACCATATAACATAAAAAATGCTAAAAACCTCGTGCCAAAAACGTGTAAAAAAACCGGCCAAGTGCGAGTCGGACTCGCGCACGAAGGGTTCCGTACCATTATCATAAAAACGGCAAAAAATCACGTTTGTTGTATGGGAGCCCCCTTAAATTTTAATTTTTTATTTTTTTTATTTTTTGCGCGCGCGCATTCTGCTATATTCATAAGGTTATAGGACGCGGGATAATCTTTAAAACAACCGACCCACGCAGACTCGCCCGCATCCTGCGCGGGATTCGCTTCGGATTTACAGTTTCAAATTCCTACCCGTGTCCGCAGACTCATCCACCACTTCAAGTCGGACTCCGCGGACCGCCAGTACCTGATCCTGTCGGGCGCGCGGCGCGCGCTGCAGGCGGGCGGCGCGGCGCGCATCCAGCACACCTTCCCGCCCATCCTGTTCCACGCCTACAGCCTGGCGCACACTTACAAGGAGCGGGAGGATACGGTAATGTGCTCGTCATCTTTCTAAAGCTATCCAGTGTAGGACATAGGCTTATAGGCCACTGAGCTAGAGCTCAATGAATGAATAAATGAATGGACGAGAGGGGGTGAAGACATAACTTCTGGGCTGCAAGCGTAGCATGGCGCTTTCTATCTCTACGAAGAATAGACATAGCTTTTTCTATACAAAGTGACAGTTCGTTTCTTTATTTTTGACATCGCACCGTAGAAATCTTTCTACAATCTGTCATTTTTTGTCTTTCATTTCTAACGATCTTTGTCTAGGTCTTTTTCTATGTAGACAATTTCGGAAGAAAGTTTTCTATCCTTACTGTCAAAATCACACTCGACAACCGATAAATCCTATGAAAAAACTGACAAAACAAAGAATTCTGAGTTGAATTATGTAAAAGAGTGAATTTCATAAAAAGTGCTGTTGACTCTTTCTACTTTGCTGCCGTCTCGTACTGTCTACAGGAAACGTCATTTTTGTCTACTCTTCCGTCGACAAAACGATGCTCATGCTACGCCTGCTGGGATGAGCCCCTCTCATCCATTAATTGCCAGCCCAGAAGTTATGTGGCGTCACGAACGAGAGCTCAAAATCACCCACTTCTCGTTTATAAGCTTACTAGCTGCGCCCTGCGGTCTCACCCGCATACATCTCGATCCCGTGGGAATATCGGGGTAAAAAGTATCCTATGTCCTATACCAGGTCAGGGTCTACCCATATGCCAAATTTCATCCGAATCTGTCCAGACAATTTAGTGTGAACGCGTAACAAACAAACTCCCTTTCGCATTAATAATATTAGTTTGGAAGCTTGGATTAGATGCTGCCAATGTCCACCATTTTGTATACTGGAATTTCTTGTCACTTTCACGACGTTTTTAAATATTAATTTTTAATTTCTTTTAATTGCTCATTATTTTTTTCGTGAATGATAATTAAGATTTGTCGTATTAGTAAGGCTTAACAGATTTAGTTTACGTCTAAATAAATGTCAGTTCCGGTAAATTTATCTGGCTGATAAATTTATACTCATCTGCCTAGTCTTTTCCCAACTATGTTGGGGTCGGCTTCCAGTCTAACCGGATGCAGCTGAATATCAATATTTTACATGGAGCGACTGCCAATGTCCACTATTTTGTATACTGGAATTTCTTGTCACTTTCACAACGTTTTTAGGCCAACGCTCTTTTTGACGTCGTTTTATGACATAAATAAATATTATTAATTTTTATAATACCTTCTAGCAGCGCCCCGCGGTTTCACCCGCATAATTTAGTCTCAATACCTAGGGAGTGTCGGAATAAAAAGACCCCTATGTGTTAATCCAGTTTATATACTATCTGTGTGCCAAATTTCATCCAAGTTCAGTAGTTTTTGCGCGAAAGAGTAACAAACACCCAACATCACGAACTTTCACATTTGTAATATTAGTAAGATTTATACAAAGAGACTGAATATTACAATCTTAACATTAGATTTATTTTCTTTCAGGACGACATGTGGGAGAAGAAGTGTCAGAAAATATTCCAATTCTGTCATCAAACTATCAGCATGCTGGTCAAAGCTGAGCTAGCGGAGTTGCCTTTGAGGTAAATCATTCTTTTATACTTCATCATCATTAACTTTCTTTTAATCGCTCATTTTTTTTTCGTGAATGATAATTAAGATTTGTCATCTTAGTAAGGCTTAACTGTCATATGTTAACGTCTAAATAAATGTCAGTTCCGGTTAATTTATGTGGCTGATAAATGTATACTATTTGATTTATATTTTTACACGACTGCCCAAAAAGGAGTGTA
Source organism: Lithophane semibrunnea (assembly GCA_947363905.1). Taxonomy (NCBI): domain Eukaryota; kingdom Metazoa; phylum Arthropoda; class Insecta; order Lepidoptera; family Noctuidae; genus Lithophane; species Lithophane semibrunnea. The sequence goes on from OX376208.1 coordinate 3,003,090, forward strand.
ATGTTTTCTGGGTTCATGTATGTATGTGAGTTTCTTTATTCCACCATAACTTTAAAATGCCTACTGTAATGACAATTTTATCTACTTGTTTTTTACTTTTTAGTTCGTTTATAGCAGGGCACGCGTGTTTTAAAAATAAAAAAATCTCGTTGATAGGACAACGGAATAAGCTCTAACTGTAAATAATAAATAATTAAATAATATATATATTAAATAATTTTTTATACTTTTCCAGATTATACCTCCAAGGAGCGCTCGCAATAAGTGAGATAGGCTTCGCGAACCACGAGACGATAGCGTACGAGTTCTTATCACAAGCGTTCTCTCTGTACGAGGACGAGATATCGGACAGCAAGGCTCAGCTGGCGGCCATTACCTTGATCATCGCTACCTTTGAACAGATCAACTGCTTCGGTAAGTCGATAGCGAATGGGGCATAGATACTTGATGATTGGACGAATCTTCTCGACCAGGCGCAATATAATATACTTGATTTCTCCCAATGCAACTTTAGGTGTATGAGGAACTGGGTGTAAAGTTCACTCTTCCCCTATAAAAAAGGGAGGATCCTCCGACCAGACGGCTGTTGTGTCTCACGGGCAACTGCCCAACGACTAATGTTGGAATCTTGTATATATGTCCATCGCGCAATAAACTCTAATTGCGCGATGCAGGATTTATGTGACGTCAGGTCTTTGATGCATAGTTCGCATGTGGTGATGTAGATACCGTCACAGAACTTTATAATAGTCCTCCAGACCGTATTTTCGGCCACGGCGGCCAATCTCAACGGAGACTAGCCATCGGCGCGGGAGATATTATAGTGCACAAGTGTTTGCGCAGACACAAGTGCACTCTCTCTTCCCTCACTCTCATAGTCCGATGGGACGGCAATCCGACACGACCGGAGAGAGATCAGGCGCAGGACCAACGGCTTAACGTGCGCACCGAGCCACGGGGGTATCACACCGCCAACTTCCAAACTCCGGGCTGTTACTACGAAATTCCTAATGGAAAAATCCAATAACACTTTGCCCGACCCGGGAATCGAACCCAGGACCCCACGCTCTGCAGTCGCGCTTGCGACCACGAGACCAACGGGGCAGTTTTATATAATAGGACATAACTTAGGACAGAACTTTATATAATACAGTTGAATGCAGGTTTGTTGAAATAAACGAGCTCACAGGCCATATCAATAGGAAAGCCGTTTTATATTAAAATTTAATAATAATTGATGAATGCAGCTGTAAAAAGCACAAAAAAATATCCCAAGGCGTTTTTGGCGTGTAGAATGGAAACCATATGTATAAGGACCCCTATCTTGCATTTCTAGTTAATTAGTAACGTTTATTTTAGCCCCAGTGACTGTCCATTACCAAATCTATTAACTCAGACCTTTCATTATCCATCCATCCCACCTTCACTCAAAAATCAACTCTATCATAATCACACAAAGTCTAAATTCCCACTTGACATCCACAGGTGCTGAAAACGCAGAGCCAATGCGTACACAATGCGCTCTAGCGGCTAGCAAGTTACTGAAGAAACCAGATCAGAGTCGCGCCGTCGCGTTGTGTGCACATCTGTTCTGGAAAGCTGCTAAGGATGGGAAGCAGGTATGTACTTTACCTATTCATTTTATGAAAAAACTCGGTATTACTAAATGGCATGTATTTCATCACCACTGCTCTCAAAACGGTGAAGGAAAACATCGTGAGGAAACCGGCATGTCCTAGAACCAAAAATTGGAAGACATGTGACCGCTACCAACCCGCACTGGGCCCGCGTGGTGGATTACGGCCCACTCCCTCTCACTGAGAGGAGGCCTGTGTCCCAGCAGTGGGGAAATTATAGGCCGATTATTGTGTGTGTATGTATTTCCGAATTCTATAATAATTTCCCACTACGCAGCCCAACTTTGCTTATTTTTTAACCAATCATCATCATCATCATCTGCCTAGCTTTTTCCCAACTATGTTGGGGTCGGCTTCCAGTCTAACCGCATGCAGCTGAATACCAGTATTTTAAATGGAGCGGCCTATCTGACCTCCACAACCCAGTAACTGGGTAATACATACCCGTAACGACTGTCAAAGATCCACAAATGACAACCGGGACCAACGGCTTAACGTGCTTTCCGAGGCACGGAGGAGTCTCGATGTGTAAAGATGGTCACCCATCCACGGTCCAACCCAAATCCAGGCAAGCGTAGCTTAACCTGATGGATCGACCTATGCGGCTGTTATTACTTATCCACGAGCTCCTCCTGCTGCTTTTTTAACCAATCATATAACACAATTTTAACAACAAATCGTACCTTCGGTGCAACAAAGTCACAACAGCTCATTTTATATTTTACTATTTGTGACTTTGTTGCACCGAAACAAAAGTCAAAACAGTTCATTTTTAATTTACTAATTGTGACTATGTTGCACCGAAGGTGCGAAATGCATTGTCTGTAAAACAGTTGAGTGCTCGTAATTATAAATTTGTTTTGTTTTAACTTTCTATTTAAAAGCGTTTGTGTTTCTGTACAATAAAACAATGTTTCTTTCTTTCATGTTTGACGTTATTTATATTTTGAGGATCCCTTGGCTTCGTAATAACAGCCGCACGGGTAGATCCATCAGGTTAAGCTTCGCTTGCCGGGGTTGCTCCGTGGATGGGTGACCATCTTTACATACCGAGACTCCTCCGTGCCTCGGAAAGCACGTTAAGCCGTTGGTCCCGGCTGTCATTTGTGGATCTTTGACTTGACAGTCGTTACGAGTCGTCAGAAGCCCGAAAGTCTGACAACCAGTCTTACCAAATGATATCGTATTGTCCAGTTACTGGGTTGTAGAAGTCAGATAGGCAGTCGCTCCATGTAAAATACTGGTATTCAGCTGCATCCGGTTACCCTGGAAGCTAGCCCAACATAGTTGGGAAAAGGCTAGGAAGATGATTATGAATTATTATTTTTCTCCGCAGTGGCCTCTAAACGACGCATCTCGTGCCCTCGACTGCCTCAAGAAAGCCGCGCGCGTCGCACAACAGTGTATGGACGGAGGAGTTCAGGCGCAGCTGTTAGCTGAACTGCTGGGCAGATACGCGCTACTGAGGGAGCGGGGCAACGCTAGTCTTACTACTAACCTCATAGATGCGGTAAGTACAGTCAAGTCTTGTACATCTTCGTCAGTTTTCGAGTACTTTCCTGTATCAAGTCACACATCAGTCAAAACATATAGGTGACGAACATCCTAATCCTAACTTTATTATTATAAATGCAAAAGTGAGTTTATTGGCTGAATGGATTTGGTTGAGACCATGACCTGGGTAAGGACATAGGATACTTTTTGTCCCGATATTTCTACGGGATTGAGACTTATGCGGGGTGAACCAGCGGGGGGAAGCTATTCTGCATATATTTTGATGTCACTGCACCTTTAATTGTCTTTTATACGTCACTAGCTACTTGCCCTGGCTACGCAAATACCACGTTTTTAAAGAAATTATCTAAACCATCCTGAAAACTGCATCGAAATCCGTCGAGTGGTTTAAAATACTCCAAATAGCAGTGTATTTACGTGCCGTAACTTAATTTTACGCAAAAAAATACTTATTATAACGTGCTAAGAAATACCACAGTTTGTCAAAATAATACACAAAACAGTTACTGTTTTATTATTCTGACAAACGTGATCAATTTCCGTCAAGGTGTATATTGCTAATCGAACTCAAACTCAAACTCAGACATTCATATCCATCCATTCCAGTCATCCATCCATGTTTTCAGTAATTTCACCTTTATTCCAACAGCTGTTAATTATCTTTACGACATTCACAAGAACAAGCGATCTATGTCGCGATCCCCAAATTCTATACTTTCATTCATGAATAAAAACCAAAATATCATCATTTTCTAATATATTTCTTTCCCAACCAGGTTATTCAAAAAATCCGTGAGGAGCTAGCCAACTTGGACCAGTCCGAGGAGGTGGAGCAGATCACCAAGCACTTCCACAATACCCTGCAGCATCTCAAGAATAGGATGGAGACGCCCGACCCTGATGGATTAGGTTATGAGGGACTAACACTGGCTTAAATGTGGTGAAAAAGTTGTGTACGGAGTAATTTTTGTGGTATTTTACGAAGCAGCCTTAGTTATGGCATCTTTCGGGTTTGAATGAATTTAAATTGACATTTTATTTGATGATGATGTTGTGTTCAGCGAATTCGATTCGATTCAGAACTCAATTTTGCAAGCAAAGTTAACCGCGCGTCTAGTATACAATGTGGAGACGACAATAAATGAAAACACTGGCTATACTAATGCATATGAGTATTTTGGAACTATCAAATAAATCCTAAAATCGAAATTAAAAAAGTCATTTTTTCAAACAAACTAAATAGTAGTGATTGGCCGACTATGGGGTTTGCCGATTTTTGACTAGCTATCGTAACTAAACTGTTAGATATATTTGATATTTTTTTTGTATGTAGATAGAGAACGTCATTAGATATACGGAGTTTTATTTTTTGTCGTATTGTCGTCTCCACCTTGTATAATATACAACATACCGTCATCAATTTGTTGGGCAGTTTCCCGCCAGACACAACACCCGTCTGGTCGGAGGATCCTCCCGTTTCTATGGTGGATGAGAAACTTCACCCTGTTCCTCATACCTCTAAAATAAATGTAAAATGTTATGTTTTTCGTTGCTCTCACAACATTTGGGCACTTCTGGCAGTTCAAATATCACAAAAGGTACTCAAACATAATCACTGAATGTTGTTAATTTTATAATAATGGTAACATTGGTGAAACTGCCAATAGACAGTGAATGGAATGTTTTTTTTACTACATTCCGATTATTTTATTGTAATAACTTTGATTTAAAAATCTCACGTTGTAATATTAAGTGTAAATAAGTTAAGAATATTAATTATTATTATTAAGTATTTTAAATATTTAAGTTAGAAATACGTAAATAATGCAAGTTTTATAGAAGCAATATATTTCGTGTTATTTTCATGATGGTTTTATTTTCAGTCCCGCTAGGAACTTTAAACTCCACTAACGGTAACGTTAAAGATTGCCTCGTTGGTCTAGTGATGGCGAACGCTACTGCTAAGCATTATGTCCCGGGTTCGATTCCTGGGTCGGGCAGTGTTATTGGGTTTTTCGAACAGGTATTTGTCAGTAGCAGCTCGAAGGCTGGATTTGTGCCCGGTCGCCCACTATTACTTAGGAGTTCAACCATAACGGGTGAAAATTTAGGTCTGTGTACTATACAGGGAGTTCAACATAACGGGTGAAAATGTAGGTCTGTGTACTATACAGGGTGTAGGGGTAAACACCGTTGTCACTCAAACCATGGATAGTCGACTTAAATATAAAAATAAATGACAGTCACAGCAAAAAAAAAAAAATTTTCTTTTAAAGATTAAAAGTTTCTACCCTACACCGTCTGCAAATTCATGGATATGCGCCCGAGGTCGCCTTTTGACCCACAGATTAATTTGGAAGTTGTAGCCTACTTGTCGGGAACTATGCAACACATAATAAAACTCCACATTCACTTATACAATAACATAATATATTCCTATAACTATACACAGTACAATCAACCTCATAATTACTTTATCACTTCCACAGTTTATTAAAATTCACTAGACATGTTGGCTCCACTGTTGTAGGACCAATACGATTACGCTACGGCGCTACCTAAAAGGTCCATTTTTTAATAACATTGGGGCGAACAATACGGCAAAGGAACTATTTGATAAAACACACTCTAAGGTTGAATCTATATAACTGTTACATAGACAAATGGACCTTGTGGTTTTATGGCGTGTAAGTGTCACCTGTTCCCGTCTGGCCCCGCGTCCTATTTAAAAGCGAGTGTCGCGCGAATACACGATCGTTCAACTTTCGCGCCCTCTGTCGGCGCGACAACGCGTTCAGGTTCACCGAACAAAAACATACTGACCGACGTTACGAGGCGTAATGTACCATTCGCAGCGAGCATGTTACGTTCGGCCGTGTTTTAAACTCCGTGTAACATGCGCTCGTTGCTCGCGTGTTCGTGCTCGTTTCCACGTACGGACTGCACGAATGCTCGCTTTGTAACATGCTACATTACACCCCGTAACACCGGACAGTACACGGCTTTAGAGTGATAAGGCAATTGCTTGGTCGACTACATTATTACACAATACTCTACAATATTCTGTTGCCCTGCACATTATTTCTGTTGTTCAACATAATCTTCTCCTGGCGTTTCTTCTCTTCTTTGAAAGCGTCTCTGTTGGCTTTCTTCTCTATTCTTCTTTCTTTCCTGTACTCTTTCAGAAGACGTTTACGTTCTTTTTTCTCCTCCACTGATTCGTCTTTAGCCCTGGAATGGAAAAAAAGGGAATGAGATACATGATATTCATATTTTATGTTTCTTATGTGATTAGAAGCTCGTGGCTAAGTAATAACAGCGGCACGGGTCGATCCATCAGTTTAAGCTACGCTTGCCGGGGTTGATCCGCGGATGGGTGACTATCTTTACATACCGAGACTCCTGCGTGGCTCGGAAAGCACATTAAGCCGCTGGTCCCGGCTGTCATTTGTAGATGTTTGACAGTCGTTACGGGTCGTCAGAAACCCGAAAGTCTGACAACCTGTCTTGCCAAGGGGTATCGTATTATCCAGTTACTGGGTTGTGGAGGTCAGATAGGCAGTTGCTCCATGTACAATACTGGTATTCAGCTGCATCCGGTTAGACTGGAAGCCGAACCCAACATAGTTGGGTAAAGGCTAGGCAGATGATGTGATGTGATGAGGGACTGCTGTGCTTCGTCGAAATATCAACCTTCAAGTCAAGGATTTTAATTTTTTGCTAAAATTGACGATAACCCTTCATTCTCAACATTGGAAGATGTTTTATAGTCTTTCAAATGCAATTATTACTTCAGAAACCGTTTACCACGAAGCATGTCAAGGGTTAACTGCTCGATTGCCACACAATAATAACTCTTATCGTAACGACAGAACACTCAAAGATGACAGCACGGTCTCAGCTAGTCTTGCCGTCCTCTCACCACTAGAGCCGCTATCGTGGATCTTGTACTTACCTACTAGTTTGCCACACAAAAATGACTCTTACAATAAGGAAACAACGCTCAAAGTTGACAGCAAGGTCTCAGAATTAGTCTTGCCATCCTCCGCACCACCGCTAGAGGCGCTGTCTTCGTTCATAGCGTTGAACTTATACTAAACTACTTGGTTGCCACACAAAAATGACTCTTACCATAAGGAAACAATGCTCAAAGTTGACAGCACGGTCTGAACATTAGTCTTGCCATCCTCCGTATCACCGCTAGAGGCCCTGTCTTCGTTCATAGCGTTAAACTTGTCCTTACCTACTTGTTTGCCAGACAAAAATGACTCTTACCGTAACGACAGTACGCTCAAAGTTGACAGCACAGTCTCTGCATTAGTCTTTCCATCCTGGTCTTCACCGCTAGAGGCGCTGTCTTCGTTCATGGCGTTGAACTTGGCGAGTGACTTGACAGTTAGTTTGTTGTCTTTGCCGAGCACGTCTTTAGGCATGCCGCGCGCGTTCAGTTGGATTTTGTGGGGTTTCTGTTTGAGAGATGCCAGAAATTTGAAAAAAATAAATAAAAAAAAAACAATACTTCTTCCATAAAGTTCGAGAAAAACTACAGAAGGCAGGTCCTATGCGTCGGCGATTATTTAAAAAAAAAGTCGAAAATAATTCCACGAGAGCATTAAGCTGTCAGAACACAGTTATGTTTATTTATTTTCACATTTATTTCAATACTAGCGATTTCACACGCAGTCTCGATTCCGTAGGAATATCGGAATAAAAAGTATCCTATGTCCTAGCTCAGGTCATGGTCTACCCATGTACCAAATTTTATCCAAATCCGTTCAGCCGTTTTAGCGTATAAGCGTAACGACCAAAAAACAAACTCACTTTCGTATCCTAATCATAACTAATATTAAAACGGCTGAACAGATTTGGATGAAATTTGGCACAGGGGTAGACCATGGAATAGGACATAGGATACTTTTTATCCCGATATTCCCTCAGGATCGAGACTTACGCGCGTGAAACCGCGGGGCGTAGTTAGTTTATAATATTAAGTTACGTCTAGTTAGGATACGCAAGGTTTACAGAGACTCAGCATTGGGAGGACATGGGTTAAAGGTTCAATATATAATAATTATTATTATTTTAGGGAAAATTCCAATCGTGCAAACGCAGTGTGCAACTGTGCAGTCAAGATTATAGTTGCAAATAAATAATTTTAAACCAAAATCCGCGGTTTGAAAACCAAGTGAAACAAATTTAAAACGGTCTTTAAACCACGGATTCTAGTTTAAAGCTGTAAATAAACCGTTTTAAACCAAAATCCGTGGTTTAAACACCATTCTAAACAAATTTCAAACATGATTTCTAGTCGCCTAGACTGTGTTTTCATGGGTCACTGTTGTGCCATCTCACTAACTAGGAGGAACTCGTGGCTAAGTAATAACAGCCGCTCGGGTCGATCCGTCAGGTTAAGCTACGCTTACCGGGGTTGGTCCGTGGATGGGTGACCATCTTTACATACCGAGACTCCTCCGTGCCTCGGAAAGCACGTTAAGCCGTTGGTCCCGGCTGTCATTTGTGGATCTTTGACAGTCGTTACGGGTCGTCAGAAGCTCGAAAGTCTGACAACCAGTCTTACTGGGTTGTGGAGGTCAGATAGGCAGTCGCTCCATGTAAAATACTGGTATTCAGCTGCATCCGGTTAGACTGGAAGCCGACCCCAACATAGTTGGGAAAAGGCTATGCAGATGATGATGATGACTGTTGTGCCATCTCACATGAGTTGGCACAGCGGTGATCCTATTTGTTTGTTTTTGATTTGTGAATTGTAAGTTCTTAGTAACATAGTTGTAAGTCTTACTAACCATTTTTGAGTCATGTGACTTGAATAAAGAAAATTAAAAAAAAAAAAAAACTATACCAGCGATTTTCGGTTCAAAACGGTTTATTTACATCTATAGTCAAGATTAACTCACCTTGGGCTCTTGAATAACTTTAGGATGGTTGTACAGGTTGGAATATGTGGACAGTATAGTCTCACAGTCCCATTTCTCTTTGGGGTCCACTTCTACAGTTACCAGGTCGTTCTCAGATTCTTCCTCTATCTCTTGGAGGCGGTTTAATCTGTATAAACAATAATAATATGACGTGATATCATTTTTCTGAATGTGCAAGAGAAATGGACATGATCGCTAGGATTTTTGGCCGGCGGCAGGTTTAGGGACGCGTTACAAACTGGACTATGGTGCTGGACAAAACTGGTCAATTGAGTACATGATTCTAGACTTACTAATGTTGACATTTTTAGTCAGTTATTTAAAAAAAACTACTGTTTCATACAAACACGGGCAAAATTGTTGGGAGTTTTATAATTTTTTTGAATAATAAGCAGTATTTAAGTTTAATTTTTGGGTTTTATATTACTGTATTTTATAGACACCCAGTTGCACAAAGAAAAACATTATTGCCCCATTACGTAATGGATCAATAACGCTAATGGATTCATTAATTTCATCAAAGAAGAATTAAAATCGAGTCTAATATTGTTTTCTGCAACAAGTTAAAGGAAGATTGGTATTTAATGACGGCTTTAAAACTTTAAATTCGTTTCTGAAACTGCCTGTAAATGAAAAGAAAATGACATGCACACATTATTGGCAATATTCCCTATTAGCTGCATTCATGTAATAATAATAATCCTTTTATTGGGAACAAAAAAAAACATAAACATTCAAAGACAAACAATGTTAAACGATGATAGCTGCAAAAGTTAAAAACTGTGGCGCAGCTACCAACGCCCGACTCCTAGTGAGAGGGTAGATTGTTCCTAGACTAATACATAACAAAGGTATTTAAACTAGAATATAAGAAGATATAATAAAAAGATAAAAAATAAATTATATAAAAATACATTTGAGATTATGTGCCGTGTGTATGAGTACCTGATGTAGAGTGAGGGAGTGATGGTGTGATGTGTGGCGTGTGTGTGTGTGTGTGTGGGTGTGTGAGTGTGTGTTTGTGTGTTTACCAAGGGGTTAAATTTCCACAAGTTTTTCTGTTGCATCATAAGTTAGTGATTTTAATAAAATCGCCAGTTTTGTGTAAATCCGTTCAGCCGTTTTAGTGTGAAACCGTAACAAACAAACAAACTCACGATAGCATTTATAATATTAGTTAGAATTATGTCAATCTGGTCTCCCCCTCACCTGGCGATCTCCTTCTCCTTATCGAGCTGGTACCTCCGCTGCGACTCCTCGAAGTGTTCAGCCGCCTGCAGCAGCATGTCGTGTGTCTCCGGCATGAAGCCCTCGATGTCCTCCAGGTCTAAAGCACCCACTTCTGTGTCATCGTACTCGGCGAACATCTGGTATAATAAATTATTTTTATTTTATTTTTTATTTATTTATTAAGGTCTCCAACAAAAGATGTACACAGGACATAAAAAATATTATGTACCATAGGTGTTACGTAAGTAGTAGTAGGAGGAGCAGCTTGTGGCTAAGTAATAACAGCCGCACGGATCGATTCGTCAGGTTAAGCCGGGGTTGGTCCATGGATGGGTGACCATCTTTACATATCGAGACTCCTCCGTGTCTCGGACAGCACGTTAAGCCGTTGGTCCCAGCTGTTATTTGTGGATCTTTGACAGTCGTTACGGGTCGTCAGAAGCCCGAAAGTCTGACAGCCAGACAACCAGTCTTACGTATTACCCAGTTACTGGGTTGTGGAGGTCCGATAGGCAGTCGCTCCATGTAAAATACTGGTATTCAGCTGCATCCGGTTAGACTGGAAGCCGACCCCAACATAGGGAAAAGGCTAGGCAGATGAGGTGTTACGTAAGTGTACTCCCTCACTTACAGGAGACCACAGCATGCAAAGAATAATATTACAACTACTAAGCTAACAAGGTTATTAATAATAGGTAAGGTAAGGTTATTAGTCGAAATTTACATATAAAATATGTAAACTCAGTAACCCTTTAACGTCCGTTTCTGTGCGTCCAGCGCTCGGTGTGGCAACACGTCGTGTTCTGGTTTGCAACTGGTCAATCGTCATTCTGAGGATGCCTCGTTGAGAGGTGAAACGTGTCGATTTCTTACAGGGTTTTTATGACTCTTGAAGAATAGTTAAGCGGAATAGGTTACTAAATAATATTTACGGCCATTGTATTATACAAGGTGGAGACCACAATACGACAAAAATGAATCTCCGTATATCTAATGAGGACATACAAAAAATTAATCAAATATAGTAGTCAATAGTTTAGTTACGATAGCTAGTCAAAGATCGGCAAATCCCATAGTCGGCCCATCACTACTATTTAGTTTGTTTGAAAAAATGACTTTTTAATTTCGATGTTAGAATTTATTTGATAGTTCCAAAATACTCTTATGCATTAGGATTGCCATTGTTTTCATTTATTGTTGTATTGTCGTCTCCACATTGTATAATGGATTTCCGCAAAGTAACGCCTGAATCAATTTTTTTTTTTTTCAAATCAAATCTTTATTTATTTTTTATTTGCTATTAACAGACTTACCTTTTCAAATCTGTTGTCAAGCAGCGTCAGCCCCTGGTTACGTTTCATGACACTTGAAGACATGGAGTACTGAGAGAACCGGGACTTGGTGTCCTCTTTGTCTTGAGCATCCCAGTTCTTCATTCGGACACCCCTGGTGTCTCTGTCATCCTGGTACATGAAAATAAATAAATAATTAAAATATCTTACAGACATTATTGTTCCATAAGTTGTTAGCAAAGTATGTTACTAAGGGGTATCGTATTACCCAGTTATTGGGTTGTGGAGGTCAGATAGGCAGTAGCTCCATGTAAAATACTGGTATTCAGCTGCATTCAGCTAGACTGGAAGCCGACCCCAACATAGTTGCTAGGCAGATGATGAAGATGTTAGCAAAGTCTGACAACCTGAGGGCCTAGACAAGTGACAATCGCTTCCGAAGCGTTTAGTATTTCTAGAACGACTTTTAACAGGATTGACATAAGCTTTTCGATACCTTATGTCAGTCCTATACATTTTCGCCTTTTCCATCATCGTTATCGATAGAATGTCACTTTGTCTAGGCCCTCCGTTTTACCAAGGTGTATCTTATTAACCAGTAATTGGGTAACTGGTATTCAGCTGCATCCGGTTAGACTGGAAGCCGACCTCAACAAATGGCTAGGCAGATGATTTGTTAGCGAATTAGTAAGAGATTGAGTGCTTATATGCTATGTTAGTGTTAATAGTAATTAATTTACTGAATAATAATTGTTTATACATATAGGATGTCCCTTTATTACCAGCAGACAGCAACAAACATGGCTTCCAAAACAAAATCATTTATTCGAATCATGCTGAGAATAAAGCATTAAGACCGCCTTTGTACATTTTTTTTTGAGCGCGAAAAGTTCAAATAAATAAATCAGCATTTTTTTAGCGTCAAAATTTTATAAGGGTCAGGGGGCCTACCACCACCGCTAACAGCAGTATTAATATAATCTTACTTCGTGGGGGAAAGAGATGGAGCTATACGTCCTGTAGAGCTTCATCTCTTTCCTACACTGAAGTAATATTAAAATAATACTGCTGTAAGAGCTGGTGGTAGGCCCCCAGTTCACACCGAGACGCGACGCGACGCGCACTTTTTTAAGATCCAATACAATATCGAATTTATTTATAACACAATAAGGTACACACGCTGCGCAGCACCGCGCATCTAAGCGTACTTCGACATGCATTCACGCTCGCACTGAAATTGTACCTTTTCGTGAAGAAAATTAGTTCGACTCTTGTTAAAAAGTGCGCGCAGCGTCGCGTCGCGTCACGTCACGGTCTGAACTGACCCTAAGACAGTCCCCAAACTTCAGCACTTCTTAGGGCTGATTTTATCAAAGTCAGAAATCTTTTATCCGTTGAATAAAATTGTAGTCTGACAGTTTTTGTATGGAACAAATCTCAAAAATTCAAAATTTATTCGCAGGTTATGACTTATACTCGGTATAAAAAATTTAGCTGAGAAATCATTTGATTAGTAAGCAGGAACATACCGAGTCACTGTCATCGTCAGAATCGAGGTCTGACGCGAACGCCTTGTCAGAGTTAGCATCATCTTTGTCAGAGTTGTCATCATCTGCAAAACTATCACCATCTTCATCCTCGTAGTCTTCATCGTCTTCAGACGCGCCTCCTGAAAGTTATATATTTTTTTAACTATTTTGAGAAAAAAGATATAAACGGCTGGGGCCTGCTGTGGCGATATGTCAATAAAGCGACCTTTCTGTGCTTATTTGTAATAATATATAATATAGGTTTATTTGTCACAGAAACACGTGCATACAAAAAGATACAGTACTATCAAGGGCATAGGATACTGTTTATTTACCCCGATATTCCCACGGTATCGAGACTTATACGGGTGAAACCGCTGGGTGCAGCTAGTCCTAACTAATATTATAAATGCGAAAGTGAGTTCATTTGTTTGTTTGTTACGGTTTGTTCGGTAAACGGCTGCACGGATTTTGATCAAATTGGCACATGGGTAAACCTGGAACAGGACATAGGATACTTTTTATCCTGGTAGTATGTCCCCGTGGGATCATTTCCGACATCAAGTAATTTGCATCAGCAAGTAATTTGAAAACCTTAGTCTATCTGTTGTCTTTTCACGCTAAAACGGCTTACCAGATTTCGATGAAATTTGTCACTAAGGTAGACCATAACCTGGGTTAGGTCATAGGATAATTTTAATTCCCGTAGAACGCTTCCGTGGGATAATTTCCAACGTCCACGCGGGCCAAAGCTAGTAAACCAATATAGCGACTTACCATCAGCCATGGCAAGATCAATAAAGTTGTCTTCCAGCTCATTATTAGGATCTTCAAAGTCAAAATCATCATCCAAGGCAGCTACCACTTCAGGGTCCAAATCGAGGCACAGTCCTGTAAAAAAAACATGTTTATAATCATCAATCAATCTGCCTAGCCTTTTCCCAACTATGTTGGGATCGGCTTCCAGTCTAACCGGATGCAACTCAATACCTATTTTACATGGAACGACTACCTATCTGACCTCCATAACTGCATAATGCAATAAATACCCTTTGGTAAGACTGGTTATTAGACTTTCGGGTTTTTGACGGCCCGTAACGACTTTCAAAGATCCACAAATGACAGCCGGGACCAACGGTTAAATGTGCTTTTCGAGACACGGAGGAGTCTCGGTACGTAAAGATGGTCCCCCATCCACGGACTAACCCCAGTAAGAGTGTAGCGTGACCTGATGGATAGACCCGTGGGGCTGTTATTACTTTGCCATGAGCTCCTCATGTTTATAATCATCAAAAATGTGCAATTTATTGTCCAATGAAACACGTTTCTCTGATTAAAATTGCGTGAGATTGATTCAGAAGCCATTAGAGAATGGAATTTAGAATCTAAGAACTTATTATAAACCAATAAGGGAAAAAATACTTTCAAATACATTCATAAATTTTTTAAAGGTGACAGCTGTATAAAATTAAAAAACTTCCCAGATTGCAAACTTTTTTCACAAATCTGACAGCTTTATCAATCTGACCACCGAGACAACCATAGGTAGGTAGGGTAGATGGAGATTCGAGGGTGCGGCAAAAGTACAAGAATCTCCCGGGCTCCCGACTCATGGTTGTAGCTGGAACAGTTGGGTTTTAGTCAGTAGGTGTCCCACATAATATAAGGAGGACAAGAGAAAAAAAACATGCAGGGCAGTATTTGGGGACTGCCGATGATAGAAGTGAAAACTAACTAACATTTATTCATTTCTTCAAGCGTGACGATGACGCGAGTTCCATGATTTTTGTTCACCCAAAAAGTGAAAGTTTTCACTTCAAAAAAAGATCTGTTGATAGGGATTCTTAATAAACATAAGCTGACAGTACCTTGTGGAGCAGCCTTGTTCAGTAAACCAACATTTTCTTCAACCTGAGAGGCAAACACGGAACTGGGCAGATTGAGTGCTTGTGTGACCGGAATAGTCTCACCCTCTTCTGTGGATTTCTCCTTACGTTTGTGGATGGGTTTCTGAAAGAAATACAAGGATAGGTAATGTAGGTATAACTTTGACAGAGGGACAACTAACACCCAGTTGCACAAAGACAAATATTAATGCCCCATTACGTAATGGTTCATTAAGACTAATGATTTCATTAATTTCTGTTGCTTTTTGCAAGAAATGGAAGATTAGTATTTAATGACAGCTTTAAAAATTAAAGTTCATTTCTGCAATTGGCTGTAATATTTATTACTTGTAATTGGGATCATTTTTACAAAAAGCTACTGTTATATTTATTCCTCCCTTCCCATTTCATAAATGATTTTTTTTTTTAAACCAAATTTTGGTTCCTGTTTTAGAAAGCAGTAGACACTTGTAGATAACCAAAGATAACTTGGAACTTGGTGCTAAAGCCTGTATAACTCTATCTGTATTGAATTTATTTTACTATATTATTAAAATTCAGAGCTTTAATCAAAAAAGAACCTTACAGGCTGCACCACAAGTGTGACTTCTCGTGAATCCTTGAGATGTTGCAGATAGTTGTAGTCATCGTCAAAGTATATCCCATATTTGATCTGTTCCTCTCTTCGCTGCTCCGGAGTTAGATCCTGTGAATGTAATTGTTACAAATCAATCAATCAATTAAATATGTGTGCCTTATAATTCCTTCACAATAATAACATGTACCACTTGTTTTGTTTATAAAGCCTGCTTGTACACATAAAAAGAGCACATATTTCTATGATAAAACTGCATTTTGTAATGAACAAGAAAAAAAAAAGTAATTTAAAACTAAGTAATTTTTAAAGGAATGAAAAAGTGATTATTTCCTAAAGGTTTCCTCACCTCATTGGATTAGATTCTTAGCTGCCAACTATCAGATTCTTAATTCAAATCTTGGGATTGCAAACCAACCTTTCACTTTGGTGAAAGTTTGGCTACACAACATCATGTTAAAAAGACCAAAATTGCTTAAAGCTTTTAAAAAAACTACATAAACAGAGAGTAATTAGTAGGTAGGCTACATAAACACGTAAAAGTCTTCATAATTCTCATCTGAGATGATTGATTTCATACATCAATGCTTATAGGCTGCATACTCACAGGGTCTTTGTTCTTTCTCTGAGGAACATTAGCACTGACAGGGACTAATACACGTTGGGGGGCTGTCTCGTCAGCCGCCAGGGGGTCCCTTTGAGAACGATGCACAAGGTTGAACGTCACCGCTTTCTTACGATCAATGAATTTCTTTTTTGTCTTCGGCTGCAATTAGGTTAAGTGTTGTTTATTACAGAACAACTAAGAAATATTCAAGAAATTTGTGCAAATAGGATAGTGACACGATACTTTACCATTTTGAAGTAGTTTTATTTCAACTTTAGCGTGGATATTATGGAATTATTATCAAATACGCACAAAACATGTGTTGTTTTGAAACGCCGTACGTCAAAAGAATGTTTCCTTCGCTAGTCCGTTCAGAAACTATGACAATTTAATAAAAACATTAAGTTTTGAGTTTTGGTAAGTTTGTTCCTGTGGTTTGTTCACTTCACAGCTGAAATTGTTAATGTATTTGTGAACATTAGGAATTGTCTATAGTATTTAAGTACATTCAATATTCTAGAAGGACAATGAATACAATAATTATAAGAATATTAGGTACACTGGTTACCAATCTAATTTTTGATTTAGTGAGTAACAAACTTTGTCATTCTTGTAATGGGTTATTTTGATAAAATATAGCAAAGAAGGTAGGTACAGGTACAAAAACTCTTTTCTCTTTGTTGAAAGTTGTTATCCATGTTGTACAGTCGCCAGCACATCAAGCTACTACAACCTGTCAAATTTCTTTATTAAATTTTAAACCTTACCGCTAAAGCATTAGGTTCAAGGTTAATTGGGAAAGTTTGACAGTTTCGGGTAGCTTGATGTGCTGGCGTCTGTACATTCTACATGAGGAATAGTCATGTACTCTGTGGAATAGTCTTCAATATCAACAAAGAGAAAAGAGTTTTTTTTAAAATTATTTCATTGTAAATCGAACAGTTTTAAAGACCATGGATAATAATATATATTATAAAACAATATCAAAAATACCAACATCATAACAAAAAACGTCATCTGGATGTGGAATATGTCATAACAAAATAACCTCAAAACATGTATTTCGCGAAAAATTCAAACATTTTGTGTTATAAATACAGAAGAATTGTATCAAAATGGACTTGCACAAGTTGTATGCGTGTGAAAAGTACAGCTGCACCAAAGACCAAAACGTATTCTCATACCATTCTTTCCCCAAAGACCAATTTCCCAGCTCGATCAAGTAATGCATTAAAAGAGCAAATTCAAAAGGTAAAATAACTTAAAAACTTATAAGCATACATTTATTTATAAAATAAAACATCTTATGATGCCAAAGGTAACGACAGAAACCCAGCTTTAGTTAATTTAAGTGTTTTTATCACTGTCCAAGATGTTATGTTTGTTTTTAGACTGCACAATTTGCAGAACTTTACAACTGGCAAAGGAAAAACCTGGAGGGTCCCGAGTTTGTATTACACGATGGCCCACCGTATGCCAATGGAGACTTGCATATGGGTCATGCTGTTAATAAGGTAAATAATATTTAATAGGCAATCTTAAAATGGTAACAGTACTATTTAAACTCTTAAGAGAATGTTATAGAGTGCCTGTCTATCTAGTAAAACTATACAAAGTATTCGTCCGTTGATTAATTTACATTTTTATCAGATGTGGAGGAATAGTAGTACTTTACAGTTATCTGACCTCCGTAACTCAATCTTTTATCGATTGATCTAATCTAATATAATAATATAAAAATCAATTGTCATGCGCTTGTCTTGCAAAAACTCGAAAATTAATCAACTGATTTGAATATTTAACATTAAACACAAACATACATGCAAAATAATGCATGTATGTTTGTGTGTTTGTGAATTTCTTGTTATTTGTATTTTGTGTTTCACAAACTGTGTCCAAAAAAATTTTATCCTTTATTTTTTGCCTTAATACTGGTATGGTTTAGGAAAAAAGTAAATAGGAAAACCCAAAGGAATAGTCGAAAAATCAAATAAATTGAAGCTGTGTCACATTGTATGAAGTTCACCTAGTTATTTAGTTGTACATAAAATAGTCTTTGACTATTAACCTCCTCCAGCATTTGTCTGGGACCCAAAAAACTACCGGGTTTTTTTGAGGTGCGAAATAAAATAATAATTATCTCACTAATCATGGCTTTGCTCTAAATAAAATAAAGGGAAAATGGGTTGGTCCGGCCCACGGAGGGACCAGCCTACCGAGAAAAGATCAGGTATGCCCTGGGGCCAGACCGACCCTGACCTCCTCTATAATATAACCAGTTATAAAATAAATGTAGCAGTACGAAATATATGCTCATCTAAGGTATGCTTAATGAGTAATTTTTTAAGCCATTTAAATTACTTTTTCAGATAATCAAAGACATAAACAACAGAAGTCAAGTTCTCCAAGGCAACCGGGTCCACTACATCCCTGGTTGGGATTGTCATGGTCTACCCATAGAGCTCAAAGCTCTACAAAAGGCGAAGAAAACATCGAAAAACAGCCAAATATCAGGCCCAGTACATATAAGAGAAATTGCCAGATCTTTTGCGTTAGAAACGGTGGAGAGACAGAAAGATGCGTTCAGGAAATGGGGTGTCATGGCCGATTGGGATGAACAATGCTACTTAACATTGAATAAAGGATACGTACAGAATCAGTTGAGACAGTTCCATAAGATGTATAAGTCTGGGTTGATATTTCGGGCATTAAAACCTGTCTATTGGTCACCTTCTTCAAAGTGAGTTTTCCTTGTTAATATTTTGTAATTTATTGCTATTTTTGTATAGTAACCTATCAAATAATTGTAAGTACTGTGTGTTTCAAAACATGCCGAAAAAATTGTTATCTTGTTACCCGATTGCAAAGGAAGTGTTATTTTCTTTACTGTGGAGAATATTATTTTACTTCAGACATAATGTAAATAGTCTCTTTCTTCACAAAATGGGACCAATGCTAGGTTTTAAAAAAATATAATTTTGTCAGTAATTATTTTTTCTGTAATTTCAGAACAGCATTAGCGGAAGCCGAGTTAGAGTATGAACCTCAATACAAGAGTAAAGAAGTGTATGTCACATTCCCTCTTAAGAATATACCAACTGCTGTCCAGGATGCAGTTGAGGGGTATGTACCCTGTGGTTAAAAAAACATACGGTACTGCGGATAGAAGTGCAAACTAAGCAACAATGCGTAACCTCAACGTAATTCAAACAGTAGACGATAGATGGCGCTAAAAAACATTTCTTCAAGCGTGACGGTGACGATGACGCGAGTTCTTTGATTTTTGTTCACTCTAGAAGTGCTCAACGCGCTTAAAGAAGTTTTCACTTCAAAAATCTTTATTGCCGAACAAAAGTAATCTCTAATTGAAACAGGTTAGAGACTACTTTGGTGTGCTACTTTGCCAAGTTCACCAAGATGCATCACAAGATCTCTATACTCAATTCTATGCGTTAAAATACCAAGTAAGGGAGAACCTTCGTCTTTCCGAGACATGAAGATGATTTTTTCTAACCAAACTTTATTTTTATTGATGGAAAGCTTAGCTTCATCATCATCATTTCAGCCGAAAGACGTCCACTGCTGGACATAGGCCTCCCCCAAGCACCGCCACTTCGACCGGTTCTGTGCTTCTCGCATCCAGCGCATTCCCGCGGCCTTCACCAGGTCAACGGTCCACCTTGTGGGGGCCTTCCAACGCTACGCTAGCTTAGCTTACTTGGTTTATCAGTCAAGAATTCTCCTTAATCCATCATTAATTTAACTGACCCCCAAAAAAGAAGCGGTTCCCTCTATAGGTACTTTTTTGGAAGTCGGTTGTTGTCTTTTGTAAAAAGGTTTTTTTTTATAAAAAAGGTTTTTTTTTTTTAATGTTTTTTTTTATAAAAAGGTTTTTTTTTTATAAAAAGATTTTTTTTTTATAAAAAGGTTTTTTTTTAATAAACAGGTTTTTTTTTAATAAAATGTTTTTTTCTGAGGAGCTCGTGGCTAAGTAATAACAGCCGCTCGGGTCGATCCATCAGGTTAAGCAACGCTTGCCGGGGTTGGTCCGTGGATGGGTGACCATTTTCACATATCGAGACTCCTCCGTGCCTCGGAAAGCACGTTAAGCCGTTGGTCCCGGCTGTCATTTGTGGATCTTTGACAGTCGTTACGAATCGTCAGAAGCACGAAAGTCTGACAACCAGTCTAACCAAGGGGTATCGTATTACCCAGTTACTGGGTTGTGGAGGTCAGATAGGCAGTCGCTCCATGTAAAATACTGGTATTCAGCTGCATCCGGTTAGACTGGAAGCCGACCCCAACATAGTTGGGAAAAGGCTAGGCAGATGATGTTTTTTTCTGTTATTTTTGTCTCTTAACATAACCACTAACTCCTCTCTTTCAGAAATAAACTCTCAGCCATAATCTGGACGACCACACCTTGGACCCTGATCGCAAACCGTGCGATCTGCTACAACCCTCAGCTCAAATACAGCGTAATATCTATGAGCAGTCGACCAGACTACCTGGTGGTTGCTAGTGGTCTGGTCCAGGCTTTGAAAGAGTTGTTACAAGTGGAGGTTAAGACTATAGCTGAGTTTGATGGTAAGTTAAAATATAATAGGGAATATGCATGTGATTCAAATATGGGTCAAATATATTTTTTTATAAACTATGTTACTTCAGAATTATGCCTCCATCAATATTTTTGAATAAAATTTCTTTTTGAGCGAGAAATTAATTTTTTTAAAGTCCAAAAAATCTGTGGGTAATTCAAATACTTGAAAAGGCTAAGAGCGGATGTGACGTAACAATCCGATATAACAATCAAAATGTCAATGTCAAGTCAATCAACAAGTGTCAAGTCAATGTCAAACGCTCATAGAAAAAGGAGTGTTTGACGTTGACTTGACAGTTGCTTGTCTGTTTTTACGGACTGTGACGTCACCACACCAAGCGCGCCAAATGGAGGGCGTTTAAATAGCCCGGATCGGATCATTTTTAAACATTTTTTTAACTACTTTAAATTGCTTTTGTGCCGTCGATTTTTTTTTTACTATTATTTGACGATGTAAACTATCGAATAAAAATATTAAAAAAATACATGCATATTCCCTAATAGAGTGCGCGCAACAAACTATGAACAGTAGACACGGGTTTGAACAACATAACGTTCCCCACCACACTCACTCACTTGTCAGTTCGAGATTCATTCATTTGTCACAGTGAAGCGGTACAAAATGTTATTTTGAGGTGTTGGGACGTCAATCATTTTGTATTGGACGGGTTGATCCATCAGGTTAAGCTGCACTTGCCGAGGTTGGTTCGTTGAGTTTCTATACGTAAAGGTCACCCACGGTCTTTACATATCGAGACTCCTCCGCGCCTCGGAAAGCACGTTAAGCCGTTGGTCCCGGCTGTCATTCGTGTTCAAAGTCAAATTGGCACTTTTGAACATCAAAACGTGGAAAAATCTTTGACAGTCGTTTCGGGTCGTCAGAAGCCCGATGGTTAGACAGCCAGTGTTACCAAGGGGTTTTACTTATTACCCAGTTGGGTTGTGGAGGTCAGACAGGCAGTCGCTCAATGTGAAATACTTGTATTCAGCTGCATCCGGTAAGACTGAAAGCAGACCTCAACATAGTTTGGAAACGGCTAGGTAGATTGAATGTAATTTAAAAAGAAAATTGATAAAGAATATTTGCACACCTCACATGATTATAGTACAGTGTACCTTATGAACCTTTTGTAACATCCTCTGAACCTGTTTTATGCAAACAAATGATTTGATTTGATTTGATAAGGGGTGATCCCAGAGCCTGGTCACATAAATCCAGACTTTAAAATACTTACCATATTATTTTATGATTTATTTTTCCCAGGTCACCACCTGCAAGGCACAACCTACCACAACAAGCTAGTAAACCAATCACTGCCGTTCCTCGAAGGTGACCACGTGACTGAGGTCAAGGGAACGGGGTTGGTTCACACGGCGCCGGCGCATGGGCCTGAAGACTTCCTTGTTGCGCTGAAGAATAATATGACGGTGGTAAGACAAGTGTCTTGTGAAATTAATTCGAAACGTCCATGAGTCCAATTTACATAAGAAAATTGTAGTGATCAAGTTGATGTCTACAACCACTTTGTACAGTACAACTATTTTCTAAATGTCCCTCGGCAAACTTCGTGTTTCATCAGCCGTCGGAACTTTGCACTTGCAGACCGGACGCTCTCAATCGACTTGGACTATTAAGAACATAGTTTTACTGTAGTATTTAATATTGACGGCAAATCATGCTGAAGATTAATAAAAGTGGCAGTCAAACATACAGTCTGTTTGCGGAATAAAACTTGCTAAAATCATCAATTATTGTAATTTAAATCTTATGTTAGTGTACATAAAGTCGCGTGTTCACTACATCGCCTGACGTTGCCCGATATCTCTAGCGACACGTGTTGCGGGCCATTTGACTCCTAGTAAATACGGAGCATATTAAAAGATACATGACGCGCTCCCTTGACTAATTTACGTCAACTGATAAACCTCCAACTATCATTAACGAGACACAATAGAATTTTAATTGTTATCGGCCATAGGGATTATGCATGTGATTCAAATATGGGTCAATTTTTTTTTTTTTATAAAGTATATTACTTCAGAATTATGCCTCCATCAATATTTTTGAATAAAATTCATTTTTGAGCGAGAAATTAATTTTAAAAAAAGTCCCAATACGTAATTCAAATACTTGAAAAGCTAAGACCGGATGTGACGTAAGAATCCGGGATAGCAATCAAAATGTCAATGTCAAGTCAATCAACAAGTGTCAAATCAATGCCAAACGCTCCTACAAAAAGGAGTGTTTGACGTTGACTTGACAGTTGCTTGTTTGTTTTCACGGACTGTGACGTCACCACACCAAGCGCGCCAAATGTAGGGCGTTTAAATAGCCCAGATCGGTTGGATATTTAAAAAAAAAAATTAAGTACTTTAAATTGCTTTTTTGCCGTCGAATTTTTGAAACTATTATTTGACGATGTAAACTATCGAATAAAAATATTAAAAGAATACATGCATATTCCCTATTAGACAGTTGAGCGGATAAGTGTGTTTAAATGGATTTTTAGAGAACTTCCTCTTAGCGTTTAAACTTTCCTCAGGAATGCAACGTAGACGAATCTGGCCGCTACACCTCCCTAGACCCTGAACTCAACGGCCTCCCTGTCTTAGGCGAGGGTCAGGAGGTCATCATCTCCCGGCTGGGTGATGACGTCATGCGGCGGGGCGAGTTCGTCCACTCGTACCCTCTGGACTGGAGGACCAAGAAACCGGTCATCATCAGAGCGAGCCAGCAGTGGTTTATTGATACGGCGGCCTTGAAGGAGAAGGCTTTGGTAAATTGACATTTATTTATGTAAATAGAATACCTACTCTATATTATGAACACTATTTACAAGACATCCTATGATCCTAACTAATATTATAAATGCGAAAGTGAGATTGTTTGTAATAACTTTATAAGAACTTATAACTTTAATATATATTAAATATAAAAATAATCAATCTGCCTAGCCTTTTTCCAACTATGTTAGGGCTGGCTTCCAGTCTAACCGAGAAGGAGCGACTGCCTATCTGACCTCCATAACTCAGTAACTGGGTAATAATACGAAATACGTTACTCCTTGGTAAGACTAGTTGTGAGAGTTTCGGGCTTCTGACGACCCGTAACGACCGTCAAGGATCCACAAATGACAGCAAAAGACCAACGGCTGAACGTACGTTCAAATTCAAATTCAAATTCAAATTCAAATTCATTTATTGCTTGTCACAGGTAAATAGTCAGATCTTACAATAGTATTCATGAATCACTGTAACATACCCATGGGGTGTACAATATTTATATTAATAAGTAGGTAGGTATATCAATGTTGTTGGTTATATTACTGTTTTAGTCAACCTCATTTTACATTAATTCTTGCACAATTATTAGGGACATACAATTTAGTTTAATAAGTCAAAAAATAAAAATAGAAAAATAAGTTTACCATGTCAATTTTGCGTCAACATCATCAGACATTATTAATAGACATAATTATTTTGGTCATGCGATTTACATTAGATAAGTACAAAAAGTAAATTAAATAAATAAAATACGTTTAACATGTCAAGTTTTAGTCAACCTCATACTAACATTCATTAGAAGACATAATTATTACGGTTGTATATTTCACATTAAATAAGTCAAAACAAGTTTAGTCAATAATTCGGTCTGTTAGAAATTCATTAATTGAATAATATGTTTTACTTAGGAGAAATTCTTTAAGCTTTAATTTAAAAACTTTTAATGAAGAGATATTCTTGATACAGTTTGGTAGCTTGTTATAGATTTTAACTCCAACACCAAATACACTCGATTTAAATTTAACTGTTCTACATTGAATGCCTTTAAGTTCAGTTTTGTGTCTCGCACTTCTCAACGTTTCATACTTATCTATATCGCGTTTTATCATCCTTGCCGCTTCAAATATGTATAGTGAAGGAAGGGTTAAGATTTTCAACCTTTTGAAAACTGGTCTACATGAATCAGTCTGTCTCAATCCGCATATACTTCTGATGCACTTTTTTTGTGCTTTTAGAGCACACTCTCTGTTCGCTGAATTACCCCAGAATAGGATACCGTATTTTAGTATGGAGCCTACATATGCATGATAAACACTTAGTAAAGTACTCTCACTTGTAACTTTTCTTAGCATGTAGAGGGCATATGAGAACTGATTTAGTTTTTTGCACACATGGTCAATCTGTATTTTCCAGTTTAGTGCTGAGTCAATATGTATGCCAAGAAATTTGGTTGTCTTAACTTCTTTTAAGGTTTCACCTTTGTATTTTACGTTTAGGTTCTTTAGTTTTTTATTTATATTAGCAAACGAAATATAGCAAGTTTTTTCTAAGTTAATTTTAAGATTATTTACATTTAACCAATTTATAATACATTCAAGGGAATTGTTTACATTAATTTCGTATTTATCTTCATCCTCGTCAGTGAAAATAGCTGTACTGTCGTCTGCAAATAATATCATGTCATGGATTACGGCTTTTGGGAAGTCATTTATATATATTATGAACAAAAGTGGACCAAGAATACTTCCTTGAGGTACCCCGTACTTAACTGTTTTAGGCTTAGACTGAAACGTTTGTTCATATTTTGTTTTATTTGATATTCTTGTTATTTGTGTTATTTGAACCCTATTTTTGAGGTATGATTTTATAAGATCTAAAGCATTCCCTCTAACTCCGTATTGTTCTAGTTTATTTAAGAGTATGTCATGATCTACGTAGTCAAATGCTTTAGACATGTCCATAAATATTGTAGTTATATGTCGTTTATTGTCCAGTCCTGTCATTACCTTCTTCAAAAATTTAAAAAGTGCATCGCCCGTTGATTTGCCTTTTCGAAACCCAAATTGCTCATGTGTGAATATACTATTGGATTCAAAATAGTTATATAAATTTTTATAAATTACTTTTTCAAAATTTTTTGCAATAATTGGTATTAAAGCTATTGGTCTATAAAATTTCATCTCTTTTCTATCTTCTTTTTTAAATAATGGGTTAATGACTGTTATTTTTAGTTTTGACGGAAATATTCCGTATTCTAGGCACAGATTTATAATTGTGCTGAGTACTGGAGCTATGATATGGGAAACGCTTTTAATTATTTTAGTATTTATAATATCATACCCTGTACTATTAGTGTTTTTTAGTCCTTTTATTATTTGGTCAACTTCGTACGGATTAGTCGGTTTCATGAACATTGAATTACAATTATTGTATGTCAGTGTTTTTGGGTAGGTATCATTTTCCTTAGTTGTAGGTTTTATGTCATCTATAAAATAATTATTAAAAGCTTCAGCAATTTCTCTCGGCGACGTAATTGTTTTATCCTTTACTTTAATTTCCATAATATTCTCTTTGGGTGTTACAGTTTTATAGTTATTTACTATTTGCCATGTCGCTTTGGGTTTGTTGGTAGCTGAACTTATATAATAATTGTTTTGTGATTTTTGGGTCTTTTTAATTATAGTTCTTAGCCTGTTTGTGTATGCTTTAAAGTATTTTTTATCTTTCGGATTAGATGTTAACCTATACTTCCAAAGTAGTTGACGTTTTCTTTTAGAGCATACTCGGATACCGTTACTTAGCCATTTTGGTTTCTTGGAAATTGGTATCTTAACTCGTATTATGGGGAAGCATAGATCATAAAATAGCTTAAATAGCTCATAAAATGCTTCATAAGCCTTTTCAGGGTCATTATTTGTGTAACATTCTGTAAAACTGAGGCTTTCAATGCAATTTATAAATTTCCTCACGTTATCTTCACTATAGTCACGTTTAGATTTGAACCAGTGTGTGATGTGATAACTCTTCTTTACAGGGAACGTTAAAATTTGTGCCGTATGGTCAGATAGCGAGAGTTCTACAACTTTTGATTTGGAGCCTCTGATATTATGGGCTATATTGTCGATACACGTCATGCTACTCAGTCTAGTCGGTTAATTTATTGATAATTTTAAATTATAACACGCTAGTAATTGCTCAAACTGTCGGGAGATGTTGCTATCGTCTAACCTGTTAATATTAAAATCACCGCATAGTATAACTTTTTTTCTTGTAAAACATATTTTATTTAATAAGCCCGTTAGTCTAGCGAAAAATAAGTCAATATATTCTTTGCCATTTTTTGGTGGTCGATAAATACATAATATTATAATTTTATGTTCTATAAGTTCAATGCCACTACATTCAATTAAATTAGTAATACTTAGACTTTTGGCTTCAGTAACCACTCTAAATTTATGGCTCGATTTTATAATTATGCAAGAACCTCCATTCCTATTATTTCGTGAGAAAGAGTCACCTAGGGTAAAATTAGGCATTTTTAGTAGTTTAGCATCTTCTATAGTCATATTATGCTCGGTAATGCAGAGAACATCGACAGGGATGCTGTTTGTATTTTCTCCTAATGAGTATAAATGAACCGTAAGCTCATCTATTTTAGTAAGTAGACCGTTAATGTTTTGATGAAGAATATTCATGTGTTTATAAACGAAAACAATCATTACTTGCCGGAATATTCTCATTATCTAAATTTAAATTGTTTTGTTCTGTTTGCGTTAATGTCTGAGTACTTTTGTCAATAGCAGTAGGAGTTTTACTATGTGTGTTAAGTTTATGTTTGATATGTCTGTTATAGTCTTGCTTATAACCAGCTCTCAAAATTTCTCTAAGCAATAATTGTGATGTGTGTAGTGATAGAAAGCGATACTTTGGCATATACAATGAGAAATTCATGTCCACATATGTTGCATGAGTGTACTGAGAACAGATAAATTTCAATCTATAATTCAACTTTCTTTCATTTAAATAAGTATTAAATAGTACTTCAGAAATTATAACATTAGTGTTTTTGGTAGTATTTAAAAAGTTCATAAGACCGAGTTGAATTTCTTCTGGGTTTTTATCATTAACACCGCCCAAAACAATCACGAAGTCGTTTTTATTCAGTAAATTTATTTCTGTTTTTTCTGTGTCTAAGACCTCATGTAGAGATGCTCCTGGCTTCCAAAAACATCGGACTAAAAAATCTTTGCCTAAGAGTTTTTGCAGAGCTCTCTGAATAAATCTTCCCTGTTGATCCGCAATGATAATAACTTTCTTCATATTTATGACAATATTATCAGAATTTGATGATAAATTTGGTGGTGTGATTGGTTTCGGCTCGTTAGCCTGAATGTTGCTGTTGCACGTCGTTGCATTTATTTCAGTTTCGTGTACACTGTTACCTGTATTTATTAAAATCTTTGTCTCACCGTTTTGATTGCATGTTAAAACATAACATGTCATTGTTGTGCGAGGTCGAATGCGATTTTATTAATTCACATTTATAGTTCGAGACACGGAGGAGTCTTGATATGTAAAGATGGTCACCCATCCACGGCAACCCTAGCTTAACCTGATGGATCGACCCGTGTGGTTTAAGTAGTTTAATTAAGTAAGTAGTTTAAGCAGGTTAATGTTATCTTTTTGTATGCACGTGTTTCTGTGACAAATAAACCTATTTTTCTTTCTTTCTTTCTTTCTTTCCGTGCGGTTGTTATTACTTAGCCACGAGTTCCAATATAAAAATAATAATAAAACTAAATATTAACTTACTTTAATCGATAGTTGTTTATTTTCTCTGTCATTTATTTTTATATCCCTTTATTGTCCCAACAGGCAGCTTTAGAAAAAGTGGAGATCCTACCACCCTCTAGCAGCGAGCAATCTCGTCAAGGCTTCAGAGCTCAATTGGAGAAGAGGCCGTACTGGTGTATATCGCGACAGAGAGCCTGGGGCGTGCCTATACCCGCTGTGTATAGCTGGGATGATGTTGTAGTGGATGAGTGAGTTATCCTACTAATATTATAAATGTGAAAGTTTGTGTTTGTGTGTTTGTATGTTTGTTACTCAATCACGCAAAAACGGCTGAATGGATTTGGATGTAATTTGGCAAACAGATAGTTTATAACGTGGATTAACACATAGGATACTTTTTATCCCGATATTCCCACTGGATCGAGACTTACGCGGGTGAAACCGCGGGGCACAGCTAGTTAGTAATAATTCATGAAATAAATTTAAATACAAAAATAAACCTATTAAAAATCCTTGTAGTATCTTCCTAAAAATAAAGTAGTCTTAAACAATTTTACCCGACTACGGCGAAGCAAAGAGGGTTATGATTTTGACCGGTATGTATGTTCATCTGTTCTCTCATAACTTCTAAACTACTCATAATTCGCCAAATGAAAGCTGGAAGCGTCTAGATCGTCCGCTGGTTATAGGCTAGCGGACATAGTCATGAACTAAGAAAAAAAATATTTCATGATGTCCTGTTGGGTATCAAATGAAAGGGCTTAGTTAGAACATTTTGAAAATATAGTACCCAAAATAATTTAAATAAAAAAAAAGTTATAAAACAGATTAAGTATCTTGACCTGGCATGCGAGGTTGTCGACTTGTGGGATGTAGATACAGCAATTATTGTGCCGATAGTCGTGACAGCCAATGGCATAATAGCCAAGAGCCTCGACCAACACTTGAGGAGGCTCTCGTTAGGCGGCTGGATCAAGGGCTTGATCCAGAAAGCGGTACTCCTGGACACGGCGCGTATCGTTAGGAGATTCCTCTCTCTGGAGCCCTGACCACCGGTAGCTTGGACCCTGTTACCGATACCGGTGGGCTTCTATTTTTTAATGTTTTTTTTGATGATTTTATAAAAATATTTAAAAATGTTAATAAATAAGAAAGAAAATAAATAAACGAAAAAAGTTAGAAAAACAAAAACCCAACTAGGACAAAAAACGTCAATTAAAAACATTACCCTCCTTCTGGGGCAGTCGGGTAAAAAGGTAAAAACAAGACATCACAAACAGACAAATTAAAAATCCGGAGTCACACGTGTTAGGGCATAAATCGAACAGATTACGTGTGACTCCGGATTTCAAATTGTTATTTTTGCGAGAGCATTTAAGCGGATAGAGGTGCTAATTTATTTTTGTCTGTGAAAACTGCGCTGTGCATAATGCTGACATAATTTCTTAATTCCAGACGTATCATAGACAGGCTATGCTCTCTGATAGAGTCGCGCGGCGCTGACGCGTGGTGGACGTGTGACGTCACTGAACTGCTACCCGATGACGTCATCAAAGAACATAAGATTGATACCAAGGAAGTCACTAAAGGAAAGGTAAATATCAAAAAGTTTCGACGACCTTTTTGCTGTGTCAACTCAGATCGATAGTGCGCTGTGAACTTTTGATTTTAAAACATTATAACAGTTTGTAAAAGACGAAGCAAAAGAAGTACATATGTAAGGAGCAGGAGGCCTAGTATAAACTTTTTAAATAGTGTCTATATGGCAAATAGTAATTTACGTTATTTTTAGAGTTGCAACGGATAGTGGTTTGACCGGATACTGAATAACCGGCGACTGCCGAAGCCGGATAGGCGGAAATCCAGCCGAAGCGAACGTCATGCATGTTAAAAGTCTACAGTGAAACATTTTTTTTTAAGCTGTTTTGGTATATGAGAATAAACGAAATCGCTTAAGGCCGAAAAAATTGTTTCCATACACCACAATTTGCCATGTAGATTTCAAATATTGATTATAATTAGCTACCCTAGGTGCTTACAGACCAAAAGGTACGGCTAAACAGGTTTGTTTTTTGCAATTGGTAGTATTGTGGCGGTATCTACATCGCCACATGCGAACTACGCATCGAAGACCTGACGTCACACAAAAATCCTGACGTCACAAAAATCCTGCATCGCGCAATTAGAGTTTACCGTGCAGTGGACATATACGAGGCATGCCTTTTAAGTTCCGTCGTTTCTTTATTTCCCGGTAATTTTGAATTTGGAACTGTTCTATATTCGAATGTGTTTAAATTTGGAATCTCAAAACAGTTGAAAGTATTAGGATTAATGCTATTGTTTAGTCACAGCGTCGATTGGAATCTGTCAGGTTACGTACGAAAATGAATCTTTCTAAGGAAAATGTTCGTGCAATAATTTTCTACAACTTTAGAAGAGGCCTGACACGGCTTCAGTGTTTTGAAGAGCTAACATCTGTGTTCAGTGATGAAGCCCCATGTCTGCGGACTGTCGAACGCTGGTATTTAGAATTCCAGCGTGGACATACTAGTGTTAGTGACAAATCTCGCGAAGGACGCCCAAAATCCGCCTTCATTGAAGATAACATCATCGCTGTGAGACAACTAATTCTCGAAGATCGTCATGTGACGTATCGAGAGATAGAGGCTCTATTAGGCATTTCAGGGACAACCATTCAGAAGATCTTGCATGAAGCGCTTGGTGTGAGAAAGCTAGTTTGCCGTTGGATACCGCATCTGCTTTCCGACGATCACAAGGCGGCCCGCGTCAGATGGTGTAAGAAAACTGCATAGGTTCAACCGAAGACAGTCAAATCACGTCTGCGATATCATCAGTGGTGACGAATCTTGGATCTATGCCTACGATCCTGATTATAAAAAACCGGCCATGTTGCGACTATTGCACTTGAAGATCGTAGAACGGTTAACGCAGAGTGGTATACCACAGTTTGTTTACCACAAGTTATCGCTGAACTTCGAAATTCTAACTCAAAGCGACGCATTATTCTGCACCACGACAACGCAAGCTCACACAGCGCTCGTTAAACGATTGAGTATTTGAATCAGGAAAAAGTAGAAATTCTTGAACATCCTCCATACAGTCCTGACCTAAGCCCTAACGATTTCTTTACATTTCCTAAAATTAAGAAAAGTCTTCGTGGTCAAAGGTTCCGGGTCCGGTGAAGAAGCAGTCGACGGTTTTAAGTCAGCCATTTTTAACACCCCCACTTTAGAGTGGAATAAATGTTATAATAACTGGTTTGAGCGAATGGAAAAGTGTATTAAGCTACGTGGTGAATACTTTGAAAAACAATAAAAAGTACTATAAGGTTCTAGTTGTGTTTTTTTCTTCAAACGACAAAACTTAAAAGGCATTGCTCGTATACAAGAATCCAATATCTATCATTGGGCAGTTGCCCGCCAGACACAACACCCGCCTGGACGGAGGATCCTCCCTTTTCTATGGGGGATGAGTGAACTTTACACCCTGTTCCTCATACTCCTAAAGTATTATTTGCATTTTATTACAAAAATAAGACCAAGTATCCGGTTAGCCGTATATCCGGCACAAGATGACAAACCGGCCGTGCGCCGGAGGGTAAAAAAATAGCCAAATAGGCCGGATACCGGATAGTGGCCGGATATCCGTTGCAACTCTAGTTATTTTGTCTATATTCCCAGGATATAATGGACATCTGGCTAGACTCAGGCCTATCCTGGTCTACGTTAGGCGGTCGCACTGCGCGGCTGTATTCTGAAGGAGTGGACCAACTCACAGGCTGGTTCCAAGCGTCGTTGTTGACTTCTCTAGCTTTGACCGACGAGGCGCCTTATAAGTGAGTTTTGAGAAATTTTCAGTACGTAACTTCAACAAGTTACGGATATATGTATTGTTATATTTTATTGTGATTTTGTAAGGCTGTATTGTTCTCATGTTGCGGATACAGACTTTTAAACATCCGCGGATGCGAATGCGGATCTTAAGATATTTTTTCCGCATTTCACTTTGCACCGGTGCCGGGCATTGTCAATTCACTTTTTAATCTGTTAGCTGCATAAATCTCGCTTAGCACACAATGCTCACTGTATATTCATAATTTCACAATAACACTCGAAAACTGAAATGTTTATACAATAAACGCAACTAAACACGATACGACTGATTTACGAGAAACAAATTAACAATAACAAACGCGTCGGATGTTGTCACCGAACGCAATCTTCGCTCCTATTGGTCAATGAGCTCGTGCGCACGGCACGCGCCAGTCGCCGCATATTTTCCTTCTTGTGGCGCGCTGTGCTATGAACATAATTCATTGTTGCGGATGTGGATGCGGATGTTCAGATCGATGCGGAAGCTCTGCGGTTGCGGATGTGGATATCCGCAACATCCCTGTTCTCATGCGATGTATTTTACTAGCTGCCGCCAGCGGCTTCGCCCGCGTGTAATCTTTATAAATTATAGCCTATGTTACTCAGGGTGAATGTAGCTTTCTAATGGTGAAAGAATTTTTGAAATCGGCGCAGTAGTTTTTGAGTTTATTCATTACAAACATACACACAAAAATACAAATCTTTCCTCTTTATAATATAAAGTGTAGATAATCATATCTCTTTTTTAAATTACGAGGTCGACTAAACAAAACGCTGGGTCAGTTAAACAACACTTTCAGCTTTATGGAGAAGTGTTAAAAGTTGAAATTTGATTGACATCGAATTAGTTCTTTCGTCAATGATTTGAGCTGGCCGCGAAGAAGGCGAAGAAGTTTCCTGAGACATATTCGTCTACTAATTTTGTCCTTTATTATCTCTCAGGTCAATATTCGTTCACGGCTTCGTTGTAGATGACAAGAAGCGGAAGATGTCCAAATCTATAGGCAATGTGATTGATCCCACAACCATCATACAGGGTGGCAAGGATAAGATGAACCAGCCGGCTTATGGCGTTGATACTCTAAGGTAAGATGTAAATACTTATCGTGGAGCTTGAGAGGGCTTGTGGCTAAGTATTCAGGAAAGTCCGAAAGTTGCGGGAAAGTCCGAAAGGGATACTGGTACCCTAGGCAACAGGCAACTGAAGCAACACGGGTGGGTTTTAGTCAGTAAAAGTCTG
Source organism: Lithophane semibrunnea (assembly GCA_947363905.1). NCBI lineage: Eukaryota > Metazoa > Arthropoda > Insecta > Lepidoptera > Noctuidae > Lithophane > Lithophane semibrunnea. The sequence continues at coordinate 3,036,628 of OX376208.1, forward strand.
ACACGCCCTCCCGCTCCGCCCAGAGCGGGGGAAGTCATTTGGAGGTGAGGGCAAACATTTTAAATTAATATTTTAACTCTGATGGCTCAAAATTTAAAATCAAAAGTCATTTATTCAAACTAGGCTGAAAATCAGCACTTTTCGAATGTCAACATTTGTGTACACAAGACAGTGCCCCAAAACGCCCACCCTTCACCACTTCCTAGTGCTTTAACTAAAATATATTTTTCTTTCTAGATGGTGGGTAGCAAGCCACTCAACCCAGCATTCCCAAATAATAATCAGCAAGAAACTCCTCGACGACTGTCAAGCAGAACTGATCAGAATCAGAAACATCATGAAGTACCTCTTAGGAGTCGTCAGTGACGTCCAAAAAACCGATTTTCACCGAAAACCGAATCTGAACTATTTTGACAGCTATATGGTCAAAGAAACAGAGGTTTTTGTCAAGCAAATAAACGATAGTTTTAATCATTTTAGGTATAATCATGTAGCTCAAAGCGTCTTGTACTTTATTAGCAATAAAATATCTGGATTGTATTGTCATTGTATAAAAGATCGGTTATATTGCTCTCAAAGAGATTCTGAAGAAAGAGTTTCCGCTCAGTTAGTTGTACATACGATTCTAGTCTCTCTATGCAAAGCTTTAGGGCCTATTTTACCGCATTTGATCGAAGAAGTTTGGCAACATCATCCATTGTACGAAAAACCGTTTTATTTTACCGTAAACTTACCGGTTTTGAGCTCAACCGATGTGGATACAGCACTAATGGACGCCATATTGGATTTGAAAAGGGAAATATGTGTGTTAGCAAAGAATGAAAGCCTAAAGAAGCTTCAAGCTAATATTGTATTAAATTCAGATTTGTACGACAAATTAAATGAAATAAATAAGTCTGATGGTGTCAATGACAGTGTTTTGTGCGAGATTTTGGAACTGTCATCTGTCAGTTTGACAGTTAAAAATGGCGGGAAAGATACGCACATTGAGCTATCACAGAGTAAAAATGGGCAGTGTTTGCGGTGTAGGAAATATAATGTTACAGATGATAGAGATAAATGTGTTAGATGTGATAAAGTATTAAGTGATGCGTAAATAATAGTGCTAGTAGGTAGATAATTATAATAATTAATAATATTATAACTGTCACAACACTACACTGACTGACGCTACTTACTTGGATGAAAAGAGTCACTCACTCTTCTTATTTTGATGTGCTAGCACACACCACACTGGCACAGATTAGCTTCACAGAACATTTGTACTTGTGAGTTTTGAACGAAATGAGTAAGTCGATCGAGTCACTCACTCTTTTTTTATATTTTGATCATTATGTCTTCGTTCATTGTTGCTAGCACAAACACACCACAGAACTCACCGCGCGTGTGCCTACTCTACTGTGTATGTGTGCCGTGTCGTGTCGCGTTGTCGTCACTACTCACTACACACCACACAGCACACACGCGACTCGCGCGGTGACTCGGTGAGTCGGCGAGTCACGCGACTCACTCACAGCACGTTCGTGCTCACAAGCTACCGCAGCCTCGCCTCATTCGTGGTAGCACAGTGTGCTAGCACACTTTGTAAAAAGAGTGCCTCGCACGATCCTCATTTTAAGAAGGTGTGCTACCCCTCTCTAACATTGACCAAAATTTAAAAGAGTACGCTTAAATGGTTTGGCCATGTTGAGAGGATGAAAGGCGACTAACAAAAGGTATTTACAAGGCAGATGTAAGTGGAAACGCCGGGACACCCTTGGGGGTCATACAGTGACCTTATTGGAGATGTTCTTCAGAAAAGTCAGGTGCGTAGTACTCGCAACCGGCGCGTGTATGACCAGAGGTCCTAGACAAAGTGACATACTATCAGCGATAACGATGATGGAAAAGGCAAAAATGTATAGGAGTGACATAAGCTATCGAAAAGCTTATGTCAATCCTGCTGAAAGTCGTTGTAGAAATACGAAACGCTTTCGAAGCGATTGTCACTTGTCTAGGCCCTCTGAGATATGAACGTAAACGAGGCAAAAGGAGTATACAATGTGGAGACGACAATACAACAATAAATGAAAACACTGGCAATACTAATGCATAAGAGTATTTTGGAACTACCAAATAAATCCTAACATCGAAATTAAAAAGTCATTTTTTCAAACAAACTAAATAGTAGTGATGGGCCGATAGGGTTTGCCGATCTTTGACTAGCTATCGTAACTAAACTATTGGATATATTTGATTAATTTTTTGTATGTAGACCGAGAACGTCATTAGATATACGGAGTTCCATTTTTGGTTGTATTGTCGTCTCCACCTTGTATAAGGATCGTAGCAGGTGGCGTTCTGTAGTTTCAGCCTACCCTCATGGGAAGAAGGCGTGAATGTATATATGTTTTATGTAATATTTATAGTAGTACAGTCGACCTCTTAATTGCTTTACCACCCTAAGGCTGAATGTCATTTGCACATCATAAAATGACAAGGTATATGTGACAGTTTCAACCTTAGTAAAGTTTAAATAAACTGGGAATTGTTGTCAAGTGGTAAAGAAATTACGCGGTTACCTATCCTGTAGTCCTAGTTTCAGGGTGGTCGCATATGCGCACTCATGCCCCTAACCGCCGCCGCTGGAGACACCCTGGGCGTCGGGAATCCCAGGCGGATTCTCGGCCACCATAGGCGCGGGCTTGCGGTCGGCGAGCAATGGGTAGCTCGCCGTCCGATAAGGACCAGGCCCGGGTCGATGGCGCGTCGTGTTCCACGCGCGCCTCAAAGAGATGTCAGCACAATTGGCGGGGTCCGCTAGGACCGATGCCTGCCAGGGTTGCGGGTTAGTCCGAAAGGGATACCGGGACCTTGGCAACAGGCAACTGAAGGAACACGGGTGGGTTTTAGTCAGTAAAAGTCTGACACGCCCTTCCGCTCCGCCCAGAGCGGGAGAAATCATTGGATGACTTCCCACCCTCAAAAAATAAAAAAAGGGTGGTCGCACATTGACGGCAGATGCGTCAAGCGTAACTTCTTTATCTTCCAGTTAGTCGCACTATCCCATCATGCGTTGAGTGGGTAAGGATGGCGACGCGACGCGCACTATTGTATGATCCGATACAATATCGAATTTATTTACTACACAATAAGGTACACGCTTTGCGCAGCGCCGCGCGTCTCAGCGTACTTTGACACGTGTCAACACTCGCACTGAAATTATACCTTTTCGTGAAGAAAATAAGTTCGATAATTGTTAAAAAGTGCGCGCAGCGTCGCGTCGCTTCACGTCGCTGTCTGTACTGACCCCTTTAGTGTCTTATCTTCCGTCAGATGTGCGACCACCCTGAAACATGATAGTAATTATTAGTTATCTAGAGTTAGCCGGCTATGCATTTTTGTTTATAAAGCTTATCTTACTAGATATTAAATGAAGCAAATAATTATTTATTACATCCTGTTTTTTGCTGTTGTATAAACTATGCATTATGATGTGAATATAGATGAATGATTAAAAAAAAGTATATTATTATTTAGTTATCGTCATTGCGTTTCTGTTCCGTCCCCTCCCCCCCTTATTTATAGAGTTGCTTAAAAATAAGTGACTGTAGACACGGTATAACCGTGTCACTGACCCTGGCAGGGCCACCATCAGGTATTGCAATTTTGATTACACAAAAAATTAGTCGCTAATTTGTCGAAATTTTTCGCTAAATATCAGAATTTGTCGGTCAATGGTTCAAAAGATATAAGGGTTTATAGGTGGCCGATCTGGAGAGAGTGACCCAGCAGGGCCACATTTATATTCCAAAAACTAGGGCACCTAGCGAAGATCTGTTTTCTCCCATAATTTGTCGCCAATTTGTCGCAATTTGTCGCCAAGTCACAGATTTATTCGGGTCTTAGACTAGAAGATATAATGAGTTCAATTTTTAAGAGAGCTAGATCGAATAGTTTACTCGTAAACTCTTTGATCTAGCTCTTGGACTATGATATCGTATTGAATTCATTATGTCTTTTGAACCAGACACCGACGAATTCTGATATTTGGCGACAAATTGCGACAAATTTGGGACAAATTATGGGAGAAAACAGATCTTCACTAGGTGCCCTAGTTTTTGAGATATAAAGGTGGCCCTGCTGAGGAGAACCTCTCCAGATCGGCCACCTATAAACCCTTATATCTTTTGAACCAGTGACCGACTAATTCTGATATTTGGCGACAAATTTCGACTAATTTGCGATTAATTTTTTGTGTAATCAAAATTAAAATCCCTGATGGTGGCCCTGCCAGAGTCAGTGACACGGTATAACCATAAATTTTTGGCGTTTAAACGACTTTTAACTTTAAGTCGGATGCACTAAAGGTAGCCCGTGAAATTCAAATTTTCTTACGTTTTTTGCAATTTGCAGGTCAGTGTCATGTTGATTAAAATATGATTCACGACCGCAACAAATGATACTTTACAGAATTATAATCATTACAATCAGCAATACAACTCCTTAAGTTCATTAAAGTGCCAAAGTACCAAATGTCATGAAAAGTGTTCATGGTTGTTATAAATTAAGAAAATGTTAGTATGAAAAATGCAACTTCTTTAAAATTCCCCATACAAAACGCTGATTTCATAGGTGGGGACCTAATATCTAATCTAACTAATATTATAAACGCGAAAGTTTGTAAGTATGGATGGATGGATGGATGGATGTATGTTTGTTACTCTTTCACGTAAAAACTACTGTAAGGATTTGGATGCAATTTGGCAAACAGATAGTTTATAACCTGGATTAACACATAGGATACTTTTTATCCCGACATTCCCACGGGATCGAGACTTACGCGGGTGAAACCGCGGGGCGCAGCTAGTTGAATATAAAAACAGTTTCTGTCTAACCACAAACAAAAGTAATGATCGTGATGTTACATACCTACGTTGCACACGTCCAGTTTAAACTAGTCTTAATCCAGCTCAAACCGGATCGAGCCAATTATTCCTGAACTATTCGACTAAAACGTTCGCTAACCAGATTTGCATCGTGTTTGTACGACCTCAAAATGGTTGGCAGAATATTTTATTGTTCGACTAGGTTTTGCCCGCGTGGATGTCAGAAAATGGGATATTTTCGGGACCGAACTACCGGGGTTAAAAGTACCCTATGTGTTAATCAAGGTTATAAACTATCTGTGTGCCAAATTTCATCCAAATCCGTATACCCGTTTTAGCGTGAACGCGTAACAAACTGGAGAATTGTCCGTGCCGTATGTCGGTGTATGGGAGAACATGTTTTTCAACTGCAATGTTAAGTTTGTTTTGGATAAATTCACCCCAACTACGGAACCCTTCATTGTAAGTAAAAATAAATAAACCGGGCAAGTTTTTTATTTTTCGGCCTAGGTTTTTATTTCTCACTTGCTTTTACCAGCGTCTTCGCCCGCGTAGTGGTTAGAAATTATCCCATGGGAACGATAAAAAGTCCTCCTATCCTATGTCCTTCTCCGGGTCATGGTCTACCCATGTGCCAAATTTCATCCAAATCCGTTCAGCCGTTTTAGCATGAAAGCGTACCCAAACAAACTCACTTTCGTATTTATAATATTGGCTATTATTGCGTAGTTCATTTACAAACTAAGAATAAAACACAAATTAATTACAGTTAGGGTAAATAATAACTTGACTGTTAAACCATTCATGCTTTACAAAGTTCTGTTATTATAAGTCCACAGTAGTGCCACAACATAGATGGGTACAGAAGAGGAACTCGGCTCGCAATCTCATAAAACTAGCGAAAACACGCACACATATGCACACGCTTTGCGTACAGCGAGTGCAAGCGCACTCCTAACCGGCATTTAATTGCACAAAATTGAGAACGCTTTCCGAATATTGTCAGTTAACCTCCTCTGGATCTGATAGTGATTCTAAAGATTCTGACTGTCAGTCAGTCTCTCGCGCGCGTATCCATGAATTTGGGGACGGTGTCGGATAGAAACTAGTTTAAATCTTTTAATGAAAATAAGGTTTTGTTTTTTGTTGTTACTGGGTCATTTCTTTTTATATTTAATTCAAATATCTATGGTTTGAGTTACAACGGTCCAATCCAATCCAATCCAATCTTTCGTGGCGTGCCCAGGTCAATGAGGTTAGTCGAAAGGTACATTTCTCTTTTCATTCGTTGGAAAGCCTTCAAAGTCTCCTACCCTTGAAGACTAAAATCTCCTTGGCACAAACACTTATCCAGCCGATTATAGATTATGCTGACGCCTGCTACCTGGATGCTACTGAGGAGCTATCAAACAAGCTTGAGCGCTTGCAAAACTTGTGCATTCGCTTCGTTTTCGGTCTGCGAAAGTATGACCATGTTTCTCACCTTCGCAAGGAACTCAAGTGGCTCCCAATCCGCCTTCGCAGGAACACTCGGATTTTATGTCTCCTCTTCAACATCTTACACAACCCGTCTTATCCGTCCTACCTGCGTGAGCGTTTTTCTTACGCTCGTCCTAGTGACGCACCGTGTAGATCTCACCTTAGATCCCTCCTTAAATCTCATCCTCATAAAACTAGCTATTATTCTTATTCCTTCTCTGTCCATGCTGTAAGATTATGGAACTCACTTCCGCCTAGTATTCGTGATTTGAAAACTGTTTCTCTATTTAAACTTCGTGTAAAAGAGCATTAGCTTTCCTCTCAACTTTGAGTATTTATTATTATATAGGTACCTATAGTGTATTTATGTTTATATATTTAGCTTTATGTATTTATTTAAGTATATGTTATATATTTGTTATTTTTAGTTAAGACTTCGCATATTCATGTTTTTTCTCTTCCTGTTCTCACACACTATTGTCTACATTTCTTTCTCATTTCTCCTTTCGCAGGTCTGCTGGAAGAAATTTCTTAAGAAATAAGCAGTACCTTTGTACTCATATTTTAATTATGTCGTATCTTTTTTGTAATTTACTGTGTGTACATAAATAATAAAACAAACAAACAAACGGTGTTTACCCTTACACGCTGTATATTTTACAGTAGAATAAAAATTTAAAAAATACTTACCAAAAAAATATTAGATTATTTAATATTTTTGCCGTCGATAAAATTAAGCATAGATTCCCTTATTTCGATATGTGCACATTATAAAGAATCACACTGTATTTTATGGAGCTGACGTTCTGTAACGATGTATTTTGTGGTAGTACTCAGTTAGTCAAAAACATTATTATTATAGTAGAGTACCTAATGCATAGCAAAATGTTCATAATTGCATTAATTTTTACTTCAACACTGCAATGTTTTGAGCTCACTAGGATTAGTATTCTGTACTCGTATACTCATTAGAGAATATACTTACTGGGAAAGTATTTTATTCATGAGTTCATGAATAACTTCTGTTTGTTTACTAGAGTAAATAATTTTTTTTTAAAAACACTAACTAGGTGAGCCATCATCATCTGCCTAGCCTTTTCCCAACAATGTTGGGGTCAGCTTCCAGTCTAACCGGATGCAGCTGATTACCAGTATTTTACATAGAGCGACTGCCTATTTGACCTCCACAACCCAGTTACTGGGTAACACGATACCTCTTGGTAAGACTGGTTGTCAGACTTTCGGGTTTCTGACGACCCGTAACAACTGTCAAAGATCTACATCACAAGATCTATGTATGTACTAACTTTTTATTATTTATTTTATTAGTTATTGTTTTTCCTGTGCGTGTCCCAAATAATATATTTTTCTTTCTTTCTTTCTTTCTACAAATGACAGCCTGGATCGGATGTAAAGATGGTCACCTATCCACGGACCAACCCCGGCAAGCGTAGCTTAACATGATAGATCAAACCGTGCGGTTGTTATTACTTAGCCACGAGCTCTAGGTGACCCATATGGGACGTTATTTTGTAATAAAACTGTTTTTTTTTTAATATTGATAGGTACCACTGACATAGATATCTAAGATACACAGTAATAATTAGCAGTAATTTATCATACTTAGAGTTTGTAATCGACAATTTATATACATTGCTTAAAACCGATTCTCGAGGCATATCGTTTTATTTCACGTCATCATCATCATCATCAGCCTACAGCAGTCCACAGCTGGACCTTTCCAATTGCACGCCATTCAGCTCAATTCTCGGCAACTCTCATACAGCTGCTACCAGATACTGGGAAGATCGTCGCCCTCTTTTTTAGACATGTTGACAAGTTCACAAGTTCACACGATAATACCAAAATCACGTAAGTGCCTAATGCGTAATCAAAGTCCGGAAATAGCAAGCCAAGGTCAGCGAATATAACAAAAACAGTCCAAAAGTAATAGCCGAGTCAGAAAATATAACAATATCCCTAACAATTTATGTGATCAGATTTTATTTTTATTAATAGTAGGTACAGTAATTATATCTACGTTTCTCTTTTTTCTAAATGTAATGTTTGCAAAAGTATCGGTTTTTTAGAACATCGATGTTATTCGGTCAAAAAAATAAAAACTTTTTTGTAAAAAGTTTTGATTTTTCACTTTTTAGTTGTGTTACCGACCCCACACAAATTCGTTTACCGTTATCTGTTATGTAAATGATGAATAAGATATCGTCTACATACGCAAAGTAGGAAAAATACGTAATTATTGAAGCTAACTCAAAAACTACCCAAGCAAAATTATTATGGGACCACGTCTGAAGCATGACCTACCAAACAAAAAAAGAATCATCAAAATGGATTCATAATTGGCGGAATAATCGCGTAAAATACATACAAAAAAAAAAAACATACTGACGAATTGAGAACATCCTCCTTTTGAAGAAGTCGGTTAAAAAACGGGTTAAAACGGTCACAACACTACGGCCTTCGGGTTCAAACAGCATTGCCATACAACGAGGATATGCAGCCAGCCTTCCTGTTGCCAACGATGCGGCCGAATTTTTTGTTGCCCTACGATTCTTTCCTATCCGATTTATACATGTACTGGACATATTAATATTGTAATACTTTTGGAGTATATCGAAGCATAGTATAGTAAGTATAGCGAAACTCCGCTGACGTCATTGGTGTCGATGGGTATCTAAACACGATAGAATAAAAATGTTGACGTGATATTTTTTGTGGGGTTAACGACCGCTAGTCTGAAATAAATTTATTATTAAAAAAAAAAGTAAGACTCCATCAGACTAATGGCAATTAGGTTTTTGACTGAAAAAAATCGTGGTTTTTTCAGCCATGTGCTAATAGATTTTATAAATTATATGAGTTTGTCGTATTTTAACTAATATTTCGCATCTGCGTTGACCGTCGACCGCTAGTCTAAAAATGCTTGAATAAAAACTTTTCTTATGTGAAAACTATGCAAAATGTGATAACTTATAAAATAAAAAAAAGGTATTAATTTATTCTACTACCCAGTTACACTTTTCATACAAAATGTTTGTAGCATGCGAGCCTACGTATACCTTCTTGAATAAAATAATAATAAGAGATACATAACTATTAAAAAAACATGTAATTCCAAATAAAATTACGTCAGTATCTTATCTACAGATTCAACACAATTGTTTTATTTTCCGACGGAAATGATAAATGTTGACTTCCGCGCGATTCTAACGGATAATAAAAAAAGAAAGAAATGTGTTTATTTGTAAAACATGACGCAAATATATGTATACAAAAAAGAACAAGGATATTTCTGACGTAAATTCAAATTAGATAGGTATAGACGTTTTTTAAGTTCACACAATCAAAACAATTCACATAATAAATTATTATAATAAGTACGATTTCATTGTACACACGGCTACACATCAAGCTACACATTTCCAGTATAAGCTGACCCCGCGTTGTAGGTACGGAAATTCTATACAATGCGAGATCAGCATAAACTGGAAATGTATAGCTTGATGTGTAGTCGTGTGTACAGTTACTTAGTCACAACATAACAGAGCCACAGTAGTCGTGAGAATGAATCTAATCAGTGCGGTTGTATTAAGGTAAGGCAACTCATTACAATTTGCATTATAATTAATAATGTGATATTCTCAATAGCTTATTATATAACATAACACCACGCCTTGTTTCTCCGACGAGTAACCCTTAGGAATAAAAAGATATACTTATGTAGGTCAAATCAAAATTCAAAATCAAATGAAATCAAAATATTTATTTGCAAAAAAACGGAAGTTACAAATAAGTATAAATAAAGTCCTCTGTATCATTACCTAATGAGGTGTGGCAAATATTATTGTTAATTTAGGTAATTAAAATAACATTAAAAAATTATTATTTACAAAATAATTATAATAAAACTCAAAAAAAAAAGCTTTAAGTTTAATTACTACAAATGTCAAAGGAATTAAAATAAAAAAATGAAAGAGGAAATCAAAAAAAAAAAAAAAAAAATTAAGTTTTTTGTCTCCAGAAATCGTGTTTTTTTTTCAGCCATGTGCTTATAGATTTTATGATTTACTACCGAGATAAAAAGTATCTTATGTTCTAACCCAGGTCATGGTCTACCTATGCAGTTCAGCCGTTTTAGCGTGAAAGCGTAGCAAACAAACGAGCTCACTTTCGCATTTAAGTACATAAAATAATACAAGGCCACAAATGTAGCAATAATTAAATAAAAAATATTTACCTCAACAGTGCCCTGAGCATCGTTGGTTCCTGTGAGCAGAACCTGACGTTTCCATCATGGTTCATGTTTGGTGCATCCACAGCCGCCTACCAAATAGAAGGCGCTTGGAATGAAAGCGGTAAGCTATCACTCAAAATATTTGTGTAAAATTTAATTGACGTAGATATATTTAATAACCATATTCCACTAAATTATTCCTTAAGAGTCATAAAAAACCCTGACCCTGTAAGAAATCGACATGTGTTTCACCTCTCAATGAGGCATCCTCAGGGTGACGATTGACCTGTCGCGAACCCGAATGCGCCGTGTTGCCACATAGTAGTTTATTTGTCTCAACTCAACATACTATTACACCGGCGCTAAAATAAAATGCACAATCTTAAATAGAGAAAGATGTCTGTGGAGCTACAATGACCCGGCTCTCTTAGATAAGACAAGTATTAATTGTTAATTTACAAAATGGTTAGAGTCAAGATATCATAAAATATAAGTCTGAAATCGCAATATGTAAAAGCAGAACCTACAAAATTAAAAGGAAAGTAAAAAAATACATATATTATATTGTTTTTGTTAAATAAGCAATCTGGTGAAGGCCGCTGATGATGCAATCTGAGGGCCTAGACAAGTGACAATCTATCAGCGATAACGATGATGGAAAAGGCAAAAATGTATAGGACTGACTTAAGCTATCGAAAAGCTTATGTCCTGTCGAAAGTCGTTGTAGAAATACGAATCGCTTTGGAAGCGATTGTCACTTGTCTAGGCCCTCAGGACCGGTCGATGTGGCGACTCTTGGACGCTTTTCGGCTGAAATGATGTTATGGAAAAGGTTAATGTTAGCAAATACCTCGACTTATCGACTATCGAGCCCCCTGAACACACACACACACATAAACATTTATCTTCCAGATAAAGGAGAGAGCATTTGGGACAGACTTTTGCACACACGGCCTGATGTGGTTAGAGACGAATCCAATGGAGACGTGGCGTGTGACTCCTACCACCAGTGGAAGAGAGACGTCGAGATAGCTCATGAGTTGGGGCTCAACATGTACCGGTTAGTTCGAAGATCTTTGACAGTCGTTACGGGGTCATCAGAAGCCCGAAAGTCTGCTAATTAGCCTCACCAAGGGGAATCGTGATACCCAGTTGTGGAGGTCAGGTGAGAGTCGCTCCATGTAAAGAACTGGTACTGCATCCAGTTAGGCTTGAAGCCGACTCCAACATGGTTGGAACAAAAGTTAGGCAGATGAGTTTATTTACTATAGGCTTTGCCTGATGCTGTACTGGACAAACAGGTCACCACAAACTAACTAGCACGATCTTTTAATAGTCGATCCTCATTCGTAGGTTCTCAATATCCTGGCCTCGTCTCCTCCCATCTGGTTTCTCCAACCACATCAGTGAGGATGGCAAGAACTACTACAACAACCTGATCGACGGTCTACTGGATAAGGGGATCCAGCCTGTCGTGACGATGTACCACTGGGACTTGCCTCAATCATTGCAGGATCTTGGTAAGTGTACTTTATATTTTGCTTTTCTAAATATTTTATCGATGTTGGTTTGGTGGGGACAAAAAGCGAATGATTGTCAAATGATTGGCCATTAGCCAAAACAGGTTCTGATGGACATCCCCCATCTTCTGCTCACATAGCACTTCGTTAAACAGGGCCTACACCTCATGGATTACACCTTCATGACAACATAGCATTAAATAAAACCATATCATATTAATAAAACCTTTTAAATCAGTAAGAGCCATATTTCCGGGACGCCATGGCGGCGCAGTCAAGTAGCGTCCCCAAAAATTTTAATTTTTTCTAAAAAAATTCTTAAATAAAAAAAAAAAATGTTAGAAAGTTGTTATAAGCTAGAAATATTAAAAGAGTTAAGTTTTTGTTCATTTTTGTCATCATTATCTCTAAGTGAAACGTCTGAAAATATTATGAATCAAAAGAGAAAATGAATTTATTATGAACTGATTCAACGATGTTGGATCACTCGCTTTACATATTGATTGAAACATGAAATGAAATGAGCTGATGTACGATCATACCCATGTAATTTTGTCGGTTTCGTGTGTACTAATAAAAATGAACATGGTAGAATGACAGCTCATTTCAAGCTCGCTTCACCTAAGTTTTCAAGGTGAGATTAGAGAAAATAGATCGTCAGCTTTACTTCATTCTCTTCACATTTATTTTAGGTGGCTGGGCTAACCCTCTCATCTCCACTTGGTTCGCCAATTACGCAAGGGTCTTATACTCCCTATTCGCTGACCGTGTGAAGTACTGGATCACTTTGAACGAGCCCCTGGTCATCTGTGATGGAGGGTATGACATGAAGGTCGCCCCTTACTTGGACAGCACGAAGACAGGACTGTACTTGTGCAACAAACATGTGCTGTTAGCCCATGCTGAGGCTTACAGGATCTATGATGTGGAGTTCCGGCATTTGTATCATGGTGAGTCATTTATAGTCGAATTATTAATTCACTGGAGTAAAATGACAGGTCTAGCTGTCACTTTTAAAATATTTTATGGGAATATTGTGTTCTAGATTGTACACTTAATATTAAACTTAACTTACTTAGATTAACCTAACTTGTTCGTTAATTCAACGTTTGTGATACTAATATTACAATAGAAATAGGACCTTATTATGTTACTAGGTGACAGCTAGCACCCGTCATTTTACTCCAGTGAATTAATAATTCGACTTTAGATATAAGTACTAGACTTTCTCAAAAAACCCACGTTGGGTAAACAGTTATCATCTGCATCATCCTTTGGCCTTTTGAGGGTTCTGTACCCGAAGGGTACCAAACGGAACCCTATTACTAAGCCTTCGCTGTCCGTTTGTCTGTCAGCGGGCTGTATCTCATGAACCGTAATAGGTAGAGAGTTGAAATTTTCACAGATTGTGTATTGCTATTGCCGCTATAACAACAAAAATAAATATAAAGTCAATAGTTGAAGAGGGTACCATACCTGGACTGCAAATATGCCATTACGTCTAAACTTGGGGAGCAGTTTTGTTAAACGTAGCGCAATAACAATCCAGCTGGTTGATCAGCTGTTTTACATAACCGACTTGTTTTGTAAAACAGCTAGCGGTTATGTAAAACAGCTAACAAAAAAAAACAAATGACAAACGCGCATTCGATTGGATAATTATAATCTTTGGTCTTCAGGCATGTTATCGCTGTCCAATATTGCCTTCTGGTTGGAGCCGGAGACGCCAGCGGATGCCGAAGTTACGAAACTTGCACTGCAACTCTGGGTAAGCAATATCGTCCAGTCCGCCTCAAAAAGATGTATAATGTTGCCGTATAGTTATGAAGTTCCTTAGTTTATAATATATTGGTATTATTTCCGTTAGATTGTAAACTGTCGAAAAAATGTGACTGCAACAAATTATTTATGATTTAACGCATTATTTTTCGATAGTTTATAAACTATCCATGGGAAACCGACAAATTGGCAACTGGTATCAAACTTGCTTGCGACGTAACGCACCTTGCGCTAGTACTAAATAGCTTCCCTAGCTATGAGCAACTTAAAAGTAGAGCTCGCCGCTGGCAGCGGCAGCGTCCGCTTCGCTCGCTCGGCTCGCGCACGGTTCGCACAATCTTAAACTCAAACTCAAACTCAAACTCAAAGCATTTATTTCAAATAAACCAATTACAGGCACTTTTGAATTGTCAAAGGGTCGGTCAGTCAGAAAATATGAAGCTAGTTGCCCATTCCAAAGCGTAGTAGGTTCCTATGGAGAAGAACGGGCAAGAAACTCCACGGACACTCTTTTAAATCAGAATATTGTTACAATATGTTGTTTACATCATTCAATGGAATGGATTTATGGAATCATACATGTGAGTACAATGTAGAAAAACGTGCAGGTTAAAAGAGTCCGTAAATAAAAGATAAAATGATACAAAACAATTCAAAAATTAAAATAAATCAAAATAAGCCGTGGCAGCTAATAGATGACCAGTCCCTACTGATGGCGCCCGTTCACGAACATGACGCATGGATCAGCACCATTCAGCTCAACCATTTTGAAGGGAACTTAATGATCCAACACACACGCCACCACCAGCGAGACATTAAAGTGAGCATGACATGCTTTCAGCCGCCAGGGCACATTCAAGTCAATGAAAGACGTCCCTAGTAAATGGTAGCTTTAACGTACTTAGGTAAGTACATAGTGCTCACACACATGTGCTATGCAGTTATACAATACTAGGAGATTGAATTTATACAAACTTACGGTGACATAATATACATCTATAAGAATTCATTGATTGTCTTCAGTAATTTGTGTTCTATAATAATACAGTGTGTTTTCTTTATAATGTGCACATATCGAAATGAGGGAATCTATGCTAAATTATATCAACGGACTTTTTAACAAAAATCTAAATAGTTATTTATTATTTATTGAATTGCCCTGTGTTAACCCGGGGGGCGTTTTTGTTTTTGTATGATAATTTAAAATGTTAAGCATCAAAATGAGGCCATACTTAATTATTATTATGTTTTTTTTAGGAGGGTAGATACGCTCATGCAATTTACTCTAAGTTGGGCGGCTGGCCTCCAGAACTTGAGAAGGTCCTGGCTGAGAACAGTAAGAAGGAAGGCTACCCGTCTTCCAGGCTGCCGCCTTTCACTCCTGAAGAAATTGAATTAGTTAAAGGTAAGGAAAGCATATAGGAGTGTTATGCTTTCAGAGTGTTATGATTCTTTATTATAAAACTAGCTTGCGCCTGCGACTTCGTACGCATGAAATATATTGTTCTCCGTCGCATCGCATCGCCGACGTGTGCTATTTTTTCAAAAAACTCAAAATAGCCTTAAGCTTCCTTCCTCAAATATCGGAATAACAAAAGCAAAAATATTTTTTTAAAGCTAATAAAAAATAATAAAAAATCTGCTTTATTATTTTTATAGGTAGACAGTGTGTCAAAAATGGTTTTCACACACCCGCAATATTTATGAACGGCCTATCTAACAATACCCCACACCATGGGAAAGACGAGAGAGAAAAAAAAAACATATTATCACAAACAGCGGCTGTTTAAAGTCGCGAAATTTAATAATTGTGCTTCGTTCCGACTTTCCGTATACAATGAACCGAGGTCTACTTCAGGCTTATGTCCAGTGATATATATATATCTAGGTATAGTTACCAGAATTCTACATGACTGAAAGAAGAAGAAAGAAAATAGTTAGAAAAAAGCGTTTATTGCCAACGCGCGGTTTTTTTTTTGGCGTTCTGCATTTGTTTTTTTTTTGTATTTTGACTGCTTGATGCTTATAGGCACCCACGACTTCTACGCGCTCAACCACTACACGACTAGACTGGTGCGCAAGGTGGACCCAGAGAAGGCAGGAAAATGGCCGCACCACGGCTCCAAGGAGATTGGAGTCTCCTTTGTCGGCCATCCTGACTGGAAGACGGCTCTCATTGACTGGTTTGCGGCAAGAATCTTTTAATATATTCTTTAGCACCCTAATAAAATGCCACAGAAGTTTTTTGTGCAGAAATTCTTAGCTTAGCATTATAACGGATGTAAAAAGTCGCGTAAAGGTTAGCTCAGACTGCGACGTGAAGCGACGCGACGCTGTGCTTATTTTCTTCATGAAAAGGTATAATTTCAGTGCGAGGGTTGACACGTGTCAAAGTACTCTGAAATGCGCGGTGCTGAGCAGCGCGTGTACCTTATTGTGTAGAAAATAAATTCGATATTGTATAGGATCTTAAAAAAGTGCACCTCTCTTCGCGTCTCGGTGTGAACTGACCCTAAAGAAGCCGAAAGCAACATTTAATGTTATTAAAAATAAATAAATAAATAACATAAAAAGCCGTTTATTCCCAACATACAAAAAAGATTTCTTTAAGTAATGTTATTACTAAATTTTAAATACCTAAATAACCTTTGCATGCACTTATAAACATAATGCTTTGCGTGCGTTACGATAAATGTCGTTTCCCAGCATTAAAAAAAAATGAATATTACTTTTTCAGATTTGCAGAATTAATCTGTAGTACTCTGTAGACTTAAATAGTTAAGTTATAACTATCAAGAACATATCTAGACTCCGGCAGGAAGTTCCACTTCTTATAGGGGTGATAGACGTGCGAGCCAGTACGCGTACTTATGGCTCGGCGAGCTTACTCGCCCGTCTGTCATCGCCGCGAGCCGCGAGCCAATTTGACAATGAAATTTTAAGCAAGCTTCACGTATGTCACCGACGGCGACCCGAGTAAGGTCGCAAAATTAAAGACCGCGTACTTTAAGTACGCTCGTCTATCACCCACTTTAACCGGGGACTCACCAGGGATGTACTTGCCGGGACCGGGTGGCATCACCAGTGATGCCACCCCGTCCGAAACTGGAAGTATAGGGACAATGAATGTCTTCCCAAAACCTCTAATCACCCAGCATCATTAAAAATGTCTTGAAACCTTCCAGATATATCCTGAAGGGCTTCGCAAGCAGCTGCACTGGATCAAAAACACTTACGGAGTGAACGATATCATGATCACGGAGAATGGTCTTCCATCCCTGAATCAGGACCTCTTCGACTTTAAGCGGCTGGATTACATTAGGAGGAACTTGGAACAGGTAATAATAATTATTTTGTAAATTAAGAACGCGGCGACGGATGAATACTCCATACAAACGTAATACCTAAATCATTTGCAATTTAAGCATATTTCTACCATAATGTGTTGATAATCGGATTGAGACAGTATTTATCTAGGTTCCAACATCTTTTTTTTCCTAAAAAACCTAACTAAAATGAAGTTGTAGCGAATTGAATTTCGCACATTTGTACAGCGTAAATGACATGTTTTCATATTGTTTTTCTGTATTATAAACTACAATACTTGTGAACAATGCTTGTGTATTGTTTCAGCAGAAACATAGCCTATATTATAAAGTTACAAATTATCGAAAAAAAAAATGGAAAACATTAAGTTTTCGTTCATAATTTTTGGTATTACGGAACACATCCAAATTTACCATAAATTTTCAATAGCTGGTATTGCTATCGCGTCAAGCAAGTGTGTGCGTGGTCGTACAGTTCACGGTAGCTGTGTGTATCGCTCCGACAGGCACACTAGCGCAATATTTGTAGCACTCGATTCGTAGTTGCGATCGATGCTCCGCCGGCCCCTTAAGTATCTTGACATGACTCGCGAGGTTGTCGATAAGGGGGAGGTGGACTGAGCTATCATTGTGCCGATAGTCATATCAGCCAATGGTTTAATTGCCAAGAGCCTCGACCAACATATATAGAGGTTCTCGTTGGGTAGCTGGATTAAGGGCTTCATTTTGAAAGTGGTAATTTTTGACACGGCTCGCATTGTTAGGAGGTTCCCCTCTGCCTGTAGCTGGGACCCTGTTCCCGATACTGGAAGGCTACTATTTTTTTTAATATTCTAATATTTAAAAATATAATTTATGTCTATTTATTGAAATAATAATATTTTATAACAATGTTTTGATTTAAAAGTGTCCATGTAGTTTCTTGCCCGTTCTTCTCGACAGCCCAACGCTTTGGAATGGACAAATAGCTTCAAGTTTTTAACTGACCGACTCCTTGACAATTCAAAAGTGCCTGTAAATAGTTTATTTAAATAAAGAATAAAATAGTAACGAAGTGAACTGAAAATATTTAAAAAGTAAATGGCTACGAAACGAGTCTGATGCCGAAACTATCCTTATTTTGAATTTTTGTCCGTTTGTCTGTCTCTGGATGTATGTTCCGGATTGGCGCAAAAACGGCTGAATGGACTTGGATGAGGGAGAGTCCTGGCTTCCATGGTTTTAACTTTTTTAGAATATCATAGAATATTACTATAAATCGGGCAAAAAACCGGGCTGCTACTGAAAATTCCTTAATATAAAAAGTAAAAACCCCTATTACATGGGAATTAAACATAACCGGCGATTTACGTATTAAAGGTAAAATTATATTACGAAATTAGTGGGATAAAATTATATAGGGCGACTTTTTCGTACAAGTGTGGGGGCGGTAACCTGGCAGGAGGGTCAGTCTCTCGCCCGCGTGAACCATGGGACGGTCACCATCGAAAAAGTCGCCCTAAAATTTTATATCATTTCATGTCGCTAATTTTGCAATGTAATTTGTTTTAATTGTATTTTTAGGTGTACTTCGCCATAAACGATGGCATCCACGTGATGGGGTATGCACCGTGGTCCATGATGGACAACTTCGAGTGGACTACAGGTTATATGTATGTATATTCTTCCTTCTTTGTCATATGTAGGTACTGAAAACCACTGTAAATACTAAAACAACTTTCATCAAGAAACACATCTAATTTGTAAAAAAATACTACTTATTAGATATGTATGTATATGGCAGGAACCTTGTAAGTGACCGTCGCGCAAATACACGATCGTTCGATCTTTTTGTTCGGTGAACGCGTGTTCGCGCCGACAGATGGCGGTTTTCCGAACAAAAAGTGACATATGCACGCGACCGATCGCGTATTCGCACGATGATCGCTTCTAAATAGGATGCGGCCGACGAATTGGATAAAAACCAACAAATAATGGTCCACATTAGCCTTGGATCGAAATAGCTGAAAGTTATGGATGGCAGTGGGATGATGCAGTTTGACAAGTGGCGGGTACATGGGACATAGGTCTCCTCCTTTTTTGTAAGACTTTTTCTTTGATAAAATTAACTTATTTAATATTTTATTTTCAGTCCAAAATTCGGTCTGTATGCAGTAGATTTCTCCGATGTCAAGCGCACGCGCACACCGCGCGAGTCTGCGCGCTTCTACGCAAGCGTCACCAGAACACGGTCCATTCGACGACAGAACACGGAGCTGCATTGTGATGAGTAGCTATAGTTATTATTTGTAGTTAAAAAATGACGTAGAAATGAATTTTAAGAGCGTTTACGCTGACAGTGGGCAACGTCGCAAATAGATGGCAAATATTTCGCTGTTTTGATTAATTTGGCAATATTACTGTATGGAAATATGAAATATGGCTAACTAACTGTTTAAAATATTGATTATAGCTGCCGCCAGCGGCTTCGCCTGCGTGTAATCTTTATATATAGCCTATGTTACTCAGGGTGAATGTAGCTTTCTAATGGTGAAAGAATTGTTGAAATCGGCGCATTAGTTTTTGAGTTTATTTATTACAAACATGCACATAAAAATAGAAATCTTTCCTCTTTATGATGAAATGCAATAAATAATATCATAATACCGAATATTCAGTTTTAGGTGTAAAAAAGGCATTTAGAAAGTTTCCAAATTCTTTTTTTACAACTAAAACTAACGCTCTTAAAGATTGTTGTTTCATAATTTCTCATGATACGCATTTACTTTTAGATTTAACTCATGAGTAACGCCGACATGTTGGTCCCAATGTTGGGTCCAACGCCAGTGCTGGTCCAACGCGTAGATCGAGCCATTTGTTTTGTATATCTAACCCTGTGTCCTAATATAAAAGGTCGTCAAGTTCATTGTCACTTATTTGTTTGGAATCCCGGAAAGCGCCTGGACAAAAAGTTAGAATGATCGTGTGTTCGCGCGACGATCGCTTTTAAATAAGATGTGGGGTCCGAATAAAAAGCAATCGTCGCGCTCTTATAAATGAATATCTCATAGGCGCGCGATCGATTTTGGTTACGACGCGGGGTTAATCACGTATTCACGCGATGACCCTAAGCCTTTTTTCGACAAGAACACTGAGATGACCTGTGTTCTTGTCGAAAACAAATTAATGAGAACATTTGTTATTTTATTCTTAATTAAAATAGTTACTGTTTGTATTTGATTGAATAAATGAAGTTATAAAAAATAATCTTTAATTACAAATTTTAACTACCCTCTAATTTCGAGCTATTTCAATACATATTAATGTAAAACTTTTCATTTATTTCCATTTTTTCGTTATTAAAACTAGATTTTATAAAAACCATGTTTTTTTCTTAACGTTTAAAGATTGTGTGAAATTGTGATTTTAAACATGTAATAGAAAAACATTGCTATATTTATAGTGTTTTTAATTCAACTTGTTTGTTGTATGCCAACCCTGCTTATTAACTACGTAGGTACTATATAAACTAAGAGGTGGAGTCGAACTACTATCTATCAATATCTTTACATATTATAAATTATAAAATTACAGTCGC
Source organism: Lithophane semibrunnea (assembly GCA_947363905.1). NCBI lineage: Eukaryota > Metazoa > Arthropoda > Insecta > Lepidoptera > Noctuidae > Lithophane > Lithophane semibrunnea. The sequence continues at coordinate 3,057,432 of OX376208.1, forward strand.
TTTTCGTGTTTGCCTGTATGTCCGCGTTGTTTTTCTAAACCACGCAACAGATTTTGAAGGTTTTCACCATCGTTTAGATAATTATTCCGGAAGATTTGTGTGTTTAATACTTTTATATTAAAGTTACATATACTTAACTAAGAAATCTCGATATTAAGTCAAGTCGTAAAACCGTGCGAAGCTGTTGTGGGTACAAACTAAATTAGCTCTCAACATCATGGTACAAACTAATTCATATAAAAAATCAAGTAATAAAAACTAAAACCCAACTACGACTTAAAAGGTATAAATAAGACACCACAGACAGACAAATTAAAAATCCGGAGTCACACGTAATCTGTTCGATTTATGCCCTAACACGTGTGACTCCGGATTTTTAATTTGTCTGTCTGTGGTGTCTTGTTTATACCTTTTAAGTCGTAGTTGGGTTTTAGTTTTTTACCCGACTACGGCGAAGAAAAAAGGCGGGTTATGATATTACATGATTTTTTTTAAAGTTCTTTTGGGGTATATATATTTTTGAAATGTGCTCATTAAGCCCTTTCATTTGATACCCAACATGGTACGATTATACCTTTTTTTTTTTTAAGTTCCTCTCTTTATGTCCTCTAGAGGGCGCCATTTTTAATTTAATGTGACTTCACATAGCCTATAACCAGCGGACAAACATACATACCGGTCAAAATCATAACCCTCCTTTTTTCTTCGCCGTAGTCGGGTAATAATATTGAATTTAGAATTTTGTTTTGTTCCCATTTTGTTAAGATAAATAAATAAATAAATAAAATTTTAAATTAAAGATAAAAACAAGTTTTAAAGATTAAGATAAAAACATTCAGAACCTATACTTTCAAGCATAGTATTAAATGACTAGTACATATTCTAACAAATTATTGCATGCTTGTAAGTATTTTAATATAAGTAATGTTAAAAAAAATATATAAGAAAATTATACTATAACACTTTCATAATTAAAAAAAAAAATTAAACAATTTAATGTGACTTCACATAGCCTATAACCAGCGGACAATTACGACGCTTCTAACGATACCTCATTTGTCAAATTTTGATAAGTGGTTTGGAAGATAGGAGGGAACAGATGAACATACATACATACATACCGGTCAAAATCATAACCCTCCTTTTTTCTTCGCCGTAGTCGGGTAAAAAGATAAGGTACGGTTTCATACGGAACGAAATAAAATCATAGTATTTTTACAGAAAGCCCCGCCTTAACGAAGCAGGTAACTCAAAGAGGTCATTCACCTTTCTTTGTTTTAATAAACTTCAGAAGTTTAAAAAAGCATCAGATGTCAGTCTATGATCCCAGATCCCGGTACACTTGACTTCTTGTAATTTAATATTCTGGATTAAAAATAAATTAACGTTGAAGACGGTCCACTCAAACTTGAAGCTAGAGTTGAACTCACTCAGAGATATTAAAATTCTACGAAACTTGGTTTTAAATATTTATCTACTGTAGCTGGAAGCGATCGTTTAGGGGTGCTTCTTACTTGTTCCAGGTCGGCCACAAATAGATTAGATGATGATGGACTACTTAGAATACTTAGGAATTACGTTAATATACTCGCACGATTCGTCGCGCGACGCGAATTTTAACAAAACAAATTTTAAGAAAACTTCACGGCGAACAATGCGGCGGCGTCGCGTCGTGCGACGAATTGCGTCAGTATGTAAGAGCCTTTAATGTCATATGAATGATTTTGATGAAAATTTTACCTTATTAATTTATTTTACAATTACATTTTTTTTTATTTTTATTTATAATTATGTAAAACATTATATTTTATGGAATGAATAATTAACAAAAAAAAAACGAAAACTAAAAGGACTTACTAATAGATATAAAAACAAAGCGTCAAAGTATTCGTCCGCATCGCTGTCATCCAGAAACGTGCCCAGAAGACTGGCAGCATTGCCACGTTGAATGGCAATGCTAATTCTTTGGCCAAAGAACAAGCCAGCCCTCTGGTCACATGAAGTATCGACCAGTTGGTGAGAAATTTCCTTAAAAAGGAGACGCGCACGCGCATTACATTTTATATTTTATAATAGTATTATTGTGGCATGTATTTTATTTATTGATTACTATCATAGTTTTAAGTGTACTAACATAAATATGGATCACTGTGTCTGAGATAAATAAATAAATTAAAATTAAATTAATAATAAGTACCTATTTACTATTTAGATATATTTTTTTAGTAAAACACAAATAAAAATTAATGATGTACTTCGTGTTAATTATTGAACGTGGTACTGAACCCTTCATGTGCGAGGCCAACTCAAACTTGGCCGGTTTTTTCTTTGTTATATTTTTCAGATTTCCTTTCTCAAATTTCGGTGTCAATCCCAGTAGGAATATCTGTTTCGTAAAAAACAACAAAAACCTTTGAGAATTATTTATCAAAGGAATGAAGCAACGCATGTTTTCCGTATCAAATACCTGTTGATGCGTATAGACAATATTATTCTTGTTTAGGGACGGAATATTTTAGCCATTAATGTATACAAAGTATTGTAAAACATTTTAAAAGAGTAACGGTGGAGTTTCTTGGCCATCCTTCTCTATCTAAAAACTACCTTTTGGAAGGTGGAGAGGGGGAAGGGGGAGGGGCAATATGACAATAGGAGCAATGATATTTTTTTTGTAATGCTGGGGCTACATTGTCACGTTATCGCGAACTATACTTCGCGCGCTCTCTGTTGCTAAGCGAGACGTCGAGCGGTGTGCGAGAGAGAGCGCGCGAAATATATTTCGCGATACCGCGACAATGTAGTCCCAGCATATATGACGTTCAAAAGTGCTTTTTAAGGTGTGTCCACACAAACACATTGAGCTGCAAGGGCGGGGCAGCAACATGCGGCGCACACATTTTGTACACATTTCTACCAAAATCTAAGTAATTAGGACTAAACCACATTTGCCACATTTCTACACCATAATTATTTAGCAAAAAATAATCCTTATGATGAAGCCTTTCGATCGGTATGATAAAGCTACAGGCTGATTATTTTTCTCATGTAACGGGTTCAATTCCTGTTTCAACCATGTAATTATTTAAATATCTATGAATGCAGTTTAAATTGTTTTTCAAATAAATTTCTTTCAGTAAAATGTTCCATTTACAATATTCAAGGTACTATTCCTCCATGTGGCATATCCGTGGGACGCCCTGTATAATACTGGGACTGAACCGACGAATGTTTGCGCGGCAGTACTGCGCGGCATATCCGAGACACGCCGCGCACTTCAGTTGGCATCAGAACTAAAATGAAAGCAGTTACGTGTGTCGTAGTTCTGCTTATAATTCGCCCAAACACAATTACTGACGAATATTTGCTAAAAATGTTTGTGCGCGGCAGGTAGACAGAACTTTCACGCGCGGCAGGCTTCGCGCGGCAGGCTTCGTGCGGCAGGCTTCGCGCGGCAGGCTTCGCGCGGCAGCTGCGCACGATTTCCGCTCAATGTTTTGACACACCTTTATGTGCCTTTATGCACCTAATGATTTGGCATTGTACAGGGTAAAATCACCCCCTTGATGGATGCAGGTCACTAAATCGCCACCCTGTTCTCTACCCACAGAACTATCGTCTATACATATATATCTTTGGGTAGTTGGGTACCAATGCCAATACAACTCTGGAGGTACCAAGATTTATAGGGATTTCAACTAATACACTTAAGGGACTCTAAAAAGTAGGGTTCCAGAATGTACTGCCTAATAAAGAAACATGTAAACATTTAGTGGAACTAGCGATGTTGCCAGCATGAAGAAATTTTTGGGAAAATGGTAGAAATAACTTTAGGTATATCATTAGAAAGAAAATAAATTTATTTGACCCAGGTAAGGCACACAATAATTACACAAAAAATTCAAAGAACATAAAAATAGTATTCTGCGCCTCACGGCTGCGCCAAACATGCATATTATGGTTTTGTTTGAAGTAATGGCAATGATAAAGTTAGTTATGTTTATAGAATGTTAGGTTTCATGATCAAAGTAAGTATTTTATCAAAAATATTATTTCTGCTTGAACGTGAACGAAGCAACAGGAGAATATGAGTTATGATCGTAGCAGTTAGCGATCTGATATTCCGACTCGCACGGTGTTCAAAATCCTATTTCTATCTTACCCTAAACTAACAACACTGTAACTTTCCACTTGTAACGCGATCAAGAACCCGGAACACATAAATAAGCTGTTCAGGGGCTTATTAGATTTATTTGAACATCGTTCGGGAACCGCTGTGCGTCTTGTGCTGAACACAAATCACTGGGATAGCTATTAATGTTCAATTTAAATTACTTTTGGATATAGTACTACCTTCTCAGTTACTGTATCGATGTTTCGGTTCATTTTTTAAAGCGAAGTCTGGCAAGTTAATTTGTCAAAGTCAAAGTCAAATCATTTATTTATTTCAATTATCCATACTAATATTATAAATTCGAAAGTAACTCTGTCTGTCTGTCTGTCTGTATGTTACCTTGTCACGCCGAAATCACTGAACGGATATCGATAAAATTTAGCAAGGAGATAGATGGCATTCCGGGGAAGGACATAGGCTACTTTTTATGGACATACCACGAGGGCGAAGCCGCGGGCGGAAGCCAGTGCACTTATAAAGCACTTTTGAGCATCAAAAATTACAAAAAATTGAGTTGATTCTAGCCCCCCCTTCCAAAAGGTAGTTTTCGTATGGAGTAGAATGGGCAAGAAACTCAATTAGGTACTTATTTAATTTTATTATTTGTTAGTACAGCGGCAATTGAAATACATAATCTGTGAAAATTTTAACTCTCCACCTAATACGATTCATGAAATACAGCCCGCTGGCAGACAAAATAATCTTCCGCGAAATTCAAATTTTCTTACGTTTTTTTGCAATTTGCAGGTCTGTATCAAGTTGTATGTTGATCGAAATATTATTTGCGGCCGTAACAAATATGGATTTACAGAATTATAAACATTAGAATCAATAATACAACTCTCTAAGTTCATGAAAGTGCCAAATGTCATGATTTCATGAAAAAGTCATTCATAGAGTTTTTTGGCTACACCTCTCTTCCAGCAGCGCTATAATTTAACTAGCTCTTATTGCTTTTTCTGCCATTACAATCGATACACAAATAATTATCTGTTTTAAGTTACAATAAGGCTGGATTAGTTTTAGATGCCTCATAACCTTTTAACCGCAAACCCGCGAAAAGTAAGTAAACAGTCACAAACTGAAAAAAGGATTAATAATGTTTTAAACAAAAGTTTCGAATTTGGAATAAACTTTTTTTATATCCAGACTCTTTATTAAGTGCCAGTAACATACATAGTTTGGCTATTAAAACCTCTTTACAACTACATGATTACCAATAATGTAGAAAAATCAAAAAAAATTTTTGTAAAGGAGTGTTTAAGCCTTCAAAAATAAGAGGTCTAGCTTCATATTACGCCTCGCAGCGTGGATTGAGTGAGTGCGGCGCAGCGTGCAGCGTCCCGATTATTCCAGGATAGAACGCATAGGTAGTGCCGCGATTACCCCGGGATAGACCGTAGGTAGTGCTGTGCTACCCCGGGATGAAACGTACATCTGTATTAGTACCGGGTCAACGATGCCTGTAGCCTGTAACTTTCATTCAGTATGGGTAGCAGAAAAAGTTTGTGTTTTTAATTGAATTCATTTTACAAACAAAAACTGTTACCTACTTCGTTATTTTTTATTTACTTCTTGAAACAAATTCCAATTAAGTATTTGATTCAACTTTTACCATATACCTAATAGGAATTTATTTAGAAACGTTGCTTTATGTTAAGTACTTTGGCCCTTACTACAAAAACTTAGACACTTGTTCAACGCGTGTTTAATGTTAGTTTGTAATGATTAGCGACTGTTTATATTCAGCTTAAATGAAACGGGCTATAATCAAATAGTCGACCGCATGCTCGGAAGCCCAGCTTCGGTTACTATCGCTCAGTAACACAGACAGATAAGACAGCTTCCCGACTGTATTTGCTAACGGTACTCTATAAATGGGTAAGTTCCATGCGAGTGTAGTGACGTCACGAGCTACATATCAATCATTTGTTAATACTAACCTCGACTTCGCCACCAGAGGGCGTTGTAAGAGATTCACAGATGATCTGGCAAGACCAACCGTTCTATTCTTCACAAAATTAACGGGCAACTGCCCGACGAGGGATGTTGGGTTCTTATGTCCATTGCACGGTAAACTTTAATTGCGCGATGCAGGATTTATGTGACGTCAGGATTTTTGTGTGACGTCAGGTCTTTGATGCGTAGTTCGCATGTGGCGATGTAGATACTGCCACACTGTTATTGCACTAAGGATTTTTAGATTTGACACTGTTGATAGCTCACTTCACATATCTAAGTTTTCACGTGAACACTTAGGTGAAGTGAGCTGTCAACAGTGTCAATGATAATGTAGAAAGATAGCTTACTTCACCTAAGTTTTATGGTGAGATTTTTAGAGAATAGATCTGAAAGACTTAAATATTTCATGTGCTTGTATTCGACGGCAGGAATAGGTAAACAAATCCTTCAAAACTATATTATATAACAGCAAAGGATGTCTCTGAAATATTTCAATAAGCTGAAATGTCGTATGAATACCGTTCCGTTATGACAACTGAAGACTGCTTACAATATAGCACACATATTCACATATCTACAGTTATTTAATATGTTTACAACGAGAATTTTGTGAATGTGAAACAATATAAATATGTTGACTTAGAAAACCGGCCAAGTGCGAGTCGGACTCGCATAATATGCAGAGTTCAGTAGGTACCACCGTACAATATTTTGCAAAAAATGCCGACATTGTAACTGAAAATGCATGATTTTTATCAGCATGGTTTCAGCCTTCAATTCTATATCGCGTTAATAAATAGCCCTATAACGATATAAGCCCTATAGAGCCGACAGCGGTTGGGAACAGGTGAACGGTTCATTATCATTATTTCAGCCGAAAGACGTCCACTGCTGGACATAGGCCTCCCCCAAGCACCGCAACTTCGGCCGGTTCTGTGCAGCTTTCGCCAGGTCATCGGTCCACCTTGTCGGGCCTTCCAACGCTACGTCTTCGGGTACGCGGTTGCCATTCCAGAACCTTTCGGCCATCGGCCATCTGTTCTGTAAACCATTTGCCCTGCCCACTGCCACTTATGTTTGGCAATTCTTCGGGCTATGTCGGTTACCTTGGTTTTCCTGCAGCTCTCTTCATTTTTGATTTGATTATGTAGAGAAACTCCGAGCATATCCCTCTCCATTGCCCTTTGGGGGACTTTTAGCCTTCTTATAAGGCCCAGTGTGAGCGACCGGTGAAAGGTTGGTAGGTAGCTAAGGTATTTTTTTTTTAATTTTAAAATTATAATAACTTTTAATTTTTTTTTAATTTTTTAATGTTTTTAAATCTTAGTATTTAAACTGTAATCCTGCAAACTGTAAACTGTAATCTTTTAAACCGCAAATCTTTTATTGCTGAGACGCAATTAACGGCTATTAATTAAAGAAAAGTTTGCCGTTTATTTATCTACCTACTTAGACTGGCAATTTTCACACCTGATGCTTGTTGGTACTTCCAACTAAGTACAATAATTCATTCGTAGATCACGTTCATCAGACGTGAGTAGTAAGTCTGAGGTCAAATGCATTGGGTCTTTCACGCAGAAGTCAGAAGCAACTTTGAAGAACAAACCTACAAAACGCTGTATAATTCTAGAGTATAATAATTGCATAATGCTGTCATTATCTGCCTAGCCTTTTCCCAACTATGTTGGGGTCGGCTTCCAGTCTAACCGGATGCAGCTGAATACCAGTATTTTACATGGAGCGACTGCCTATCGGACCTCCACAAACCAGTAACTGGGTAATACGATACTCCTTGATACTGGTTGTCAGACTTTCGGGCTTCTGACGACCCGTAACGACTGTCAAAGATCCACACAAATGACAGCCGGGACCAACGGCTTAACGTGCTGACCGAGGCACGGAGGAGTCTCAATATGTAAAGATGGTCACCTATCCATGGACCAACCCCGGCAAGCGTAGCTTAACCTGACAAATCGATCCGTGCGGCTGTTATTACTTAGCCACGAGCTCCTCGAGCTTGCATAATGCTGTACGCTGTATAATTCCGTAATGTTAAAAAATTACTAACTGAATTTTTTACCAGCTTAGCCATAAAACTCTTGGGTAATGCATGGTAAGGCATTCGACAGCGATGCTGATGAATTTATGAACGCCATATTTTAGTTTGTTAATAGGTTTGTTAGTAGTCCGGGGGTGGTCCATGGATGGGTGACCATCTTTCAGTGGCGAAGGGTGATTTTTCGGGGGTGGGAACCCGGAGCAAAAAAAAAAAAAAAAAAAAAAAAAAAAAAAAAAAAAAAAAAAAAAAAAAATATTATTATAATTAAATAATAATTAAAATATTATAAAAAAAAATATAATTGAAAACCTCCTCCTTTTTGAAGAAGTCGGTTAATAATACTTGTTATGATGTCACTTCGGACCTTCCTTGTGGCCGCGAAAACCTACTTCTTGTTTGTTTACCTAACAAAAGAACGGTATCAATAAACCGTTTCATTAAATTCCTATTTTGATTTACTTTTCTCAAACTTATTTATAAACTCACATTCAAAAAGCCCGCTTTCACAAACCACGCACACTCACACAGTTCAACAAGTGATTACGCTCCTAATAGCGCAACGCCATCTAACGAAAATATCAGAAAAGCAATGCATTTTGTCAGTACAAGAACGAGATATCTCCATTCAAAAAATTCACAAATAATTAAACAGAGGGCGCGTTTAACGAGAAATTTTTAGGGAGTGGCATTTTACAATTCAGAGTTTTCGCTCACGGCCACTAGAGGGAATTGGCCGCGCGGGTGTAGAGCTTCAAACGAATTAGCGAAAAATCGTCAGATTATGAATGTAAAAACCCCTTTATTACATAAACTACTAGAATCTGAGAAAAGTAAACAAGGGAAACAATACATTTTATTTTATTTACAACTGCCAGTCAGCTATTCATATTTATCGTAAAGGGAAACATTAGAATGTTTGAAAAAACTATCACGTCGTTTGTAATTTATACTTATATCTGAGCGAGCACGGCCTAACGTAATTGTGTTTCTTAATTTCAAAACTTAACCTTGGAAAGCATGTTTCCTCACAAAGAAAATAATCCTAAACAACAATGTATAGGCTACCACTAAGCTACCAGACGGGCCGCACGCGGGCCAAAAGACATTGTAGTTAATTAGAAAGTCCTTGACGAATTATTGCCGCCATCCTAATCCTACTGATAGTACTAATAACTTTTCAAATCTATTAAGAAATTTCAACTTATTAACTAAGTATCTACCTACTTACCCCAAATACATAATTACAACGTACACTTTCACTAAAGTCAAAACACTTTAATCACTGTTTTATACCAACAAACTAATACTACTACTACGATTCTCGAACTGATAAACTAATGTATTCAATAAATAATACGAACAAAATGCAAATTAACTGCAAGTGTAAACAAATTATAATGCGATTACGTCAAACAGCAACCACACAATAGCGTCCTGTCCGAACTCCGAGCCGAACGCATTACGAAATTCAACGAAAACTACCGAACCGATATCGCGGCATCTCGTTCACGCGATCGCTTTAGGTACAATAACTCGTATTTGACCGGCTTGCTCGAAGCGTATAAAACCGGGGTGTCACGTGACCGAAGTGACGTCATGACGCCTTGATTTTTGAAGGAGCGATAAGCCAGCCGCGCCGCCGAGTTATTTTAGAGAATTTTTTTTTGCTGTTGGGAGACAACAAAGACAAAACATTGAATGTAGGCGTTTTGTATAGTTTTAATTATATGGTGTATTAAATACCTATAGTGTGATTACTTAAAAGGCATTTTAAACACTACTGACTGTGTCATTTTTCAATGACGATAGAGTGGTTTTGTTTCGAATTCCAGAAGGGAAGCCGATAGGAATCGAGTTGTACGGTAGCTGCGGCCCTGCCATCTTTACATTCCGAGACTCCTCCATGCCTCGGAAAGCACGTTCAGCCGTTGGTCCCGGCTGTCATCGTGGATTTTTGACAGTCGTTACGCGTCGTGTGGAGCCCGAAAGTCTGACAACCAGTCTTAACAATGGGTATCGTAGTTACTGGGTAGGTTGTGGAGGTCAGATAGGCAGTCGCTCCATGTAAAATACTGGTATTCAGATGCATCTAGTTAAACTGGAAGCCGACCCCAACATAGTTGGGAAAAGGCAGACAGATAGACAGATAATAGTTGTAGTTAGCTAAGGATGTTACATTTTTATTTTAATACTTAGTTTGTTAGTTAACTTAGTATAGGAAGTTTCTCCAGTGTATATATAATTACAAACATACATACATAGTCTCGAAAAACATTAACCCCTTGGGGCGGTCGGGTAAAAAAAATCAAAGCACTCAATTTGTATGTTGCACTACAAAATGGCGTCCACAGGTACATATTCTGATGCATTTTTTTTACAGTTTCAACGAAAACTTTAGGAACAGGACATACTCCTACGTTGAATGCAGCTGACTAAATCAACAGTCCATACCTCCTGCATCATCTAACTGGCCTCCAGAATACCTACTATAAAATGCAGTCAACAGAAATCTCATCAGTCAATCAGTCGGGTGCACGTTCCAGCGACTCGGTGACTGCTTGCGTTCCGAATCGGTAATCGAATGCAACTGTGTGTTCAACTATTGTTGGCGGATTTGTCCTATGTGGGTGATGTGAAGCTATAATTTCGATTAGATCTGCTGAATAACGTGTTTTTTTAGGGTTCCGTACCTAAAAAGTAAAACGGGACCCTATTATTAAGACTTCGCTGTCCGTCCGTCCGTCTGTCTGTCCCTGAACCGTGATGGTTAGATAGTTGAAATTTTCACAGATGATGTATTTCTGTTGCCGCTATAACAACAAATACTTTAAAACAGAATAAAATAATTATTTAAGGGGGCTCCCATACAACAAACTTGATTTTTTGCTCGTTTTTGCTCGATATTAATAACGGCAATAGGTAGACGCTTGAAATATTCACAGAATCTTTAGTTACATATTCACTGTAAAAAGAAATAATTAAATTAAAATAAAACAAATATTTAAGGGCGCCCATACAACAAACTTGATTTTTTTGCCGTTTTTATAGATAATGGTACGGAACCCTTCGTGCGCGAGTCCGACTCGCACTTGGCCGGTTTTTTATATCCCATTACTCTAGAGTATTAATGTGTGCGAGTATATGGTATTAATTTGACCCATGTCAAGGAATCAACTACTCAACGATCGACAAAAAAAGTACTATCTGTCTAAACATCACTCAAAGTGACAAAAATTTTGCTCAAAGGTAAAGTTGCTCGACAAGATTCATTCCACATTTTCATTCTTTAAAAAACGAAAAAAATATAAGGGTGGCAATGAATGTCCCCGAAGTAGTATTCCAAGAACCCTCAGCTTTACAAAGCAATATAAATAATAAGAACTTTTTGGGAAATTTTTTGGAGAGCGAACATGGTGTATATACCAGGTGTTTCGGGAAGCCCCTGGAGAGAAGCTTCTAGAATGTTGTTTTGGCCATCCTGTATGTTGGCAGGGCAAAAATAAACTCTATTGAAACCATAATTATCAAGTACCATAAAATCCTTTTTTTTTGAGGGTGGGAAATCATTAAATAACTTCTCCCGCTCTGGGCGGAGGGCGTGTCAGACTTTTACCGACTAAAACCCATCCGTGTTCCTTCAGTTGCCTGCTGCCAAGGGTCCCGGTATCCCTTTCGGACCTTCCCGCAACCGTGCCAGGACCAAAAACACCTAGGATATCATTTTCAGCAGTAGCGCTTATTACTAGACCAACTTTGCCGTCAGACTAAAATACTAATGACGTCATAAACTGGCATACAAATAGCCTTCATCGCTTCGTAAACCCACACAGGACATCTAAACATCAACTATGTAACTTAGCTTATCTAACTCGATAGGTAGCTCTTACCTACAATATCCAGGTAAACGGAACTCGGTACCTATTGTACCTCCTTCGATTGATTCCTAGGGGACTGGTCATTGCATTAAAATTAGTATCTAACTGAGTGACTAGTGTACCGCTTCCGTTCAACTTATATGGATAATTACTAGCGACTTGCTCCTACATCGCACGGCTTTTATGACTTAACAAAACATCAAAGTCTAAGTCAAATAATTTATTTCAATTATGCACATTAAAGGCACTTTTGAACGTCAAATACATAGAAATAGAAATAGAACTGATTCTAGTTGCCCCTTCCAAAAGGTAGTTTTCGTATGGAGAATAATGGGCAAGAAACTCCACCGTTACTCTTTTAAAAAATGTTTTACAATATTTGGTATACATCAATTATATATTTACATGTGAAGACAATGCACCGAGAATACAATTACTGTACCACAATAGGTAAAAAGAATTAAAAATGGAGCAATGACAAATAAATAAATTAAGTATGTGATAGATACATGGTGCTCATATAATTATTTACAAACATTGTAAAAGTATACGATATTACAATATTCCTAAAAACTTACAAGTAGGTAATATTAAGGCAGTGTGTGAGTTTAAAAAAAAATATAAGTAAAAATCTTTTAAAAAACAAGCTTTTAACGAACTAAAAAGGATTTTCCGCTGGCCACCATCCGGCTCCATCATCAGACCCTGAACACCACCTAGTGTCAAAGCACTTGTTAATACATAGCCAATGAGTCCAAACACGATGGTGCTATCTTGTTTGATTGAGGAGTTCCTATGGCCAACTTCCGGCGCCATCATCAGACCAGCTCTTCTCTCATTTTTACAAAATGTCTCGGTAGTTATTTAAGTATGACAAGTTTCAGCTCAATTGGATGCCAGGAAGTGCTTGAAAAATGGATGACAATTGGAGTAACCGGAAACACATACGAACAGAGCAAGCTAATATAAAGCTTGCAATAAAAATGTAAAAATCTATGATATACAAATAATAAAGTATACAACTAGATTAGCAACCATTTCGATTTTGTCCATCGAGATGTAACTTTAATATTAACCCTAAACAAAATCCACATAAACCTTCTGGAATAAAATTAATTCTCTAAAAGATGGTGAAAACCTCATCAAAATCTGTTGCGTGACAAACATGAAAAGTGACTTTAATTTATAATTTGTATAAATTTAGTTGTTAAAGATCTTCTTATGTAGGTATAGTCCAGTAATATTTAGATAATCATCATCTACCTAGCCTTTTCCCAACTATGTTGGGGTCGGCTTCCAGTCTAACCGAACGCAGCTGAAATACCAATATTTTACATGGAGCGACTATCAAGGCGGAATACAGAAGTGCGGCAGTGAAAAAAAAAAAGGGCTTAGAAGGAAAGACACCTCAATCAAAGCCAATATTAACTCCATTGTGTACAAGAATTGTAACAATTTAAACTTAACAATGTCTAAAATATTTCCTGATTACGAAATGATTACAAGACATATTTCAATAGAAAACTTTCTTCACAATCAATTTAATTTGAAACAATAACTCCAAATATCAATTATGAAACGCATAACTAAATTTCGTTAACCAAGATTCCAAAATTCAAAATTCAAAAGTTGTCCAAGTTCTAATTTTGAAAAAGGTTCTGTTCTATATTCAAACTGGATACGCCGTTTTAATTGGCGGCGATTCATTTTGGCGGGAGAGACCGTTATTTTAGAGCAATTGAATTATTAATTCGTTAGGGAATGGGCTTGCCATAATGATAATGGTTGGTTTGGCGGTTTGAAGCTTTCGATGTGACGCTGACTGATTGTTGCTTTGTTAATTTTCTGTTTTGTAATTATTTGAGCTTCCTTTATATATGTATAGTTTTATGAAATTGTTTTCTATGTAATAAGAAAATGAAATGGACATGATGTTCCTAATAGAAGGTGCGCTAACATCTTTTTTCAACCAGTTAGCCGCTCAACTGTCGATTGGCTTTCTAATGGCCGATAACAATTAAAATTCTATTGTGTCTCGTTAATGACAGTTGGAAGTTTAAGCTGTAGGTACCCTAAGGCACCAGCATAAAATATACAAATTGTATGAATTTCTATGTAACGAATCGTATCTAGCGCTGCCGTTCAAGGGCGCGCGTCGAACGCGCGTATGACGAACGTCGTGAACGTAGAACGTCAAAACATAGTGTATTGTCAGTACACTACGTTTTACGCGCCGTAGGCGCACGCTCTGTACTGTCAATACTGGCAGTGACAGTACCTACTGAGCGTACGCATCAGGCGCAGCGTCCAAAGTGTGGCCGGCACGCGCCTAAAACGCAGCGTACGGTGCGCGCGCCTAAGACGCTTGTTATGACTACTCCCTAATACAAATCGTTTTTTTTTTAATTATTATTGAGTGACATTCTATCATAGATAGATTTATTTATATAGTGCGTTTCATCAAATAGTTCCTATGCCGTAATGTTGGCTCCACTGTTGTAGGGCCAATACGAATAGGTACGCTACGGCGCTACGTAATAGGTCCGTTTTTAATATGTAACAGTGGAGCCAACATTACGGCAAATGTACTATTTGATGAAATTCAGTCTAACTAATTTTTACTTTAAAGCTGTATGTTACATACCATGGAAGTAGTAGCTATGTACAGGTACATACTAATTCCATGCTTTTCTAAAATAACCTAGCCTCTTTGTCTTTTTCTCAAAAATATGAAAAGTTCAAAACAAAACGAAATAACATCGCGACTGATCGCGACTGTCACTTTAATGTTAGACGTAACATGAAAAAAAATGAAAAAAATACAAAAAAATTATAAAACTATAAAATAAGGATCCATTCCTTTTACAAACACAACCACATATATATTTTACACCTATGCAAACAGTAATTATTTAAATTGATCCGTTTAACTAAAATGGGAAAGCCGCCATACGTGTACACCGACTCGGACAGTGAGGATACAAATTCTTGCAGTTCTAATGACAATAAGAAGAAAAAAAAGTTTTCGTGAGTATTTTTACCCCTTCTTAGGGTTCTTCTTCAAATTCACGTCACGGTAAAGGTCACGTCTAAATATGTTAAATTTAAATCAATCAATCTGCCTAGCCTTTTCCCAACTATGTTGAGGTCGGCTTCCAGTCTATCCGGTATCCGGATGCAGCTTATTACCAGTATTTTACATGGTAACTGGGTAATACGATACCCCTTGGTAAGACTGGTTTTCAGACTTACCTGCTTCTGACGACTAGTAACGACTGTCAAAGACCCACTTATGGCAGCCGGGAACAAGGGCTTAACGTGCTTTCCGAGGCACGGAGGAGTCTCGGTATGTAAAGATGGTCCGACATCCAAGGACTAACCCCGGCAATGTGCGTGACCTGATGGATCGACCCGTGCGGCTGTTATTACTTAGTCACGAGCTCCTTTCGATCAGATAATGTTATGGTATACATAAAACGAAATTTTGATTTCTCGTCCCTTCTCTTTTGAAAAGAAGTGGTCTTTTCGTCGGAAGTTGGACAAATTGCAGTCTGCTATAGTATAAAATAAAAATAAAAACGAGAGGTGTCGTAGGACACCCGCTTGGAACGAAATTCCTTTCATTTTTGCACAGTTTTGTTCCGTAACAAAAGTATTACGTAAAAAAGTGTAACCTTTTGACCAACGTCAAAATGTTACACTTTTTTCTCTCTCTAGCTCTCATTCGCCAAGTGCAGAGTATAACGTGTGATAAGAAACGGTCCGTGGATGGGTAACTATCTTTACATACCGAGACTCCTCCGTGCCTCGGAAAGCACGTTAAGCCGTTGGTCCCGGCTGTCATTTGTGGATCTTTGACAGTCGTTACGGGTCGTCAGAAGCCCGAAAGTCTGACAACCAGTCTTACCAAGGGGTATCGTATTACCCAGTTACTGGGTTGTGGAGGTCAGATAGGTAGTCGCTCCATGTAAAATACTGGTATTCAGCTGCATCCGGTTAGACAGGAAGCCGACCCCAACATAGTTGGGAAAAGGCTCGGCAGATGATGATGATGAAGAAACATCGTTCTAAAAAATTAAATTCGATAAATATTTCAGACTAAGTATTTGTTTATCCATAATTGTTAGTTAGAAAGGTCTTAAAACTATGTTAAAATAGAATACAATAGACGTAGATATATTTAGTAACCTATTCCGCTTAACTATTCTTCAAGAGTCATAAAAAATCCTGTAATAAATCGACACCTGTTTCATATCTCAACGAGGTATTCTCAGGATGACGATTGACCAGTCGCAAACCAGAACACTACGTGTAGCACCGAGCGCTGGACGTAGAGAAACGGACTAAATATATCTACGTCTATTTTATTTTGTATAGGATTTCCGCAAAGTCACGCCCGAATCAATTAACTATCATAAAATACAAAAAATCGTTTAAATCGAAAATATGAATCGCAACTCGCAGGACACCTCGATATGACACCGCTTAGGCGTGCCTATTGTCCAGCAGTGGGCGTCTTTCAGCTGATATGATGACCATGATGATGATTTTCACTGTATATCAAAGTTTTGCTTCCAGCATCCTCAAATATACAAACGGGAATGTAAAGAAGAAGAAATGTAAGATTCACAGTAAGTCGGAGCCTGATGACTCCGATTACCGAAGCAGGAGTCGAAGTAGCCAGAGAGTGAGATACAAACTGCCTGGCATTCTGAAGAAAAGTAACATCGATAGTAATAGAGAAAGTGAGTGCTTTTTACCCGACCGCCACAGAAGCAGCGTAATGTTTATTGAGTGTATGTATAATTAAATTATACTTATACAAACTGTTAGGGTAAACACCGTTATCCTTGAAACCAGTGGTTTGGTTTCATTTATAGAACGTAATTCAATGGAAAATTACATTTTTTTTTCTTTAATGAGTATCTACCTTTTACCCCAAGAGTATTTCACCATACACGCTAGGGCAACGAACAGGGGCGCGGGACGTGACCTGACCGGCCGCGAGCGCGACCCCTATTGTGTATTTATTCATGTGTTGTGTAGGTAGGTAGGAGGGGCGGCGACCTCGGGCGCATATCCATGAATTTGCGGACGGTGTCGGATAGAAACTCTTTTAATGAAAATAATGTTTTTTTTTTGGTTGCCACTGTCATTTATTTTTATATTTAAGTCAACAAACATGGTTTGAGTGACAACGGTATTTACCCTTACACCCTGTATCTATTTCTGTGGCAGACTCTGTAGCCAAATCACTTTTCAACCAGTCTGATGCAGTAGGTGGCTTCAAATCTAATATTAATCTTAATTAGCTGTCACCAACTGCATCAAACTGCTTGAAACAAGATCTTGTTTCGATTTTTTTGTTATTTTTGCAGTCGGATATCTTGAATTTTTGTTATC
Organism: Lithophane semibrunnea; assembly: GCA_947363905.1. NCBI lineage: Eukaryota > Metazoa > Arthropoda > Insecta > Lepidoptera > Noctuidae > Lithophane > Lithophane semibrunnea. The sequence goes on from OX376208.1 coordinate 3,074,902, forward strand.
AGTGTACCGACATTTCGCTAAGCCAGCCAGGATCGCTTCTGAAAAAAATCTTCCACATGACGTAAAGTCATCTACAGAATATGTCAAGAATTAGATAATCTTAGCCCTAGAAATTGGTACCTAACCATTAGTCAATTTTTTTATCAGTCTTGACTATTCGAACTATTTGGCATTGAGCCATCCTCAGACAATAGAAGACCACTGCTGGAAATTAGCCTCTATTACTGACCACCCTGCAAAGATGCTCGTTCCACCAGCCAGCTAGCTTGAGGCTTAGTTTTTGAGTTACCTTTGCGGATTCCTTTGGATCCTCCACAGAACGCGGAATCGCCGCGCCGCCGGCAGGGTTTAGAGATCAGTCAGTACCTACTAGATATATACATGACGCCGAAAGTGCTGTGTGCGCATTACTTCTACAAGGACCACCCCTAAAATCCGTCAGTTCCTACACGTCATTTGGCTCCGATATAGTTTTAGATTTGTAGATTTATTTCCTCGACTTTTACGCATTTTACAGCATCTGATGAAGACGAGGACAGTGAGCCGTGCAAGCCTCGGTACCAGGACAGGTGCTTGGTGGGTCGGGTTCCCCGACCGGCGGGGGCCAAGCCCGGCAGGGGGGGCGGCGTCGCCATCATCGTTAGGAAGAACGTTAGCGTGAGTGTTGTGTTCCAAACCTTTCTAAAAAAGGACATCGCTCATTACAACATCACTGCTCCGACATCGACACGGCAAATAACTTGTCAATCAAGTTAGGATTTTCAATCAAATGCCTATTTAAAAATCTAATCAATTGTAAATGTAAAAATCAATCTAAAGTCTATTTTACGTGTGACGACTCGCGGGCGGCCGTCCACTATTCTGTATAGCCATCGTATTGGTGCTGCATACGAATTATGACGTATTAGTTGACAAAGTTAAATTATTTAGTTAGGGTCAGTTTACACCGAGACGCGACGCGCACTTTTTTATGATCCGATACAATATCGAATTTATTTACTACACAAGGTACACGCGCTGCTCAGCACCGCGCATCTCAGCGTACTTTGACACGGGTCACTCGCCCTGAAATTATACCTTTTCGTGAAGAAAATAAGGTCTATAATTGTTGAAAAGTTCGCGCAGCGTCACGTCGGTTCATGTCGCCCTCTGAGCTGACCCATAAATATTTAGTTAAATATATTCCTCGAAACAGTTTAAAGAAATGTCCTCTTAAATTCTATTTAAAACAAGGCGACGTTTCTGGAACTAGATCGTATTGTGAGGCACCCACAGTCGGTGTGCCTCGAGGCATACAAGCTGTACAAGACTCCAGACTTATAGACAAAACTGAAAGCTGAAGTTGAATACGACGGCATTTTAGAACGTACTCCAATTGAAAGATTTGGTTGGAAATGTTCACAGATTTTCTCCATTTCTGTTAGCAGGCATTTTAAAGTATCCATGATTTTGTTTTATTTCAGAAAATAAAAGTAGCCTTAGTTACTCCTTAAAACATTTAGTTACTCCTTAAAACATCAGCTATCTGCTACTGAACGTCCCGTCTAAATCGGTCCAGCTGTTTCTGAGATTAGCTAGAACAGACACGAAAAACAAAACGAAATTGCATGACAAAAGTCATGCAACCATATCATGGAGCACAAATAAAGCATAAGAAATTGCACGTCTCATCTCTACACAAGTCAAGTTTACACTAAACATTCATTTTATTCCCTCGCGTAAACAAACATTAGTCTAAAATACAGAAAACTCTAAAAGCATTTTTGAATCCACCTGTTATCACAATTTACACTCATCCACACACAGTTTAGAGGTGTGACTACGTTCACCCCGCTAATATTGTCGTCTGGAGACTCACTACGTGATACGTGCCGACCGTGGGGCACCTCTAGCCGTATCCTCAGATAATTCACCTTTTATCCTTTTATTATAACGGATAACAATTGATTTTTGTAAGTTTACAATGTAGAAGTGTAGAGAATTTGGTCTTGCTTGTATACTTACCGTGATAATTTAAAGAGAAAATGTCTCTCGGTCTACTGCTCTGTAGAAATTACCAACAAAACTCAAAAAGTAGGTACAATAAATTCTGGGAAGTCTAAAAACTATCGACTCGTGAAGGAATTGCACCCCCGACCTCCGTAGTTGGTCGCTCCCGAGCCGAGCAGTCTTAAGACCTCTCTACACGATAGAAAGCGGCGAGCGACCAGACTAACGGCGCTCTAAGCTACTGAGCTAACGAGTCTGATAGATCTGCTGGCGAAATAACGGCTCATATCGCGAGACAAAGGGAGTAATATACCAGTGGACTTTGAATTTGAGTTCATTGGCTTCTTTTATGGTGTAAACGAACTGATGATATAATCTAAACAACTTTATCTCTTTTCTTTATAATTCTCTCCCCCCCCCCTCCTCCCTACTTATAGATTGTTCCCCTGTCTATTGGAAGAATACGATAATGATCGAAACAAAACAACAAAAATAATGAAAGAACTAGAAACGTAAATTTTACCTACAAAAGCTTCACACGTTTAAACTAGTCAGATATTTAAACCCAAATGCTGCTCAGATCAAACTAACTAACTACTAATAGACTGTGATGTCTAAATTAAATATTATTTTTTCAATTGTTAAAACTGTGGAAGGAAATTCAAGCAATATTATCATAACTAATGCCGATAAAAGACATGTATAAATTCAATATTTCAATGTTTTCATTCGTCGTAGGTTAGAAACAACTTAGGGAAAAAGTCGTGTTAAAAGTCGCATGTGTATTTTCTCCGCCCACAAATTATAAACAATTTAAATACTCAGTTTCCCCTTAAACATTCTAGTAATACAACGTAGAAAAATATTAAACAATATGGAAACAAGGAATACAAAAATATACTTATATTTTTCTTTCTTTAAAAATAATTGACACCGTGAAGGATTTGCATTTAAATATTTTAGTAATTCAACGTAGAAAAATATTAAATAATATAGTAATAAAGAATATAAATGTAGAAAGAAAGAAAAATATATATATATTTAATTTTTTTCTTCTTTCTTTAAAAATAATTGACTCGTGAAGGATTTGCACCCCCGTCCTCCGTGGTCCCCCGCCCCCTAGAAATGAACTCGGAATACGGTGAGCGGGGACCGACCGGCGCTCTTCACTACTGAGCTAACGAGTCTATTAGGGGCTAGGACCAAAACACGATACACTTAGCAAAAACTCTAAAAGAAAAATAGAGCAAAAAGTATAAAATATGTTGCAGGATTTGAACTTGAAAACGGGAGACTTTCGCACACATGGCTCTTATCTGTTGAGCCAACGAGTCTAGTGGGGGCTAGAGCCAAATTACGATTTGCGCGACTCTAAAGTAGTAAGAATGGACAAAAAGTATAAAAGATAAGATGTGAGTTTTGAACCTGATCTTATAGAGTCGGAGAGGACCTACGGCTCTTAAATACTGAGCTAACGAGCCTTGTGGATGGAAGGACCAAATAGTGATGCATATTTGCACGTAACATAAAAAAAAAACAGTAATTATAAAAATGCGAAAAATAACTTTAATTTGGAAGTCGGTTGTTTTTGTTTGAGAGGAGATCGTGGCTACATAATAACAGCCGCACGGGTCGATCCATCAGGTTAAGCTACGCTTGCCGGGGTTGGTCCGTGGATGGGTGACCATCTTTACATACCGAGACTCCTCCGTGCCTCGGAAGCCGTTGTTCCCGGCTGTCATTTGTGGATCTTTGACAGTCGTTACGGGTCGTCAGAAGCCCGAAAGTCTGACAACCAGTCTTACCTAGGGTTATCGTATTACCCAGTTACTGGGTTGTGGAGGTCAGATAGGCAGTCGCTCCATGTAAAATACTGGTACTCGGCTGCATCCGGTTAGACTGGAAGCCGACCCCGACATAGTTGGGAAAAGGCTAGGCAGATGATGATGATGGTTGTTTTTGTTTGCACTGTTCCCTAAGTTGAAGTAAATGTAAGCCAAAAAAATGCTTACAATCCGATTATTGGTTTCGGAGAAATGCGTGGACAACTGGACAAACATACACCCATAAAATTTTGTATATTTGTTTAGAAGCCCTAATAGATTATCATTATGTGAATATATTGCAGTTCCAATAATATTACATACATTTACATACGAGTCGAATTGATAACCTGCTTTATTTTAAAGTAATCGATACGATTCACACTCTGTAAACGATATTTTGCACACCAGCTCTGTTTAAACTAAACTGTCGGGGATGGACGTCACAATACCTCCTTATTTTCATAATGACGTTAATGTCTTGGCTTTTGGTGCAAATCAGTGCCAGCTGGTATATTAAGCAGAGCTGAGGCTCACGTAATTTTTTTAATAGTTTTAATGTATTTTTTGTTGTATGCCAACTAATTTTTTTTCTTTCTGCAGTGTGTCCAAGGGCAGCAGAGATCGACAACTGCTTCCAAGAGTAGGAGTAGCAAAAACGAATCATGTCATCGGCGACTATCGAGGAAACGGTCGTATTAGGAAAGTGTAGGTGCCTATATAGTTTTTTATAGGAGGAGTAGTACGGTCGTGGGATCGGCCGCACTTTGTGATGGGGCCCGCTAGGCATGGCGGGCTGATACCAGTCGGGGGTGCGGCGAATGTTCAAGTATCTCCCGGGCCCCCGACTCATGGTAGTATTAGGAACAGTGGGGTTTTAGTCGGTAGGATTCCAATATAACCTTACCACCCCTTGGTAAGGTTATATCGGTAGAACTGAAACTCTCGGGTCACCCAGATCTTACACAGATTTCCTGTACAGACCAGGAGATTTAGTTAACTTCTGGAGGGAGGTGGGCTGGTTGGAATAACCAACCGACGGCCGCCATGGCCCACGCACAATGGTCCACCTTAGGGACAAAGTGCGGAAACCAAACCCGTAACATAGATAGGTACGGGTGGTATCGTGTTATCCATTACCTAGTAAATGGGTTGTGGGGGTCAGATAGGCATTTGCTCGAAAGTAACTCTGTCTGTCTGTCTGTCTGTCTGTCTGTCTGTCTGTCTGTATGCTACCTTTTCACGCCTAAACCACTGAACGGATTTCGATAAAATTTGGCAAGGAGATAGATGGCATCCCGGGGAAGGACAGGCTACTTTTCATCGACATACCACGCGGGTGAAGCCGCGGGCAGAAGCTAGTGTAAAATAATTATATCTAGCTGCATCCGGTTAGACTGGAACACGACCTCAACATAGTTATTGCATAGTTAGTGCCTGCTTACCCCTTTGAAGAAACACATTGACGATTCATACAATCTCCATGCAATTGACCGCAGAAAATACAGAACATTATTCACAATCACCCAATGATATGTTATACACATTAACAGATATGTTATACACTCACAAAACAACCGAAAAAAGTGTTCCGCGCAGCAGCGGCACACATACCCAAGTTTCATTCATTTTTACATTTCACTACAAGTAAAAACGTTACAATTGGAATGTTTTCGAGTCTTCACGATTGCGCGCTTATAACATATCTGTTAATATAATATCATTGCAATCACCTATTATTTTTTTCAGTTCAGTCGAAGATTTGGAAATATTATTGATTGCGGAACCTGCGTTATATATCGTTAGATTTGCTCTCATCGTGCTTACGTTGCGCGAAAAGTGTTAATACTAAAGTCTGATTTACACGGTGCGATCTAATAGCTTGTGGCACACCGTACTTGAAGCAATAACATTTGCATCGTCTAAACAGTATTTAGACGATGCAAATCATTTATTGTTTCAATTTTATTGAATGCCACATGCAAGAAACTTGAGTCGTGTAAATGGTACTTATTACGATGTGCGATATCACACATCCCGAATCATTCGCTCATACAAAAATAATTCGTAACAAATCGGAGAAACTTTGGTGTTTTTAAATCAAAAATCTGGAAATAAATCCCTCTTGTGCCTTCAGGAAGCGTTTCCATCAGGAAGCGTTTCCTTCAGAAATGCAAAAAAACCAAATAAAGTTAAAGTTTATTTACTTTCCATGTGTCAACATATTGCCAACATAACAATATAATAACATTTTACCCAACAGCGATAATTAATAACAGTTATATTTTTTATCATAGTCACATACTCAGTTCCCTATAATACCTATTAGTATAATTTAGAACATTAAAATAAAGATTATAAAAACAGACAATTTACTAATTCAAAAGAACGGGTTTTTTATTTACTCATTTCGTAACGAGTATGCTGACTGTACTACTGACAATTTTCTACGTCATTGTGTGACAGATGACAGCTTAAAGCTGTAGGACGCGTGGCTCAAATCGGACCTAATGCCGCCATCTTGTTTTTTCAATACATTTCACAAATCAATTGCATAAATGTTTACCAACAGCGCCACGTTGTCAATGTCATTTAGGTGTCAAAAGATCTTTTTAAAGCACAAACGCATTAGTCTGTGCAAAAACGTGATATTTTTTCACGCGGTATGGCAAATCTAACGGTATATATCGCTGTTCGTAACGAGTTGCGGACTGTTGCGGGCCGATGCGGAGGGGCCGGGGCCGATGCGGAGGGGCCGCGGCCGGTGCGGAGGGGCCGCAACGAACCGAGGAACATGCAACGACGGACACAATCGTAGTAATTGGTAGACCGTATATTTTATAATATTATTAATATCGGGTTTCGAATACATCCATAGTTTCGGTAATAAAGGTGTACTTTTGGATTCTAGTGAGTGTTTTATTTGTACTTACATGTGTACTGTTTCTTCCTACGTATACTTCACATACAAAATACAAATAAAAATTAAAAAAAAAAAACAATAAAAAATCCCAACTGCAAACACATAACTGAAAAAAGAGAAAAACAAGCATTGAACTTTTTTGTTGGTAGGGTATTGCATGTTTGTCCCCGCAAACATTTACACCATAGTTTGTCCCCTTCTGCAACCTACAATACGGGTTGTGGAGGTCAGTGGCCCTAGTGCGAGTTTCTTTTAACCATCTCGACTTTACGCATCGACCGCGTTCGGCGCTCCGATAGGCCCTTCACTGGTCTTCACTGGTGAAGGGCCAATCGGAGCACCGAACTCGGTCGATGCGTAAAGTCGAGATAGTTAAAAGAAACTCGCACTAGGGCCACTGATAGGCAGTCACTCCGTGTAAAATACTGGTATTCAGCTGCATCCGGTTAGACTGGAAGCCGACTCCAACATAGTTCGGAAAAGGTTAGGTAGATTGATTTTATTTTACGTCGGTCCTAACACTTCCCAGTGCCCACATTATATTAACATATCGGACACTGAAGGATTTATAATGTAGACCATACGCGAGCTGTAATTTTATGTGTCTCCGGGGACGAGAGGAAGTAAAACGGTTTCTACTGCACAAGTATTATAATCAGATTATTCCAGGAATAGTTCCTTAAGTCGATGTTTTAACATCTTTTATTTGTTCAAAAGGTTGCTAACCTCTTGACAGTAGATATCTGCCGGTCGATTCTGTTATAATCTTACCGTGAAAATTTAGGTGAAGTGAGCTTGACGTGAACTGACGCTAGGGAATCTAGGGTTTGACAGCTCACTTCACCTAAGTTTTCACGGTGAGATTTTTAGAGAAATGCCGACTAAGGGATCACGTGAAGTGAACTTGGAAGTCAGCGAGAATAGTGTCAACTATTGACAGCTCACTTCACCTAAGCTTTCACGGTGAGAGTGTCAATACTGCATTGCTATTCTGTAACCATATCATAGTGAAAACTTTTTCCAAGATATTTACAAAATTAAGCACATGGGCAGACAGGACATAGGATACTTTTTTACCAAGTAGTACACTAGCTTGAATGTTCCATTTTGTCCAAATTTAAACGTTTTTATTGCCAAAAAATACAATAGACGTAGATATATTTATTAACCTATTCCGCTTAACTATTCTTCAAGAGTCATAAAAAGCCCTGTAAGAAAACGACACGTGTTTCACCTCTCAACGAGGCATCCTCAGGATGACGATTGACCAGTCGCAAACCAGCACTCGACGTGTTGCCACACCGAGCGCTGGAGCGCGCTGCGTGTACCGCTCGGTACTTAAGCGGCTTACTCTAGAATACTTAAGTGGAATAGGTTACTAAATATATCTACGTCTAATTGTATTTTATAATGGATTTCCGTAAAGGCACGCCTGAATCGATTAACTGTTTTTATTGCTGTTTTCCGACCTGCACGAGGGCGAAGCCGCGTGCAAAAACTAGTACCAAATAACGTCGTTTTTCAATGGGTTCTTCTGATACGAGTATATATATGTATAATTCAGAAGTAGTAAGTAGCGTATGTTTTTAGCTGAACACCGCTTGCATGGAACTTGTAATATGTAAATTAATAGTGACCCATTTTCAGAGCAAAACAATCCTTTATTTTCTTAACCTACTTTCAAATAAATACTAAATTCGTTACAATTTAAAATAAGTTGTTACTTTATACTCACCTTCACACGAAGCAATCTGCTTTTCCGTTGCTATTGAATTAATTCCTTGTACCACGGTGTAATACATAAGCGGTAGCGATAAGCGGTAGCAATAAGCGGTAGCGTTAAACTTTGGCGAGCAAATCTTGTCATGTGAGGAATAGGGCAGTGATTTTGAAAGTATAACTTAATGAGATTGTTCAGTTTTGCTGATTGTAAAGTGATTATACACATAATGGTAATTTAGTACCTTAAATAGTTCTTTATCCCCAAATCAAGTGCCCCAAATAGTTTTGATCAGTAATAGATTTGGGTCAAAATGTTTACTCACGTAGTTTTAGGAAAATAAATTGTATACTAAATTTTGTACCTACAACATTATTTTTTGTTTATGCTAAACCCGAAAAGGGGTCATTGTACTCATCATTTTGAACAACTAAACAGTATAATTATATATCTCTAATATTCAACACTACTTACATATTTTTTCATGTCTTGTATGGTGAAACCTTTAAATTGTAATTTATTTTATTTTTATTGTTTGTCATTATAGTGGAGAATTGGACATAGTAGTACACACTTTTAAAGGTCTACTTAGAGCTTAGTAAGGCCCGTAAAAACGCTGTTTCTTATAACTTAAACCCAACCCTTGCTTTTCACACCTAGAATGACATAGCGTTAAAATAGGTCAAGATATTATTTATCAAGGTTACCTTTCTACACTTTCTTATTCATCTGAAAAAAAAGCATCTTTCCACGAAACGTTTTTTCAATATTTTCCTAGCAACGTGTTTCATGACGATTATCTGGAGAGACAAAAATGGAGCATTCCTGTAAGAGCTATGTAAAGATAGATCATTTTTATTAAATTGACACATTACGCCAATTTGCCATGATAAAAGCTATTTCATAAAACTGTCAATGAATGACAAGTGTGAATATACGAACAATTTATGTTGGTTGTCAATTTGCTTAAAAATTATTTTCCGTGACTGTACCTTTTTAGTGAAGATGGTTTAAACTAGGAGACTAAGGTCGTTTGCCCACTTATCCGTATCCGGTTCGTATTCGATTCGTGTTCCTTTCTGATCCGGTTTGGCCTTCCTAGTCATAGTAAGGACGTTTGTGCACTCATGCGTATACAGTTCGTACAATTACTAGGATGGCCAAACCGGATCAGAAACGAACACAAATCGAATACGAAACGGATACGGATAAGTGGGCAAACGCCCTAAAGAATATGATAATAGTGCAGCAACAGGGGGGCTAAACCGGCCACATTAGCAATTCCTCTAAAAGCAGTTTATTTCCTGAATTCCAGCTGTCATTAGTAATTCCTACTTAATTTGACATAAAAGCAATTCATAATTTGTGGACCATTTTACGAATCTCCATAGAAAACTCAAATAGATGAATTATTTCGTATTATGAATTACATGCAGATCATATTATAAATTGTCAGTTTGTGACATTTTACGATGATTCATAATATTTTCATATTATGATTCTGCTAAAGTGACCATTTTAAGCCACCTTTTTTTTTTTAAGAGTGGGAAGTCATCAAATGACTTCTCCCGCTCTGGGCGGAGCGGGAGGGTGTGTCAGACTTTTACTGACTAAAACCCACCCGTGTTCCTTCAGTTGCCTGTTACCAAGGTCCCGGTATCCTTTTCGGACTTTCCCGCAACCCTGGCAGGTTTTAAGCGCCCTGGAGATCGGCTCATGACCTCTGTCTACCCGTTTTCACTTACTTTTCAATCTTGTTACATTCCAATCACAAACACCCGTAAAAATAGACGTAAAAATATAAATAAACTCTCTCTCGAATATTTCATATTCACGGATAGTTTTATTGCTTGTAGTGTCTGATTGAATGTGTTAGCATCTCAACAATTTGTCTCTTATAGAAGGCTAGTGACCCGCCCCTACTTCCCACGGTTTTTACGACTTGACAAAACATCGAGATTACTTTATTAAAAATGTAAGTGCAATATTAGGTGGTCCCGTCTGTCATTTGTGGATCTTTGACAGTCGTTACGGGTCGTCAGAAGCTCGAAAGTCTAACAACCAGTTTTACCAAGGGGTATCGTATTCTCCAGTTACTGGGTTGTGGAGGTCAGATAGGCAGTCGCTCCATGTAAAATACTGGTATTCAGCTGCATCCGGTTAGACTGGAAACCGACCCCAACATAGTTGGGAAAAGGCAGGCAGATGATGATGAAGTGCAATATTAGCGTATACTTGTATTTGTCGTAGGGATATCTTAAGGATATTTTGAAAACACGGATATTTAGAAAATGGTGAAAAAAGTTCTGCGAGCAACTTGGAAATAGCGCTCGCCGGCCGCTGCCGCGGCACCACTCGCTTCAGTCGCTCGGCCAGCGTGTGGTTCGAGTGAGTTTGTTTTTTTATTTGTTTGTCACGCTTTCTCGCTAAAACGGCTGAAGGGATTCGGATGAAATTTGGCACAGGGGCAGACCAAGACCCGAAATAGGACATAGGATACTTTTTATCCCGATATTCTCACGGGATCGAAACTTATGCGGGTGAAACCGCGGGGCACAGTTTCTTATAAATAAAATTCTTTAATATTCTGCTAAAAAAATTAAAGCAAATCCTCCCTGTAGTGTGCAGCTTGCCTAACCTTATATTTGTAACTGCACACACTTATTATGGACATTATTATACGAATCGTTGAATTGAACAGTTCTCTTTATTTTGCCTGCATCGCTCCAATACATCGCCATAAATACATAATATTAAACCCAGAAACTAATTCACTTTCACCTTCAGCACGCTAATCGTCTATTAGGTCGCCAACAACGAAATTTCCAAAGTATTTGAACTGGTTGAATCGAAACGTCGTTAATTTTAATAGGTGGTATATTTTCTGGACACGTCTTGCCAGCAGCCTTGAAGACCATGGATTTCCGACTTATTTAACGTGTGTCCAAACATTGAGCAGCAAGAGCGCGGAAGCAACACGCGGCGTTTGCAGGACACATTTCTGCCGCGCTCTAGTGTGGACTAAATCGACGAATATTTACTAAAAATATTTATGCGCGACAGGTAGACAGCAACCGCGCACTATTGCCGCTTTATGTTTGGACACACCTTTACATTATAACCCACTAGCTGCGCCCCGCGGTTTCACCCGCGTAAGTCTCGATCTCGTGGGAATATCGGGATAAAAAGTATCCTATGTGTTAATCCAGGATATAAACTATCTGTTTGCCAAATTTCATCCAAATTCATTCAGTAGTTTTTACGTGAAAGAGTAAGAAACATCTATCCATCCATACTTACAAACTTTCGCGTTTATAATATATATTAGTTAGAAGTTAGATGGTTGGCAGCGTAGTTTTCACATATTATTATCTTAACCAATTTTCTTAGTGTATTATTATTTATTTATTTATTTATTCCAAAATCTGTATTCACAATAACATACCTAAAGTCTGCCAAACTGCATAACAGTTTGTCGGCAGTTGTTCTCGTATAACAATGGATTACAAATTTTGAGTTTTGAAAATTACTGTGCTAATAATAACTTAATGCTAAGTAAACTATACAATAATATACTTACTATGGACACAATGAGAGATAGTGTTTTTGAAGAATTCTTTTAAGTTGGTCCTTGGACTTGACATGCGATATCAGTTTTGAGGGTAGCTCATTCACTAATGTTGGTACTAGGTACCTTCTTGTGCGCTTACCAAAGTAATTTGTTACTTTTGGAACAGCAAGTGTCTTCTTCTTAGATAAACGGGTTGGGTACATATGCCTACGTTCCACCTTGTGGTATTGATTATGGTAGGCTAAACGCTATCTTACTTTCAGAGCCACGGTTAAGTAAAAAATATCTCGATAATTATTTTTCTTTACCTCTCTTCGATTCATCATTATATTGAAAATGAACTCACAATTATATTGACACTTCAACAGTTTCACTCCCCCCTCCTCCCTCAGGCCCTCTGTCAGTTGATACCAGCAATATTTTATTCAATAAAAACATGTGCAAGTCACAAGTGACTTGGAGATCTCTAATATAGTGTGGGAGTCGGTCACAATGTAATGTAACAATGGTATTTTTTTAAAACAAGCGGTCCGTCTTCTCATCGGCAAAATTATTTTTCATACAGACTTTCATGACCTATTTAGCACCTTTAGGGGATGAATTTTATTTTATTTTATTTATTAAGGGATAATAAACAACTACAACATAAATATTACACATACGGTTAACTTCAATACAATAACAGCCGCACGGGTCGATCCATCAGGTTAAATTCAAATTCAAATCATTTAATTCGAGTAGCATTAGACTCATAGAATGGGCATATATTTACAAATAACATTAAATTAAAAACAAAATTACAATTAAATAAAATTAAAAAGTTACCATTAAACTGAGCTACGCTTGCCGGGGTTGATCCGTGGATGGGTGACCATCTTTATATACCGAGACTCCTCCGTGCCTCGGAAAGCACGTTAAGCCGTTGGTCCCGGCTGTCGTTTGTGGATCTTTGACAGTCGTTACGGGTCGTCAGAAGTGCGAAAGTCTGACAACCAGTCTTACCAAGGGTATCGTATTACCTAGTTACTGGGTTGTGGAGGTCAGATAGGCAGTCGCTCCATTTAAATACTGGTATTCAGCTGCATCCGGTTAGACTGGAAGCCGACCCCAATATAGTTGGGAAAAGGCTAGGCAGATGATGACGGGATGACTGTTCAAGTAAGCAATCTTTCCTCGGTACTCAACTTCGTTACAAAAGAACTCATACTTCAAGACCCAGCGGTTTGTGTGCTGTGCGTTGTTTGTCAGTGAATGGATGAATGAACTTAACATTTTGATTGAGTAGACGCGAAAAAATAATTCTTCATAATGTTTTCGTCATAGGCGACTTTTAGAACACTAATCGCATAATAGGTTTAAGGCTACAATAACCTTTTCAATGTCACCGCCATTTTGGCGAAAAATTTGTCAACTGTCAAGGCCACTTCTGGGTGGTCTGTAATTTGATATCAAGTGGTACCACTGGGCCACTAAAAAATTGAATAAATACAGTCATTTAAATATGGCCCAAAAACACGTTTGTTGCACTTTAGTTTTAAGGCTGTACCCTACCTCAGATTTTATGTCGCTCGAACCATACTATACTACGATTTAAAAGCAGTATTAAAACCAAACTATGTAAAAAAGGGTACTATAAAATTTCGGATTATTTAGAAGACAGAAATGCATGGGATTGAGCTGCTCGCTCTGCTAAGCCTTGAAAAAACCCTAGAACTTGACATTTTAATTTTAATTAGTATCTAAAATCATTAAATTATACCAGTTTTATATACCTACAAATTGACATTGTTGATTATTCTTTATACAACATGACATTATTACTTTGTAAAGTATTATTTTGTTTTGATTATTGTGAATGTGAGGACTATGTGGATCATTTTTATTTTTTGCTCCTCTTTCCCTGTTTTAATGATGGTCTGGCAGTTTTGAGTACTTTCTGCGGCCTACCCAAATGTCCTTTTTTTGGTATTGTTCGTCGAGTCGTTGAGCTCCTTCAGCTCTGAGTTGAGCTCCTCGGTTACTGACAAATGCTTGCACTGACTGGACAGGTCCACTCAAATCTGTGTGGTTCTTTCCTCAAAAGACCATTTCAGACATTAATCTACATGGTCCTCATATGGCTTGACCAAGATTATGTCTGGACCTTAAAAGAGACTGCGACCTCTGAGTTTGTTTCGGCCTTTCTTCTCAGAGTAGTCAGATAGGAAACGCCGACCTCATCTAGCTTATTTTATTTTTTTAATAATATGACGTGTAAAAGTGATTGCGATATCCTATTTACAGAATAAACAATTTCATTTCATTTCATTTCATTTCACTACTCGCGACCTGAGGAAGAGCGAGACGGAGTGGGGAGCTAGCGGCTCTCAAGGCTTTTTGTTCTGTTCTCAATTGATGCACAATCCGTTCGGATAGAGTTCCAGAGTTTACTCTTTATTTATTTATTTATTAAAACTTTATGCACAAGTAAAAAAAAAAGAGTACTGTACAAAGGCGGACTTAATGCCTGAGGCATTTTCTACCAGTCAACCTTAGGGTGATGCAGAGAAAAACATGGCAGGTGCATTATACGGGATAGATAACTCGAAAAAGGATAAATAGATTACATTATACTTAAATACATACATATAAATAGAATAAACTTTGTCAGGAGAAATAACGATAGGTGGAGGAGAAAAAAAAAAGCCCAGCAAATCAGCGCCGCAACGATTCATAACATAACTGTATCATTCGAGAAAGACAAAGATACTGTTTCCAGGGCCGCCACTTACGAGTATAATGTTACGCTTCAGTGTGACACACGGCCACTTTATTGGAGACGAGTGAATTGACACATGAAGCTTCTGTGGAAAAATTGCAATTTTCTTATCCAAATACCCCCATTCTCTATATAAATGTATTCCCCCGAGGACGTTTGAATTCTAACAAACACATAAAACGGACTCTTTTAAGTGTATTGACTGACACTTAATTTTATAGAGTTTGACGCCAATGTTGGGAGTTGATGTTGTAGCCAATATTGGCGTTTGTGTGAGGGAAGCGAATGGGTTTCTGAACCTCAATTAAATACACGGATATCGAAGGCAATTTAAGGCCTAGGGATTTATTTTTTTACCAATGGATATTCAAACGTATCGATATAGAAATACGACATAAATTGCTATGCTTTAAAATGATGCCATTGCATCGAAAGGGATTTCGTTGCGCGGCATCGAAAGACCCGCCACGGACTCCCACGGCGCGGCGGCCTACCGCAGTACGCCAAGGTATCCCATCATGGCGTACTGCGGTAGGCAACGGCATGCCGAGGAGCCGGCCCTGGTTGTGACATACCGCGGGGCGCGAAATGTGTACTTTACACCGCTCTGCCTTTCTGAGAATAAATGATATAGATTTCTGAGATAAATTAATTGTTTTTTACCTATTGTGGTACAGTAATTGTATTCTCGGTGCATCGTGTTAACATGTAATTATATAATTGATGTATACCAAATATTGTAAAACATTTTTTAAAAGAGTAACGGTGGAGTTTCTTGCCCATTCTTCTCCATACGATAACTACCTTTTGGAAGGGGCAACTTTTCTATTTCCATGTATTTGACGTTCAAAAGTGCCTTTAATGTGCCTACTTGAAATAAATTATTTGACTTTGAAATGCGAGAAGTCTACTGCAAAATACACCGTTAACTGGGGAAGTTCTTGGTCCCAACATTGCCGCCAACCTTGCTGACATTGTGCTAAAGAAGAAAGAAGTGCTTAACCATGAAGAGCCAATAAAACGCTCGTATAAACCTAGCTCATAACGACTGTTAGTCAATCTTTATCGGACATTTTTAATTAGCTGAGTAGTGTCCAATGGCGATTAACTTTGTTTGTTTTTATTTTATTATTGTATACTAGTAGAGTATTTGATAAGATGAACACCACCTAGTGAAGGGAATCTACACTAGGTGGTGTTCAGGGCCTGATGATTTTGAGGCTTGCGGACGGCGGGCAATGGGTAGCTCGCCGTCCGATTAGGACCAGGCCCGGGTCGATGGCGCGTCGTGTTCCACGCGCGCCTCAAAGAGATGTCAGCAAAATTGGTGGGGTCCTCTAGGACCGATGCCTGCCAGGGTTACGGGTTAGTCCGAAGGGGATACCGGGACCTTGGCAACAGGCAACTGAAGGAACACGGGTGGGTTTTAGTCACTAAAAGTCTGACACTCCCTTCTGCTCCGCCCAGAGCGGGAGAAGTCAAAAAAGGCCCTGATGATGGAGCCGGAAGGTGGCCATGGGAAAACCTAAATCCAATAAGATAGCAACATCGTGTTAGGACTCGTTGGTTATGTATTGACAAGTGTTTTGACACTAGGTGGTCTGATGATATAGCCGGAAGGTGGCCATGGGAAAACCTCAATCACACAAGATACCAGCATCGTGTTTAGACTCGTTGGCGTTGTCTTGACAAGGTCTATAGCCCAAGGTAGTACCCAGGGTCGGTGGACTAGGTGGTGTTCAGGGTGTGATGATGGATCCGGAAATATCAAACAAGATAGCACCATTGCGATTCGACTCATTGGTTAGGATATGTTTACAAGTGCTTTGAGACTAGGTGGTGTTGATGATGGATCCGAAAGTAGCCATAGGAACTCCTCAACTAAAGAAGATAGCACTATCATGTTCAGGATCTAATTGTAGGGGCGAAAGGTGACCAAAGAAACTTCTCGACCTTACAAGATAGCCCTGTAGTGTTGGGCTCGTTGGATTTGTGAAGGTGATGGGACAGATATTTAAAAACATTCTAATGCTAAAAAGTACAAAATAAAATATAGGTAAAATCGGTTAAGAACAAGCTTTGAATGAACTAAAAATTTCTAAATAAAACTTACGTAAACATAGAACTTTAATATTTTCTTAACAGGAACGTAAATAGATGTGATTGAAAAAAAAAACATGTATCCCGCTGATGACGAGTTGTGTTTGAGCTCAATAGATGGCGTTGGGATCAAATTAGATCTCGCTATGGTTTCGTTACAACGGGTCTTATAAAAGCGACGGGGTAGTTTAGTTATGACAAGGCGTCTCCACCATTTATTTTGGACTTTCTTCCATATAATTTTTTGATAAATTCGGGCCCTTTGGTCCAATTTTATTAATACAAGCTTTTATATAACTTGCCTTTTTGTTAGTTTGTTTATCTTGCAAGCTGAATTAAAACAACTTCCTGTTATCCTACGGAGTTGGAATTGTACAAGTTGGTTCAGTTTCGAAGACAATGCATGTTTTCATGATGCAAAGCTTAATTCTACACCCAAGATTGGCTCCAGACGAAGGAACTCATCAACAGTCTACGGTACAGACACGAACTTTAATATACCCACTAAATTAAGATAGTCCGTTCTAAAGTCTACCATGACCTGACAGCTGCACCCAGAATTGGCTCCAGACAAGGAAACTCCTCATCGGTCAATAGCAGAGACACAACATTTTATATACGCATTTAATTATGATAGTCCGTTCTAAAGTCTACCATGACCTGACAGCTGCACCCAGAATTGGCTCCAGACAAGGAAACTCCTCATCGGTCAATAGCAGAGACACAACATTTTATATACGCATTTAATTATGATAGTCCGTTTTAAAGTCTACCATGCCCCAGCTGCTGCAACCAGGATCAGCTCCAGAACACGACTCTTCAATTACGGTCAACAGTGCAGACACGAAATTTTATATACGTATTTAAAACTTACGTAAACATGGAACTTTAATATTTTCTTAAAAGCTCGAGGCTGCTTAAATTAAAGTGTAATACCGAAATTCCACGATCTGCGATTTTGCGGACGGACACCGACGAGCCCGGACGACGGACCGTGGAAAGGTGTACACACGGCTACACATCAAGCTATACATTTCCAGCATAAGCTGACCTCGCATTGTAAGGAAATTCTATACAATGCGAGATCAGCATAAACTGGAAATGTATAGCTTCATGTGTAGCCGTGTGTACGTGCCGTCTCGCAGAAATCGGAAGTTCCTCGGTGCGCGGTGCGTGGTGGTCTGTGGTCGTCTGCCGTGCGTGTCCGTCTGCAATATTGCCTATCGTCGGATTCCACCATATGATAACGACTACGCCGTTCCATGTTTACGTAAGTTTTATTTCGTGCATTTTAGTTCATTAAAAGCTTGTCTTCCTAAAAATATTTTACATATATTTTATTTTTTCAAGACTAATTTAGACAACTTATGCCTGCTACACACGTAACGTTAAATCGTAGCGATTAATCTGGGCAAACCGATTTGAGCAGATTTATCGTTCGTGTGTATACAAGTCGTTGCAGATTATCGTTCAGCGGCGGCAGTTGCAATTTCTATTAGATAAATCGTTGTCGATTGTGTTTGCACAGTTTTTTTTTAGAGTCTGTCAAGCGAGTCTTGTCCCATGAAAAAGGCGGTAAATTTTAAAAAATTACAGGGGTCAACACTGATATAGTACGCTTAACTCGGTTTGATACTTGAATTTTTGTAGAATAAAAAATCTTTGGGATGAATTAAAAAAGCGCATCCTCCAAGGCACCGGTTACAGTTTGGAATCTCGGAGACACAAAATATACGGTACAAGTACCTACATCCCCGGTAAGTCCCCGGATGAAGGTATTTATTAATCACAATCAGAACTAAAAACAGAATCTAGAAATTCAATGCCTTCATAAGGGAAATCACTGTAAGTATCATCATTAGTCATTACGCACAAAAATTATGAAGGGTTCCAACTCCGTTTCGGTTATCCTGTCCCTTACTTTAAATTCATGACTAAGATGTCTGAATCTAAATCCGAAATCGTGATCACATCACAGTAAAATTAAAATATGTACCTAAAAAAAATTCGGTAATTGAGCTAAAAGTATCAAAATGTTGTAGACTAGAACTTGTGACATATGACAATCCGTTTGACAGATAATAGTATTGCCATTTTAAGAAATCAGCTAAATGGTCGTGGACATGATTCGCTTGACAGACTTTACGCACACACTCGTCCTCCTTAACTACCTCCTTAGCTCGTGGCTAAGTAATAACAACCGCACAGGTCGATCCATCAGGTTAAGCTACGCTTGCCGGGGTTGGTCCGTGGATGGGTAACCATCTTTACATATCGAGACTCCTCCGTGCCTCGGAAAGCACGTTAAGCTGTTGGCCCCGGCTGTCATTTGTGGATCTTTGGCAGTCGTTACGGGTCGTCAGAAGCGCGAAAGTCTGACAACCAGTCTTATCAAGGCGTATCGTATTACCCAGTTACTGGGTTGTGGAGGTCAGATAGGCCGTTGCTCCATGTAAAATACTGGTATTCAGCTGCATCCGGTTAGACTGGAAGCCGACCCCAACATAGTTGGGAAAAGGCTACGCAGATGATGACTCGTCCTCCTTAAATAATTATGTCAATCTTTCGGAGCGAATTCTTTATACCACACATTCCATGACTTTTTTTTTTATAAACACATAACCAGGCCCTTTTTTTTTTGATGGTGGGAAATCATCAAATGACTTCTCCCGCTCTGGGGGGAGCGGAAGGCCGTGTCAGACTTTTACTGACTAAAACCCACCCGTGTTCCTTCAGTTGCCTGTTGCCAAGGTCCCGGTATCCCTTTCGGACTTTCCCGCAACCCTAGCTGACAGGACATAATCAGGCCCTATAACGTAAGTTCGTTATTGGGTCATTATCATCTTCCATCGTGGATGACATATGTTTCTTGCGCGAGTTTCTGTGGAGAACTGACCGTGCGTTTGCACTGGCCAAACATTCACAACAAAATATGTTTAAATCTCTAGTTCCTGTCAAAAATTGTATGATACATTGACAGAAAATAGAGATTTCAACATGTTTTGTCGTGAATCTTCGCCAGTGCAAACGCACGGTGACGATCGACGCCGATATCGGTGGCGTGTGGAGACACTGGGGGCGTTCGATTTAACTGCACGGCTGAAATCGCTACGATATATCGTTACACGGGGCGTTCGATTTAACTGAAATCGCTACGATATATCGTTACGTGTGTAGCTGGCATAATAGAGAAGTATGGAGGAAAAATACGCGGTGTCAACCCCAACTAAATTGAGTGCAAGAGTAGGATGAATTTGTGGCGGTATCTACATCGGCACATGCGAACTACGCATCAAGACCTAGCGTCACACAAAAATCCTGACGTCACATAAATCCTGCATCGCGCAATTAGAGTTTACCGTGCAGTGGACATATATACAAGAATCCAATATCAATCGTTGGGCAGTTGCCCGCCAGACACAACAACCGTCTGGTCGGAGGATCCTCCCATTTCTATGGTGGATGAGTGAACTTTACACCCTGTTCCTCGTACCCCTAAAAATATTAAGTGACGAATTTAAAAAAGCCTTAAAATATTAAGACCAGGTCACTCCACCACCTTAACAGCCGCTTGCTTTCCATCTCTAGGGAAATTATGCTGCCTCAATGATATCAACGTTGTATCACAAAGAGGATATAAAACTGTAGCCTTTTATGATCGTATCCAGTTTTTAGTTTACTTTTTAGTAGCTAAGGTTAGGTTAGGTTAAATAATTAATGTTTTTAGAAGATTTTTTAATAATGTATAGTCATACAAAATATTAATATTATAATGCCTTTATTTCGTTTACAATACATATTGTTTATATTAAATATTCCCTATATTTAATTCGCAAAACATATTGTTTACATTTTTGTTTTTTTTAATTTAAAAAAATGTATGTCCTTTTTTAACTGAATTCAAAAAGGAGGTTCTCAATTCGTATGTTTTTTTTTTATTTGGTTCAATATTACGTATTTTTCCAACTTAGTCTACATGGACAATGTTTTAAGTTACCGTCATTGTTATTTATATAGCAGGTAGTGTATTCGAATTGGTGTGGGTTAGGTACAGTCGAACAAGCTATTTGGTATGCATGTGTCAGAAGATGGATGAAGCAGAATTAATACTACATGTATATTTATAGGATATTCCCCTATTTAGTAAGGTTTCGAGTGTCAAAATGTTGTATGTATCTCTATATGGTGTTTAAGGAAAGGGTTTTATGAAGAAAAGCACAGAAAGACAAGACTAGGCATTTATTGATTAGGCTTGTCGGTTAAATACGGTAATGAGAAAACTAGTTGTCCGTTCCGAATCTAGGTCATCATGGAGAAGAAGGACAAGAAACTCCATGGCAGCTAATTTTAAAGTATTGGATCAACACATATTTACTTTAGCATAAATCATTGTTATCACATTATTCTCTGGGACTGTTTCTCAAAGTTATAGCAACTTATCAACGGGAAGAAACAGAACATGAATATTCCCTAATTACATTTAACACAAGACATATTATAACAGATAAAGAAAAACATAGCTATCAGTAATAATCAAGAAATATGATCAATTATCTTACGTGAACACAATAGGAAGTCCATCTTTCACCACAGTTGTATCCCAAAAAGGTCCCGAATTGGCGGGTACACGTATTTTATATTCTCCCAATACTAATCAAGTACCTCTAACATTGCCGCCCTTTTTAACCAATCGCAGATTGTCATAGATTATTGTTTAATAATCTCTAACATAGTTAACAATGAACAAATCTTAAATAGTGGAACCATTTTAAAACTTAATACAGTAATTTAGCAATTTAGTATTTACTTATTTGATATCGAAAAGCAAAATCAGATAAGTTATTGACATCCACTTAAAGTTAGGAGAATCGTTTGAAACTACTTGTGACTTTTGAATTACAATATAAAATCTTAATTAACATTATAATATCATATTAATTAGAACTTAATCATTTATTGAAACTCTAAATAAATAAACATTTGTGTTGTTTATTCAAAAACCACCAATCATAACATAAGTTTGATGACCTACTTTTCGTCTAGAATCGCTGTTTTTGATAGTAGTCTTTTAAGTCACAATAAAAACCATTAATATAGAATTTTAGGTAAAAGTCAATGTTTTTGTATTTATTTAGACCAACTCACAGATCACAGGTTTCGTTTGTAATTGATTGTTCATCTAGAAATACTGCGAAAGTTTAGATTATGAATTAAATCGAAGATTAATTTTATATAATGCTACATATTCCTGACACATGCAAAATATATTCATTTGCCGCTACACTGTCGTTTTGATTGTGTGTGTAATTTAACTATTTGAGCTTATGGCTTAGGAGAGTGACGTAAAAGAATTGTTGACTTCTGCAAAACACTCACAAAATTGTTTAAAGTAGTTGCAAGTTATCTGTCTGTATACCAAATAGCTTCTTCGACTGTACCATAACTAAAAAGTGAAAAATAAAATAAAATTACAAAATACAAACCGACACAAAAAAAACACTAAAAAGTGAAAAACAACTTTAATTTCGGAAGTCGGTGGCAAAAAACGAAAATTGAAAATCAAAGACACCGACTTTTTTTTGGAAGTAGGTTGTTTTTTTTTGTAAAAAGTTTATTTATTTATTATTTTTTGGTTTTGGAGTTTCAATAGAATAAGATGCTAGTTTATAAGTACTGGTAAATCAATTTAATAAATAATTAATAAACCTTGAAGTCACTATACAAATTCTAATTATAGAAAGAAAAAAAACTAAAAATAAACCATTCGACATCATTAAAATCTTTAACGCTACGCCGTAGACCTCGTAGTCTCGTAGACCTCGTAGCGTCGTAGCACCGTAGAGCTCGTAGCACCGTAGCTTACTACGCCGTAGCTTAAGTTCATCGTTAAGTTTATGAGTCCCACTTTATGTCAGTCAACAATGTGTTTATATGACGTACTATTATCCCTTTTTGGGTAGGCAGAAGTGTTGGTTAAGGGATAAACCACATTGTTAGGGAGGTTTAAACTTTACGTGGGGTTTGTGAGAATAGAATTTGTGAGGTTTGTGTTTTGAACTGAATGTGTTTTTCTGGCTAAGAATAGAATTTCTCTACGAGTGTGTATTGTTAATTCGCGCAACGATCGCTTTTAAAAGCGTTTATTCTGAAAGTCAACGTCGCAAATAGATGTCAAATATTTCGCTGTTTTGATTAATTTGGCAATATTACTATAAGTAAATATGAAATATATGATTGATTATGAAATGCAATAAATAATATCGTAACACCGAATATTTAGTTTTAGTTGTAAAAAAAGGATTTGGAAACCAAATGCCTTTTTGACACCTAAAACCGGTCACAACTTAAATTTAGTGTTATAATTGCAATTCATAATCAATATTTTAGAGAGTTGTCTAGCCATATTTCATATTTACATACAGTAATATTGCCAAATTAGTCAAGACAGGTAAATGTTTGACAGTTATTTGCGACGTTGCCAATTTTCAGAATAAACGCAAAATTAGGACGCGGTTTTACCATTGTAAGCTAAAAATGCTTGGGTTAGGAGTCAATAAATCAATCAATATCTTTATTGTGGATCATAGGTAGGTACATAATACAGGTCTAAAATAATTAAATTGTGATCAGCTATGTCCCGCCCTTAGGGCATACAATAGTTACATGTTACATTTATTACATAATTGTTACAAATTATTCATAAAAAATATTTAAAAAGATAAAAACAAGATGGAACGAATTCAAGTATCACATCACACGTATTCACATCAGTGGGACACTGAACGCATCATGACTGAGGCGGAGGGTATTGGAGAAGTGATTTATCTGATAGGAAGTCTTATATAGAGTAGTAGCATTTGTTTACTAACAGATCATGGAGATTCTTTTTAAACTTTTTCAGTTCCGGAATCATTCTAATAGGCCCCGGAATATTATTAAAGATGCGTGAAGCTGTGCAAAAGATACTTTCATGCATTAGATGGAGTGGGTTACTTCTGATGATAATTACAACTAGTAAGTAGTAGTAAGACAACTTTTTGACCGACGAGTTTATACATGGTTAGCTGTGCCCCGCGGTTTCACCTGAATGTGTCCTAATCCAAGTCTACCCATATGGTTCGTTCAGCCTTTTTACCCGACTGCCCCAGAAGGAGGGTAATGTTTTTCGAGAGTATGTATGTATGTTTGTATGTATGCATGTCTATTTCTTTGACACGCTCTGTAGCCTAAACGGCTTGATGGATTTTAACATACGAGGTGTCGTTAGGTTCGTCTTAATTGTGGAAGTGACATAGGCTATATTTTTTTTTTTTAATTTCTTCTGGAAACAAAAAAAAGGGAGGGGAAGGTATTTTTAAAAATAAATTACAATATTGGTATCAAATAAAAGCTAGTAATGAGTTAATTCCAAATATATAAATTAATTAAATTAAAAAGCTTGAAATAAAACAAATTATTTTAAAAACTATAAACCCGCCTGCAAAAACGCATAACTTAAAAGAGAAAGACAAGCATTATAATCTGTAGAATTTTGGTATTACACGCGGGGAACAAACAAAGTTACACCATATTTCAGGTTATTGGTTTGTTCCCCGCCTGTAATACCAAAATTCTACACATTATAATGCTTGTTTTTCTCTTTTAAGTTATGCGTTTTTGCAGGCGGGTTTTTTGTTTTTTTTATCATGAAAGTGTAACAAACAAATGAAAAATCAAATTCCAGGTTATGGTCTACCCATGTGCTAAACATCCAAATTCGTTCATCTGTTTAAACGTGAAAGCATAAAAAACAAACAAACAAAAAATCAAATCTTATCTCATTTTTTTTAAATATTTTTTTAGATTAATTTACATTGCGGAAAGTTATGTTATTAAATCTCACACCAGTTAAAAATATGAGACCAAAAATAATTGGAAGCCAAACATGTGACGAGCACATATGCAGCCAAAAATTCGGAATAAAAGCCGTTGACGAAGTGTTATCATCATATAATTTATCAACACGTCACTCATACGCGAAGCGATGACGTCATCTGTGACGTCACGGGTATTATAAAGGAAACAATAAAATATTGGGAGTGAATAGAAGGTACACGGTTTGTATTTTAGCCTTTGATGGGCAAGATAAATGGCGGCAGGATGTTTTTTATTAAGCTAAGCTACGCTTGCCGGGTTTGGTCCATGGATGGGTGAATATCTTTACATACCGAGATCCCTCCGTGTCTCGGAAAGCACGTTAAGCCGTTGGTCCCTTTCCTGCCAGGGTTGCGGGAAAGTCCGAAAGGTATACCGGGACCTTGGCAACAGGCAACTGAAGGAACACAGTTGGGTTTTAGTCAGTAAAAGTCTGACACGCCCTTCGGCTCCGCCCAGAGCGGGAGAAGTAATTGGATGATGTCCCACCGTCAAAAAAAAAAAAGACGTTGGTCTGGGCTGTCATTCGTGGATCTTTGACAGTCGTTACGGGTCGTCAGAAGCCCGAAAGTCTTACCAAGGGATATCGTATTATCCACTTACTTGGTTGTGGCGGTCAGATAGGCAGTCGCTCCATGTAAAATACTGGTATTCAGCTGCATCCGGTTAGACTGGAAGTCGACCCCAACTTATGTAGTTGGGAAAAGGCAGGCAGATTGATTGACTTCAAGTAACAACATTACAAGCGGTCGTTGACAAAGAAAACAAACATCAAATCTTTTTAATTTTAGAAAGTTTATTGATTTAGGCGTGACTTTGCGGTAATCCATCCTACTAATATTATAAATGTGAAAGTTTGTGTGTTTGTTACTCAATCACGCAAAAACGGCTGTATCGATTTGGATGAAATTTGGCAAACAGATAGATTATAACCTGCGTTAACACATAGGGTACTTTTTATCCCGATATTCCCACGGGATCGAGACTTACGCGGGTGAAACCGCGGGGCGCAGCTAGTTATAAAATACAATAGACGTAGATATATTTAGTAAGCTATTCCACTTATCTATTATTTCTTACAGGGTTTTTTATGACACTTGAAGAATACATAATTTACTAAGGGCCGGTTGTTTCAAACGGTTGGTTAACGTAACATACGTACGTCAAATAATGACGATTACGTGAGATGTTTAACGTTTGTTAAATACAAAGTAATAGTTATTTTTTAACCGACTACGGCGAAGAAAAAAGGAGGGTTATGATTTTGACCGGAATGTATGTATGTATGTATGTTCATCTGTTCCCTCCTATCTTCCAAACCACTTATCACAATTTGACAAATGAGGTATCGTTAGAAGCGTCGTGATTGTCCGCTGGTTATAGGCTATGTGAAGTCACATTAAATTAGAAAAGAATTTAAAAAAAAATCAAGTAATAAAAACTAAAACCCAACTACGACTTAAAAGGTATCAACAAGACACCACAGACAGACAAATTAAAAATCCGGAGTCACACGTAATCTGTTCGATTTATAACACGTGTTTTTTAATTTTTGAAATGTGCTCATTAAGCCCTTTCATTTGATACCCAACATGGTACGATTAAACCATTTTTTTTTTAAGTTCCTCTCTTTATGTCCTCTAGAGGGCGCCATTTTTAATTTAATGTGACTTCACATAGCCTATAACCAGCGGACAATCACTACGCTTCTAACGATACCTCATTTGTCAAATTGTGATAAGTGGTTTGGAAGATAGGAGGGAACAGATGAACATACATACATACATACATACATACAATAGTTAGCGCCATTTTTGACGTTTACCCGTGCGTAAAGTGGACGTGATACAACCCGCCCTAAATATATCTACATCTATTGTACTTTTTAATTTTGTTGTGGCTAGATATCCATACACAACACGTCTGCGTAGTTTCGCTATATAATCTAATTTGACCCTGTTTAGCCTTGTAAGCTAACTAAAAGGCTGTAAGTAGCCTTTCAAATCGGAACACAGTTTATTGCTTGGTGGCAAAACAAAACACGATGAAAGACTTTGTATTATCGTACTTCTCCGTAGGAACCCATAAGAAACTCTATTATCATGAAAAAAGTTATCTTGTAACTTTATCTTGATTGAAGAGATACTATAGGGTCTAGTTTTAGGAAAGGAAGTAGGCGTTCGTTTGTTCAGAAGGGTAAAAGGTTCAATATCGGTTGCTTTGCCAAAATAGTTATTTATTATGCAAGGCTGCAAAGTTTTTTTTTTGGCGCGAGTACTTGTATTGAAACCTGAGCACGCGAAGGATTCTAGGATTGAACCATGAGGGAAGCGAGTAGTTCAAATATAGAATCCTGAGCGATGCGAAGGTTTCAAAGGTACGAGACGCAGAATAACTTTGTTGCCGAGCGAAACAGACAATTTTTCACCTCACTACAGCGAGGAAAATAGTGTCTCCATGCATAGAACAAATATTGTTAGTACACATTTATGTAATTTTTGCGCAATTTTCTAAAAAATCGACACGTGTTTTACCTCTCAACGAGGCATCATCAGGATGACGATTGACCAGTCGCAAACCAGAACACGATGTTTTGTCAGACACATCGAGCGCTGGAGCGCTACGTCAAGCGCTTGGTGTAGAATAGTTAAGCGGAATAGGTTACTAAATATATCTACGTGTATTGTATTTTATGATGGATTTCCGCAAAGTAACTCCTGAATCAATTGACTAGTTTCCATTTTAGTTTAGTCAGTTTCAAAATTAAAAACTGTCAAACTGCTCCTCTCCTTGTTTAACACTTTGAGGGACACTGAAGGCCTAAAAGCGATACTAAAACCACTTCTATCGTGTTCAAGGACATTAGATGAGCTAATGTCCTTGAACGCGTTAATGTTAGTCTCACTCCAAGGCAACAGAATAACAATTTTATCGAACCCCTGCCACGTTGTGTAGATGCCAATTTTTTAGCCTTTGTGCCAACCATGACGTCCTTCATCTATCGAAAACGTACTGCTAAACACTGTTCTATAAAGTAGTAAACTTTCAACAGATATTTCAGTTACACAAATGATATCTATTTCTGTAAATTGGTTAAAAAATAAACTTTTATCTACTACACCCATGCTATAAATCCTCTATAAAAGTTTCTGAAACAGTTAGCTTATTGTCAACATTAATACAACCAGTGATAGTAACCATCATTCAAACGGGTGTTATAATGTTGTACTAAACATAATGCAACCCATTTCTCAAAAAGAACATTGTCAAGCAGGCGCGTTTCACGAACAAAGCAACGTGACTAAAAAAAAAAAGTTTATAATGCTTTCCGAGGCACGGAGGAGTCTCGATATGTAAAGATGGTCACCCATCCATGGACCAACCCCGGCAAGCGTAGCTTAACCTGATGGATCAACCCGTGTGGCAGTTACTTAGTCTCTTTTAAAGTCCAGAAATATTATGGCCTGAGCCATATCGGGCCAGGCCACGCAATAAAACCAATACCAACACCAAACATACCATACCATAAATATTTTTTTATTATCATTTCTGATGCTGAAACTGCTCTCATCATACGCAGTAGGTACTGTTAGCTTAGGATAATGGTACTTTACGAGGTGGTTGCGAGGGAAATTGAAAAAGTTTCGTCTTACTCAAGAGGGGTTAGCCGACTGCGCTGAGTCTGGGAGGGTACAGTGTTTACAGATGAAAGTAAAGTCTGGGAAAAATAACTAGGAATTGTTTTGTGAAGATTTTTTGATGGAGGTTTTTAGTTTTGAGTTAATATAAAACTATGCTTATCGCTTTAGGGTATACAGTCGTGATGTTTAACATTATCATATATAATCATATGTTTTTATATACAATCTAACACTAAAATTATATACAAAGCGAAATAAAAATTATTATAGAAAGTAGGGCTCATAGGGCGTCAAAAAATTCTTCCGCATCGCTGTCAGTGGGAAAAGTGCCCAAAAGGCTGGCAGCATTGCCACGTTGGATGGCAATGCTGATTCTTTGACCTAGACATTGACCAGCCCTCTGGTCACGTGAATAGTCGACCAACCACTTGGCGATGTCCCGAAATACTCGATGAGCACTCGGACCCCACAGCCCTAGTGTTTCAACCCCAAACGGCTCAAAAATATAGCTACCAATAAGCTTGTTATATTTGCGCCGTTTGAAGTTTTCTGCACCTGCAGCAGCCGCCCCAGCACAGCCCGCCGTGCTAGGAAGATGGGATGGCGCGAGGGTGTCGACACAGGTTGCATCCCACACCAAAGGCCTACCCAACTTTCAAGGCATTATGGTCATTCCGTCTGGTCTCTTCACATCGTCGCGTACCAAGCCATTGGGTTCTAAAACAGCTGGCACCCCGGCGGTGACAAGAGCCCGACGGATGCTTGCGTGCCGTGCCAACCGACCAGCGCTCTTGCTGCAGGAAAGGCTTATCGAAACATTATCATACTTTATAGCAACATAAGTAACGTTTTTAACTTGAACCAAATAAATTAATTAACTTACTGGCAAAAAACTCAAATAACATTTATAACTAAAGTTTTACGCCTTATTTACATATTTTTTTTGACACCTTGGCTTTTGATTCAAAACTCATCGTTCAGGAAATAAATGTGAAAACAAAAACAGAAACAAAAAAAGAGTCAAAAGTTGTAACAATGTGTTTTTGTTTATAAGGTATTTTTAGCCATTCCTTAAAAGACGGTTATCGGCTATAAGATTTTATATTTTTTTTTTTTTTAATTTTTTTTTATAGCCTATTGTGTGTCCCACTGCTGGGCAAAGGCCTCCCCTTTTTCCTTCCAAAGCTCTCTATTTTGTGCGATTTCTGGCCACGTTGGCCCCGCAAACATTATTAGATCGTCACACCACCTTCGCCGCGGTCTACCTCGACGGCGAAAATTCTTTTTGTAACCCTTTTTATTTCGAAAATACAGTATGTTAACTAACAAAGGGCGTTCCCGTTAACCTGCAATAGTATAGCGTCTATACACGCTAAAAAAAAATAGCACTAAAAAAAAAAACATTTTTTTTATTTGTGACGTGAAATATTCACAAAACGACTTTTAAACGTAATAGAAACACTCTGTACACGCACACTTGTATTTCAACGTAGAAAAACAAGTGTAACAAGTGGGCGTGTACAGAGAGTTTATTTTCCGTAACAATTTAATATTTTTTGTGAATATTTTTACTATACAAAAACAAAAAAAATCATTTTTTTTTAATGGTAATTTTTTTTTTTGCATGTATAGACGCTATACTATTGCAGGTTAACGGGAACGCCCTTTGTTAGTTAAAATACTGTATATCTTGTGTAATTTAAAAGTTATTGCAATTTTAGTGTTGGAGTTTCTTAGTGTGGTACTAAGTTTTGGCGGCCAGTGTATTTTCATCTCCATCATCGAAGGCTATTTATTTATATTTTCCATACAAACTGTTTAAAAAACTAAAAACAAACTATGTGACGAACTATTTGAGAACCACCACCGAAGTCAAAATCAAAATCAAAATCAAAAGTCATTTATTCAAACTAGGCTGAGAATCAGCACTTTTCGAACGTCAAAATTACATAAGACAGTCCCCCCAAAACGCCCACCCTTCACCACTTCCTAGTGCTTTAGCTGGGAAGAAGAAGTGGCGCAACAAACTCCCCAGCAGCACAGCTGTCTGTTCAGTTAGAAAAATTTGATTCTATACAAAAGTTTGCAAAATCATTTACATTATTACGCAACATAAAACATAAATCTAATTAGCCATATGTCAGCTAGCACACGCCAATATACCAACCAAAAAAAAAAAAAAAGAATAATATAAAAAAAAAACGAGAACTATATGTACCTACTCAAGCAGAAATAAGTAGTTAATATAAACATAAACATAAATTAACTAAATAAAAGCCTCTAGGCACAAAGGGCGTGCCCGCTTACATATAGCTATTTATAGCTGCAACTGGAAGTTATAAATGATAAATTAGGACCATCGAAGTAAATAAATAAAAATGAATTACTAATAACATTAACAAAATAACATTAATTAACAAAACCGAGATCAGCAAGACGACCAGTCACCACAAGCAGCACCCGTTCACGAGCATAACGCAAAGATCAGCCATTACCCCCCTCGCCATATTTGAGGGAAGGAGACAACCCGACCTCCGACGCTACCGCAAGCAGTGACATCTAAGGGAGCATGACGAACCTGCTGCCGGTCGCTCAGGCAAAAATAATAATTATCCATTGCCGAGGTCGCTAGCTAACCACATATTGCAATACAACTCATATAGAAAACATTGTAATGAGTCATCAATAAATTAAATTAAAATCAATATTAAAATAAAATTGACTATAAGTACAGTCCAAATAAATATAATAAAAAATTTATATGAACTCATATAACCTGTCAGTGGGTAAGCTAATTCTGGAGAAAGAACATAAACATTGTCTTGAGTTAATCACAGCAACCAACTACTCTTATCATTTAAGTAGTCGTTAATGGAGTAATAAGCCTTTGAACAAAGGTTGCATTTTACTTTAGCTTTAAACGCATTATAAGGCAAATCTAGCAAAGGAGAGGGTAGCTTGTTATAAAAGGTTATACCAAGCCCAACAAATGAGTTATGAACCTTATGAAGCCGGTGAAAGGGAACTCGTAGTTTGCCCTTATTCCTAGTGTTACATTGTGAATATCACTGTTTTTAGTGTATAAGTGTATATTTTGCCTAATATATAAGATGTTGGCGAAGATGAATTGTGATGCCACCGTGAGAATACCAATATCTTTAAAAAAATCTCTCAGAGAAACTCTGGCACCTAGCTGGTAAATTGCTCGAACAGCTCGTTTTTGTAGGACAAATATATTTTGAATATCAGCAGCTGTACCCCACAGCAGAATACCGTAGGACATAACGCTATGAAAATAACTAAAATAGACTAGCCGAGCAGTATCAACGTCAGTGTATTGTCTTACTTTTCTGACGGCGTAAGCGGCCGAACTGAGCCTCCCCGCTACGCTCGATATATGTGGGCCCCACTGAAGTTTGGCATCTACTGTTATCCTCAGAAAAACTGCCGAGTTTACAGTTTCAAGCACTTCTTTATCTAAGACGATGTTGGGTCCTAGATTTCTGACATTCGGTAAGGCAAACTTTACACATTTCGTTTTCTTGGCATTAAGAACTAGGTTATTTGTCGTAAACCAATCCGTTACCACTGAGAGTGCACTGTTTACATCGTCAAAATCTTGCCTATTCCTGTCTACTTTAAAAATAAGAGAGGTATCATCTGCAAACAGTACAATTTCACAGACACCCTTTAAATAGAATGGTAAGTCATTGATATACACTAAGAACAATAATGGACCCAGTATGGAGCCTTGAGGTACACCTAACTGAACTGGTAGCCCAGAAGATTTCACACCATTAACATCTACACATTGGAACCTATTCTGTAAATAAGAATTTATAACGTTCAGAGCTTCGTTTTGCACACCGTAATGACGAAGTTTACGCAAAAGCGTGTCATGGTGCACGCAATCAAAGGCTTTGGAGAGATCACAGAAAACCCCAATAGCATTTTGCGAGTTCTCCCATGCATTAAATATGTGTTTCAGCAGAGCAAAACCCGCATCTGTAGTCGAACGACCTTAAGTAAAGCCATATTGTTCATTATGAAGGAGGCTATTTAAATTAAAATGTCTTAGTAACTGCTTGAGAATTAACTTTTCAAATATTTTGCTAAATGCAGGTAGGATAGAAATAGGTCTGAAATTGCCAACGTCATTTTTACTACCTGACTTAAATAATGGTATGACTTTACTACTCTTCATGAGGTCAGGAAAAGTTCCTAGATCAACACATTTATTAAAAGTAACAGCAAGATAGGGGGCTACAATGTCTATTATATTACTTAAAAGTTTAATGGAGATGCCCCAGTAATCACCAGTGTTTTTAGACTTGAGTGTGTTAAAAACATTAACTACATCACGAGGCGTTACATGTTCGAAGCTAAATAAGCGACTACTTTTAGAAACACTACCGTGCAAAAGGTTCTCAGCTTTAGACGGGGACGAATTTAAGGAGCGAGTCGTAGTTATAGGAATGTTGGCAAAAAACTCATTAAATGCCTCAGCTACGTCAGCTGCTTTATTAACTAATTTGTGGTCAACCATAATCTCAAGTTGTTTATCTTGTTTAACCGATTTACCCGTTTCATTGTTAATAATTTTCCAAGTGGTTTTTACTTTATTATTGGAATTTTTAATTGTATCGCTTAAAAATTTAGATTTAGCAAAAGCACTAACCTTTTTAAATAATTTTGAATAATTTTTGACATATTCTAGGAAAGGAGTATCAAACCTGTATTTTTTCAAACCATACAACTCGTATAGTCTCGCTCTACTTTTATAAATACCCGGAGTGGCCCAGTGGTTCAAACCAACGGAGGTGCCATTAAAGTTAATAGTTTTGGTCTTGAAAGTTGATAGGTACTCTTTTTGCACAACATCAAAAAGGGCTCCATATATTTCATTAGGATTCTCGTGTTCTACTATAGATGGAGTAATTTTATGAGCTATACTATTTTTAAACTTATTGCAACGACTAGCTGTATAAGGCCTGCATTCTATTTTATGCGGCTTTTTATTTAATGGCATGGGGAAGCTAGATAATAAACCACAGTGGTCAGACGTTAAGTCACTTAACACTAATTTATTTTTGGCATCACAATCACTAAATATATTATCAAGACAAGTTGACGAAGATGCCGTGATCCTAGTAGGTTCAAAAAACAAGTTAATTAAATTATAAGACCTAAATAGATTAAGAAGTCTAATACTTAATGGAGTAACATCTAAAATATTAACATTAAAATCTCCACATAAAATAATACTTTTATTACTTGCTTTTAACCTATTAAGTGAATCCTCCATTACGGATTCGAAACGAATAAAATCACCAGATGGGGGTCTATAAACACAAATTATAATGTGTCGCTCGAGTTCAACACAAGACAACTCAATAGCGCGCTCGATAGAGAGATTAACTAAATCAAAACGTTGTTTACATTTCAACTTGTTTGAAACAAGAACTAAAGAGCCACCGCGAATAGCGCTTTTCCTTACAAACGCACTTTGTACAGTAAAATTATCATCATTGATAAACACTACTTCATGTTCTTTCAACCAGTGTTCAGTTAAACATAACACCTGAACATCATAGTTCTCCATAAATAAACTTAACTCTAGCTCTTTGCCGGACAAACCCTGCATATTTTGATGTACAACATTCAAAGTATGCGGCTCACCCGTTGTTGCACCTAATAGTTTAAACTACAAGGCGTATCAAAGTTAGTGTTAGTACCACTACTAACAGTAGTCGATGGTACCCTACAAGTACCAGTGTCACTGTGTATATTATATGCTAAAAGATTAGCAATTTGTCTCCTACTACTAGCTGGCAAATACATTCTATAGTTAGTCAGTTTGTAATCAGTAATAAATTGATTACAATCAAAATATAAAATAGCGTCACTGTGACGACATGTCCTATTATAAATTAACATATTTAAATTATAAATGTACCTATTTTGCTCATCAGACAAATATTGAGAATAAGGCAAAGCACAGAAAATAAATTTACAATTATTGGTCTCATTAAGATGTAACATCAAAAGGACACATTCAATTATGTCCTTTTTTCTTACTTTTAAACTATCCCCATACAATAATATAACAGTAGAACTGGGGTTTATTTTTGTCAATCTAATACTACTTATTAAATGGCTAACACTGGCACCGGGTAAACAATTATTAATAACATATTGTTGCGAACACTGATTAAACACACTACCAAAACCTTGTCCAAGTTTGTCAGAAAATATGTATGTTGTGTTAACCAAATGATTCAATTTATCACCTGCTGGCTGAGTCACTGAGGGTGTGGGTGTAAAGTGATGTCCCGCTCAACTGTTGATGGGCGCGAGTCCTTACAAAGTTATCGTCTATCTCGAGCTGTTTATCAATTTATCCAAAACACATTAGATCAACTTTTCAATTTCTCTTATATGCGGGTATTCTTTATAGGATCACCAAGTGTTGGTGTTGATTTCTGGACACTGTACGAGAGAGTCTACCACAATAATCCATAATAATATTATAAATTCGAAAGTAACTCTGTCTGTTTGTCTGTCTGTCTGTATGTTACCTTTTCGCGCCTAAACCACTGAACGGATTTCGAAAAAAATTAGCAAGGAGATAGATGGCATTCTAGGGAAGGATATAGGCTACTTTATATCGACATACCACGCGTGCGAAGCCGCGGGCGGAAGCTAGTTGTTAATAAATGTTGTTTACTCATTTTCGCATCTTGAAGAAACAACTAAAATCATTTCTAGCCGACAAGGCATACTATAATACTAAGGTATTTCTGATAGAACCATTTATTTTTTATATGATTTTTTTTTATTTACTGTTGACATTTATAATTTACTAAAGTTTGCTAAATTATTTATTATAAACAATCATAATTATTCAAATTTGTACGCCATAATAATGTGGCAAACATGTCTGAACCCGTATTTTCTAAATGTTATCATGTATGCACGTTTTTATTTCTGTATATGTACACATGTTTGTTATCTTATCTCGCCAGTGTAAATGTACGGTCCCAGCATTTCCCATAAGCTTTAGGTGGAAGTGTCAATAATGCACCTAATCTTCTAAAAGCCTTTACCAATTACGTCGTTATTTCCAAAGACCTTGCTAGTAACACACTACAAAGCCTTGACCTCTTTAAACACACTAAAAGCCTTTCGGGGAATACAGGCGTTATGTGATGTTCCGTTTATAAAAATTAACTATGACCTCTGTATCTTTGAAGTCACAAATAACAAAAAGAAACCATCCCACACTTAAAGGGGTTCATTTATAAACGTTGCTTAAAGTTAAAAAGTTTATGGTTAAACAGTCGCTAATACCCCTAGGTCTTTAACGCCGATAAGGACCAGGCCAGGGTCCACTCAAAGAGATGTCAGCACAATTGACGGGATCCGCTGGGGCCGATGCCTGTCAGAGTTGCGGGAAAGTCCGAAAGGGATACCGGCGCTCTTGGCAACAGGCAACTGAAGAAACACGGGTGGGTTTTAGTCACTAAAAGTCTGACACGCCCTTTCCTTCCACCCAGAGCGGGAGAAGTCATATGATGATTTCCCAGCCTTAAAAAAAAAATGGCGTCGTATCCCAGTAGATCACGCAGCCTGGATACTACATTTACACCTCTGCCTAATCCTTCCCGGAAAACATGCTTGATGATAATGTTATGTTAAAAGTACACGAAAAACAAAAATACAAGGCACCCTACATCCATTTTTACGTTAACAGAATACAGTTAGAGGGAAGTTTTACTTTCAAAAGCCAATAACCCCTAAGGGCGAACAACTTAAATTAGTTTTTGAGTTAAGTGCCCAAGATTTACAAGCCAAGGGGCCTTGGGACAAGATCGAGAATATTTCCAGCTTAGAAATGATGTGATTATGGTAATATTTTGTTTTTTTTGTAGCGGAAAATATGACCTTTTTTTTGACCTGAAATCATCAAATGACTTCTCCCGCTCTGGGCGGAGCGGAAGGGCGTGTCAGACTTTTACTGACTAAAACCCACCCGTGTTCCTTCAGTTGCCTGTTGCCAAGGTCCCGGTATCCCTTTCGGAATAACCCGCAACCCTGGCAGGCATCGGTCCTAGCGGACCCCGCCAATTGTGCTGACATCTCTTTGAGGCGCGCGTGGAACACGACTCGCCATCGACCCGGGTCTGGTCCTAATCGGACTGCGAGCTACCCATTGCTCGCCGTCCGCAAGCCCGCGCCTAAGGTGGCCGGAAAATATGGCCTGTTTTGGGAATTTGAAAGTGGATTTTTATTTATCTTTTAGAGGGTCTAAACTTCACTCCTCCTCTATAGAAAAGGGGGGATCCTCCGACTAGACGGGTGTCGTGTCTGGCGGACAACTGCCCAACGATTGATGCAGGATCTTGTGTATAGTTTCCATCGCGCGGTAAACTCTAATTGCGCGATGCAGGATTTCGTGTGACGTCAGGATTGATTCATGAATGTGTTGAGAAGACCATGAGAGCCATGAGACTCCACTTGCCATGAGCGGACCTCAAGGCAAGTGGAGTCTTATAAAATCTCCGGCTTGTGTGTACTGTACATATTTTTAAACCCAAAGGAGGGTAATGTTTTAACTATTCAACATTTCAAGACGGAAAATAAGAAGAAAATATTCTACAAATTAAGACGATGTAACAAGAATTCTAATGAGATTTTAGTAGCATTTATTGAAGCATCTACAAAACCTTCCATTTTGAAAACA
Source organism: Lithophane semibrunnea (assembly GCA_947363905.1). Taxonomy (NCBI): domain Eukaryota; kingdom Metazoa; phylum Arthropoda; class Insecta; order Lepidoptera; family Noctuidae; genus Lithophane; species Lithophane semibrunnea. The sequence continues at coordinate 3,112,084 of OX376208.1, forward strand.
AAAGGCTTAATTATAACACTATCAATATCGACTCAACTCTTGGAATGCTGGCATTCATTAAAATCGTCTTACTCTTCAAACTTTGAACGAAGCGACTTACAGTACCGTCGCCTGAATTAATAATTAAACCCCATTTATTAGCGACTCTGTTTGTGTCAACTGTCTTGATGTTTGTTCATTAACTGTACTCATTAGTAGGGGGCACAGAGTAGGGCCGGGCAGATAATGCGAGGGTTGGTTTAAAAGGCAGTAACACAATATGTTGATATCGGGTGTACCTCATTATTGCGAAAGTTCTTTACTGCGATGTCTGTTACTGCGAAAGTACGTGATTGCGATGTACGTTACTGCGACAGTACGTGATTGCGATGTACGTTACTGCGAAAGTACGTGATTGCGATGTACGTTACTGCGAAAGTACGTGATTGCGATGTACGTTACTGCGAAAGTACGTGGTTACGATGTACGTTACTGCGAAAGTACTTGATTGCGATGTACGTCACTGCGAAGGTACGTGATTGCGATGTACGTTACTGCGAATGCATTACCATTGTAGTACGTTGTCGTGCGTCTTTACTGCGATGTTTGCAGTTTCGATAACACGCTATATTGCGATCTAGGTCATATAGGAGGGGTTGCTGATACTAGTGATAGTGGATAGCTAGCTAGTGGATAGCTGGTGGTGGTGGCAATTATAATTGGACCAAAAGATATTAATAATAAAATCAACATAAACTTGATCCCTGGAAACTTTTGATTTGCGTACTTAGATAAATACCTAAGTACATGAATTTTGTTTTCGTTGATATTTTTTGTATCAATTACAAGTTTGCTTACATACATTTTGTTTATTATTGGTTAAATATAAACACATGATAGATTTTCCTAGGATGAAAATTATGAACTCAAGTTCTTATAAAAATAAAAGTGCCGAATTAAATTATAAGTACAAAAGTAATCGCAATTTATGTGGACCAAAAATAATAAGAGACTTAATTTGCGTATTTTTTCATTATTCCCCTATTCGTAATACGAAACTACTGAAAACAACGCAATCTAATATTTCCAACAAAACTATGCAGCCTCTGTCCCACCCTACTCTATACCTTTCCCATGAATTAATAAGTGATCTCCCGCGTGAGTGCGTCCGTCATCATAGAGAACTAACTGCTTACCACCGCTTACCGAGAACACCCTGTATCACGTACTACTTACCTAATGGACTCATGCTCAAAGGGAAACGGCATACGTAAAGGTATATCTGACAGGTCGGGCTTATAACCTTGGATTGGACTAGATTGTCGAGCGAGAGAGGTGATGACAGCCTGTTGATGCTTTAAGCAAATCTTAGTGGCTATCTCAATATCTGATATACTTGTGTCTGTCACAGTTAATTGAATAATTGGTACAGTAATTTCTCAAAGTAATTATCGTAGTCGCGACAGGCCACGTTGTAGGACGAGTTGGGCAGGTGCCGTCCAAACTGGATGGAGGATGCGCGGGCTCGCGAAGGATGTTAGTAGTGGAGGGACTCCTTTGTCCAGGAGTGGGACAGCGCATCATGTAGGTTCCACAGTGTCACTGGATTGTGTAACTTAAATCTTTCTAAAGTTTCTTTCAAACTCAAACTCAAATCATTTATAACTAGTTTCCACCCGCGGCTTCGCCCGTGTGGTATGTCGATAAAAAGTAGCCTATGTCCTTCCCCAGGATGCCATCTATATCCTTTTATCGAAATTTTGATCAGTGGTTTAGGTGTGAAAAAGTATCATACAGACAGACAGAGTTACTTTAGAATTTATAATAAACTAGCTGCACCCTGTGGTTTCACCCGCGTAAGTCTCGATCCCGTGGGAATCTCGGGATAAAAAGTATCCTATGTCCTATTCCAGGTCATGGTGTAGACCATGCCTGAGCCAAATTTCATCCAAATCCGTTCAGCCGTACACGCGTGATGGCGTGATCAAGGGAAATAGGGATTTATTTATATATATAGATAAGTATGGATTCAGGTTCCACAGTGATACTGGATTGTGCAACTTTCATCTAGCTAGTTTCTTTCAAACTCAAAGCATTTATTTCAATTAAACCATTTACAGGTACTTTTGTCAAAGAGTCGGTCAGTTCGACAGACAGTTGAAGCTAGTTGCTTTCTATTTACTTCCTTGGAGTAAGTTACCATAGTATTTTTTTACGGCCTATAGTGCGACTCGGACTAAGGCTCCTAGCACACGGCGTATTTTAAACGCGCAGACGACTCGCGTTTCAAGAACTTGACTTGAAACTTTAGTTGGCGAAGAAAAACTTTGAAAAGAAAAACTTTGGTGGTGCGGAACCCTTAGAGGCTTCCGCACCACCAACACCAATAAAGTGTAACTTTTATTTTATTTTTATTTACCGCCCTAAACGAGAGGCCATTGTAACACATATTCTGTGAAGTGGCTGTGAGAGACAGCCAGGCGGCATAGGCTTAGTAGGTAACCCTAAAAAAGACACAGTCTGTGGAGTAATTAATCGCAAAATGTTATCATTTCCCTTAGTAAGCCAAACTTAACGTTCCTTTCAAAATCAAAATCAAAATATTTTATTTCACATAAGCCTACATGGGCACTTACGAAACGTTAGAAGCTAGGTGCACGGTTCCAATTGGTCGTTTCCTATGAAGAGCCGGCAAGAAACTCCACGGTTACTCTTTTAAAAATACCTAATTGGCTTTTACAATATTTTCTAATTACAGTGTTAATAGGCATGGGAGGACAATGTAGGCCTTTTAACAAGTACCAGGTACTTAAAAAAATAGAAAATGTTCCACAAATCTACAGTCTACTAAGCCTACAACGCTCTCACATTCACAAAATAGAATACTAGATTTCCAACCTGAGGGACAATTACCGTATTTTTTAAGAACGTTCACATTCGCATCTCATTCGCAATCTGTCATAAACACTATGAATTTACCGACATTTTTGACAGATTTCAACTTAAATGAGAACGTTTTTTAAGTTAGAGCATTGATTGGCCTTCTGACATTACAAAGACTTTTCTAGAATGCTACACGTAAGAAAAAAACTATAATTAACGACCCAATACAAGTGAACACGGGTCGAGATTCGTCTCACCGCGCGTATGCCACGTCTGGATTTACGCGTCGTTACATGCGAGCCTGTGAGTCTGCGGCTTATAGTACACACATAAAGTCACCGAGATATTACGCAGATGCGTGGGTTGATAAGGGAGGGTATTGGGTCGAGCTGGAGATCATAGCCTAGAAGCTGTTGAGGAGGATACTAGTCCAATAGTAAAATACAATAGACGTAGATATATTTAGTAACCTATTCCGCTTAACTATTCTCCAAGAGTCATAAAAAACCCTGTAAGAAATTGACACGAGAAATTGACACACTAAAAGGCACATAATATCAATATACATAGTATATTATGTATATTTTTGTGCCTTTTAGTCTGTGCTGAATAAATGTATTTGCTTTCTTGCGAACCGCCAGCTGCCAGGGGGCCCTGGCAAATTGTTGTTAAACGAATCTTTTTACAATATACAAATACGAACTTCAGTTATGGATGAACAAACCTGATCCTGCACACAGTGTCTTGGAGGCGGGAACAGATACATTATGGCGGCTTTAGATATCATTGCACTAAGTGCAAGTCTTGCAGATCCATGTTGTTTTATACCGACTTCAAAAAGGAAGAGGTTCTGAATTCGTCTGTATTTTTTTTTTGTTTGTTAAGCGCACCGATTACTCCGCCAATTATTAATTGATTTCGATGATTATTTTTTGTTGATAATTGAAAGGTTATGCTTCAGAGGTGGTCCCATATGAATTTTATTGTCTTTGATTTTTGAGTTACCGTCAATATTACGTATTTTTGCCATTTAGCCTATAAGGACGATGTTTTAAGTTCCCGTCACTGTTATTTACATAGCCCAAAGTCAAAGTCAGTCAAATAATTTATTTCAAATAGGCACACATATGGCACTTTTGAACGTCAAAATAAAGAAATAGAGTTGATTCTAGTTGCCCGCGGTAGTGGTGTTCGAATTTATGTGGGGTACCACAACTAAAAAGTTAAAAATAAAAACCGACTTCCAAAAAAACATTAAAAAGTGAAAAATAACTTTAATTTCGGAAGTCGGAGGCAAAAAACGAAAGTTCAAAACCAAAGACAACTTCTACAACTTCCGAAATTAAAGTTATTTTTTACTTTTTTGTGTTTTTTTTTATAAACCATATTATCCCATCTCTTAAATTCATTGTGTTCTGTGCTATTTCCTGCCGTGTGTTTCAACAAAAGTAATGTAAATGCAGGCGGATCAGACACGACTTACTGGTAACGTAGACTTTTTTGTCAATGCTCTCCGGCACATAAATCATTTGGGTTCACTCCCAATAACATGTCATTTGCATACTTCTATGTTCGTAGAATATGTGGATGTTTTAACGTATTTTTTCTTGTTATATATAGCTTTGTTATATTACATATTTCATTTTTCTGTCCTTCTGTTCACCTTAACCTTTTTTTAACCGACTTCTTCAAAAAGGAGGAGGTTCTCAATTCGCCTGTATGTTTTTTTTTTGTGTGTTTGTTACGCGATTACTCCGCCAATTATTTTTTTTCATTTGGTAGGTCATGCTCCATATAAATTTTATTAACTTTGCAAGCGTAGTTTTTGAGTTAGCTTTAATATTACGTATTTTTCCCATTTAGGGCTGATTTTATCAAAGTCTCTATTTTTATTCGTGGAATAAAATTGTCGCCTGACAGTTTTTGTATGGAAAAACTGTCAAAAATTCAAAATTTATTCGCAGGATAAGACTTATACTCAGTATAAATGTTTGGTGAAATTCTCCCTTAGTATATCTGGACGATGTTGTACTCGTAAGTTACTCCGTCACTGTTATTTACACTCTTTAGTGTTTTTTTTGGAAGTCGGTTGTTTTTTTTTGTAAAAAGATTTTTCGAGTATTTACTTTATCATGGACGAACTCTAACATACTCAGCAATACATTTTTATTTGTGTTTCATGTAATGGCACAGTATGCAAAGGAATGTTGGCAATTTCAGACATGTCTTGTTGTACATACCTTGCATATTCGTGTGGCTATGAAAGAAAGAAAGATAAATATTTTATTTGGGACACGCACTGAAAAATACAAACAATAAAAAAGAAGTATTTAAAACTAACAAAATTATGATATTTATAAAAAAAAACATTAACGCCATTGCCAAAAAGGCTCATCTCAGCATAGTGCTGTGATTTTAAAATTAAAAAAAAACGCCGCGCCGTTATCTTGATAGGGCCCATTGTGATGCCAAGGACGGACATATTATATTATGAATCTCACTAGGGGATAATAAAATAAATAAACCTATGGCAACTTCTACGATATTTGCATGCTCTATCATTTTTTCGTAATAATACGAGCTAATTTGGATTTTTGCAAAACACCCAGTCTGTTTAGGTGCGTCATACCATGTGTATTTCTTGCACAATCTGTCACGAAACTTCAATAAAGTACTGTAATATTTACCTACATATAAACTACTATAAAATGCCATCTCCCTCACAAGATTCGATGCATGTTAACGTAGAGCCGCGGGCAGCATCCTCAACTGCATTTACTGCAAATATGTATAAAATATTTTGTACATAATATTCGTATGCTATAAAATTGCTACACATATTATATAAACGACATGATTGTGTTGCCAAAATAGACCGTTATTTTTTATATCTTGGCGTATATATTTGGCTAGTAATTTCCGATGTCGGTAAAATTGTCGACCTTAGGCTGCCATCAGACGGACTGCATCGCAGCAACCGCACGCAGTCGATATATTCAACTGTATGTTGGCTAGCGATGGACAGCGTGCGTCGACACTACACGACTGTAGTCGACCGCGTAAAGTTGAAGTCACGACTGTATGCAGTAGAATATATCGACTGCGCGCGGTTGCTGTGATGCACTCCGTCTGTTGGCAGCCTTAGATAGTATATAACATAACAGGTCTATTTTCTCCAGGGGATTTTTTTAGGGGGTAGACAGAGGTGGTATATTTTATTCACATTTTGCAAGCCTATTGCCATGAACCCATTGCACAACTGCTATTTTATTTTGTTACAATGGGTGACTTTTTATTCTAACCCTTTGGTGAAAACTGGTGAGATATTATTTATTTATTATTTTATTTTATGTAAGAAGAAAATAAAGAAGGAATGAAAATATTTATTTACGGCAAACATGGCGCTAAGAAACAAATACACGAAAATAACAAATTGGGGGGAAATATGCGTCACAGTCACGCAAAACGGCCATAGGTCAGCATAATGCTGCGACCCTATGCAGGACAGAGCCCCAGCGCTGGTTTTCAGTGACAGCCGGCGTTGTCGTGATGACGTCACGATAAACACAGTAAATAACATAGATATACGACATAATTATAAATTTGATTGTAATTATAGTCATGTAGGTATAATATGCATTATAAGCACCCTTGTGATTATAGTCATGCATAATATGCATTATAGGCACACCAGCTATAGCGTAATTAGTATTTTTTGTGCTTTATTATTCTTTGCTCGACCTGGAAATCGAACTTGGGTATCACGCAGTAAATGCACAGCAGTTCTTATTCACATTTTTACCCGACCGCAAAGAAGGGTTATGTTTTTATGAACACTTATTCATTTTAATTACCAGCGGTAGCTCGCAAACTAAACCATGACTAATCAGCAACACTATATCAGAAATCCCTCCCGGGCCATTGGCTGAACATAGTGTCATAAGGTAACATCTGAAGTTAAATTAATATATCTATTATTAACAGCTTGACACAACTTTGAGATTGTTTATTCCCCGTTGTTTTGTGAGACAAGGCTTAAGTGACAAGCGGACGAATCTTCGAATGCAATGCAACGTGTCACGTATGCTTTGCTTCATAGATATAGACGCTAAAACAAACACATAAAAAAAAAAATGTAAAATTTTGACAAAAAATATTAAATTCACAAAAAATATTATTATATTGATACGTAAAAGAAACACTCTGTACACGCACACTCGTCTTTCAACGTGGAAAGACAAGTGTGCGTGTATAGAGTGTTTCTTTTAGGTATCAATATAATAATATTTTTTGTGAATACTAGATTATAAAAATAATATTTTTTTTTTTTGATTTGTAATAATTTTTTTTAGCATGTATGGACGCTTTTTTATTGCAGGTTAACGGGAACGCCCTTCGTTAGATAACATAATCAAAATCAAAATCAAAAGTCATTTATTCAAACTAGGCTGAGAATCAGCACTTTTCGAACGTCAAAATTACATGAAATGAAATGAAATGAAATTGTTTAATCTGTAAATAGGATATTGGAATCACTTTTACACGTCATATTAAAAAGTTGTAAAAATAAGCTAGATGAGGTCGGCGTTTCCTATCTGACTACTCTGAGAAGAAAGGCCGAAACAAACTCAGAGGTCACCGTCTCTTTTAAAGTCCAGACATAATCTTGGTCAGGCCATATGAGGACCATGTAGATAAGAGTCTGAAATGGTCTTTTGAGGAAAGAACCACACAGATTTGAGTGGACCTGTCCAGTCAGTGCAAGCATTTGTCAGTAATAGTGGAGCTCAACTCAGAACTAAAGGAGCTCAACGACTCGACGAACAATACCAAAGAAAGGACGTTTGGGTAGGTCGCATAAAGTTCTCAAATTGCCAGACCTTCGCTAAAACTAACAGAACGAAAAATAAATATCCAAATAGTCCTCACATTCACAATAAAACAATACTTATAAGTAATCATCATGTCATTTTGTATATAATATTCAATAATGTCAATTTGTATATAAAACTGGTATATTTTTATGGCTTTCCATAATATTCAAAATGTCACAATGCTTAGCAGAGCGAGCAGCTCAATCCCATGCATTTTTGTCTTCTAAATAATCTGTGATTTTATAGTACCCTTTTTTACAAAGTTTGGTTTTACATAAGACAGTCCCCCCAAAACGCCCACCCTTCACCACTTCCTAGTGCTTTAGCTGGGAAGAAGAAGTGGCGCAACAAACTCCCCAGCAGCACAGCTGTCTGTTCAGTTAGAAAAATTTGATTCTATACAAAAGTTTGCAAAATCATTTACATTATTACGCAACATAAAACATAAATCTAATTAGCCATATGTCAGCTAGCACACGCCAATACACCAACCAAAAAAAAAAAAAGAGTAATATAAAAAAAAAAACGAGAACTATATGTACCTACTCAAGCAGAAATAAGTAGTTAATATAAACATAAACATAAATTAACTAAATAAAAGCCTCTAGGCACAAAGGGCGTGCCCGCTTACATATAGCTATTTATAGCTGCAACTGGAAGTTATAAATGATAAACTAGGACCATCGAAGTAAATAAATAAAAATGAATTACTAATAACATTAACAAAATAACATTAACAAAACCGAGATCAGCAAGACGACCAGTCACCACAAGCAGCACCGCATACTGTAATATACTGCAATAAGTAACGATTATATCATACTAGCTTCCGCGCGCGGCTTCGCCCGCGTAGTATGTCGATAAAAAGTAGCCTATGTCCTTTATCAGGCTCTAGACTACCTGTGTACCAAATTTCATTTAAATCGGTTCTGTAGTTTTGGCGTGAAAGCGCGACAAACAGACAGACAGCTATCTCCTTCCCTCTATCATATAGCTATCTCCTTTCCTCTACCATCTATCTCCTTGTCAAATTATATCGAAATCCGTTCATTGGTTTAGGCGTGAAAAGGTAACATACAGACAGACAGAACGACAGACAGAGTTACTTTCGAATTTATAATATTAGTATGGATAACTATAACAGAATAACTGTATTATGTTCACAACTTGATCCACACAACAATGTTCTAGCGTACATATTATTGTAACAGTGTCAACGTAATAATTAATTTTAACGCTCTCGACACATGCACAAAATTATAGTTGACCTGATTAAAACTTTTCATTAAAGCTAATTGCCGCTGTTCTGTTTTTGGTGAGGAGAACTACCGGGGTCTTCAATCTGGATAGAATTATGAGGTGGGCAGAAGGACTGGTTATCATTATAACGTAGGTACTAAATTATAAATGATTCGTGTTGTGAAGATATTTTTATGCTTATTACTCAATCGTTCTTAAACGGGTGACTGAATTTCGATGAAATTTGGCACTCAGTTAGACCATGTCCTCTAAGTTGGATACAAAACTATTTATTTATTTTATTATTTATATACACACAGTAAAATACATAGAGATACGACACAATTATAACAGAGTACAAAGGTTTAAAGTACAAAGGGAAATTTATATGTTGGTGCATCATCTAGGTTTCTTGCAATGCTAGTGAAACCAAAGGTAGCTAGTAGTTTATACGTGGTAGTTCATTCTAGGTTGTATATAATTTCATGTTATATCATATCAGTAGCACAGTATAAATAAGTGACAGTATTCTACGAGTATCTTCATAGAAAACGGCCGAAACGAGAGACGCGCTTCGAAATCTCAGTGTATATCCGCGCGACAGTATCGAGTGCACGGCGGTTACGCTTTCAAGCTAAAACGACTAAACAGATTTGGTACATGGAAAGACCATGACCTGGATTAAGATATAGGATACTTTTTATCCCGATATTCCCGCAGGATCGAGACATAAGCGGGTGAAACCGCGGGGCGCAGCTAGATAATTAGTTAATTGCTTTTTCGATACCCACAAAAATAAAATCTTAGAAATGGCCTAATTAGCGGTCACGTATGCAAAGCCAAAGTTAATTTTAATTGAATGAGCTTGAAAAATCTGGACTAAATGTCGTTTAAAATGTAAATATGGATGTGAAAACTGTTTTTTCAATTCAGAGTAGGGACATTTGCATAGCTGTACCGGATTGGAATACCTATCTAAAGAAAGAAGGGAAATAAAAGGAGGATCGGCAACAATGTATGGAAGCTGGTCTCAGCACCAATAACAACCACACATATGCCATTAGATAGGTATTTTTATATAATACAATAACTACTATGACGGCTCATTCCAAATCGCTGTGTGAAAAAAGTTGTGGCCATATTTCGCAGGACTGACCTGGACGCTATATAATGGAACCTTTGAATAGTTAAACACTTCTGGTGATCATAGTTTGAATGTTTGCAAATGTACCTATATGCATTCCGGTGATAATATGGAACTACTGAGCTGGTCTGATTATGGATCTGGACGCTTCGATAACGGAACTCTTGAATAGCCACTAGCAAACCCATCGAGTTTGGGCTTATTAGATGTGTCTCAGGAAGTCCTGTTCATTTTACCTGATGACTGACCTAGACACCTACATGGTCCCATTAAGTTGGTTTGATTATGAACCTGTACGCTAGATTTTTTTTTTTTTTTTAATCTTTATTTAAAGAGCTTTTTCGCTAAATGCGAATATGACACTCTATAGGTATACAAAAGGATAACATTAATTTACATTGGTGCATTTTACAACTAGGTTCTGGGTCTGTTCTTCAAGGCGAACTTAACCATATTTATTATATTAATTATATTATCCGATAACGGGATTGATAGATTTATGTTATGCGCGCCAATTTGTGATCTAAGTGTTTGATTCCGGACACATCTCATCAGAATATGATACGTGTCCTCATCTTCGTTACACGTACTGCAAAGAGGTGAGGTTAACTTTTTCATCATAAAACCGAATTTATTGAGCGGCATATGTCCTGATCGAAGCCTTAATAATATGGTTAAGTCCTCCCTGGTAACAAAACACTTATCAATCCAAGGTGAATATGAAGGTTGTGAATGGATTGTTCTGTACCAAATGCCTTTTTCCCTGGAGCGAAGATCAAAGTAGTCTTTCCAATTTTGTAGACAAATCTTTTTAAGGACAGGAATGTAGTCCGTGTAGTGTGAATTAACTACGAAATCTGTGCCATCCGAACATGCTTGTTTTGCCAAATAATCTGCCTTGTCATTACCATCTATGCCTATGTGGGACGGAATCCACTGAATTATTATTTGTTTACCCTGAGATTTTAGTTTTAAAATTGATTTTATGATTGTGTAGGCTATCGGTCTACCTCGAAAAGTCGAGGTGCATCGAGCCAGATGTTGAATGGAACCCTTTGAGTCTGTATAAATAATATATTTGCCTTTGTCCAGGGATTCGATGAATGATAACGCCTCAGATATGGCTATGAGTTCTGCAACCATGATCGACACATTGGTGGAGATTTTAAATTTCACAAAACATTCAGTTTGTTCGTCATAAAATGCGCATCCTATGTGATCTCCGTCTTTTGATCCGTCCGTATAGATTTTATAAAATTCTGAATATTTAGACATAGATTTTAATGTTTCCTCTTTAATTTTAGAGAAACTATACTTATTCTTTGCTTTATTAATTGAGTCTAAATTGGTTATTAATACATTATCTAGCTCAATATCAGCCATCCATGTGTCAAAGGAAAACATTTCTAACTGTTTACAGGAGGAGATTGGAAATTCTTTTAATTTATTGTGAATGACGGCGAGCAGGGGCACTTTTTTATTTCTTTCGTTGTGATACTTGTCACTTAATTTTTGTATTGTTGACGTAACTGTATTAGAATTATAAGAGTTAATTTTTAACCAAAATTTTCCTGACAAAAACCATCTTCTGACCTCCAATGGTGGTAAACTAAGCTCGCATTCCATGACATGGGTAGGTGTAGTCCTAATGAAACCTCCAATTACCCTCATACATTGATTTTGTGTAACATCTAACTTATCTAAATATTTTTTGGCACTTGTATTGTACAAGAAACTAGCATAGTCTAAACGACTTCGAATAACTGAAATGTATAACCTTCTTAAGTGCTTTTGGTGTATCCCCCAACCAGATCCAGACAAAACCTTAAACACGTTAATGAATTTGTGGGTTTTCTCAACAATTTCATTTAAATGTTTCCCCCATCTAAGGGAACAATCCATCCACAGACCCAGATACTTAACACAGTCCACTACAGGTAACGAAGTACCATTTACTTTAATATCAATTGGATATCTAGAATATTTACGACCTTTATAGAAGAGACATACTTTACTTTTGGAAGCTGATATTTCAAGACCCAAACCTTCTAGAATAGATATAGTGGTGTTCAGCATGTGTTGAATACCAGTTACGGCATCTACAATACATTTGCTTGTTATATACATAACTATATCGTCTGCATACTGAGACACAGCTACGTCATGATAGACTTGTTTACAAATCTGAATGGTAGCCACATTAAATAGTAATGGTGATAACGGATCCCCTTGCGCTAATCCAATACCCGTATTTCTGTACTTAGACATAGTGTCACACTTAATGAGCAAAGATCTCCTTTTCAAGAAGTTAAACAAATAAGAACATATTTTAGAACCCGCTCCTAAATTGTCTAGAATTATCAATAAATTATGTACATCAACATTATTATAGGCATTATTTATGTCTATAAAGCAAGATAAAGTAAATGAATTCATGGCAAAGCCGTGCTGTATTTCAGACACAAGACTAGAAAGACTATCCAGACAAGAGCGTGTTTTCCTAAACCCCACCATGTTAATAGCAAAAAAGTTGTTTTTTTCCATGTACCACTCCAATCTTTTATTGAAAATTGTATGAAATGTCTTGCACAAGCAAGACATCAAAGATATTGGCCTAAGTGAATCTGATGAGTCGGGATTTCTTCCTGGTTTTGAAATGGGGAAAATATGGATATCACGCCACTGTCTGGGGACAAACCCGTTTTGTAAGAATAAATTGTATAAATTAATTAATATTAGTTTAGCATTAGTAGGTAGATTTTTTAACATTGAAAATGATATACCGTCACAACCTGGAGCTGTATCCGATGATTTTATACTTTTCTCTAATTCGTGCTGGGTAATATATTTTTCTAAATCTAAATTACAGGATTTAAAACTTGGCTCCTTATTACTAACATAATCAGGTGTCAGACTTTGTAACAATTTAGTTGCTTGTGTTTCACTTACATACCGGTTTCGATTATTGTGATAGCCTTTATACCATTTCATTTTTCTCCACATATCATTCGAACAGGTTGAACAATCAATTGATGAACAAAAGTTTTGAAACGACTCACTTCTCGCTCTTCTCAAGTCTCTTTGCGCCTTACTAATTTTAGATTGTAAAATAGATAAATTATTAGGAGTTGGGTTACCACGAAACTGAGCCAGCGCAAGTCTTCGTTCCGCCACATTTTTGGACAGCACGGGAGTCCAGTAGGTTTTTGGTCTAAAGTCATTGCTGGGGTTTTGGTTCATTTTTATCACTGGAATGTGGTGCTCCGCTGCTCTATTTAAAATATCCATAAAAAAATCGTATGTCTGTTGTAAATCATATGTGATATTAAAATCATAAAAGGCCTCCTCCAGATATAGGCGGTACTGCTGCCAATTAGCCTTCTTAAAGTTTCTTCTTATATCAGGTTGTCTGGTTGTTATACAGTTGACTGAGATTTGAATGATAAGGTGGTCGCTTCCTAGGCATTCATTGGTCACGGTCCAATCATACTTTACAGCAATATCTGTTGTTATGAGTGACACATCAGGAGATGATCTTTGTAAGTCTCCGTCTACCCATTTAATTCTGGTCGGCGCTCCATCATTCATCACTGAAAAGTTATGGCCCAACAAGGAATCAAAAAGTTGTTTGCCCCTTGTGTCATTTTTACATGACCAGTTACTATGATGCCCGTTAAAATCTCCAAGCAGCAGAGTTTTATCATCACAGATTGATAATAGATCATCCCAATCCTGTAGACACGTGCGCACGGAGGGAGGGCAGTAAACGGATATAATATTATTCAGGGACTCACAATTAAATACCTTCATGCGTATGATTTCGAAGCCGGGATTTCTATTCTGACATTGAGCGACCTGGGTTTTAATTGAGTAGTGGACTAAGATTAATACTCCTCCATAACCGTCCCATCTATCTTTCCGATATACATTATAACCACTAACTCGCAGGTTGAACTCAGGTTCCAGCCAGGTCTCTGACAGTGCCGCAATGTGTATCTTTTCTTGAGAAAGAAGGGCTTCTAATTCATTTAATTTTCTTTTTAGGCTTTGGCAGTTCCATTGGATAATTTTTAATTTATACTTACCTTTAGTATTCTGGGCCATTATTCGCATAGAATTGAAAACCGGACAAGTCAAAAATCTTATCTAAAGTCAATTGTATGAACCACTCGAATAGTATGTGAAAACAAGTTTTAATTTTATTATATAAAGTATCTTTCTTCTTAAAAATAACTGCCTTAATTTTTTTAAATAACTCCCTAATTTTGTTACTTGTAGTGTCTCTTTTGTAGTCTTTAGATTTTTCGGTATCTTCTTCTTCATCCTTTTTACTGTAATCACAATCCGAATCAGAACATATACATTCCCATTCATAGGATAGACCCGTATCAATATTTTTCTGAGTATGCTGCTTTTTCTTTGGTTTATTACGTGAAGTGGAGGGGACTACTGGATCTGCTGAACTTTTAGTTACTTCTGTTGTCATCAAATTGGGTAAACAAACGGAAGAATATAACTGCTGCGGCGTTTTTTGAGAAGGGGTTGTACTTAAAAGTTCAGTTACAGATTGGGGAACTGAGTATGGTGCAGAATTAACTGTATTATAGGTTTCTTTCTCTGGAATTGGAGTCGTAGATGGAACGTACAAAGTGAGAGCTTTTTTGTAGGTACAGTTGAACTGAGACATTATACTTCTAATTTTCTTCTCCTTTTCATACATAGGACAAACTTTACTCAGTGCCATATGATCCCCTTTGCAATTAACGCACTTATATGAAGTCGTTTCACAACATCCGTGGTCTTTGCTGCATTTAGGGCAAACAATCTTCTTGTAGGGACAAATTTTTTTGTAATGACCGTATTTCCAACAATTTGAACATTGTGTGACTGGATAAACATATGGCTCCACATTTATTCTAACACCATACATTCGTATATACGCCGGTAATGAGGAACCTTTAAAGCATACTCTAAAAGTCTCACTCTCAGTCCATCCAGAACCATCTGTTTGTCTGCGACTAAGCCGTTTAACAGATATTATTTCTGTATCAGACGTCAAACTATCTATTATTTCTTCCTCTTTGCAATCGAGTTCTATGTTTTTAATTATCCCGTAAGTTATTTCAACTTCCATTGTTTTTGAGATAGCCCATTTCTTTTCCTTAAATTCGGTACAGTTAATTAACTTTTGTAAATCTATATCACTTTCAAATTGTAACATCACTTTGAACTGATTAACATACTTTATGCGGGAGACACGGCTAATATTGTTGGCTTGCAATAGTTTAGCTAATTTAAACTGTTTAGGTAGGGCTTCCTTACACGTGATTGCAACTTCTATTTTTTCTTCGTTGTCTAGAGTAGCCAGGTTACTTAAACTCTTGTATCTTTTTCTGTTTTTATTTTTATTAATAACAGTCCAGTTATCCTCTATGTCATGAATTGATCTTTTATTTCCTGTATGTAGGTTATCATTTGTTTGTTGGTCTTCTAAGTTTATCTCCATCTCGTCTAATTGTGTATTGTCTTCTCTCTCTTGGGCATTCGTCTGCATAATAGTTGTGTCAGTATCATTTACTAATGGGTTGGGGCTCGTCATTGTTTACACTTCGCGCGGCCACACAGGTAGCCGTTATCGCAACGCCGCCGCGCCGACCCGAACACGTGCGGTGCCGGTGGCGTCAATAAAATAGTTTTAAACGACAAGTAATTAGCTTGTTATTGTGCACGTCAATCTCGACCGTTAGACGAACACACACTGTACGCTAGATGACGGAACTCTTGAATAGCTACCCGTAAACCCATCGAGTGTGGGCTCATTAGATGTGTCTCAACGAATCCTGTTCATTTTACCTCATGACTGACCTGGAACCTTTAAATGGTTACTAGTAAAGCCACCGAGTCTCGGCTCATTAGACGTGTCCTAACGAGTCCTGTTCATTGTATCTGATGTAGAAGCACCTGATGGTTGGCCTGGAAGGTGGATAATGAAGTTTTGAAATTCCATCTAAACTCAGTGTTTGTTTTTTACATTTAGCACATATACAAGTACGTTTTTGCAATTATTATGGATGACGGTATGTAATTATAAAACTGTTTACTATTTCATTTGTTTTTTTTTTATTATAAAGACTAGGGGTGTGAAGGTAGAACTTTCCCGTGAGTCTCCTTTCAGGCGACACATGATAAAGATGTTCCTCGATGCACCGAGAACGCCTAGAAGAGTTATTGGTCAATGAAACACCTAATGAAAGGACGAAACTCATGGATATGAGCATGCTTTCCACCCTCACCTATAATATGGAGCGCAAAAGTGGTCATTAACAATGGGACGAAGTATATGTAGTCTGGGAGTCGAAACTTACTGACCGTAATAAGAAGCAGGTCATCGTCATCTGGTAAAATGAACAGGACTCGTTGAGACACTTCTAATGAGCCCACACTCGATGTGTATACTAGAAGCTAATCAAGAGTTCTGTTATCTAGCGTCCAGATCAGTCATCAGGTCCTCATCATCTGGTAAAATGAACAGGACTCGCTGAGACACATCTAATGAGCCCACACTCGATGGGTATACTAGAAGCTAATCAAGAGTTCTGTTATCTAAGGTCCAGGTCAATCATCAGGTACCGGGACCTTGGCAACAGGCAACTGAAGGAACACGGGTGGGTTTTAGTTAGTAAAAGTCTGACACTCCCTTCCGCTCCGCCCAGAGTGGGAGAAGTCATTGGATGATTTACGGCCCTAAAAAAATAAAAGATCAGTCATCAGGTCCTCGTTATCAGGCAAAATGAACAGGACTCATTGAGACACATCTAATGAGCCCACACTCGATGGTATGCTAGTAGTTGTTCAAGAGTTCCATTGTCTAGTCCAGGTCCATCATCAGATCAGCTCGATGGTACCATAATAATGAAATTATTGTATTATCATCGCATACATTTGAAAATATTCAAAGAAGACCACTAGAAATGATTAATATTCAAGTGTACCGATAACATAGTATCTAGGTCCATCCTGCGAAACATCGCCACAACTTTTTTCACACAGCGATTTCAAAAGAGCCGCCATAGTAGTTGTTGCTCTATATTAAAATGCCTATCTAATGACATAGGTCTGGTTGTTATTGGTCGTGGGGACCATTTTGTCCGGTCCTCCTTTCTTATACATTTACCTGAAGGTAAATACCGTTATTTAAATCGTTCAAAATCTAGTTGTGATCACATCACAGAGACAATGTCAAAAAATTAAAGAAATGTAGGATGTTCTTAAAAATAGGTACTACCGTTTTGACATTTTGCTAAGTTTCTTTAAAAGTGCTTGACCGGAACCTTTCAAAGTTGGACGACATGACACCTTACTAGCTTACCTTATCAGCGTCAGGTATATTTGCCTGACACATGCCGAGTTGGACACCCATTTGGTGCAACTTTGAGACGCACAACGCACTTTGTATGTTTCGTTTTTTTTTTTAAGTGTGTCATAGACAATATTGTCATCACTGTGTCTAGTTTTCTTTTATTGTTTCAATTTTTTTTTGTTGTATATTTGCACCCAGCTGTTTATTAATGTTATTAGTTATTATTTAACCGTGTTTTTGTATGTTGTGCAGTCTTTTGTGTGCACCAAATAAATGTTTTATCTATCTATCTATTTCTTATTTTTCACAATTAAATCATTTTTGAGCTATTATTGATATCTTTGACCAAAAATCCAAAAAATAAGTCAAATTGGACTTGACAAAAGAGTGTTCTAATATAATAAGACACAAATCCCTAAGAATTTTCTCATGAGTCCAACTAAAAAACAAACTCAAGCCCACTTCCGTACCTAATAAAGCAGTTACCATGTTTGTGACAAACAGCGCCGACACAATGTCATAACTCTCGGAAACATACAATGAGCATACAAAGAGGGTATTCCACACAAACAGCGTCAAAATAAGCGGCTAGACACGGGACTAAAACGTGATATTTTCAGTAGGAAATACCAAAGAGGTATTTTTTTACTATAGATTGTAATACTATAAAGGGTGTAATACAGCCCTCCGCAGACTGATGGGATGAATTCAGCATAATTATCGTACTAAGGCGATCGGTACATGAAATTATTTCAGGAACGTTATGGGAATCCAATAAACCTGATTTGTATTATTACCTCACGCACAATGTATCGTTACCGTGGCCAAACCCGCACTCCTCGTGTCGGGCGGGTCGCGCTGGAGTATTTTAACATTTTTTTATTTTAGCTATTATAATTACATAAATGGAGTGCTGCGTACAGATAATCTAATTTTACATTGAAATAAAGGAATAGTAATTAAAAAAAACGATAAAAAAATGAAAACTTTCCAGTGGAATATGATTCAAAATATGGAGCTAAATGCCTCCTGTTAATTTGCGGTGGGCTGCCCCTTACACCCTGTAAAAGGTTATTTTGACGCGTGGCCAAAATCGGAACTAACGCCGCCATCTTGCTTTTTTACATTTCTAGTCACATTTCACAACACAAATGTGTACCAACAGCGCTCCCCTGTCAACGTCATTCGTTCGCCAAAAAACATTTATAGAGTGTGTTCATTATTATAACTTGGTCTTATATTTTTTCTACGGAAAAATCTGTCTTAAACTACAAAAATCATAAAACCTAGCAAGTATTTATAAATTATTCTACGACACGTAGAATTTTGGGATACTGTTGCAAACTCCTTGGTTGATGTAAACTTTTTAGATGATTTTTTATTTAAATGTGGTTCTTTTCTCTTTTTCTGCTTCTTTGCTTGCTTTTTGTTTGTGTTTTCAATAAACATAATTATTTAATATTTTTCGTCTTTTTTCCACTAAAACTCTTTTATCACAATGAACTTTAGTTTTATTCCATTGCATCACAACCATTCCATTTTCAGTCTTCTTACACATCCTGGCAGGGTTGCGGGTTTGTCCGAAAGGGATACCGGGACCTTGGCAACAGGCAACTGAAGGAACACGGGTGGGTTTTAGTCAGTAAAAGTTTGACACGCCCTTCCGTTCCACCCAGAGCGGGAGAAGTCATTGGATGATTTCACACACCAAAAAAAAAAAAAAGTCTTCTTATACATTCTACATATATTTATACATACATACGTCTTATACATTTTCAGTCTCCAGAAACTAAAAGTCTGTCATCAAAACCAGGCTACAACTTAGCTTACCACACTGTAAATCAAGTGTATGCCATATTGGGGCCTCGCTCAAAAGTAAACTACTTTAAATTAATTAAGGCAGTGTTTGTTTCCCTCCCCGCTCGGCGTATTACATCAATCACGGCATATTAATTCACTGACGACCAAGTTTCCCATACGCCGGGAGTTGGGAATACGAAACAGCGTATTATAGGAATAAAACGCCGTTTCGGGTTCATACTAGTTTTGAGACTAAATATGTATTTTATGTGGATTTGTGTTTTGTTTATGCATTTATAGCATTGTTTTCCTTATGTATATAATCAATTAATTTTAATGACTATTTAGGATACTGTTTATTTCCCTTCCCCGCTCGGCGTATGACATTAATCACTTATTCACTGATGACCAAGTTTTCCCTTACGGGGTTAGTTGGGAATAAGAAATAGCGTAGTTATTGGGGGAATATTACTTCGTTTCGGCTTCGGATATTACGTTATAGTAATTGTGGATCAGAATATTTGTTGCAGTATGTTGTAAATAAATTAATGAGATCGGCTACAGTCTACCTTACGGCGTGCAAATTATTATTATGTAATAATTTGCACGCCGTAAGGTTAATTATATAAACTAAATTAAATAAAATTAATTATATAAACAAAATAATGTCAACAAAAAAAAAAACAGAAATTAAAGTGAAGTCAATTAATATTATTATTATAGTCAGGTACTTATGTCATATATGGTAAATTAGTATCATTTAGAAAGTCCTTCACATTTGCCTAAAAGTAGTGCAGTCACCTTAGATTTAAAAATGTTTTTAGAATAATCCTTAAAACTATGAGGTATTTTATTATTAATGACAGATTTTGTTATAAATAATCATTTCCATGAGTTCGAATCATAGAAACTAAAATAGATAAACCTAATGCTCCCTCACAAACTGAAAAAACTAAAAATATTATGAATATATATATATGATAATCAATAAAACTTAAATAAAAAAATAAAAATAAAAACGATAAATTCTAATCTAATAAAACAATCAATAAACCGCCGGCGATACATCGATCACGGCATATTGAATCCCTGCTGAATAAGTGTTCATAAGCCGGGATTTTGGAATATGAAATTGCGTACAGTGAGAATATTTCGCCGTTCTTGGTCCGTATTTTGCTTTTTTCGTTTTGTGACATATTTAGTGCCATATTGTGTTTTCTTTATTTATAGCTGAATTTCATATAAGTAATACAGAATATTTTTAGTACTCATTCAGGTAACGTTTGTTCCCTGCTCCACGAGTTACATCAATCACGGCTTATTAAATCACTGATGATTAAGTTTTCATATTAAGCCTAGAGTTGTTAATACGAAATAGCGTATTGCGTTAATGAAACGCTGTTTCGGATTATGATACGAATTAACGCGTTTGTCGTAACTGAGGGAGTTTTCTTCTTATAAATAATAAATAAATAAAAATGAAATGCTGTTCGTTGGTAAGCGCATCACTTGAGAACGCCTCAAAGTAATTTTTTTGTTTTAAAATGTTCGTAATAACCTGAATTAAGTATAATTAGTATTTAGTATAGTTATAATTAATTAATATAATATTAATATAGTTAGTATTAGTTTGAAGTATATAATATAGTAATTGGAGAAATTGCCCGGAAAATTGAAAAATTAGGCAAAAAAGAATTGATTTATTCTAAGGATAAAATCAAGTGAAATTTTGACAGGACAACGTCGTCGGGCCGGCTAGATAATAACAAAAACTTGCGTTCTATTTAGAAATGTCATACACTTATTTCCTTGGAACGTACAACTCATTAAAGCAATGTTTGTTGTGTCTATGAATACATCAATCACGCCTTAATTAATTTACCACGACTAAGTTTACTACGAATAGTCCAGGAGTTGGGACATCTGGGTACGCATGATACGCGGTTTCGAATTTGAACTTTTGAATTTTGTTGAAATCTTCTATTGCTATCTTTTATCTTCTTTTAGGCAATGAATGTTTTGAAAATGAGTTTCTGGGTTATATTCCCAGGTCGGGCAAACTGTAATTGGGTTTTTCTATCATTAAATCCCCAGTAGCAGCCCGGAGTCTGGATATGTGCCCTTTGTGACTATTTTAAAATAAATAAATAAAGCAAGACTCGGAACCGGTTAATACCGTTTTATTTCGGTTTTTCTCCGAACTTTTCTGAAGTACGTGAACGTTTTAAGAACTTTAGCTTGACCTAAATTAACCGGTTTAATCAATGAGAAGCGTGTCGGTATAGGCGTTGCAACTTCTTGTGAGGACGTGAAAAACTGAAGTGAAAACCGGTTTTTATATTTCTAAATCCTTTAATCCGGAAAAACCTTTATGTAAAGACTCCTCCAAAAACCGGCGAAAACCGGTTTATTCGAACGAAACCAAAACGTAAAGCGTTTTTGCGTCAAGTACATAATAACGGTTTGATTTAACCGGTATCCGAGCCTTGAAATAAAGTGCGTTCCAGACTCCTGTCCTAGACCGGTTGCGAGCTAGTCGTCTTACAAACACTGTGTTGTCATATATCATTTATATTTGACTACACCTGCGTTGACTGCCTATGATTTTGGACGCGTAATGTCGAATATTAATCATCAACCATGTAATTACTATGGTTATCTCTTGTAGGATTATAGCATACGCATAATAAGCCAGCAATGTTCCCACTGCTGAGACACAGGCCATCTTTTATCGGTGAGAAGGAGTAGGATTGTAGACAACGCTATATTATGAGTTAAATAATAACAATAGCAACGTGGCTGCCGAATGTAGCTTCTCAATTTAATTCTGAAAAATTCACAGGAAACCTGGAATTTATAATTATGTTTCCGATAAAATGGCAATCCGATTACCTACTTCACGTTTCACAGAATTATGTTGAAACCTGAATTATTGGTTGCAGTAAAATAATTAAATTCTTCGGTCCTCGTTCTAAGAATTCAGGGTGAGGTGATTACAACACAGTAAAATTCTACGTAAATCCTACTCGTTTCCAGCGCACAATTTAAACAGTGTTACACAACACGCGCCCACATTCGACTTACTTATGAAAGTTTCGACCATTTAATATATTGGGATAGTTTGTGCCGCCATTGCTGTTTACATATCCTAATTGAATTTGTTTTAAGGAGTTTTGTAGAGCGTTTCATATTTTAGACTCAATTTATTACGATGAAATTGCATAAAGAAAGTTGTACCTGCTTTCATCTGCAGGCTGTAAGGGTAAACACTCTTGTCATTCAAACCATGGGTAGTTGACTTAAATATAAAAATAAATGACCGAACAGAACAAAAAAAAAACGTCATTTTCATTAAAAGATTTTAAAAAGTTTATAACCGACACCGTCCTCTCTAGCGAAACAGCTGACTGACTGAGGGAGGGGTCGCGCTCGCGGCCGGTCAGGTAACATCCCGCACCCCCCGCCCGTGTTGAGACGCAAGTTCGTTGCCCTAGCGCATAGGGCAACGAACTTGCGTCTCTTGTGGTAAAATATAGATTAAAAAAAAAAACAGATGTAATTTTCCATTGATTTTACGTTCTATAAATGAAACCAAACCACTGGTTGCAAGGATAACGGTGTTTACCCTAACACCCTGTATATATATTATAAATTAAAGTCGCTTTTCGTGTTTGTCTGTATGTCCGCGTTGTTCTTCTAAACGCAACGGATTTTGATGAGGTTTTCACCATCGTTTAGAGAATTTATTCCGGAAGGTTTATGTGTATAATGCGTTTATATTAAAGTTACATTTATGTAAGAAAATCTCGATGTTTTGTCAAGTCGTACAAACTGTGCGAAGCAGGTGTGGGTCGCTAGTAAATAAATTAAAGGGGCTTAATTGTTGCTAATTGGGGTGCTCGTGGTTAAATAAAACCTATGTGTACCAATGATGTCAAAAACTCTGTGGATGGGTGACCATGATTTACAGTGCCATGTTATGGTGGAATCCGACGATCGGCAATATTGCGGACGGACACGCACGGCAGACGAACACAGACCGCCACGCACAGCGCACCGAGGAGCTTCCGATGTCTGCGATACCCCGCACGTACACCTTCCCACGGTCCGTCGTCCGGGCTCGTCGGTGCTCGACCGCAAAATCGCGGATCGTGGGATTTCGGTATTAGCTCTTAATTTGTCCCTCTTTTTTTTCTATTAATATTCTGTTAAAGGCAATTTTATTTTCATCGGTGTACAATATCATTCACGGCATTTTATTTATTATTTACTAGCTGAGCCCCGCGGTTTCACCCGCATAAGTCTCGATCCCTTGGGAATATCAGGATAAAAAGTATCCTATGTGTTAATTCAGGTTATAAGCTATCTGTTTCCCAAATTTCATCCAAATCCATTCAGCCGTTTTTGCGTGATTGAGTAACAAACATCCAAACACACAAACTTTCACATTTATAATATTAGTAGGATAGTAAGAAAAAGAAAGAAAGAAAGAAAAATAGGTTTAATTGTCACAGAAATACGTGCATACAAAAAGATAACAGTAATCAGCAATATTTACCACAATATATCTAAATACAATCAAAATAAAAAAAACATATAAGATTTTCGAGTATAGATAAATAATCGGCAGCTGCACGTCATGACTGTAACAAGAAGGCTTCCACTCAGCATGATGCTGCGCTATGGGGACCCACAGCACAGCGCTAATTTTCAGTGGTCACCCGAAAAAGACATACGGAAATCAAGTCAGGTTCAACGATTTGTATATTTAATAAACAGGTAATAAAAACAGTACTTACTAGTACGTAGTAGGATCTAACTACCGATAAGTATACACTTTTATAATGCTACCCATGTTCTAGCAACACGAACTACCGATCTATTTTCCTCCAATTTGTTGTTTATCCGTTATTTTCAACCTGAACACTAAATAGCGGCAAAAACGTTGACTTTTGGAGCAGACATCAGCATTGTTCGGAGCGGTAACGAAAGCTGATGGTATGTCAATGTTTGCATGCCAGTCGATTGGCACAGAGTAGGAATATCAGTCTCACAATGTGGGTAGTCATCACATTAACACACGCACACACAAAAAAGAAGAAGTTAAGGGAAAATATGCGGCACATTCGCGCAAAACGACCATCACTCTTCAACATTGACATAAGATTTTTGAGAGCTTATGTCAGTCCTATACATTTTTGCTTTTTCCATCATCGTTATTGCTGATAGAATGTAATTTTGTCTAGGGCCTGAAATCAGATCCACTGGTTCTAAAGTTAAGAAGAAACTGTAGCGAGTTACAGTATAACATTTGAATAACCTTTCTGTGCGCAAACTGTTGAACTCACTGAGCTTTGTACACTGTGGCAGCAAGCTTCATTGCTTTGCAATCGATTGTACAATCGGCAATTTGGCAGATTTTTCAAGTTTTATTTTCCTGCAACAGTTTTATACGCTGACCTGATTTTTTTGAGAGAAATACTGGGAAAACAATACTAATATTAAAGAAAGTAAGTGAGAAGTGAAAAAATCAATCTGCCTAGCCTTTTCCCCAACTATGTTGGGAACGGCTTCCAGTCCAACCGGATGCAGCTGAGTACCAGTATTTTACATGGAGCGGCTGCCTATCTGACCCCCACAAACCAAAACCAGTAACTGGGTAATACGAAACTCATTGGTAGGACTTATTGTCAGACTTTCGGGCTTCTGACTGTCGAAGAACCACGAATGACAGACAGTAAGTAAGAAGTGAGAAGACATGAAATGGAGTAAAAGAACTGCCATGTGGGCCTAAAAGGAAAACGTAAACAAGGACGGCCCCAAGAAAGATGGGTCGTCGAGATCGAAAAGGTAGAAAAGGTAGCGGACCAGAATTGACCTGCAGCACAGGACAGAAAAAAACTGTCGTTAATTAATTTACTCAATTTTATTTATCATTTACTTTTTTTTTAAATAAATAACTAAATAAAATAATCGTTTATTTGCTAAGAAAGTAGGTACATAAAATAAAGGTGTTCACAATTTTTTTTTTGATCCCTGTACAATCTACCTTAAATTAGGCATGCAAACATTGAAATAAAATGTATATAACTACGAAAAAATAAAAAACCACGTCAGTAAAATAAAAATGTCAAAAAATATAGAATTTAAAATGGAAACATACAATGTCAATAACTAAATATAAAGAGCAGTGTCATTTAAAAAAACATTAATTGAATAATAACACTTATCAAGTAATAGGGCTGTCAGTTTCTTTTTAAACATTTGGATTGGGTATTTTTTTATAATGTCTGGTATTTTGTTATAAATGGTGGGACCTATGCCGAAAACATTTTTACACTTGGTTTATATTTTAATTATGAAATAAAAGGCTTCATTAGTATACTATAATACAATATAATATAAAATGTATGAATAATGATAATTGTGATATAAATTATAAGAATAGTATAATATAATATTTAATATAATATAACATAATGAATAGACTGTATAACTAGAATATTGAGTATGTTTAATGTTTAATTTTAATATTTATAACTAATTTGCAATGCCTTTACAGGTAACTAAGTTCTAAGAACCTACCTATTGTTACCATCTCCAAATTCTGTACACTTAGTTCGCAATAAAGAATTTGAATTTGAATCATTATTACTAAGGTGGGTATTACAGTATCATATCTGATCATAGATCTACTGTAATTGTAAAATAGACATATTTAGGGTATATTCCCCTTAGAGGGGTCTTACTCTATCATATTACATCATTTACTTAGCTACGAAGCTCACAAATTACCCATAATGCCGGGACTTACTACAAAAACTAACCGCCTTATAATAAACGTTGTATAGCGCCTGTATAGTTACACAACGCTTTGTCTTCTTCTTTCAAAAGTAATTTGACTTTTGAAAGAAGAAGACAAAGCATTGTGTAACTATACAGGCGCTATACAAAGTTTATTAGTAAGGCGGTATGACTCTTGTTCAACGTGTGTCTAATGTCAATCTTACGTCAAACTTTATACAGAAATGTCGTGTTTAAAAGGTATTTAAACTTAACAACTGATTAATATGGTTGTGTGGTAGACAGGAATATGTCTATTTTACAATTTCATTATATCTATGATCATAAATATGATAGAGTAAGCCCCCCTAAGTAAAAAGTAACACGTCTGAGATCCGATATCTCGGTAGTATAATATGGATTTAATGAGCTGTAAGCTGTATCCAATGAAACTAATCAATTAAACAATGAGATAGCTTATTGGGTGTAATGAGATCTGTATCTGGATCTGAATGTAAAAGAGGAAATGCATGTTGGAATATGGTAGATTATGTTTGTTCCTGAGTACAAATAGTGTGGCATAATTATATTATTTATAATAAAAAATATATTATTATTAAAAATAAAAAAACAAATGAAATAAAACTTTATTTCGGGATTTTAATATGACTAAAAACATTTTCAATTATATTATGAGACAGAAAACATGACTTTATAGTCCGGGTTTATTTTAATTTTATCGAATTTACTACCAACTTAAGTTGTCCGTATGTTCATGCCATTCTTTTACAATTGTATAAAATGACTGTTTATTCCTCTAACTATTAACTTTATCATGGCTTTTGGTAAGATAATGGTACAACTCGAGCTATTTAGCAAGACTTACAACCGGTTTCTGATTTAAGAAAAGTAGCAAATCTCAACTGATTATTCTCAAATACATTATGTATGCGCTTTTAAAATCGAATTTCGTTAAACCATAATCAACTGATCATTTACTTGCGTATTCCTGATCAATGCAAACAAGGTCCAGTCTTGATTAGAGATAAAAAAATCTTAATTCAGAAACGAAATTCGATTTTAAAAGCGCATACTTATGTATTTGAGAATAATCAGTTGAGATTTGCTACTTTTCTCAAATCAGAAACCGGGTGTTATTTGCACTTTTGTTTCTAAATTAGTCATTGTTTCAGTATATTACGTAATTTTTCGTCAACCATGCACTAGAGAGAAAACCATATGCCCTCAAAAGCCTCGCTGAAAGTTTTTTAAGCATCTGGAAAAAATGTTTTTTAGTCCCGAGACTCTAGACTGTAGACCTAAGATTTTGATAAATGATTCCTGGACCATTCATCTTGATCTGACGTACCGTCGGGAGAATACGACATTATCACTTTTTACTTAGACAGCCTATTTTTTTACCTAAAAACATTCTTATCTGTAAAAGACGAAGATTGAATATTTTGAAAAAAAAAGACCTAAGCAAAAAAAAACATAAAAATACATATCTACTTACATTTCATATTCTATTTTTGCCTTTCCGTTAATATTGCAATTCCAGCCTTATTCCAACTCCTGCCATGGTTGCGGGAAAGTCCGAAAGGGATACCGGGACCTTGGCAACAGGCAACTGAAGGAACACGGGTGGGTTTTAGTCAGTAAAAGTCTGACACGCCCTTCCGCTTCGCCCAGGGCGAGAGAAGTCATTGGATGAACTACCACCCTCAAAAAAAAAAAAGCCTTATTCCAATCTATGTTGGGGTCGGTTTCCAGTCTAACCAGATGCAGCTGATTACGAGTATTTTACATGAAGCGACTGCCTACCTATGTAACCTCTACAACCCAGTTACTGGATAACACGATACCCCTAGGTAAGACTTTTGGGCTTCTGACTACTCTTGAAGGCTGTCGAAGAAAGGTCTTCGAATGACATGGGGAGCCTGTGCGGACATTAATGCTATCTTTGTTTTACAGAAAAGGGCTGTTCGAGCCATTTACAACCTAGGTCCAAGAGATTTCCTTCAAGATAAATTCAGAGAAATAGATATTCTAACTGTAGCCTCACAATATATATTTGAAAACCTATTGTATGTACACAAAAACATATCAAAGTTTAAGAAAATGTCCGATATTCATAGTTTAAATACCAGGAATAAACACAATCTTGCTGTACATCGCACTCGTCTCCACAGAGTAGGCAACACGTTCACTATGAAATCGCGAAAAAAAAATCAGCTGTTCCATACATTTGTGTTCACTTAAATCGACAAAACGTATGGAATAGCTAATTTTTTTTTCTCGATTTCAAAGTTGGTCCCATAGAAAAAGTTGTTCAAAATGATGAGTACAATGACTCCTTTTCGGGTTTAGCATAATCAAAAACGAATGTTGTATAAATACTTAGATTTAATTAATTAATTAATTAATATTAATTGATTAATAATATTAAGATTGAATTATAAATATAGATTATTTTAATATTTTAAATATTAATTTAGGAATTAAGCACACACGCGCGCGCACAACTGCGCCAAAGATATATAATATCTAACCAACAATCCTGCCTTTTGGTGTTCATTTTGAATCCTCACCACTCTCTAAAAAGTTCAAACCACGAAGGTAGGTATAAAGAACATGCAACGCTAATAAGTTCAAACCTCCATTCATACGATAGGATAACAAAACATATCGCTGTAATCAAAACAAAAGGAGATAGGCATCGAACTGCTCTAGCGCAGTGCCGACCGAGATAAACATGTTCATATAGTAAAAAATATGGAAAGAAGCGACATTCATGTAAAGTCAGGAAAATGTATTGTCAAGCAAATTGACACCCTACGCAGTGATATTAACCATTTCATAAATACTCAACAAGATCTACATTGTGATCAATTGTATCAATCTAAAAATATATTTGTAATTCCTTTACTTAAAAAAAAAATACAATAGACGTAGATATATTTAGTAACCTATTCCGCTTAACTATTCTTCAAGAGTTTTAAAATACCTTGTACTCGTAAGAAATCGAAACGTGTTTCACCTCTCAACGAGGCATCCTCAGGATAACGATTGACCAGTTGCAAACCAGAACACGACGTGTTGCCACACCGAGCGCTGAACGTAGAGTCAACACGCGCTTACGTTTGGTTATAACTGTGAGAACAAAATAAGAATTATTTGAGGATTACAAAAAGATGCCCATTTATTAGAATGTTCAATCATATTTTTAAGAAATCTAAATCGTAATTATTTGAGGTTCGATAGAATAAGAAACGAAAAATTCGTCTGCACGACTACACGAATAATAGCGCAATGGACATCTACTGTTGAATTTAATGGCGAAGGTAGAGGAATTACCATTACGAGTGTACTTCGCAGAAAGGTGTAGTGTAGTCAATTTCGTCGATGATCGAGCGTGTAATATGCGCCATAAAGGACGATGCATTCCGAACAGTGTTGAATGTATCTTACGCCCTGCAGTCATTTATAGTCCGTCCCAAAAGTATCGGATGAAAGTGTAAACAAACCCTGTTCAGATTTAATTCTTACACAATCACTAACTGAAGGGAATTAGTTACACATTCATCTATATCTAAAATATTTTAACTTATCTCACCATTTTGTCCAACAATAATTATTTTGTGGATAACATTATTTCATTGTAATGGAAAAAAAACATGGATGAAAATTGAGATAAAATTATACAACTAACATCAATAATTGTTTCATGAAAAATATGTTTAAGGTGATTTAAAAATAGAATCTCCAATTCTAGTTTCACTATCTATATAATCAAATCAAAACACTCAATTCTTAAGTGGCACTAAAAATTTACACCCATTTTGTGCGTTTCCTACCGGTCTATTCTGTAAAAATCTCACCGTGGAAACTATAAGAAGAAGTGTCTTGTCATTCCACCTGTGGGCCTAAAACGGCCACATACCTCTAAAAGCAATTCATTTCCTAAATTTCCAGCTGTCATTAGCATTTCCTCTCATTTGACACAAAAGCAATTCATAATGTATGGACCATTTTACGATTCTCCATAAAAAACTGTCAAACAGATGAATTATTTCGTAATAAGAATCGCATGCATATTATGAATTGTCAGTTTGTGACATTTTACGATGATTAATAATATTTGCCTATTATGATTCTGCCAAAGTGACTGTTTTAAGCCCCCTGATGCTAGGGATTGACACTCTAAACAGCTCACTCCAAGCTCACTTTACTTAAATTTTCACGATGAGATTTCTACGGAATAGATCGGCCGATCATTTGTTTACATTTTCAACACATACTTTTTGAACAGACCATGGATATAATGCGTTCGAAACGGGAACACCCAAATACTCCGAAATATTTTATTCCGAATTTCGATGTTCCGATTTTCAGAAGTCCGAGTTTCATAATACCTAAGAATTATAATGTCTATTATTAAAAATCCCGAAATTTATTTTACCGAAAGTCGTAAATGCGATTTGTCTGTTTTCCGATTTTCGTATGTTCGAAGAAGCAAATGCTCGATGGGTTTTTGGTCCGAAAAACGACATTCCGATTTTCAATACTTCGAATAAACCGATCACTATTCCGAAATTTTTTTGTTCGAATTTAATTTTACCGAAAACTATTGACCGATGTCTTTTTTGCTATATGCATTACTTATTTTACACATTTTTAGATCATAGAAGTATCATGTGTCGTAGGTAGGTATTATTTCACCGATTTACAAAATAACTTTTGGCTATTGAGCCTCTTTTGAACTCTTTTCATTTACCAAATTTATTTGACATATTTTCACCACACCGAAACAATATTTTACTGAATTATATTTGGTCACAAATAAATAGCCGGTTACTTGGTAGCATTCTCAATATTAAATTAAAATAGTGTCATAAAACAAAATTTTGTGACAGAAACGAATCGCTGCAAAACCGACTTCACGTAGTCTTGTCTGCCCTACCCCTAGAGTGTAATTTAACTCCGCGTAGGCGCGGAGGGGTGGGGCGGCCCGCGAGCTGAGAAGCAGGTGGTTTGAAGGCCCGCCGCCGCGGCTGAGGCTGCCGAAGCTGCGGTGGTGAGCTTTAAAACCATCTGCGACGATAAGCTCGCGTGGGGCCGCCCAAACCCCGCAGCGCCGGAGCCGTGACAGAAACAATGCTTGCTGCATGCCTGCTTGTTGCATGCCTGCTTGCATGTTGCATGCTTGTTTGCACAGTGCATGCTTGCTTGCATGCTGCATGCCTGCTTGCACGCTACATGCCTACTTGCATGCTGCATGCCCGCCGAAATGAGAACCGATACACTGCATTGTAATTTCGGAATTCTAATTGATCGGTACTTTAATATTCGGAATTCGTATTTTTGATGTTTCTAATTATCATTAAGTCGGAGTTTATGTTATTCGATCTAATGAAACTCGGCATTTTGAGAATAGTAATTATAAACGTTAGGAATATTGAAATTTTGGAATTATAAAAATAGGATGAATGATAAATCGGAGTTGTTATATTAGGAATTTTGAACCATTCGGAATTATGAAAATCGGTATTTTGAAATTCGTATTTGTGACTGACGGAATAAAGTTTTTCGTATTTATGTAGTGTACTCGTTCGAAACAAGTATTTCGCTTCTACATATTCTTGCTCTATGACATGTTATCAAAGGTGTGTGCGAGCAAAGTTAAATGCGTTCAATTTAAGTTCCACCGGCTTGGCAGAGTTTCTTGTAATTCTGTTAAAGACATACAACTTTTATAATTACGTGGTGCATCTTAGTTGTGGCGACGCTTTGAGAGATTCAGATAGTAAATTTATTACGACATCTATGGCTGGAAAAAAGGTCATAGTATAGACGCTTTCTGAGAATCAATTAGACTCGCGACAATCTAAGAAGTCCCTTTTGACAGCTATAAAAATGCTTTGTGTAACGATGAAAAAAAATATTGTTTTCTTAGAAACTGATTCTCGAGACATATCGATTGAAAATACTTAGGGAGTTTATAATCGACGACTTATCTACATTGCCCATTAAACGATTTAAAAGCTGTATTAAAACCAAACTTTGTAAAAAAGGGTACTATAAAATCACAGATTATTTAGAAGACAAAAATGCATGGGATTGAGCTGCTCACTCTGCTAAGCATTGTGACATTTTTAATATTATGGAAAGCCATAAAAATGTACCTACCAGTTTTATATACAAATTGACATTATTAAATATTATATACAAAATGACATGATGGCAATTTGAGAACTTTATGCGACCTACCCAAATGTCCTTTCTTTGGTATTGTTCGTCGAGTCGTTGAGCTCCTTAAGTTCTGAGTTGAGCTCCACTATTACTGACAAATGCTTGCACTGACTGGACAGGTCCACTCAAATCTGTGTGGTTCTTTCCTCAAAAGACCATTTCAGACTCTTATATACATGGTCCTCATATGGCCTGACCAAGATTATGTCTGGACTTTAAAGGAGACGGTGACCTCTGAGTTTGTTTCGGCCTTTCTTCTCAGAGTAGTCAGATAGGAAACGCCGACCTCATCTAGCTTATTTTTACAACTTTTTAATATGACGTGTAAAAGTGATTCCAATATCCTATTTACAGAATAAACAATTTCATTTCATTTCATTTGCTTGAAACTGATTCTCAAGGCATAACGTTTTATTACACGTACGAGAATGAAACGTCAAAACGGACTTCTTAGATTGTCGCGAGTATAGTTGAGAGAATAACACATAAAATCTCGCCTGTAATCCCCGAAAGGATAGACAGAGGTGTACCTATAGTACACCCACAATTCGCCAGTTATGTTTAATTCCCATGAAATTCCTGATGGAAAAACTCAATAACACTTTGCCACACTTGAAAATACAACCTAATCTGTTGTCTTTTAAATACTGCTTTAAGGATAAAACCGCCCATTGATTATGTACAATTCCTACATTCATATCTGTAATTAAAAATACAAATATATATAACAAAGTATGTAAGTCAATCAATCTGCCTAGCCTTTTCCCAACTATGTTGGGGTCGGCTTCCAGTCTAACTGGATGCAGCTGAATACCAGTATTTTACGGTATACGTTAACAAAGTACGTAAGTACTCCATTATATTCTATGCCAGAACGATATCAAAACACAACGAGTCTGGGTGGCGGAACCTAATATTTATTATAACGAACCCTTTGTCATTCAGAGCAATTAGGTCCTAGCACATATCCGAATGGTCCCGGCTGTCATTCGTGGATTTTTGACAGTCGTAAAGGGTCGTCGAAAGCCCGAATGTCTGACAACCAGACTTACCAAGGGGTATCGTATTACCCAATTACTGGGTTACTTAGTCGCTCCATGTAAAATACTGGTATTCAACTGCATCGGGTTACACTGGAAGCCGACCCCAACATAGTTGGGAAAAGGCTAGGTAGATTGACATATCCGCAGTCAAACTTTTAAGTACCCTTTAAACTTCTAAGGTAGTACGTTGTGTAGCTTTTTAATTAATCAATTCTAATATCAATTTGAGGTTAAGTGGCTAAAGTCCTTAAGAAGCCAAAGCCGTCTTTTCCGCAGCTTTCCTCTAATAAATAATTAAAAACACCATTAATAATATTTCCATAAGAAATTAATCGAATTTCCCGGAGAGCACCATTGGTTACCTGCTAACATTTGTGCGATTTTGTATCTCAACTACTTTTCAAAATCATTGGACTATCGACTCAATTTTGTTGAACAGACAGTTGAAAATGGAAAATGCTGTTTTGTGGCATATGTCGTTCTTGAAATAAGGGAAAGGAACAGAGGTGTTCCATCATTTTCTCGCAGCCAGTTTTCGTCCGACGCTCAGCCCGATCGGACGTGTCGAAATCGTTGGGGTGGGCGATTTTCGTGTTCGCGTATTTTACTAATGTTCGTATAGTTGTCGTGCGGAGATTAAAATATAAAGAAAAATTCGTAAAACTTTTGTGTTTTAAAGTGTTCATTTCAGTTGAAAGAAGAAAGAAATTGTCCTTCTCACTTAGTAAGATCATCTAGAAATAAAGGTAAGATTCTATTCAGTGTTTTGTCCTCCGGCATAGCGTTTCGTTTCCGAAGGGTCCTTTTCATTTTCGTTTTAATGAAACGATGTATTTTGTATTGAAATGGTTAATTATACGGATTCTCGTTGAGGTGGAGGCGAAAGTACGTAAAGAGGAAATATATTTTTTGATCGAATGTTTTATTTTTTTCTGCTAAACATATTTTTAAATTAAGGTTTTTTGAAATTGGAAATGGTGAAATTGAATGTAGGTATTTCAGATAAATGCGTGGAATTTTCCTCTTCATCCATGCTCGATAATAACGGCCAACTGCGATTTACAATCAGTCCGTGAATTGTGGCGATATTCATATTGTTATATTATTTACATTTTATCCGGTTGTCCGGTTGTTCAGAGTTCTATTGGTTGTATTAGAGAAATATTCTTTGCCACGGATATGGATTCCTAAATACAAATTCTATAAAATTATAACTACCTTAAAAAAAAGTTTTATTTAACTTCCGAAATATCCCCAATTTTCTCTCTGCCTGACAACCAATCTAACCAAGGGGTATCGTATTACCCAGTAACTGGATTGTACAGGACCCTAGACAAAGTGACATTCTATCAACGATAACGATGATCGAAAAGTCAAAAATGTATAGGACTGACATAAGCTATCGAAAAGCTTATGTCAATGCTGTGGAAAGTCGTGGTAGAAATACGAAACGCTTTCGAAGCGATTGTCACTTGTCTAGGCCCTCAGCAGGCGTAGCATGAGCACCGTTTTGTCGACGGAAGAGTAGACAAAAATGACGTTTCCTGCAGACAGTAGACAGAACGAGACGGCAGCAAAGTAGAAAGAGTCAACTGCTCTTTTTACGAAATTCACTCTTTTACATAATTCGACTCAGAATTCTCTGTTTTGTCATAGGATTTATCGGTTGTCAGTGTGATTTTGACATTAAGGATAGAAAACTTTCTTCCGAAATAGTCTACCTACAAAAAGACATAGACAAAGATCGTTAGAAATGAAAGACAAAATGACAGATTGTAGAAACATTTCTACGATGGATGTCAAAAATTAAGAAACGAACTGTCACTTTGTATAGAAAAAGCTATGTCTATTCTTCGTAGAGATAGAAAGCGCCATGCTACGCCTGCATGTATTCAGGTGCGTCCGTTTATACTGAAAGCCGACCAACATTGTTGGGAAACGGCTAGGCATCGCAGATTGAATGAAAATCCCCAACTTTACACGACATTTTCAGGCCTCTGGCAATATATTTAGCAAATTATCTATTTCATTCAAACAGATGTGATAAAAAGGGATTGATCCTAAATCAAAATAACTTAGGGAGCTCCCTAACTCCGTTTTGCGACGTGACAGTAAAACTACTGATGTTAGGGATTTGGTTTATATCGGATAAATGTATTTTTTCAGTTGGGCGTTGGGTGGATGAGAAACTATCGAACGAATACATTTATCATTCCGATTATCGTAAAGTTGGCCAAATGGGATAAATCACTATTTTAGGAGTAGAAAAGTGTTGATTTTTTAGGAGAATCATTAGTTTTTTTTTGCTGGGTTCTTATGTTATTTTTAGAGATTTTTCGTAGATGGATATCGGTGGCGATTTAGTAGACGGATGTAAGATGAAAAGTCGTCTATGTTCTTCTCCAGGTCAAGCTCTACACATACGGCAAGTTTCATCGAAATCCGTTCAGCCGTTACAGCTTGAAAGCGTAATACAAACAAAATCACTTTTGCATTAATAATATTAGTTAGGATTTGTTGTTATAGCGGCATTAGAAATACTCAATCTGGGGTCTAATCTATCTTTTACCGATCATGAGATACAGCCTGCTGACAGACGGACGGACAATGGTGGCTTATTAATAGGGTTCCGTTTGGCAAATTTCGGGTAGGGAACCCTAAAAACTGAACCTTAAATCCATACTAATATTATAAATTCGAAAGTAACTCTGTCTGTCTGTATGTTACCTTTTCACGCCTAAACCACTGAACGGATTTCGATAAAATTTGGCAAGGAGATAGATGGAATCCTGGGGAAGGACATAGGGTACTTTTCATCGACATACCACGCGGGCGAAGCCGCGGGCGGGAGCTAGTACATAATATATATAAGCTGATAAACACATTACCCTCCTTTGCGTCGCGCACTCGGGTAACAATTGTCGTGACGGGCAAAATGTTACTCTTTTTTCGGTCTAGCTCTCATTCGCCTCCTGCCAGGGTTGCGGCAAAGTCCGAAAGGGATACCGGGGCTCTTAGTAACAGGCAACTGAAAGAACTCGGGTGGGTTTTAGTCAGTAAAAGTCTGACACGCCCTCCCGCTCCGCCCAGCGCGGGAGAAGTCATTTGAAGATTCCCACCGTCAAAAATAAAAAACAGCTCTCATTCGCCGCGTGTGCAGATTATAACGTGTGATGAGGTGTTTCATTTCGATATAATGCTAAACGCCATAAACGTAGGTACAGTACGACACAACTTAGATGTAGCATACATTTGAAAATTTGCATTCATTCATTTCAATTTTACGAATATATTTGGTTACAAAACTTTACAAGTTATTGCGTTTGCGTAAAGATCATTTTCACTTAAAGCAGTAATAAAGAATGGAGATTTTGAAAGCACACTCAGTTCGGAATGTGATTGGTTTTACGAATTTTACCGATGCTACATCTAAGTTGTGTCGTACTGTACCTTGTACATTAAGAAGTAATCTTGTTAAAGTAATAAAAGCTTATTAGAAGGGGCTCTTATGTTAAATTACATTGGAACCTTTTCCTTTTCATAAAATGTAAGGGGACTTCCTTAAAATGCGAGTCAAAGTATCGATAGCAAACTTCAAAGATTTGAAGAACTTTTTTTAAGGGTTTACCTATAGTCGACAAAAATAAAGGAAATTGTATATTGTATACTGTCATTCGAGGATCTTTGACAGTCGTCAGAAGCCCGAAAGTCTGACAAAACCAGTCTTACCAAGGGGTATCGTATTACCCAGTTATTGGGTTGTAGGGGTCAGATAGGCAGTCGCTCCATGTAGAATATTGGTTAGACTGGAAGCCGACCCTAACATAGTTGGGAGAAGGCTAGGCAGATTGAGATTTTTTTGGTCAGTGACTGGGTTTCAGTTTCCAAAGGTATTTGAAGGGTGCCAACTGGGGACTCTATTACTAAGGCTCCGCTGTCCGTCCGTCTGACACAAGGCTATATATTTTGTGCCGTAATAGGTAGACATTTAAAATGTACTACTATTGTCGCTTTAACAACAAATAAAATAAAGTTGAAAAAAATACAAGACAGATGTGTTTTTTGGTGTATTTTTTATTTAAGTACTAGCTTCCGCCCGCGGCTTCGCCCGCGTGGTATGTCGATGAAATGTAACCTATGTCCTTTCTTAGGCTCTAGACTATCTGTGTGCCAAATTTCATTTAAATCGGTTCAGTAGTTTTGGCGTGAAAGCGCGACAGACAGACAGACCGACAGAGTTACTTTCGCATTTATAATATTAAGTAAAGATAAAGCAAGGATTTAAAAAAATGTAATAAATATATGGTGGCAAGGAACCCTTCATGTGCGAATCCGACTCGTCATTGGCCACTTTTTAATTGCTATAATAACAAACAGAATTCTAAGCCGAATAATTGCTAGCAGAATGAATTAATTCTATTAAACTAAAGACAATGTTAAACAATAGTGGGTCATTGTAATATAAATAGAAGATTTTAAATGAAATTAATGTGAAGAGCTGGCTCCAATTTCTGTGAAAACAGCCAGATATCAGAATAATTTAAATAGTCTAGTAAGTGGTTCTCAAAGTTGACTGGACTGCGACCCAACTAACAAAAATTTCTAAGTTCCGAACTCACCTCTTAGCTGTCATGGTGAAAAATGGGGTATACTAAGTATATGAATGAAGGACTCTTCAAATAAGAAAAAAAAAAATAGTTACAATCGAGATCACTCACCGTCTATACATTGTTTGGGCTAAAGGGCTAGAGTGTCGGTGCCAAACAAAAAAAAGCTATATTTCGAAAGAGTAGGTACGTTTTTCCCTTATTTTTTATTACTACAAGCAGCTACTTTAATTAGATTACTAATAATTAATTTAACTACAAAATATATATTGAAAACTGTATTTTTTAAATCGTATAAAAGCGCAGGGAATTGCCGTACAGGTGTGGCCGAATAGTGAAATGTAAAGAGAATACATCGCACCCTTAATAATATAAGGGCTCAAGTCAAAATTTTAGAAAAATTTGATTTTGAATGCTAAGGGCACAAAACGAAATTATCTACCGGCTACCGCTGACAGAGAGAGAAAAAAAACGTTAACGACTCTGTAACTATAACTGTGTCTCTCTCACACTCCCCCCGATCGTCTCCCGTTCTTACTGCTATAAGGTCGCAACCAGTAACGTGTCCATACTTGTCGAAGGCAGACCGTTCAAACGTTGTGCAATTCGTGTTTGTGCCCTTCTATGACAATAAAACAGATGAGTTTTGTTCTAACCATTTTGTATTATATAGAACAATTTGTAGTTGTGCCGTTATATTATAAAAATATACTAATATTTTTGGGTTTAATTCATAATAGATCGCTATATTGTCGAAATGTAAAGATATTGAAGGGAATGATTTTGTAGTATATGGGCCTAACTTGAAAGTGTTTTTTCAAATACTTATAATTTATCGAATTTCATATTATTATTTATTTTTATTGATGGCTACTTATAGTCTAGGTATCGAAGTATAAATCTGAAGAAAATCACATTTACAACTAAAATATTAAGCATTTTATTTGAAAAATAAACTGGAATGTTATAATTCAGAATCTTTAAACACGTATTCCCAAAAAACTACTTTTTTGTTTTAAGCCTTTATATTACTAAGGGTGCGACATGTTCTAACGGAATATATCATTTTGTTTTATTTGGCTCGGCGCGGGCGGCACTTTCATAATTTAGCCCAAAATGAATGATCTCCTTTATAAAGGAAACTCAACTTGGGTACAATGAGATGAATGTATTTGTTTCCTATTTTTTGTCATTATAGCTTTAGCATCAATTTCAATTTTACTTACTTTTAATCGCAATGAGTATGATTCGTCCAATTTATTTCGGTATTTAGTTTTAATATTAATCATGGCTGAGGAGCTCCTGGCTAAGCAATAACAGCCGCCCGGGTCGATCGATCAGGTTAAGCTACGCTTGACGGGGTTTGTCCGTGGATGGGTGACCATCCTTACATACCGAGACTACATCCGTACCTCGGAAAGCACGTTAAGCCGTTGGTCCCGGCTGTCATTCGTGATTCTTTGACAGCCGTTACGGGTCGTCAGAAGGTCGAAAGTCTGACAATCAGTCTTAGCAAGGGGTATCGTATTACCCAGTTACTGGGTTGTGAAGGTCAGATAGGCAGTCGCTCTATGTTAAATACAGGCAGGAAGCCGACGCAATATAGTTGGGAAAAGGCTAGGCAAAAATTAATTTTCAGCCATGATTAATCTATCAATCATGGCTGAAAATCAATTTTTCAAGGCCCACCCAATATTCTCTCCCACCACTGGGTCGCGATCTATACTTGGAAACCACTGGTCTAAGTATTAGATTCGTGCTAGTACTGAGAATTTGATATTACAGTTGTAAATCAATTTAAATTTCATTCAATTTAGAAGGTAGTACTTCAAGAATCCAGGAGACTAGAAGGTAGTAAAATACTGGTATTCAGCTTCATCCGGTTAGAACGGTAGCCGACCGCAACATAGAATAGATTCGGATAGAATAACGTTTACAGCTAGTAGTAGTGGTACTTACAGAAAACCGGAAACAAAAGGTTTAAGCTTCAGCATTATGCTTAAATCAGGTTATGCCTAGCGGGTTGCTAAGCGCTCGTTTTCAACTTGAACCCTTGACTCCTGTTAACATAAAAAAGGTATATTTAACAAAAACGGATTAATGAAATAAAAAATGAAAACTATAACATTACATTATTAAAAAAAAAATTGAAATAGAAAAAAAAAAGATTTTTTATACAGTTTGTGGACACGACTGGCAATTTTATTTATAAAGTTGGGTAAAGGCGAGGTAGATTGATTGTTTTTTATTTAAGTTAGAACTAATAGATAGTCTTGAGACCGCGACGGTATGGCTAACAATTATACACCATTTGACATGGTCCTTACATGATCTGATCAAAATTATGTCTGGAAGAAAATAGTTATTTATGCAACTGTTATATAATAAGGGGTATTAAAACACGAATGTGGGTTGTATCACGTGAGTGTTTTAATACCTAATTATTTACAGTTGCACAGAAGACTTTATCTATACCCATGTTATGACTACTCTATAAAAGTTTCTTTGCAATACTAATATCGAACAAAAATGGCGGGATACACACGTGAATTCGAATTTTTAGAATTCGAATAAACTACAAAAAAAAAAATTGTAAAAAAACTATAGACATAGAAATTATGAAAGATCAAGAAGATAAGTTCACTAGCCAAATATAAGAGAACTTGTATGTAGAAACTAGCCAAGTAAAATTTTCAGCTTGAATTCTACCTAAGTGCTTTGTGTAAATAATTCGACTATTCAATGAAGTTATATTTTTAAATAGTAAACATTGTTATAACAGAAAAAACAAGAAATTTTGTTTTAATTTTTTTTGAGAATGTTGTATGGTCTTTATAAACAGGATTATCTATAGAACTTGGCACCCATTTAGATCTCAATTCTTTTGTCGGCGAAGTCGATAACCGCACTTTGAATTTGGCTCCCATTTCACATTTATGTTTTTGGTTGGATACCATTACTTTTTGTAAATAAATTATTATTATTCGTCAACTAAAAGTGATCCGTAAAATCTATTTTCAAATATAAGTAGCAAGATTGTGTTAGAATGTATTTCTTTTGTAACTTAATTATTTACACTTATCCGCAGTGATATCAGATCGCCGAGGCCGGCGTTGTAGTTTGTGTTAATATTGGTTGTCGAAGTTCTATAAAAAAACGTGTGCCGTCGGGGAAACTCCGTCAGGAACAAGTTCAATTCAATTGAATTCAAATCTTTATTTTATATCTCATGTGTCTACGAACTCTTAAAATGACGGTTCCTTCCCCACGTATGCTTTAATTAATTAATTTTTGCAGCCACTATTTTGCATATACATTTTGACCTCACTACCCGCTTCGATACACTCAAAAACATACGCAACGTATCGGTATAAGTACGAATTTTTATATTTTTGATTTATTTATAGGCTTCCAGCTACTGCGGAAAATATATTCTGTACATTGCTTATGTATTGTATAGAATACCTGAATTATACAGATTACCGGTAACATATATACGAATGAATATCAACCACATGGCGCAAGGGCGTTATGCACCGGAACCTCACCGGTGCGGGCGGCGCCGCGCCGCGATTTTTTTCGTCTTGTGGTCCGGCTCTGGTGCAGCTCCGACATCATGTACAGGAAGCCTAAATGTCACCTCAAGATACAGACTATGACTATATTTCCAAACCCTGAAATCCTTGTGACCCCGGACGCGCCGCACTCCTCTTGCCCGCCTCGCGGAAAACTTAAACAGCCAATGATTAACAATTATTATTAATTATTGGTTGTCTAAGTTATATTAAATAATCTGGTACCTAATATACAAAACGATAAAGGCGACCTTTTATAATGGAACCAATTCTCCTACAAAAGAAAATATTTTTGCTATTATAATTTCGAAAGGCGCTAGGTGTTAAAAATCGATTACTTAATTTTATTTTTAATCGTAAAAAAAATCTGTTTTCTGATTTTTTCCTTTGTATACACACAATTACCAAGCTAGACGCCAAATCTCAACTTTCTAGGTCATCTGGAAGTGGGTTAGGTTTTTGATCTATAGGTCAGTCAGTCAGTGATAAAAATGACGATTTTCAGACGTTGATATCTCAACAACCGTTTGAGCTGTATTTATGAAATTTGGGGTTCTAGTTAATCTAGGGGGTATTAATAAATAAACCAAGTTTCATGTGTGTATATTAAATAGATTTTGAGTTATTGAGGGGTGAAAAGTAGCTCCAAATGGTTCGTGTAATATAACACATGGCTGCTGCGTCGCCAGTTCTTTTCTTGAACTTGGCTTGACACGCGGCCGCGTGTCTCGATCTTTGATTGAGTACTAATTCCTTCTGAAAAGGCTGAATATGCTCTGCAGTAGAATCATGATTTAACATTCATAAACAACCAATACTCCCAATAATGTCGTATTTCATTTGTTCACTAAATTATGTGTCACAAGCCAACTTGTCCAACATATCCAGTATTTAATAACTTTTGGGCCTAATCGTGTAGCCCCTATAATTTATTGGGTATATTAATACAGTAATGCAAGAGGGTAGAACGGGAACCGATTTAGCGAAAATTATAGATTTTCAGTTAAGCCTCTCCCCCACAGGTGCGATTATATCGCGCGATAATAACACTAGTGTTATTGCGATATCTGTTTTCAGTACATTTTGTATCAGGACGGCCACGAAGTTACACACTGCTGCTATAATAACGCCGCAATAGGAATAGGACGCGCGTTTTTCCCTCTTGCGATTTTCCGATAAGTGTTCTCCGAAGTGTGTTTTCCGAAAGTGTTCTTAGAACATTTTAGATTAGGACGCATGTGATCTTACACACACCTGCGTTATTATCATCAGTCTATAGTGGAGAACACGTTAGAAATATCGCACGAAACGCAGCTGTGTGCAAGGAACCGAGACGCATTATTGCAATAACGCTTGTGTTATTATCGTGCGACAAAAACGCGCCGGTGGGAGAGAGGCTTTATGTATGGTCTGCATACTATGTAGCTAATTTCCGGTTTTGTAAATGATATGGTGCAGTATACAATTTAGAAAAACTGAACTTAGGTTTTAACTGGAATTGCTTGTAAGGATGGGTCAGGGGCCTTAAAACAGCCACTTTGGCATTATCATAATAGGAAAATATTATGAATCATCGTAAAATGTCACAAACTGACAATTCATAATATGATCTGCGTGCGATTCATATTACGAAATAATTCATCTATTTCAGTTTTCTATGGAGATTCGTAAAATGATCCACATATTATGAATTAATTTTGTGTCAAATTAGAGAAATTGCTAATGATAGCTGGAAATTCAGGAAATGAATCGCTTTTAGAGGAATTGCTAATGTGGCCGTTTTAGGCCCGCAGGTCACTGTTATTTTCGCACAAAATAACATCGCACCTTGTTTCCCCAAAGGGTTAGACAGAGATGTAACTATAGTTATAATTAATGTTAGTGAACCAGTCTTTAGTCTATTGAATTAATTATATTTTGTTTGTTATACTTTTAAACAATTGTATGCCTCGTCAGGCAAAACATGTACGGACTTTTTACCTATGTATATTTAAGATCTTGCATGATAGATTTGTATGATCATCTGCCTAGCCTTTTCCCAACTATGTTGGGGTCGGCTTCCAGTCTAACCGGATACAGCTGAATTCCAGTATTTTACATGGAGCTGCCTATCTGACCTCCAAAACCCAGTAACTAGGTAATACGATACCCCTTGGTAAGACTGGTTGTCAGACTTTCGGGCTTCTGACGACCCGAAACGACTGTCAAAGATCCTCGAATGACAGCCGGGACCAACAGCTTAACGTGCTTTCCGAGGCATGATAGATTTGTATGTAAACGCATATTTTACAAATAAATTGTTTTATCTTATGTTTAAGTCCCTTGTAATGGGTGATGGGTGGGATAGGTGACTATCCATCACATAGCGAAACCTCTCTGTACTTTGGAAAGCACGTTAAGCCGTTGTTCTCGGCTGTTATTCATAGACAGTCGGAACAGTCGAAAAGTCTGACAACCAGTCTTACCAAGGACTATCAAGGTTGTGGAAGTCAGATAGGCAGTCGCTCCATGTAAATATCGGTATTCAGTTGCATCAGGTTAAAATGGCAGCCGACTCCAACATAGTTGGGAAAAGCCTAGGTAGATTGATTGACCCTT
Organism: Lithophane semibrunnea; assembly: GCA_947363905.1. NCBI lineage: Eukaryota > Metazoa > Arthropoda > Insecta > Lepidoptera > Noctuidae > Lithophane > Lithophane semibrunnea. The sequence goes on from OX376208.1 coordinate 3,156,221, forward strand.
GAAACCAAATGGAAAGTAGTTTCGTCGACATCGACAAAGTTTCAGCAGCGTAAATAATGCTGAGTTTTGGTAGATTGGCTGTACTCTATGGTTTAGAAAAATACTAGCAATTTTCTTTACACTTTATGACCCGATAGCCCAAAGGCAGGTACAACCCAAACTGCTTCAAATGTCAGGCTTTCGTCACACTAAACTAGTAATTTTAAACTTACAGTTTAATTTGAAGCGTCAAAAGCTTAGCAAGTAACTAATCGATAAATACATAAAGAAAGAAAATTCTTGACTCACTGACTGACTTAGCAACGCCCAGCCCAAACCCTTGGACTTAAGAAGCTGACATTTTGTACAAAGGTTTTCTTTTGCAGTAAATATTAGGGCTGGCTGCATAGGAAAATCATTCGATCTACCCCAGCTCCTCAAGGAAGGTCACAAACGCCATGGTGTTGATGACAATCTCACGGAGGGTACCTGGGTTACCGAAATGTACAAATAAACGTTATTCTTTCTTTTCTTTCTTTTCTTTTCTTTTCTTTCTTTCTTTTAAGTCTTTTGTCCTTTAAGTGGAAAAAACCGGGTGGTTTAGAAGCACATGAGCTAGTGTCTCGTCTTCCTCCATGCAGGTCCTGCATAGTGGACTGTCTGTGACCGTGTGAGGTTCCCTTTATGACGTAGAAATGGATTAATAATTATTTTTACATTCCCATGGTATAGGGAATTTAGGGCAGACTAAGTCGCTGGCAAAATATTAGTTCCTCATATTTCGAGTAGTCTATATTCATATTTTAAAAGATTGTGAAGATTTTTTGTAACTCCATCACCCATGAACGGCTGAACGGATGTGGATGACATTTGGCAAACCGACAGACTACATCCTAGATTAACTCACATGAACTCTTTATCCGGTCATCTAAAGAAATTCTCCTAGAATGAGAGGGACGCTGCAGAAAACAGCTAGTATTTACGTACTAAATAAAAGCCTCGTTGTTCCAGTGGTCGCAAGCCTTATTGCTGAGCATGACGTCCTGGGTTCGATTCCCTGGTCGAGCAAATTGTTAGATTAGATTAGATTTATTTATTGTTTGTCACAGGTGGAAATTCAGCTCTTAAAATTAGTATTATAACAAAGTATCACTGTAACATACCCATGGGGTGTACATTCTTTAAAATTTACAATTACATGTCAAAAGAAAAACAAAATAAAATCATTCAAGTAACATAATAACCATTTGAGAAAATAAATTAAGTAATCAATTTGTCATAAATATTGCATCATTAACGTCATACCTATTAAATAAATTTTAGTCAAAAACATTTGTCACTGAATTAATTGATGTCCAAAGAAAGAAAAAAATAATAATAATATAAACCGTCATAACAAGTATACAAAATAGTCAAGGCAATATAATATTCATTACCACTACATTATTATGTTATTGGGTTTTTCTATCTAGAATTTCTCAGTAGCAGCCCGGAGTCTGGAGCTGTATCCGGTTGCTGGCAATGGCAATACATTCGCTATTTACATGGGACTTAAATATAACTGGCGAAATGTTGGCGTACTAAAGATACACCTCTGTCTAACCCTTCTGGGATTACAGACGTGATGTTATGTTACTCAACTAACTTATTCTCAGATAGCATTAATACTAACTGGGTTATTACTTTGCCTTTTTTGCCAGTCACTATGTCGTAATAAATTAATTATCTGAATCTCTCAAAGCGTTGCCACAATTAATGCCGTCCTCCGCCTGTGCGCGATATTGCGGACGGACAAACGAGCCCGCACGACCGTGGGAAGGTGTACGTGCGGGGTATCGCAGACATTGAAAGTTCCTCGGTGCGCGGTGGGTGGCGGTCTGTGGTCGTCGGCCGTGCGTGTCCGTCCGCAAAATCGCGGATCGTCGGATCTCGGCATTAGATGCACCACGTAATAAAAGTTTTATGTCTTTAACAGAATTACAAGAACCTCTGCCGAGCCGGTGGAACTTAAATTGAACGCATTTTTTGTTCGTACACACCTTTTACATGAAGAATATCTAGATGAAAAGGAACAAGAATCTAGAAGTGAAATACTTGTTGCGTTATTTCTACTTTCCGAGTTGCACGTATTAGCAAAAAGGTCAACATTTTTTCTCGTGATATTATTTATTTACTAGACCAAAAACTTTTTACAAAATAAAAACAACTAACCCGACTTCCAAAAAAACACTAACGACTTTGTTTTTTGGAAGTCGGTTGTTTTTATTTTGTAAAAATAATTTTATTTATCACTTTTTAGTTGTGGTACCCCACACAAATTCGAATATCACTATGCAGGGATCCAGCAGAATATCAGCGTCAGGTATACTTGCCTGACACATGCTGAGTTGGACTCCCATTTGATGCAAAGTTGAGACGTACAACGCACTATGTATGTATAGTTTTTTTTTTTTTAACGTGTCTCATAGACAATATTTCATCACTGTGTCTAGTTTCTTTTATTGTTTCAATTTTTTTGTTGTATATTTGCACCCAGCCGTTTATTAATGTAATTAGTTATTATTTAACCGTGTTTTTGTATGTTGTACTGTCTTTTGTGTGCACCAAATAAACGTTTTATCTATCTATCTACTACCTGCTATGTAAATAACAGTGACTGACTAAGTGGGAAAAATACGTAATATTGAAGCAAACTCAAAAACTACGCAAGCAAAAGAAATAAAATTTATATGGGACCACTTCTGAAGCATGACCTACCAAACAAAAAACTAATCATCAAAATCGATTCACATTTGGCGGAGTAAACACGTAACATACATACAAAAAAAAAACATACAGACGAATTGAGAACCTCGTCCTGCAAGCGTAGCATGAGCACCGTTTTGTCGACGGAAGAGTAGACAAAAATAACTTTTCCTGTAGACAGTAGACAGTACGAGACGGCAGCAAAGTAGAAAGAGTCAACTGCACTTTTTACGAAATTCACTCTTTTACTTAATTCGACTCAGAATTCTTTGTTTTATCATAGGATTTATCGGTTGTCAGTGTGATTTTGACAGTAAGGATAGAAAACTTTCTTCCGAAATAGTCTACATATAAAAAGACCTAGACAAAGATCGTTAGAAATGAAAGACAAAATGACAGATTGTAGAAAGATTTCTACAGTGGATGTCAAAAATGAAGAAACGAACTGTCACTTTGTATAGAAAAAGCTATGTCTATTCTTCGTAGAGATAGAAAGCGCCATGCTACGCCTACTGTTTGAAGAAGTCGGTTAAAAAGAATAAACATGTTACACAATTTGTCTAAGCTACTTTGAATTATGTTTAAATGTAAATCAATCATATAAATCAAATCAACAATAATTCTGTCTAATTATTAGCATCTGCTACCGAAAGTCTGCTGAGCCGGTGGAACTTAAATTGAACGCATTTTTTGTTAGCGTACACCTTTTACATGAAGAATACTTAGAAGTGAAATACTTGTTTCGTTATTTCTACTTTCCGAGTTGCTTTTATTAGAAAAACGTCAACATTTTTTCTCGTTATAAAAACAAAAGGCAAAAATATCGTGCAATAGCCTTTTCCGAGTAACTTGAACTCAATATTTTTCTTATATCCTGAGTGTAGATTTCGAAAGTTCATTAAAAGTTCACTACATTATTTCGCTAACGTAAGTTTGTTGGCACTTTCTAGTGTCTAGGGCGTCTGTGTGTAACTTTGTAGTACCGTCGCAGAGAATGTATAAAGTTGCGAGGTAATCGGTATTTTAATCATGTTTAACTTCGCGTGAAATATGTCAGCTATGAGACTTACCTACTAATTTTAGCTAAATTATATTCTGTTATTACGCGCATGGATAGAATGAGAAATGAATACGTGGGAGAGGAAGTCTGAAATTGGCAGCGGTAACTGAAAAGTTGTGTGGAAAGCGTTTGTCAAGGTCTGGGCATGTCCTGCCTGGGTTGCGGGAAAGTCCGAAAGGGATACCGGGACCTTGGCAACAGGCAACTGAAGGAATACGGGTGGGTTTTAGTCAGTAAAAGTCTGCCGCTCCGCCCAAAGCGGGAGAAGTCATTGGATGATTTTCCGATGTGAAAAAAAAAAAAAATGTGCATGTGATGCGAAGGAATGAGGAAAATGTTGTGAGGAAAGTTTTGGGTATGAATGTCGATGGCTATAAGAGTAGGGAAGACCAAAGAAACGATGGATAGACTGTGTGAAAGATGATATGGCTAGAAAGGGGGTGACTACCGAGATGACGGCTAATAGAGAAGTATGGAAGAAAAAGATGTTACCCTGATACCAAATAAATTGGGATAAGGGCAGGAGAATGATTTATTTCTGTTTGTTGGGAGAAAGTTTATCTCTTAAAGAGAATAAATAATTATTGATCACCATAATCACCACGTTTGCGCACCACGTGTTGACGATTTCAGACTGTTAAGCCCCATTTACTCGATGCAAGTTTCTTGCAACGTCACGCCTTGTTTTCCCAAAGGGTTGAGCAGAGGTGTACCTCTGTTTAAAGACATTTATTTCTCAAAAAAAAGAACGTTACAGTTCACTTAAAGTGAGAAAAGTAAGATAAAAATAAAAGTGCGATTTTCTGTGTTCACAAGAAAATTAAAAGTTAGGTGACAATCGGTATTGTAGGTGTTGTTTTCTAACGTTTCTAACGTAAGTTTCTTGCCTATGGCATAAAACAAAATTGAAGCAACAAAAGACGAGAGTTGCACCGTCTCAACACGTCTGAAGCAGGTTTCGTAAACATGTGTGCACTTAGTGAGGTGTAGTTTCATTGTTCATGGCTGTAAATGTGTGCGTGTGAGCGTGTATGTATGTATAGACTGGAGGTGTCGTTTTGGCATGTTTGACTGTATTGTTCGCAGTGCTCTGTCTTGGTTTTTTACTTGGTCTGAGGCTACATCGTTATACTAAAAGAAAATTATATTGTTCTTCAATTCCCTAACCTACAAAAAAGCATCGAAATATTGACTGAAAAACCGCAAAAAAAAAATCAAATGAGCGTTCAAAAAGACATGAAACGTCCCCCGTGCCCCCCTGCCCTCCTGCCCCTAGTATAAATATATTTGATGGAAATTCCTTTATATTGTGTTACTTTGTATCGGGAACAACATTTACAATGACTTTTTCCTTTGATCGGGTTTGTATTATTCGATTATACTTAGTTTTGGCCCCGGCTTTGTCTGTTTTTAATTTCGTTTAAATGTAAACGGGCAGGTATAGAAATGGTATCGGTTGGTTGTATGTTATTGATCTTTTGAAGCGAATGTAATGTATTTCTTCCTTGTACAATAAAGTATTATTTATTTATTTATAACTTAAAAATTAACAAACATACATAAATATAACATCACGCCTATATTCCCCGAAGGGTAAGGCCGAGGTGTACCATAGTGCACCCACATTTCGCCAGTTATGTTCAAGTCCCATGTAATAGTGGGCCTGCCTATTGCCATCAACTGGGCACAAATCCAGACTCCTGGCTGCTACTGAGAAATTCCTGTTAGAAATTAATGCCAATAACACTTTGCTCTACCTAGAAATCGAACCCAGAATCTCTTGCGCTAGCATCCATACTAATATTATAAATTCGAAAGTAACTCTGTCCGTATTTTACATTTTCACGCCTAAACCGCTGAACGGATTTCGATAAAATTTGGCGAGGAGATAGATGGCATCCCAGGGAAGGTCATAGGCATTTATCGAGATACCATGCTGGCAAAGCCGTCATTACGGGTCGTCAGAAGCCGGAATGTCTGACAACCAGTCTTACCAAGGGCTATATAGTATTACCCTGTTACTGGGTTCTGGAGGTCAGATATGCAGTCGCTCCATGTAAAATACTGGTAATACATCCGGTTAGACTGGAAGCCGACCCCAACATATTTGGGAAAAGGCTAGGCAGATTGATTGATACAACCATACAAATGTTTATAAAAGATACTTCTAGAGCATAGAATATCTTATGGACTTAAGTCATAAATCATTTTGCTCTTCAACGGATAATATTGTGATATTGCAAGTGCATTCTGATGTTCATTCATAGGATCTATCCACTAGATAAGCTAGGGTGTTCGCCCACTTGAAAACTTTGTATTTGTTCAATAGCTGCGCCCCGTGGTTTCACCCGTATAAGTCTCAATCCCGTAGGAATATCGGGATAAAAAGTATTTCATGTACTAACCCAAGTCATGATTTACCCATGTGCCAAATATCATGCAAATCTGTCCAGCCGTTTTAGCGTGAAAACGTAAGAAACAAACAAACTCACTTTCGTACTCACTAATATTAGTTGACTTTGACTCACTAACACTAGGATTATAATAACTACGAAACCCTAAAAAGTGCCATAAGTCCTTTTCCAAATTTCTGTTACAGGTCCAGACATTATCTTATAATGAAAAAGAATTGTGAGAACTATTTAGATCAATGCCTACCATAAATATAGTTGGCATCTTGGCACACATAACTCTTATCTATGTGTGGAAATGAATATTCAATTAAAAAAACTAATATCGATAAAACAAACTGCAATAACACCTTCTAAGCCAATCATTAACCTACCATTATTTTCTCACAAACCAGCCGCCTACCGCCTAGCCACCCCCTAGGCGTAGGCAAATTATAATGGCCCCCTTTGATCCAAGGGTGCCGTGTGCCATGGCAAACTATTCGGTAATCGGGTGATCATGACTGGTCAAAATGACGGCTTTGTCAGTAACCTTTATAACAGACAAATGACGCACTTTTGGTATTAGTATTTTTTTGGTATTTCAAAGGGGTATTGGAAAGTTATTTTCATTGTTGTAATGTTTTTAACTATTTTCTTTGTTAATTGGCTAAAAGTAAATAGAATTATACAATTCTGCAATATTTACCCGGCTACGGCGAAGCAAAAAGGAGGGTTATGATTTTGACCGGTATGTATGTATGTAAACATCCGCAGTAACGTATGCAGTAAAGAACTTTTGCGACAGCGTACGTCACAATGGTTATATAAGATTTACACTCGTATGTATTATGTTTGTATGATCATCTGTTCCCTCATAACTTCTAAACTACTCATCATAATTTGACAAATGAGGTATCGTTGGAAGCGTCTACTACGCAACGTCACATTAAATTGAATATAGCCCCCTCTAGACGACATGTTAAAGTCATGAATCAAAAAATATAATAAATAAATGTGATGTTTTTTATCAAATGAAATGGCTTAATGTTCTAGAACTAAAACCCAACTACGACAAAAAAGTCAACATAAAAGATATTAACAAGACAGACAGACAAATTAAAAATCCGAAATCACACGTAATCTGTTTGATTTATGCCTTATCACGTGTGACTCTTGCTCGTCAACTTGTTTTAATTTGCTAGCTCTACTCGCTTTCCGTTTATCGCCGAGTGAGTCGGGTGCCTTAAGATAAAGATTCTGATAAGCTAATCAATTCAATCAAACGTCAGATCGCATGTCAATTCTACCTGTTAATTTGCATTTGATTGGTATTTATTTGGTCAGCCAATCTGAGCAGCTAACTTGATATTTGACAGTGAATTCAATTAATTAGGTTTCCAGTTACTCGATGGTCGACGGTCGTATACAATATCTGGAATATTGTTTGATGTTATTTGAAACGGTATGTAGATAGAAGGAAACTACAAATTATATTCAACATTATATTGTCAGGTTTTTATGCTACTAAAGTGATGTCAGATATTTTTGATCACAACGAGGTATCACATTCTTCTGAATTAAACTGAGTAGGCAGATATTTAGAACGCAAGATATGTCCGAAATAATTGCATTCTAAGAGGTGACATATCTTTTTGAAGCCCTCGTCGTTATAGCTTGGCGTCGCATGGGTCGTCAGGTACTTTTGGTGTTTCTTCAATGTCAGATATTTGTGCTGAATCAGATATTCTTGCCGAGCTGTCCATAGTAAGATATTTATGCTCGTAACTGTACAGTCTACGTCTGTGTCTATAGTATAGTAGGTAAGTAGGCATAGATGATATCATTTGTAACGCTAAGGTCGCTTGCCCAATTATCCGTATCCGTTTCGTATTCGATTCGTGTTTGTTTCTGTATTTATTTAACCATTTATACACACATTTATGAACAGACAAGAGGAAAAGAACAGAAAAATCGATCAAATGTGATGCTTATTTCTAAAAAAATCTCTGCCAGTATACCTGCCATAGGAAAGTAGATATAAAGAGATGTACAAAGCCGTGTGTGTGTGTGTGTGTTTTTCGTTCTTTCATTTTCTTAAATAACTTTTTTAGTGGATATTCTAATTTTAACTGGGCATAATTATACCAAAACTAAAACAAAACAAACGCAATGCATTTATCGCCTGAACAAACATTCATGCATACATTACTGGTTCACCAAACAGCACGTATTTGTCAACCCCACGGAGCGTGAAATGTAATGTGTCTAAAGTTAATAATGTGTATCATGGTGTTTATCAAACAGATGGTGAATTATCTAGGTGTTGGCAGTGTGATTTAGGAGATATTTTTGTCTCGTGGTGGTGGTAAAGTTATAAATACCGAGTGAATTTTTATTTATGATAAGATTTCAGGATTATATCATGAAAAACCTAGTAAGAATGAGAGAAAATAATAGTTATTAAACTAAAACCAACCAACTACGACAAAAAAGTCAACTAAAAAGGTATAAACAAGACATCCTAGGCAGACAAATTAAAAATCCGGAATCACACGTGTTACGGTGATAAATAAAACAGATTACGTGTTACGTGGTGACATTTTCTGTCGTCAATGAGACGTCACTTAGTCTATAAACCAGTGGACGATCAAGACGCTTCCAACGATACCTCATTTGTCATAATTATTATGATGATTAGTTCAGAAGTTATGAGGGAACAGAACAGAACATAAAAATCATAACCCTCCTTTTTGCTTCACCGTAGTCGGGTACAAAATAGTCAGAAAATGAATAGCGTTAGATTTTTGGAGCAAAGTAAGGTCCTTTTTCAAAATTAAATTATTATATTAGGAAAAACGTCATTCTAGCCATTTCTAAAATAAATTTCTGGACTAAAGTAAAATAAGGTAAATAATAGTAGGTACCAACAGCAGGTAAAATAAAATAAAAAAATTTATTACGTGTCTCATGTCTATGCCACTGCTACCTCAATTTAATTGCTACGTCACGGTTCTTTCGTCCTCTGAGACCTTAGACAAAGTGACATTCTATCAGCGATAACGATGATGGACAAGGCAAATATGTATAGGACTGACATAAGCTATCGAAAAGCTTATGTCAATCGTGTTGAAAATCGTTGTACGAATAGGAAACGCTTTCGAAACGATTGTCACTTGTCTAGGCCCTCTGGTTCGTTTCCAGATAATTCCATCCCTCATCTATACATATTATAAATTAAAGACACTTTTCGTGTTTCTCTGTGTGATTGCGTTGTTCTTTTATACTAGGCAACAGAATTTGATGCGGTTTTCACCATCGTTTAGAGAATTTATTCCGAAAGGTTTATGTGTATAATAATAGTTATAAAATAAGGGGTATTCAAACACGAATGTATCACATGAGTGTTTTAATACCTAATTATTTACAGTTGCATACAATACTTTATCTACACCCATGAATATGAATCCTCTTAAGGTTTGCAATACTAATATCGAAGAAAAGTGGAGGCATACAACCCACGTGAATTCGAATTATTCGAATATCATTTGTTTTTTTCTTTTAAATTACGGTGCTTTGTTCGTGAAACGCACCTGCATGACAATTTTCTTTTTTTGAAATGAGTTGCATTATGAAATTTAGTACAACATCATAACACCCGTTTGGATGATATTATGGTTACTATGACACTGGTTGTTTTAATGTTGGCAATAAGCTAACTGTTTCTAAAAGCTAACTGTTTGCGAAGTTGCGAAGCAGGAACGGGACGCTACTCTTAAAGAATCTCTTCGCAACTGCCACAAAGACTTCTGACTTGTAAAACTGTAGAACCCTGATCTTTTTCACCCTTCCCAAGGCCATTAACGTCATCTCCAAGTACTCGAGTTTGAGTAATTACAGCCATAACACCTCATTGTTTTAATATAGAGAGCGATGTTGCGATTAATATACAAAGGACGATCAAATTCTTGAAGGAAAACTTTTTCGGGATAAAATTCTTTTGAAAAATTTCCTGTGGTTTTATCGCAAAGGATTACTCCATCTCTTTCCCCCACTGAGTAAGAATAAAATAATACTGCTGTAAGCGGTGGCGGTAGGCCCCCTGAAGTGAAGACCGCGTATTGGCAGGCGTAGTGTGGGACGCCCCCCAGCTAGATGGGCTGAAGACCTTAAAAGGTGGCTGGGACAGACTGGATGCGGAAAGCGAAGGGCAGGGTGTTGTGGCGCAGCCTGGAAGTGGCCTATGTCCAGCAGTGGACAGCGATAGGTTGCGTTGACTGAAGCAAAAAAAATACAATAGACGTAGATATATTTAGTAACCTATTCCGCTAACTATTCTTCAAGAGTCATAAAAAACCCTGTAAGAAATCGTGTCGATTTCTTATTATTTCTTCGAGGCATCCTCAGGATGACGATTGACCAGTTGCAAACCAGAACACGACGTGTTGCCACACCGAGCGCTGGACGCAGAGCAAATTTTATTAAAGCAAATTGACATGTGAATGTCAATTTCCTGCCTTAGAGTAATTTCAAACAACTGTCACAGAAAGACAGTTGTGTGTTAACAATTTCAGTTGGTAGTCAATTTGCTTAACAATTAATTTCCCTAACTTTATCAAGAAGGGTTCAATTATGTAGAGGTTTTTTATTGATTGTCGTTTGAATCGGTTCTTGATTGGAAGGTTTTGAAGAACGTTTGACCTGGGTGTTTAACAATTGGGGTTTGGTACCGCCATTGGTTTACAATAGGTCTTTTATACGAGGCTGAGCGAAGGACGGTTTTAGAATTGGTTTGGATTGCGAAAATTGTGTTAGCCAGTTATTGTTTCGTAAAAAAACACTTTTTGCTTTTTCTTTAATAACGGCCGAGAGAATCAAGTTCGCAGGAAAAAGAAAAGAGATGATTATTTTTTTCAGTTTTTCAGTTATAAAATCAATGGCTGCAAATTTTTGTTCGAGATGTTGGCAATACATAGTCAGAAAAATAATATGGTGTAAGTAAAAATCAACCTTATGGTGCTTATCATGCAGGCAAATGTTATTACTCAGTGAAGGACATTCTAAACGATACTAATTTATCCAGGTGATGATTGATATGATATGATTGATAAAATTAATGCAAATTTGAACATGTAAGACATAATAATATATGTAAGACTATAATATTATTAATTGACTTCACATCATTCTGTTATGTTTTGTTGACAATATTTTGTTTGTATTAATATTATAATGTTTTAATAATTTTCACGCCGTAAGGTAGACTGTACCCAATTTATCTGCCTAGCCTTTTCCCAACTATGTTGGGGTCGGCTTCCAGTCTAACCGGATGCAGCTGAATACCAGTATTTTACATGGAGCGACTGCCTATCTTACCTCCACAACCCAGTAACTGGGTAATACGATACCACTTGGTTAGACTGGTTGTCAGACTTTCGTTCTTCTGACAACTCGTAACGAACTATCAAAGATCCACAAATGACAGCCGGGACCAACGGCTTAACGTGCTTTCCGAGGCACGGAGGAGTCTCGATATGTGAAAATGGTCACCCATCCACGGACCAACCCCGGCAAGCGTAGCTTAACCTGATGGATCGACCCGAGCGGCTGTTATTACTTAGCCACGAGCTCCTCCTTAAGGTAGACTGTACCCGATCTCATTAATTTATGTACAAAATCTTATAACATAATAGCATCTGATTCTGAACATTTTCATTTCTCGACTACTAGAGAACTGACAATCGCTTCGAAAGCGACCCTCTGGAGAGGTGACCGTGTACCGGCAGACGTAGCGTTGGAACGCAAGGACAAGGTGGGCCAATGACCGTGTAAAGGCCGCAGGAATTCGCCGGATGCGAGAAGCACAGAACCGGTCGAAGAGGCGATGTTTGGGGGAGGCCTATGTCCAGCAGTGGACATCTTTCAGCTGAAATGATGAAGGTGTATACCCCCTATTCCTGTGCGACCCACTGGCCTGTTATAGTGTTTGGAAACGAAAACACTATAGTTTTATTAAAACTGCAATGAACCAACACTTTTCCACAGTGATCAACAAAATATAAAATCTGCAACCATTTTCGTAGTTAACTCGTTACGAAGTAGAAACGGTTAAAACTTTGCCGGAGTTTGGCTCCGTTTTAAAGAGAAGCTCAATCCCGGTCGGATGGAGTGACTCGCCGGAATACGAGACGGCTATATTAAGTGATTAGCCATTTAACGTGAGCAAGCTCGAAAATATAGTTATCATTGTTTGAAGTTTTGGAAGCGTTTTAGCATAGAATCTTGCAATCTCTTTGGATGATTTTTGGGTAAAATATCCTAACTATTTAAATATCTATATTATATTCTTATATATTACGAGCTGCGCCCGCGGTTTCACCCACGTAAGTCTCGATCCCGTGGGAATATCGGTATACAAAGTATCCTATGTGTTAATCCAGGTTATAAATTTCATCCAAATCCATTCAGTAGTTTTTACGTGAAAGAGTAACAAACATCCATCCATCCATCTATCCATCCATTCTTACAAACTTTCGCGTTTATAATATTAGTTAGGATGCGAAAGACCGTTTCGCGTTTATAATATTAGTTAGGATGCGAAAATGCGTTTGTTTATTAGTTTCTTACTCTTTCACGCTAAAACAGCTGAACGGATTTGATGATGTTTGGCACATGGGTAGACCATGACCCGGAGACGGACATAGACTATCATATATCATATATTTCATCGTGGATCGCCGACGAAGTTGCGGGCAACGCCTAGTAAATAAATAAATAACACTTTTGTGTGGGGTCTATGTATAATAATGTATATGTATAAACTATCTTTAGATACCAAGACCCGTGCCTCAAAAAGCACTTTAAGACATTGATCATTCGTAGATCATTGAGTCCTTACGCGTTGTCAGAAGCCCGAAAGATTGACACCCAGTCTTACCAAGGGATAACCACCAGTAACTGGATTGTGGAGGTAAATCGCTCCATGTAAAATACTGATATTCAGTTACATCCGATTAGACTGAAAGCCGATCCCTACATAGTCAGTTGGGAAAAGGCAAGCAGATGATGGTGGTCAGTATACAGTATGTTAACTAACAAAGGGCGTTCCCGTTAACCTGCAATAGTATAGCGAGTATACATGCAAAAAAAAATATTACCATTAAAAAAAAAACTTTATTTTTATTTTTGCTTAGTAAAATATTCACAAAAAATATTAAATTGTTCCGGAAAATAAACTCTCTGTACACACGGCTACACATCAAGCTATACATTTCCAGCGTAAGCTGACCTCGCATTGTAAGGAAATTCTCTACAATGCGAGATCAGCATAAATTGGAAATGTATAGCTTGATGTACAGCCGTGTGTACACTCCCACTTGTCACACTTGTTTTTCTACGTTTAAATACAAGTGTGCGTGTACAGAGTGTTTCTTTTACGTTTTAATTTTCTGGAAAATTCACCTTAAATTCTCAGTAGAACTGATTATGTGTGTACAAAAAGAGAAAGAGCCAGGAAGAGAAAAATAGTAATTTGCATCGGCTAATAAACCATACTTATTTACTTAAGTGTATTTCAGAATTCAAACGACTTTTCAAAAGTAATGGCCCTTTTCCTGTCATACGTATTTTCACCCCCGCGCGAATCAGAGGCCCTAGACAAAGTGACATTCTATCAGCGATAACGATGATGGAAAAGACAAAAATGTATAGGACTGACATAAGCTATCGAAAAGTTTATGTCAATCCTGTTGAAAGTCGTTGTAGAAATACGAAACGATTTCGAAGCGATTGTCACTTGTCTAGGCCCTCTGGTCCGCATGCGGATGGTAGCACGCTCCTGGCCACACGCAGGACAAAGATTTCGTTTGCCGCTGCAGTGTCGTGCGTGTCACCAGTGACTAATTATATGCGTACTATGACTATGCGTGCGACCCGCGTCACAGTAAAAACAATACTGAAGGCAGAAGAACGCAGCCCGCATCCGGTTAGCACGCACGCGGGCTACACGCCCGCAGCCGACCTGCGTTACACGCGCGTGCTGCCCGCATAATAGGAAAAACTTGTATGAAATGATAGGATGCGGGCGAAAATACGCAGGCAAGGTAAAGGGCATTTTTTTTTTTGATTGTGGAATATCTTCAAAATGTCTTCTCCCGCTCTGGGTGGAGCGGAAGGGCGTGTCAGACTTTTACTGACTAAAACCCACCCGTGTTCCTTCAGTTGCCTGTTGCCAAGGTCCCGGTATCCCTTTCGAACTTTCCCGCAACACTTGAGGTAAAGAGCCCTAAGTATAATTTCTGAAACTAAAATATCTGATGCTGAAATACTATTACGACATTTAGAACCTTATGAAAGGGTCATAAAGTTCTAAATGTCATTAACGAATACTAAGATAACAAACCTCTACCGAAAGACTCTAAGTTCAAAATCGTGACAACATACTCAATCCCTTTACTGCCGCGCGAGCTTCCAACACAATTCCCGATCCTTCATATAAAACGACCCTAAAACTAAAAGAATTGTAGTAATTCTTTACTACTACTACATAAAACCTAACATTTCAGACCTGACCCGCCGTCCCCAGATGAAAGTCCGGTGATAAATCTCCTTGCAACGGAAATTAAAATGATGCTTTACTGCCAACAGATTAGGGTGTAATTTAGATTGAAGACAGTATTTTGTTGATGCCTGTTTGTGATAGAGGGCATTAGTGTTTGGGTTGATGAGATTAAATGTTGTGAGTATTATGTACTTTAGGAGATAAAGTTGTAATGGTTAAGAGGTTTACGGTCCTGCTTTTAGAACATGGCAATCTTTCCTTTTTCTTTCTAAAATCATCATCAGTCAAATAAAAATGAACAACAATGTGATTTTTTTAATGTGTTAACTTGTATCGGTTCTGACTGTATAAAGTCAAATTCAAAGTAAAATAATTTATTTTAACTAGGCATATAAAAGGCACTTTTGAACGTCAAAAACAAACGATAGAACTGATTCAAGTTGCCCCTTCCAAAAGTAAGTTTTCGTATGGAGAAGAATGGGCAAGAAACTCCACCGTTACTTCATTAAAAATGTTTAACAATTTTTTGTATACATTAATTATATAATTGCATGTGAAGACGATGCACCTAGAATAAGATAACGCACAATAGGTAAAAATAATTAAAAATAGAGCAATGACAAAAATAAATTAATTAAAGTATGTGAAGATACAATGGTGGTCACATATTTACATTGTAAAAGTTTACGATATCACAAATTTTAGAAGTAATACTAATAAGACAATGCTTGAGTTTAAGTAAACACAAAATGTAAAAATCTATGTTAGAAAAATAATAAATTATACAACTAAATTAGCAACCAGTTTGATTTTGTCCAGACTCGAATTTGTCCTATGGAGCAAGACCAAGATCCAAGATAAGAATGCTTGGAAACATGCTGTATCCAAGCATTCTTATCTTGGAATAATCCTCTAATTTGTAATATGTTTGTTTACAAAGTGTACTTTTAATATGAGTTCTAAATTTTCTTTTATTAATAGCAATATTATCACAAGGTATTTTGTTATAGCATTTAACGCAGTACCTATTTACCGCAGTATATGAATAGCACTGTATACCATGGTAAAAAAAAATCAGCAAGAAAATTGATATGGGGTGGGCTACCCATGGTTGAGGTTTTATGCTGGACTTACATTTAAGTATCGCCAAAGTTACCTAAACGCTACTAGGATCAATCTGCCTAGCCTTTTCCCAACTATATTGGGGTCGGCTTCCAGTCTAACCGGATGCAGCTGAATACCAGTATTTTACATGGAGCGACTGCCTATCTGACCTCCACAACCCAGTAACTGGGTAATATGATACTGGTTGTCAGACTTTCGAGCTTCTGACGACCCGTAACGACTATCAAAGATCAACGAATGACAGCCGGGACCAACGGCTTAGCGTGCTTTCCGAGGCACGGAGGAGTCTCGATATGTAAAGATGGTCACCCATCCACAGACCAACCCCGGCAAGCGTAGCTTAACCTGACGGATCGACCCGTGCGCCTGTTATTACTTAGCCACGAGCTCCTCGCTACTAGGATGCTACAGTTTTTATTGCGTAATTGAACTGGAATTTCCTTGGTTTATGATTGAAAGTGTGTTACGTAGGACTGTTTTAAAATCGACAACACACGGTAAGTAAATAATGACAAAAGCTCGGTACTTCAAAGTAAGAATTCCAAAGAATATTTTTCTGTAAGAAAATGGTCTTAAACAGATGAATACACAATTCGCCCTTTACAAGCATATTTATAAGACAAAATTAAGTCAACTTGATCATAACCCTTTGAACTCCTTCTCAATATTATCTAATCTTTTTTATGATCTCCAAAAAACAAGTGAAATGAATACCAGCGAAAGGTACATAAAGGAATAGCTACGTGTGGACGTTAAGGGTCAGTTCAGACCGGCGACGTGAAGCGACGCGACGCAGCACGCACTTTTTTAACAATTATCGAACTTATTTTCTTCACGAAAAGGTATAATTTCAGTGCGAGAATTGACACGTGTCAAAGGACGCTGAGATGCGCAGCGCGTGTAGCTTATGGTGTAGTAAATAAATTAGATATTGTATCCTTACTAATATTATAAACGCGAAAGTTTGTAAGTATGGATGGATGGATGTTTGTTACTCTTTCACGTAAAAACGACTAAATGGATTTGGATGAAATTAGGCAAACAGATAGTTTATAACCTGGATTAACACACAGGATACTTTTTATCCCAATATTCCCACGGGATCGAGACTTACGCGGGTGAAACCGCGGGGCGCAGCTAGTAGGATCATAAAAAAGTGCGCGTCGCTTCGCGTGTCGGTGTGAACTGACCCGAGGGGTCATTGTAAATAAGTAATGAAGGGTTCAGTGTCTATACTATGTGCCAGATATCTTAAAAACCGTATTTTTGGCTTGGTTAAGCACCTGTCCCACAGCCGGCGTTAACCCGGCCGCCGCCGGCGAGGAGAGCTACGAACTGAAACTGAAGTTATGGCGAGCAACGAGCAGCGAGTGCGCGACGGCGATTACTCGCTGGTATGAATCGTTACACCAAAATAATTATTTAAATGTCAATTTTCCACTCGCCCCTTTCGTAAGGGGCGAATCACTACACCAAAATAATAAAAAACGGGGCGAGTGGAACATTTTAATCGACAGGGGCAAGATCCAAGGGGCGAGTGGAGCTTACACCTTTTATTTTTTAAAAGCTTATGGTAGATATGTGAAATCTACCTTCCCTACACCAAGGAATATCCGGTAACAACACCCCCAGACGTTTCCTTACAAAAGCATTACTTCGCTAATCGATCACCCTGCGACCTACAAAAATAAACCCGCTCAAAAGGGAGGGTTTGATGCATCGCCATCCCTGATTGAGGATATAAAAAGAGGGATAATGTCGGGCCGAGTCATGATGGAATTATTTATGTTCGTTTATTGTGGTGGCTGTACTGGAGACTCGGGTTTGTATGTTGGTAACGCTGTTTTGCATAAAGGTGTGAGAAGAAAGCATAGATCTGATGTATGATCTGTATTAGAAGTATCTGATGAAAATGTAAACAAATGGATTAGAAAACGTAACGTTTTTTTTTTTTTGAGGGTGAGAAATCCGCCAATGACTTCTCCCGCTCTGGGCGGAGCGGAAAGGCGTGTCAGACTTTTACTGACTAAAACCCACTCGTGTTTCTTCAGTTGCCTGTTGCCAAGGTCCCGGTATCCCTTTCGGACTAACTTTCTGTGGATGCCAATTTATAAATTGTGTGCTTTCTTTGATTATTTGAATACTTTACCCGAAATTCTTATTTAAAATCACCTTAAAAATATTTTTCGGTTGAATATAACATACATACATCACGCCTGTATACCCCAAAGGGTTGGGCAGAAGTGTACCTATAGTACACCCACTTTTATGCCAGTTATGTTAAAGTCCCATGTAATAGGGGGCGAGCCTATTGCCATCAACCGGGCACAAGTCACCGGGCTGCCACTGAGAAATTTGAGATGGAAAAACCCAATGACACTTTGCGCGACCCGGGAATCGAACCCAGGACCTCATGGTCAGCAGTACCACTTGCGACCACTAGACCACCGAGGCAGTTTTTCAGATGAATGTGTTACTAATTCCTTTTAGTGAGTGATTACGTAAGAATTTATCTTGAACAGGGTTTGTTTACTTTTTCATGAAATACTTTTTGAACAAACTATAATTGTGTTTTGGTTGTATCTGTATGTAAAGGACTTCGTGTCAGAGCTCGGTCGGGAACATAGATAAAGTAGAATTTTATGACGCCAAGCCGCCAACTCGGAAGCTATTGAATTTTCAAATATTAGTTTTCACCGTCGTAATGCAATGGCACATAGTTAGATGCCTTAAATAAGGCACGTTCATAGCGCACAGTACTGAGAACTTATCGTATTATAACAGGGGGGCTATAACGCCCACATTAGCAATTTCTCTAAAAGCAATTCATTTCCAGAATTTCCAGCTGTCATTCCTCTAATTTAACACAAAAGCAATTCTTAATGTGTGGACCGTTTTACGAATCTCCATAGAAAACTATCAAACAGATGAATTATTTCGTAATATAAATCGCACGCAGATCGTAATATGAATTGTCAGTTAGTGAGATTTTGAAATGATTCATAATATTTTTCTATTATGATTCTGCCAAAGTGGCTGTTTTGAGCCCCTAGGTGTGACAACACAGCGAGCCATTCGAAATACGTGTCGAATTTCCTCCTTCCAAAATTTTTCTCCAATTTTCGTCGTGGAACCCAGATTGATATTCAAGACGTTAAAAGAGCTATCACTCATCATTGCGGTTTCCGCGTTTCCCGGGTTCCGTATTAAAGGTTTAACTCACTAATCATTTTCACCTCGCTTTCAAAGCAGGTAGGTATCCGTGTCAGGAAAAAGTGCTAAATCGCATGATTTCGACAGAAATATTTATAGAGGCTGCTTGAAATTGTGTGAAATGTTTAGGAAATGTGCCTGCTGACGGTTCATCAACATGATAAATATGTAATACCTACTGGAACTATGAAAGACCAATAGGGTGGGTCCCTTCTCCATACAAATGCTCTAACCTGTTTTCTCTCTGATTTATGACTTTAGAGCAATGATTTTTTACAGTAAAATAAATATCAATTAGTTCTATTCTCCTGTTTTCCGTTTGATGATATTTGTAGAAGCACTAGAACTCTCAGAAAATGCTCAAAATTGCCGGTTTAGACCGCTGTCATCACAGGCCTATTGTAAAAATATGGCAACAATTAATGAAAAAATAAAAAGGTAGGGGCACAGAAAATAAACCTTCTTATTCAATTTATAAAATATCTTTCAAATTGGTCCAATATTGGAGGACGAAATAGACGAGAGCCGAACCTCGAATTATGAATTTTCGTATGGAGAAAAGACCGAACTTATTTCCTCTTAAAGGCGCCACAAGGGTAGCGCTGTCGCGTCCGCGATATCAGTCAGTTTGCACGAGCCTTGAAACCATGGCTTGAAATACCGGTATTTTTGGGAACCGGTACTATGGACCTTGGTGTGATACCGGTACCAGAGGAGTACCTGTACTATGAGTACTGGTACTAGACGTAGTTCCTGTACTATTGATAATTCTAATCAGTATCAGTACTGTACCAAACAAATAATATGTCCGTAATTTAGAGTGAGATAAAAGATTAACCGCCTTATTCATAAACGCTGCATAAAGTTAAGTTATGAATTAGCAACTGTTTAACCATACATTTTCGACGTTTATACGACTGTTTAACTTTAAGAAACGTTTATGAATAAGGCGGTTAAAGTACAAATACGAGATTTGTGGTACGCGGCGGTTACCGGTGCTTGATTGTTGGAGTACCGGTACTCATATGAAACTAGTAGGTACCCTTCTGGCACCGGTACTTGTCTGAAACCGATACCCAGGTACCGAAATGGCAAGAACCGCTGAGTACCGGTACAGAACCTGTACTTTCGGTACCAATTCCAAGCCCTGCTTAAGACCTAAGCAAAGGGGAATGCAGATGATGAGAGGGAGTAGCGTAGGTATCCTTATATCAATCAATCTGCCTCGCCTTTTCCCAACTATGTTGGGGTCAGGTTCCAGTCAAACCGTATGCAGCTGAATAACAGTATTTTAAATGTAGCGACTGCCTATCTGACCTCCACAACCCAGTGACTGGGTAATACGATACCTTTGGTAAGACTGGTTGTCTGATTTTAGGAGGTCTGACGACCCGTAACGACTGTCAAAGATCCACGAATGACAGCCGAGACCAACGGTTTAACGTGTTTTCCGAGACACGGAGGAGTCTGTAAAGATGGTTACCCACCACGGACCAACCCCGGCAAGCGTAGCTTAACCTGATCGATCGACTCGTGCTGCTGTTATTACTTAGCCACGAGCTCCTAGGTATCCTAATATATTTTGGAATATTTATAAAGCCTATCAAACGTCATAAAAATATGCCATTGAGTTTTCTTAGTCATAAATCATTGAATAACGACCTACAGCCGCAAATAAAACCTTCATGTAATGTTCAAAACCATTAACTCATAGCAGAGTAATTAAATAATTACAAGCGGTAATAAAATGCGCATGAAATAATTACTATTAATTATTTAATTATGCTATAAACGTTGAGTAAAGGAAATTGACTGAGTTTTTCATACTTATTCCTATTTATAGAGTTATTAAGTTTTAAATACTTAAGGAGTCATGTAAAAAGTGGTTTTTGAATGAAAATTCGTGAAGTGTCTGTACGATACATTAAATAATATTAAATAAGGCCTAGGTATTAAATAATACAAAACCGGCCAAGTGCGAGTCGGACTCGCGCACGAAGGGTTTTGTACCAATAAAAACGGCGAAAAAATCACGCCCCCTTAAATATTTATATTATTCTGTTTTTTAGTATTTGTTGTTATAGCGGCAACAGAAATACATAATCTGTGAAAATTTCAACTGTCTAACTATCACGATTCATGAGATACAGCCTGCAGGCGTAGCATGAGCACTGTTTTATTGACGGAAGAGTAGACAAAAATGACGTTTCCTGTAGACAGTACGAGACGGCAGCAAAGTAGAAAGAGTCAACTGCATTTTTTTTACGAAATTCACTCTTCTATATAATTCGACTCTGAATTCTTTGTTTTGTCATAAGGTTTATCTGTTGTCAGTGTGATTTTGCAATAAGGATAGAAAACTTTCTTCCGAAATAGTCTACCTACAAAAAGACCTAGACAAAGATTGTTAGAAATGAAAGACAAAATGACAGATTGTAGAAGGATTTCTACGGTGTGATGTCAAAAATTAAGAAACGAACTGTCACTTTGTATAGAAAAAGCTATGTCTATTCTTCGTAGAGATAGAAAGCGTCATGCTACGCCTGCTGGTGACAGACGGACAGACAGACAGCGGAGTCTTAGTAATAGGCTCCCGTTTTACCCTTTGGGTACGGAACCCTAAAAAGGTACTTGGTGTTTTAAATAAATGAATACAGAGAGAAAAACTGTGACGTGTTGTCCCATTTAATCTCTCTCTTGCACGAAATATAACGCCAGTACTTCCCGAAGGGGTAGACAGAGCTGTATAGTTAGTCTAGTCTAGAAAAGAGCTTTTTTAACCGACTTCTTCAAAAAGGAAGAGGTTCTCAATTCGCGTTTTTTTTTTTATATATGTTTGTTACACGATTACTCCGCCAATGAATCGATTTTGATGATTCTTTTTTTGTTTGGTAGGTCATGCTTTAGAAGTGGTTTCATATAAATTTTACTAACTTTGCTTGCGTAATAGTTTGAGTTAGCTTCAATATTACGTTTTTTTTTTGCCCACTTAGTCTATGTAGACGACATCTTATGTGATTCGTTACGTCACTGTTATTTACATAGCAGGTAGTATTCTCATTTGTGTGGGGTAGATACCGCAACAAAAAAGTGGAAAATATTTTTTTTAAGTCGGTGGCAAAAAACGAAAATTGAAAAGCACCGACTTCCGAAATTAAAGTTATTTTTTACTTTTTTAGTGTTTTTTTTGGAAGTCGGTTGTTTTTTTTTGTAAAAAGTTTTTTTTCTCGTATTTTTGTATTAATCATTGGACAGGACAACGTCTGTTGAATTTTAAAACGTCTATCGATATCATTTATTACGAATCCTTCATGCTTCATCGTTGGTGCGTTTCGAGGAATAAAATTATAAGATTTTTAATTTGATTTTGTTAGCGCACCTGAATGGTACGCTTTATTTGATGCGTTTCAAAGTTGGTGCGCTTCGAGGAATACCCCAAAATAAAGACATTTATCAATGTAAGTACTTAACATTGAATGACCATAAAAACTGAGTGTAAAAATTGTGACTACATTGTTGTATTGGGTTCCCACCTGTAAAAACGAATGTATGTTGTAAGAGTAAATAAATATCGGCTGCCCCGGCTTGGCCATAACGCTTGGCCCAGTAACATTTTGAAGCGAAAAGAACTGGTCTAGCGGGAAATGAGAACCACGACACTCGCTAGCGGCTATAAACCGCCGATGACCATAAAATTACTGGAGCGTACGCACTGGGTAGGAAAACCGCGACGGTTTCTGAGGCCCTAGGCAAAGTGACATTCTATCAGCGATAACGATGATGGAAAAGGCAAAAATATAAAGGACTGACATTTGTCGTCACTTGTCTAGCCCTAAGTCCTATACATTTTCGTCACTTTAACTAGGACCTCTGACATAAGCTATCGAAAAGCTTATGTCAATCCTGTTGAAAGTCGTTGTAGAAATACGAAACGCTATGGAAGCGATTGTCACTTGTCTAGGGCCTCTGGTTGAACGCGTTTGAACTTATCTGAAACTGAAACTAGCCAATTCAGGTGACCAGAGAGCTGGCTCGTTCTTTGCCAAAAGAATTTGCATTGCCATTCAAGGTGGCAATGCCGGCAATCCTTTGGGCACGTTTCCGGATGACAGCGATGCGCACGAGTACTTCGACGCCGAACTTAGTCTAATTTTGTTAACCGACTTCTTCAAAAAGGAGGAGGTTCTCAATTCGTCTGTAAGTTTTTTTTTTTTTTTTTTTTTGTGTGTATGTTACCCGATTACTCCGCCAATTATGAATCGATTTTGATGATTCTTTTTTTGTTTGGTAGGTCATGCTTCAGAGGTGGTCCCATATAAATTTTATTAATTTTGCTTGCGTAGTTTTTGAGTTAGCTTCAATAATTACGTAGTTTTCCCACTTTGCGATGTTGATGACATGTTAATTGACTCCGTCACATAGCAGACAACGGTATACGAATTTGTGTGGGGTAGTTACCACAACTAAAAAGTGAAAAATAAAAACTTTTTACAAAAAAAAAAACAACCGACTTCCAAAAAAAAAGTGAAAAATAACTTTAATTTCGGAAGTCGGTGGCAAAAAACGAAAATTGAAAAGCAAAGACATTTATATTTATTTAGTTAGTCATTTAATTTAGTATCTAAAGTAAATAGTTAGTTGTGTTATAATTAATAGTTAAGAATTTTAATGTTAATGTACAGTGCAAACTGACACCGTCTAGTCAAATCACAACTGTAATTTCTTGACAAGTCTTATGAAATGGCTTTAACACGGCAAATGGACGTTAAAATGTTAATTTACATAAAATTTAATTTCTCTGACTTTATTACGATCGCGAATTCTATGCGTGTTTCATAAAAAAACTGTTCCAAGATCACCCACATTCAGAATTTAGCATTTTATTATTTTTTATTGCAAATATATTATTTTTGTATGTACATTTTTAGAAAACTCTTATTCCATTGCTTGTTTTATTATTATTTTATCCGTTCATAACATCCTTTATTAGATTTTTTTCATTGGCTAGGGACTAGCATGCCATTATTCTTTGCTAAAAGCATTAGTTTTTTCATATTTAAAAAACTAATTTCACAGCTTATTTTTTTAATAATTCTTTTGTTTAAAAAACCTTGCAAATAATTAAAGTTCTTGATTGGCGAGGGAATTGAATCAAAAATCCTTGACCCGGCTGCAGCGTCACAAAAGAGAAACTTGTCGAGTCTAATCCCAAAGGCAATATGAGTAAAATTGCCACAAAATGGATGGGTACAGAAGATCGACTTCATACAACGAGCGAAAAAACACGCACACAAATGTCATACTTAGTCTCTTCCAAAAGTATCTGATGGCAAGTTAAATTAAAAATTTAAAAAACCCCCGACAAAAACAAACCATAAACGATTTTTTTTAAATAGCTAATAACACTCTCGATCAAGTCACCATTCAAACAACAACAAAATCAAAATCGGTTCCGCCGTTTGGCAGCTACGATGGCGCAGACAGACACACAGATACACACGTTAAACTTATAACACCCCTCTTTTCCCGTTCGGGGTCAAAAATGAAAACAATTGGATCGGAATACGTGCCCGTGGATGTTACTTTGTAGTGTTACTTTGATGTTATTATTTGAATTCTTAAAACCGAAATTTAATTGTAGATCAACTTAATGATGTTTTTCATTTAACAATTGAGTTTTTTTAATAATAATTTATAAATACAATAAAAATATATAAAATAAAGAAATACGAAACGCTTTCGAAGCGAATGTCACTTGGTTAGGCCACAGGTCTTTTTTTTTCTTTTGATTGTGGTATATCATCAAATGGCTTCTCCCGCTCTTGGCGGAGCGGGAGGGCGGAGCGGAGGCCCACAGGTCTGAGCACCATAGGTTAGGACGGGCAGAATACACATCATATCGATGAGGATTCGCTTTAAAAGGAGATCGGTGGATCACCCTTCATTAGCGTCTTCATGGACCAGTAGCTTTTCCAGGTATTTTCAATGCAGCGATCGATTTCCTTTTCTTGCCTGTTCTCGAAAGAAACAAACTGGCCCGATAGTCTTGCTCTAAGAAGATTAATACCTACTAGTGTAGCCATTCAGGGCAAAAAGAGTTTTATAGCAGCCTTGTACAGGCTTTGCCTAGTGAGTTTTTTAAATTCATTTTTCTTCAGTGAAAGAAAATGAATTTAATTTAAAAACTCGTAAGCTTCTTACGTTGTGAGCGAATTGTATCGTCAACAGTTTTTTTTGTAATTTAAAGTGCAGTTTCTCTATTGCGAAGAAGAAATAATTCGTAGAACGAAGGTTTAAATAATTAAGACATTAAGGACGAATTTCACCAAACTTTTATAAGGAGTGTAAGTCTTATCCTGCGAATAAATTTTGAATTTTTGACAGTTTTTCCATACAAAAACTGTCAGACGACAATTTTATTCCACGGTTAAAAGGTATTTGGACGGACTTTGATAAAATCAGCCCTTAATTGTACGTAATTGCGAATATGTGTATCAGATTTTTTTTGTGAATTTTTTTATAGAAATTTTTGAGTTATTGTTTCTTTAACCGACTTCCAAAAAGAAAGAGGTTCTATGTTCGTCTATATGTTTTTTTTTTTGTGTATTTTTATCGATATCTTCGCCAATTGTTTTTCACTACACTCGGAAAGAGGCGGAGTTGGGAAAAGCTTAATGGCTACAAGAGGTTAAGCTACATTCTGCGGCGCCGGATGGGTCACCCGCCATCCTTTAACCCTTCGTGTGCTGGAACGTAGATCCACGCGAGACACAATGGCTTTTAATTGTGTCTGTAATTACGGCATACAAAAGGTTAAACACGTACGATCCGTGAATCGAGATGATGCATGATCGTTCACACTCGAGCGATCGTACAACAATTGGGTTTCGAGTCCAAAACTAATAGAGCAAGTTAGCAACCCACACAATTAGTTAAACACGTTAGTACTGAGGTGATAACCGAAAATCATGATTTTTATAAACTGAAGATCTAAATAAATTGTAACAGCGAATCAATTTTCACGCCTTCTCCTTAAGACCAAGGCCAAATATTTTTGATATGCGGATAGGTCATGACCTAAAGAGGTGCCATAAAGAATACTATGAATGAGAAATAAAAATCTAATACATTGTAACAGCAAATCAATTTTCGGATAGCTCATGAAGTCATGACTTAGAGTTGCCATAAAGAACAATCATGAAATAAAAATCTAAAAAATAAAAAAATAAACATATCATAATATTCTGGTATTGACAAAATAATATATATATTTCATTTCGCTAAATTTAGCCGCCCCATTATACCTCGAACACAGAATTATATTTAATATTCATAGCCAAGGTCTCTATTCACCAGTTAGTTACAATATTATTCCTAGAATTTGAAATCAAAACGCATTGTGTGTTATATATATATATTTAATTAATACAATCAATTCTATTCACAATAAAATCCAAATATAATATTGAAGTGTATTATTAGCTATATTAAATACTGCTCAAATGACTAAATTGAACTACTTTGTTACTCGGTGCTTATGAATGAATATTTCATTCATTCATTCGTTCTGGGGTGAGTTAGTCAGTAAGCCTAGTTTTTCTTGAAATAAATATCTGTAGAGTAGGCTATTTTATTTATTTTTGTTCTGCTCGGTGATTGAACCCGGGGCTCGCTAGTGTTGTATTCAATCGCTCGAAAATTGCGCCATCGATCCGTTAAAATAGTTTCTAATCTATACATCTACATAAATACGTAAAAACACAAATACATAAAATTAAAATATCTGTTTGCAGGAGCAGTGGTGGCCCAGTGGTAACAGCCGCGACTTACGAGTTGTAGGTCGTAGGTTCGAACCCCGACAGCCGCTTTACTTTGTGTAAATAATTTCATCACCACTGCTCTCAAAACGGTGAAGGAAAACATCGTGAGGAAACCGGCATGTCCTAGAACCAAAAATTCGAAGACATGTGACATCTACCAACCCGCACTGGGCCCGCGTGGTGGATTACGGCCCACTCCCTCTCATAGAGAGGAGGCTTGTGTCCCAGCAGTGGGAACATTATAGGCTGATTATGTTATGTATTATGTTATGTTTGCAATGACAAAATAACGAAGTATATACGGAATTATTTAAAAAAAAAAACAATTTTGTAAGTTTATAATTCCAGTTTTACCAAGATAAGAATAAAGGCTCAATTAAAACAATTACAAAAACAATCATTATTATATACCACAGTATAAATCTTCTTCTTCTTAGCGTGTCGATGGCAAAAATATCGAGTGTTAACCAAAACTCAGCCACGCGAATATCGTTCGCTGACGCAGCCATTAGGTCCTCACGTGTGCAGGTGACAGAGCGGGAGCTCGTGGCTACGTAATAACAGCCGCACGGGTCGATCCTTCAGGTTAAGCTACGCTTGCCGGGGTTGGTCCGTGGATGGGTGACCATTTTCACATATCGAGACTCCTCCGTGCCTCGGAAAGTACGTTAAGCCGTTGCTCCCGGCTGTCATTTGTGGATCTTTGACAGTCGTTACAGTCTTGCCAAGGGGTATCGTATTACCCAGTTACTGGGTTGTGGAGGTCAGATAGGCAGTCGCTCCATGTAAAATACTGGTATTCAGCTGCATCCGGTTAGACTGGAAGCCAACCCCAACATAGTTGGGAAAAGGCTAGGCAGATGTGTGTGTGCAGGTGACAGGACATGCGGGGCAAGATTGGAGGTGAGCCATTGTCTGTGGAGTATAAATAAGTAACAGTATTATATATTCATAGAAAACTCCCGAAACGAAGTGCTTCAAAATCTTAGTGTATATCACGCAACAGTATCGAGTGCGCGGCAGATGCGCACGGATGCGAAAGGTTTATCTCCAAAGCGGTCGTAGGTTTCAGGGTCACTGCCGAAATATTATACTGGTATTTTATTATACTATGCCTACACAAAAGGGCTAACACTAATAAAATAGGACCCTATTCTCAAATCGATCGACATCAATAAAACATCGCAGCCTAAGGTAATATTTTATTCAGACAATGTATTGGGAGCGTCTAACCTTTGGATTGTTCGCACGATTGTTCTAACCTTACCAGTTTAGGTTTGTGTTAATATTTTATTCAAACCTTTGAAAGCGTTTAATCAAAGTTAGTATTGTATTGTCGATATTTAATAGCTGTTTCGGTGTCAATGGCCTAGTAATAGAAGGTCTTAATCACATATATTTATTTAGAAACTAGCTGCGCCCCGTGGTTTCACCCGCCTAAGTCTCGATTCCTTGGGAATATCAGGATAAAAAGTATCCTATTTCTTATTCCAGGTCATGGTCTACCTCTGTGCCAAATTTCATCCAAATCTGTTCAGCCGTTTTAGCGAGAAAGCGTAATAAACAAACTCACTTTAGTATTTATAATCGCGAATCATATTTAGATCAACATCCAACCTGATACTGACCTGCAAATTGCAAAAAACGTAAGAAAATTTGAATTTCGCGGGCTATTCTAAAGCCTTTGCCTTAACGCCGATCATTAAAACGCTACAAAACCGCAGCCTCACCTGAACCCAGGGCGTTGATAAACTATGCAAATGTCGGAATAAATTCCGAGGCGAACAACAACGCTGGTTTAACGTGCAACATAATTTTGCAAGTTTATTATAGGGGGCGTCGTAAACGATGTGAAATTCGAGTACCTACCCGACCAGCAACTATAAATATTGGGGACTTAGTCCCTTATTAATAAATAATGATTTTGTGGCGGTATCTACATCGCCACGTGCGAACTACGTATCAAAGACCTGACGTCATACAAAAATCCTGACGTCACATAAATCCTGTATCGCGCAATTAAAGTTTACCGTGCAATGGACATTATATACAAGAACCCGACATAAATCGTTGGGCAGTTGCCCGCCAGACACAACACCCGTCTGGTGGGACGATCCTCCCTTTTCTATGGTGGATGAGTGAACTTTACACCCTGTTCCTCATACCCGTAAAATTTAGTTTATGACTTTGAAAAGAATCGACAGAAATGGGCTGTTCTACCCATCAAATGTAAACAACTTTTACAATGGAACCAAACGAATTCACAAAAAAGTTAATAAAAAATTAAAAAAACAACCGACTTCCAAAAAAAAACACTACGAAGTGAAATATAACTTTAATTTCGGAAGTCGGTGTCTTTGATTTGACTTTACGTTTTTTACCACTGACTTCCGATTTGTTTTGTGGTACTAAAGGCGCGTTTCCATTATGCAAGTGATTTGCATACTAGTTGCAAGTTGCATGCAAATTGTATAGTGAAAACAACAACTTGCAAACAAGTTGCAACTTGTATGCAATTAAGTTTAAACTTGTACGCACAATAATCAAGTCGGCACATTTGCACGCAAGTTGCAAGCGCATGCGGTCGTGCATAGAGGATTACTTTGTTTATGACTTTATTACTTTGTAAAAATGACTGCTAAATGGGATACGGAGAAAACAATAATGTTTATTGAGGAATATCATAGACATGATTGTCTTTGGGAACCAAAAAACAATCTATACCACTAAAATCTTGTATGCAAGCTGCAAGTTGAACAAAATCGTGTTTCCAATTCAAATCACTTGCACACAAGTCTGACGTCATACATGTATGCAAACACTTGCATAATGGAAACGCGCCTTTACCCCAAACAAATTCAAATACCACGACCAGAGGGGCCATTCCCGTGATTTTTATAAACGTTCGCATTCGCGTCTCATTCACAATCTGTCAAAGATACGATCAATATACCAACATTTTTGACAAGTGTGACAGATTGCGACTTGAATGTGAACGCTTCTAACTAGAATTGGCTTTCTGTACATACTATGTGCATTTATCTAAAAACATTTTGTACCTACATTCCGTAGAGAAGGGGCTGGCGTTGTTACACGATAAAAATGGCACGTTGGATATAAAAACTGAACACACGTCAACCGTATATAAGGCTAGCGACCTGTTATAAAATCCTGTTCAGCCATTCCACCATTTAATATCAATTATAAACCCGCATTCATTAACATTAAATTAATTTCACAAAATAAGTGAGGGCGGAAAATTTATTTGCAAATTACCGTGAATTATTTAACGATAATAACTTAATTATGATTGTAATTAGCTTTAATTTATAAGTGATAGCCTTTTGGGAGTTGCAGGACGGAATAATAAGGCGAGGAATGATGCATGAATGAATGAATGAATGATTTTCAATTAGATGGTTCTGATGGTGTCGTGTTCCAAAATAAAAATGAAATATACTTTATTGAAATATTTATTTTAATTTTATGAAACCATTTACAGGCTTTTTTGAATTTTCAAAGGAGTCGGAAATATGAATTAAGTTGCCCATTCCTCTTCGTGTCGAGACCATCGGTGGCTCAGTGGTAGCGGTGATAACTTACAAGTTTGTAGGTCGTGGATTCGAACCCAAACTCGCACATTACTTTATGTAATTTCCTGCACAAATCCAGATTCCGGGCTGCTTCTGTGAAAATCCTGAAAGAAAAACACAAAAACACTTTGCTTGACCCGGGAATCGAAACCAGGACCTCATGCTCAACATTAGCTCTTGCGACCACTAGACCAGCGAGGTATGACTTATCAGTCGCTAACTAAGCCAATAAATTAAGTAGCCCCCCCTCCCTTTACCTAATAATATTATTTTTCGCCCCGGATTATATAAGGTCCAAAGTTTATATAGGACAGTAATGAAATTATAGAGGAGGGCTAATCTCTTTTGAAAGGTGTGTCTCGAGAGACGCTTATTTAGAGGATATTTTGATAAAGCCATTTTAGACATATGACTTATGTGATGAGTGGGGGCGGTTGAAGTGTCTGTAGAATTGTGGCGTAAGGTTTTTGGGTCAGAGGTGTCAAACTAAGGGTTGAAAAGTGTATTTTACAAGCTCTATATTAGCTCTGTTCGTATGTTTCCGGTTACTCCAATTGTCATCAATTATTCAAGCATTTCCTGACATCCGATTGAGCTGAAACTTGGCATACTTATATAACTACCGAGACATTTCAAAAAAATGATAACATGGAATTGGTCTGATGATGGAGCCGGAAGTTGGCCATAGGAACTCCTCAATCAAACAAGATAGCACCATCGTGTTTGGACTCATTAACTATGTATTGACAAATGCTTTGACACTAGGTGGTGTTCAGGGTCTGACGATGGAGCCGGAAGGTGGCCCTGGAAAAAACCCTTTTTAATTCATAAAAAGCTTGTTTTGAAAAATACTTTTTTTTATTAGTTGCGATCTGTGGTTGATTTTAATCTTAGTCAGCAATAGGTAAGTCAAGCCACGTGAATATATTCGTAAGGAGTTGGTAGAACCATCCCAGCGCTGATTGACTGGATTTTTTCTCACCTACCGATCGTTGTTTCTCCTGACAAAGTTTGTTTTTGTTAATTGATTCAGACGTGACTTTGCGGAAATTCATTATACAATACAATGGACGTAGAGATATATTTAGTAACCTATTCCGCTTAACTATTCCTAAAGAGTCATAAATATAAAAAAGCCTGTAAGAAATCGACACGTGTTTCACCTCTCAACGAGGCATCCTCAGGATGACGATTGACTTGTCGCGAACCCGAACACGACGTGTTTGCCACACCAAGAGCCGGATGCACAGTGAGCCACACCGCCCGACAACCTCTGTCTCTCTAGTCTTTTTATAAATGTATGTATGTATATACCTATCTATGTATTTATTCTTGTATTTTATGTAGTTATTGTGTCACCTGCCACGTTTTCTCTCTGCATCACCCTATGATTGACTGGTAGGAAATGCCTCACGCATTAAGTCCGCATTTGTATAGTACTATTATAGTATTATTTTACTTGTGCATAATTTTTTTTATAAATAAAATAGTGACCAATTGCAAACCAGAACGCGACGTGTTACCACACCGAGCGCTGGACGCAGAGTGAATCAAATCCAGCGCCAGCGCTTGGCTATACTAAATATATCTACGTCTATTGTATTTTATAATGGACTTCCGCAAAGTCACGCCTGAATCAATTAACTATCTTAAACATTTTTTTAAAGAGTAACGGTGGAGTTTCTTGCCCATTCTTCTCCATACGAAAACTACATTTTGGACGGGGCTACTAGAGTCAGTTCTATTTCTTTGTTTTTTTTTGACATTCAAAAGTGCCTTGTATGTGCCTATTTGAAATAAATTATTTGACTTTGACTTTGTTCAAAAACATTATAAATCGTATCTGACCTTACCAAATTGAAATTCAGATTAGGATAACTGATAGTGTGTAATTTAGATATCCAAACTGACTTACGGCATTACGAGAGACAGTAAAGGATAGGTTTGAATTTATCTCGCAGAAAAGCCTTGTAAAATTATCTGACAGTGCGAAGCCTACGCGTTCGTAGCACGCTGCTACGGCGTAGCTCGTAGCGCGTAGCAGGACGGTTTTAAGCTTTTATCAGTCACGCACGCCAACATAAAATGTATAGAGAAAGTGTGTTTGCAGAGTGAAGTGCAGAGTGAAGTACTACTAACATAGTCTAAGCCTTATTTATTAACACAAGTTTTGTTTATAGAATATGTATGTTTAGGTTAAGGTATTTATCTATGGGCCTGGGGCGCCTGCAATAAATGGTTTATTATTATTATTTATATTACATACAGGCTGTAAGGGTAAACACTCTTGTCATTCAAACCATGGGTAGTTGACTTAAATATAAAAATAAATAACCGAACACAACAACAAAAAAACGTTATTTTCATTAAAAGATTTTAAAAAGTTTCTATCCGACACCGTGCTCGCTAGCGAAACAGCTGACTGACTGAGGGAGGTGTCGCGCTCGCGGCCGATCAGGTCACATCCAGCACCCCCAGCCCGTGTTGAGACGCGACGCAAGTTCGTTGCCCTAGCGTATAGGGCAACGAACTTGCGTCTCTTGTGGTAAAATGAAGATTAAAAAAAAAAAAAAAAGTTGTAATTTTCCATTAATTTTACGTTCTATAAATGAAACCAAACCACTGGTTGCAAGGATAACGGTGTTTACCCTAACACCCAGTATATATATTATTAAAAGTAGAATTAATTTTGAACTCCCTTCATTTTCTATTGTTTTAAGTTAACTCAATAACTTACTTAATACTCAATACTTCGACGCCTGAGGGTCCCTTTGTTTTTATATTTATTGGTATAGTTAGTAAATAGTTTTAGTTTTTTTTTGTTAATTATAAATTAAATAGTCAATGACATATATTTTATACGAAAATGAGAATTTCATTCATAACAATTACCCGACAACTATATGCATTTTAACCGTCACCGTCCATCCAAAAGTTTTGACATAAAACCTTTCACAAAAAATAATCCCTGCTTTTTACACGTACCGTGTTAAAAGCCGCGCTTAGACCTAATCCATCTTCGTATCCTCAAGAGATCAAAAAGTTCTCAGCATTTTTCATCCCTGGATCACCATAAACCAACATCCAGGTGTAAACTTCTTAATTAACATCAGAATGTTCGCAGCTCTCAGCTTTTAATACAGAAATATGAAAAAAATGCTAATTTTTCTCTCTGGTTTAGTACTTAAGCGGCGGTCGCTTATTATGCTGGACAGTGTAATTATAATAGAAGTTTGTCAACTGTTTAGGTTTGCAGGAAATAAGGTGCATTTATGGTTATGTTTGTGCAACGAGGTTGTAATGTCGTGATGGCCCAGTGATTAATTAAATTAAAAAGTACAATAATTACTTACAAAAAAAGTACAGTAATGACTTTATTTCAGACTATGGTGTCCATTTTGTTAGTAACAATGTTCTTATAGACGAGGAATCTGAGCGTATGCTGAGACGCTGGTGACGCAGGTCCACGCAGCCCAGGGCAGAGCTGATTTTGTAATGTATGAACGTACGTGGCGCAGGCACGTGGGACGCAGACATGTGTTCTGAGGGCCTAAACCGGCCACATTAGCAACTCCTCTAGAAGCAGTTCATTCCTGAATCCCAGCTGTCATTAGCAATTCCTATAATTTGAAATAAAAGCAATTCATAATTTGTGGACCATTTTACGAATCTCCATAGAAAACTGTCAAACAGATTAATTATTTCGTAATATGATTCGCACGCAGATCTCTACCCTGCGCTGCGTGCACCTGCGTCACCTGCGTCTCACAATACGCTTAGCCATAACATCGTGAGGAAACCTGGACTTATCCTAACTATAATATAATTATATTTTGTTTATATTATATATCAAAGAAAGAAACAAAAATGGTTTAGTCTGCACGAACTAATCGCACATTACAAAAAAAAATCAAGTAATAAAAACTAAAACCCAACTACGACTGAAAAGGTATAAACAAGATACCACAGACAGACAAATTAAAAATCCGGAGTCACATGTGTTAGGGCATAAATCGAACAGATTACGTGTGACTCCGGATTTTTAATTTGTCTGTCTGTGGTGTCTTGTTTATACCTTTTCAGTCGTAGTTGGGTTATAGTTTTTATTTCTTAATATTTTTTAAAATTATTTTGAGGTTATAATATATATTTTTTTTTAATGTGCTCACTAAGCCCTTTCATTTGATACCCAACATAGTACGATTAAACAATATTTTTTTTTTAGTTCCTGCGCGACATTTTTAATTTAATGTGACGTCACATAGCCTATAACCAGCAGCGGACAATCAAGACGCTTCTAACGATACCTTATTTGTCAAACTGTGATGAGTGGTTTAGAAGATACAAGGGAACAGATGAACATACATACATACATACAAACATACATACATACCGGTCAAAATCATAACCCTCCTTTTTCTTCGCCGTAGTCGGGTAAAAATAAAAGAATGTCATTCTTAAATTACCCAAAAGCCTCGTATTCAGACGCTACTTAGTCTGTGGCACAGAGTACATTTTTAATCTGTGGTCAGATACCAATTAAAGTTACATTTACATGCTCTGTGAGGCATTGGCCTCACAGAGCATGTAAATGTAACTTTATATTGTAACTTTAGCTTGTTTGTTCGCTTTCACGCTAAAACGGCTGAACGGATTTAGATGAAAGTGCACATGGGTAGACCATGATCTGGTAGATCATGATAGTTCATAGAATACTTTCATCTCGGTAGTACGTTCCCGTGGGATAATTTCCGACCTCCACGCGGGCCAGGCCGCAGGGAAAAGTTAGTATGTCATATTATCAAGTTCACTGGACGAGAATGTTTGTGTAGGCTGCGGTTTCAACACATCAGTTCAACGGGTCCTGTGACCTTTGGGTTGGCATCCAATAGCGAGTTGCTAAAACTAGTTATGTCAACTATTTCTGATTGAGTTACCATGTTACCACGTTATATTAGAATTTATTAATTGAGGGTAAATTGAAGTACATAATCATCAGAGGGGTAAATCGTAACACACTGACAATTAAAATGCTTTACATTTTGACAATTTGGCAGCATTTATTGCATTATTTACGTTGTCGAGCATACGAATTTTTTTAAACATGAATCAAATGATTAGGAATTTCTTTCAAAAGGGTTCGGATTGCGAAAGAAAGTGTGATATGTAATTAGGGGGTTTGATGATTGATTCGCACGAAATTACTCGCCCCGGGCAAATCGACACTTTTAAATAGTTTTTTTTTTCTTGAGGCGATTCTAACGAAGGTAATTTATTTGTGGGCGAATCGAAAACTCCAGAAATACGTATTAGGCAATTGGCACATTTTGTTTTTTTTTTAATCTTAGTAATTCTTTTTATTGACAAATAAATAAATAATTTTAATAAATTCTTTGACTGACAGAAAAGTTAGTGTACTTTTTCATAACTTTATTAGATAAGATAAAGGACACACACACACACAGCGGGAATGCGAGAAGCACAGATACCGGTCGAAGTGGCGGTGCTTGGGGGGGCTATGTCCAGCAGTGGACGTCTTTCGGCTGAAATGATGATGATGATGATGAAAGGACACTAACTTTTCTGTAAAAATTAAAAAAAAAACGACCCGATCCTCCTATGTCCAGCAGTGGACGTCTTTCGGCTGAAATGATGATGATGAAAGGACACTAACTTTTCTGTCAAAAATTAAAAAAAAAACTACCCGGTCCTGCCTGTTCCTTGCTGCCCTTCCCAGAGACGCCCTAAACTGAGGTCCGTACCGTACCCTTACCTTTAGTTTATAAGTTTTATGCCCTGAATTTATTAAGGCACCCATAGGATAGTGTCAGTGAAGCAGCTGACAACCTAAACTCCATTTAAAATTTAAATAAGCCTTTTGTACAGTCCGTTTAACCGATTTTGACTTCTATTGTGTTGGTGGCATGACAAATGGCAGCTGCATTAGACAATTGGCATTGTGTAAGTTTTTTTTTGCTTTTAATGCCATTAAGCTTGCGGTGTATAAGTCAAAATCGGTTGAAAGGACTGTAAAAAGGTTTGTTATTTTAAATGGAGTATAACAAAAAAAACAGAATAAAAAAAACATAAAACAATCGTCCCATTCACTTCGAACTTCGAATGCAGCTAACCCTGGCTCGCCGCACTATGCCGAAATTACATCAGTAAACCGCGCCGGTTCTAATTGGACCAAGCCATAAACACCACGTTTTAGTGTTGAATTTGGACCAGCAGCAGAATATGAAACTACGAACGTTTTTTGGTAACTTGTCGATATTATAGAAATGAGTTTTAGTAATTAAATTCGGTTTTAGTATTCTGAATAATATATGTATGATATTGATTTGGTTTCGAGCGCGAGATATGGAGCTCGTGGGTCGATACATCAGGTTAAGCTACGCTTGCCGGGGTTGTTCCTTGGATGGGTGACCATCTTTACATAACGAGACTCCTCCGTGCCTTAGAAAGCACGTTAAAGCCGTTGGTCTCGGGTGTCATTCGTGGATCTTTGACAGTCGTTACGGGTCGTCAGAAGCCCGAAAGTCTGACAACTAGTCTCACCAAGAGGTATCGTATTAGACAGTTACTGGCTTGTGGAGGTCAGATAGGCAGTCGCTCCATGTAAAATACTGGTATTCAGCTGCATCCGGTTAGACTGGAAGCTGACCCCAAACATAGTTGGGAAAAGGCGAGGCAGATTGACAAGTCAGGATTATTCAAAAAAATCAAAATCAAAATATTTTATTTCACATAAGCCACTGGGCACTTATGAAACGTCAGAAGCTAGCTGCACGGTTCCAATTGATCGTTTCCTATGGAGAAGAGCCCGCAAGAAACTCCATGGTTAATCTTTTAAAAGATAATTGGCTTTTACAATATTTTCGAATTACAGTGTTAATAGTTATGGGAGGATAGTGTAGGCCTTTCAAAAAGTTTAATGTAGGTAGTTATAAAAAATAGAAATTGTTCAAAAAAAAGTCTACAGTCCACTAGTCCATTAAAATAATAACTCCTGTTTTGTGAATGCTTTTACAGACGGAATCATACGTACACGAATAGTCCGATATCGGAAGGCCTTACAAATAAATTGTCAGTGCGGAAATGAAAATCCGTAACCGAAGCTTGGCAAGACAATTGTTTCACCGCGGCCTCGTCATCAATACCTGCCATTGTTTGTAGTCTTCTAGTTTGATCTTAGAATGAAGCCTCCGAAATGTTTCAGACATTATTTTTTTTTTTTTTTTCAGGTAAGATATGGACAGAAATATCGGAGTTACAGAGAGACTGGTATGTTTTTTGTCTATTATGTAAATAAAAACAAAACTTCTAACGCCCATTTTTATCCGACTTCAAAAAGGGAGTATTGCAAACAA
Source organism: Lithophane semibrunnea (assembly GCA_947363905.1). Classification (NCBI taxonomy): domain Eukaryota; kingdom Metazoa; phylum Arthropoda; class Insecta; order Lepidoptera; family Noctuidae; genus Lithophane; species Lithophane semibrunnea. Next base: position 3,194,079 of record OX376208.1, read on the forward strand.
CTGCACCATGCATAACCATGCAAATCTAAACCATCAGAATGATTGAGGTTTCTGTTCACACAAGCGTTTAATTTTAGTAGATTTTTTTTAAATACATTTTAGCGGTTTTTTTTTGGCTTAGTAAAAAAAAAGTAAGTTTAGCTGAATAGGTTACTAAATATCTCTACGTCTATTGTAGGTACTTTATCTTCTTTTAAACAGCCCCGCTGTGTTAGCACATCATTCCTCTAAACCTCTAAACAATTAAACAATTTAAAGTCCCCACAAGAATCCCCGGAAGAAACATTTGATATTTCTATAAGTGGCTCCGCAGTAATTTGAATACCTTGCCAGTCGTTGATGCTTTCCGGCATGACGCGATCAATCATTTACGATCTTGGCAACACTGTCGGATCGAGTGACCCGTTTTTGTGCGGTTGGTGAGACGGCAAAATATTTGAATGTCATGGCGTTGGTTTATGCTAAGTGGGTTTTAAGTAGTTGGTGGGTTCGAAAGTGGGATAAGATTTTTGTGGTGGTACCTATGGAATTTTAGATTTTGACGTTTCGAAAAACAAAAAAAAAAAAAAACAAGTTTTGTCTGTCTGTGGATTAGTGCAGCCGTAACTCGATTTTTTTGTTAAATAGCCTTTTCCCAACTTTGTTGGGGTCGGCTTCCAGTCTAACCGGATGCAGCTGAATACCAGTATTTTACATGGAGCGATTGTCTATCTGACCTCCACAACCCAGTAACTGGGTAATACGATACCCCTTGGTAAGACTTGTTGTCAGACTTTTGGGATTCTGTCTATGCGCTGTTAAAGATCTACGAATGACAGCCGGTTTAACGTGCTTTCCGAGACAACCCCGTCTCGATGTGTCATGGATGGGTCACCCATCCACGAACCGAACCCTTGCTTAACATTCGATCGACCCGTGCGGTTGTTAGTATTTATGCACGAGATCCTCCGAATGGTATTTTGCTGTCATAATTATTATAGAAATATTGTGGCATAATTTGTGGTCGTGGTCAAATGTACCGCAGTCAGCATTTTTGGGTTGAATTTAATTGGAAAGTAGTATGATTTTAGTTTCTTTAATTATTTTAAGTAGTTAAAAATATGGATACATTGGTGATAATTTAATTTGATCGGATAAATTTGTTTTTATTTAGCATCATAATATTATACTGCCGATAGTGATTATTTTTTACCTACTTCAAAAAAGGAGGAGGTACTACGTTCGGATGATTATTATTATTATTTTTTTTTTTTTTATGTATGTTCACCGATTACTCCGCCATTTGTGAACCGATTTTAAAAATTATTTTTTTGTTCGAAAGGGTATACTCCCGAGATGGTCCCATATAAATTTTATTAAGTTTGCTTGCATAGTTTTTGAGCTAGCTTCAATGTTACGTATTTTTCCCACAGTCTATTTAGACGATATAATTATTAGACTCCTTCACTGTTATTTACATAGCAGGTAGTAACTTGTGTGGGATAGGTACCACCACTAAAAAGTGAAAAATAAAAACTTTTTACAAAAAAAACAACCGACTTCAAAAAAACACTAAAAAAGTGAAAAATAACTTTAATTTCGGAAGTCGGTGGCAACAAACGAAAATTAAAAAGCAAAGACACCGACTTCCGAAATTAAAGTTATTTTTCACTTTTTTAGTGTTTTTTTTGAAGTCGGTTGTTTTTTTTTGTAAAAAGTTTTGTTTATTTCTGAAACCCTAGCTTTTGTTTCCTAAGAAAGTGGTGAACTGTCACACAACGGCTGTCCAAATACAGGGCGTTCTTTAACCCTTTAATACCTCAAATTGCTTAGCATCATCCTACGTTATGCCGAAATTACTGCAGCCAATAATTTTGAAATAAATATATGTTAAAGTTGAGGATCGATGCTAGGTCCTATGTTTGACGAAAACACGATTACATACAATTTGCTCGATCAAAAAAAAAAAAAACAAATTTACTTCTAAACCGAACTATAAACCGCTGGTATTCAACGAATACTTCAAATTATATCATGAAACTTTGCATAATAACTGAACTAACTAACTTTTTTAATAACCATTATTTTCACCGTCAAAAGTAATTACCTAAACTTTTCGAGGCTTGGAGCCGCCAGCACCCCTTCACTCCATCCCGCTCTCACTCAGTCCGCGAGTAGTATGGTGCGAGCGAGATTTACAGTGAATTTAAGCTGAGGTAGGGTAGGCTCTTAATGGCAAGTACTGGTGAAAATGACAGATGTTCATGACGGCCGTTTATTTGACGGAACCACTTTCCTAGGAAACAAAAGCATAAGGGCCTGTTTCACAACCGCCCGGCGATAAGTATTTTATCAGAAAAGAGGTTTTTTTACTTAGCTATCACTGATTTCTTTGTTTGACATCACATACATCCATCATCCATGGCTTATGTTCAAGATAAGCCGAGACAAACCTCGCAACAAAGAGATGTCTTCGGGGCATTGTTTCAATCGTCTGTATGGAAAAGATTTTTTTGTGTTTTTGTCAGATATCGTATTATACGCTTGTTCTTATAAATAACGATACTTACACCCGCGGTGTACTGCGTAACACACCTAAAATGAAATTCAAATCCCAACTCAAAATAATTTATTTGCAATTATGACAATTGATCGCAATGGGTTTAATTTTGAAAGTTCAGTCACGTTCATTGCATCATGTATGAATATTTCGAACCTATGACACAATGGATGGAGTAATATCCTTCAAAACCCTCTGATCATGATTAAAAGTGTGTTACGAAATTAGGGTGCCGGTTAGATACTATATTGAATTGAATTGAATTTGAAGTTGAGACCTTGTCAAACTAGCTGCACAGTATTTTAATTAACAAAGGGCGTTTCCGTCAACCTGTAATAGTTTGTATAAAGATAGAGTTTTCTCAATTCACTTCAGAAATTACATGCTTAAGACTTCCTTCCGGCTTTATTTTTTTCTATATATGGCCAAAGAAGGCCCGGCCCATCTCTGATCAAACACAACCTCATGAAACCTTTTTTTTTATCACCTCGTGACTAGAAAATGGCCCGTGGCTCGTGGTTCAATAAGCTTTAATGCCTAATTGCAGCTTCGGCCCCAAATACGGATTCGTGGCTACTCATATAGCTATACGATAATCGCGGTAACGAGAGCGTGACAAAATAATTAGCTGTCAGTGACCAAGCTTACCACAATGGCGGTCGAATGAAGGTTAATTTAATAGTTAATTGAGTCTTAGTATTTCTGATGGTTTAATTTCCACGCCGATAATAATTATGTCGAATACTAATAATTGAGGTAAATTAATAATAACTAATTAACAGCTTCGACGTCTGTCGATGGCGCAGTAGTTAAGGCCTCGCCTCTCATCCTCAAATATGAGAAACGAAAATCTATAACCTCGTGCAGTTTATGGGTTTTCGTTTCACATATTTCCGTTTCAAAGGAATTAAAAAAACAGGTGACAGTCGAGTGGAAGAGCCGGCGCTCGAATCGAGCGACTCGGCTCGCTGCAATGACTATTGTAACAAGTTACAAAAAATCGATTCATTACAAAAAAACATTACAAATCAGTCTCCGCCTTAAGGGTACCGTATTGTTAACTAGAGAACCATAAAAAGGGTAAAAATGTGTTTTGAATAAATAAAAAGTAAACTATCGGCTTTTAGTCAGAAGTTTTCAAATTTCGAAATATTAACCCTAATCTAACTGGGAAACGATTTGTCGATTTTATCTTCCTAAATTGGTGACCAAAACCTGCACCTAGATTTAAAATTAAATGCCCAGTCTCCTACATTAATAAATGCAGAAAAAAGAACAAAACTGTAGTGGAAAAGTTTTTAGTTCGGAACTTCAAATATAACGTTTTACAAAGTGGGACATTCGAAACTTGCTGCAAGTTTCACGAGACGATATTGTGTGAAAAGTGGACTGTGGCATAAGCTATAAGATGTAGCGATTTATAACAAGGAAAAAAAATGTGATTTTAAATACGGCGATTACATGAAAATGTATTAAAGAAAGTGTTGCTCAAATAGCTAAAACATATTAACGAAGCTGACTTAGTGCTTTATTTAAAACAAACATTATCATTATCATCAGCCTATAGCAGTCCACTGCTGGACATAGGCCTCTCCAAATGCATGCCATTCAGCTCGATTCTCGGCAACTCTCATCCAGCTGCTACCAGCGAAGATCGTCGCGCCACCTAACCTAAGGGCGTCCTACCTTATGTTTGCCGATTCGATTAAAACAAACATTATACCTATATGCCCGTTATCACTAACAATAGGCGACACCTAGCTGTACTTAGTGCTTCAATAAAAGCAATTATATTTTGAAATTATGTTTAGTTGTCGCCTATTGTTAATGAAAATGTGCAATGACAGAATATAATACAGACTTTTTAACTATTTCGTGATAAAGTCCATCGCGGCAATGATGAAGGTAAAAGCGACCAAAGTATCAACGTTTGACTCAAATCTTTAAATCCGTGAATAAAAACCGTAAACTGCCTAAAATAACAGTAGCTAAATTAAATTAGATCCAGTAGATAAATTCTTTTATTTAGGGCGAATTCGACCAAACTTTTATACCTATTAGATAACTCTAATCCAGCGAATAAAAGTTTAATTTTGGACAGGTTTTCCATACAAAAACTGTCAGACATCAATTTTTTTCTGGCTTTGGTTAAATCAGTTCTTAGAAAAGGTAAAAAACAAAAGTTTCATAGTTTCAACATGTTCTAAGACACAGTGTCATTTAAAAAGCTAGTATCGAATTTATTCGTGCTAAATTAAATCAGCCCCTCACCTGCCACTCACACCACGCAACAAGGAACTGTAAGACAAAGCGGTGTTCGTTCCGAGCGCGTGAGTTGCGTCCCTGATTGCCGGGACAAAACGGGCACTGATCATTTTAGTGTCACGCGCGCAGCCGGAGGGTTGACGATGTGTGGCAGGATTGTCTTTTTGTTCAGAATATAAGAAAATTGGTATGTTATTGAATTTGCAGCTTTGTGTCAAACATAAGACAGTATACAAGGATCTTTTGGGGCTTCAATGATGTTGACAGGGGGGCGTTGTTGGTAAACATTTGTGCAATTGTTTTATGGAATGTTGCATTTGAAATGTATTCAAAAGACAAGATGGCGGCGACAGTTCCGATTTTGGCCACGCGCCAAAATAACCTTGAAGCGCTATAGATGGATTTATGTCATATTTTTTTTTTAATGTTGTGTCCAGCAGTGGAATCTTGCGGCTAAAATGATTATGATGATGATAATTAATTTTTATTTGGAGTTGGTTGGTCTAGAGGTCGCAAGCGCGACCGCTTATTGTGGGGGTTCTGAGAGCCTAGACAAGTGACAATCACTTCCAAAGCGTTTCGTATTTCTACAACGACTTTCAACAGGATTGAAATAAGCTTTTCGATAACTTATGTCAGTCCTATACATTTTTGCATTTTCGATCATCGTTATCGCTGATAGAATGTCACTTTGTCTAGGGCCTCTGCCCAGGGTTCTTCATTAACTAATTCTCAGTAGCAAGCCGGTAGTCTAGATTTTTGCCCGGTAAATGGCAAAAGCTTGTAAGAAGTTACTTATATATAATAGGGCGACTCCTTACTATAGGTGACTTCCTACAAGCTTTTAAAATTATGCAGTTGGCGAGACCAGAGTGAAATGAAAATGTTTATTCTGTAAAAATAGGATATCGGAATCACTTTTACACGTCATATTGTTATTCTTTACTATTTTCCCTATTTATCCTTTTTTTTAAAGTAAATCAGACTGTTAACACGAACAATAGGTTGGCACAGTCCGCAGTTGTATAATTCCTATTTTTAAGTAACCTCAAAACTGAACACTATCTCTTATGATACAGGTTATCCTACTCTAAGAGGCAGTGCTCACAATATCTGTATACAGACTTCTGCAGTTTAGTTAGCATTTTGTTTTTTTTAATCAAAGTATACTAATGTATGTTTCTTTGTGACAATAAACTATTATTATTATATTCTAAAATACAAAGTCCCCTGTATTATGGGTCTTCCTAAAAGTATGCCATTGGCGAGACCTGGGTGCATAATACCTACACACCTGCCAAATGGGGAAGTGGGTGTGATTTTATGTAAGTGGTGTTACCGAAGCCATTTTTACTACCAATTAGGACAGTGCCATGATCGCTCGGCAGATAAATTGAAGATTGCAGCATACACTTATTATCACTATGGATGATAAAGATAAATTGACCGGATCTTACGACTCTTAAAGGAAAAAGGAGTAATTACTTTCGTGATAACGACGGCTCGTGGCTAAATAATAACAGCCCCTCGGGTCGATCGGAGGTTAAGCTACACTTGCCTCGGTTGGTTTGTGGATGGGTGACTATCCATTAAATATCGAGACCTGTTAGGGCCTCTGACGTTTAGCCGTTAGTCCCGGCTGTCATTTGTAAAATCTTTGATAATCGTTACGGGTAGTCAGAAGCCCCAAAAGTCTGACAACTAGTCTCACCAAGGGGCATCGTGTTACCCAGTAACTGGGTTGCGGAAGTCAGATAGGCAGTCGCTCCATGTAAAATAATGGTATTCAGCTGCATCCAGTTAGATTGGAAGCCGACCCCAACACAACATAGTTGGGAAATGGCTAGGCAGATTTTTTTTGCTTTTATGATAACCACAAATCAATTAATTAAGAGCGCTATTACAAAATCGAAGTGCAGATTTAGGTAAATTTGACGGGGCGCGGCAAAGATGCGCTCGTGTGAGTCTATTGAAGTACGCTACGCACACATGCAAACCGGGCGTGATCAACTTGATCCTTTCCACTTTACTTTTGAAATAAATTAAGTTACAGTAATTTATAGTTCGTGTTACTGTTATTTTTAGCATTGCATACAACAATTGTTTAAAAATATTATTTTACTTTAAAAAAAGTTAATTTTTTTTTTCAAGCAAGATTAGATTGTAGCCTATGTTATTAAATACTTTTTGTTAAAATTTGGAAAGTAAATTCATAGATAAAAAATAGAATTTCGGACGAAAAATTGTCAATAACTATCTGTGTTACGGAATTATTTTTGGTGTATTACTAAATGAAACATAAAAAAATTGACTTATACATTCCAAAGTTCAAGATACAGTTGTACCATGGACATTTTTATAAATGATTAAATTACTGTATCTTTGATGTAACAAAGCATCAAAAGACGCCCAAAAGTTAAATTTTATGAAACATCCTTTACAAAGACAAGTTTTTTACTGATTTGTGTAAACAAATTGAAATATTTATTTAAAACACTGTCAAGATTATATAATGAGACTTCCTCGGACATATTTTTTTTTTAAGTTTGAGGCTATAACTTAATCATAATCACACATCAAAACTAGCGTCAAACGCTCAAATTCAAGAAAAATTGTAATAGCCCTCTTAATAACAAGGCAAAATTAAAGAAACAAATGAATATTATAAGATAAACGATAGCGACGCGCTACCTGGTATGTAAATAACAGTGAAAGAGTAACTTAAAACAACGTCCATATACACTAAGTCGGAAAAACACGTAATATTGAACCTCACTCAAAAACTACGCAAGCAAAGTTAATAAAATTTATATGGGACCCACTCTGAAGCATGACCTACCAAACAAAATCATCAAAATCAATTCAGAATTGGCGGAGTAATCGCGTAATAAACACACAAAATAAACAAACAGACGAATTGAGAACCTCCTCCTTTTTGAAGAACTCGGTTAAAAAGTAATAAGTGCTGGACGTTGCCAATGCAAAGTTAATGAACATAGGATTGAGGGGAGCAGTAGAATGTAAACGAGCTGGACGCGACCCACAGCCGTGCGTTGACGAATTGAAAGCGTCGCCCAGACGTGCGCCGAGTTACTGATTAGCTGGAAACTGTTGCTGCATCAGAGTTTAGAACTAACTTACAACTTTGTAGGTAGGTATTCGATTTCTCGTATTTGGTTCGATAGTTGCAGGAGATATGTATTCAAGTATTTCATCGGCCTGGAGTTGATTGCTTCTGCAATCAAATTAAATTAGCTAGCAAAACTCCACTTTTTCGTGAGGTTAGTGACTAACCTGATGTCAGAGTTTTTGTGCCGCCCATGGGCCTCTGACTTGGCTTCACATGCCGTGGAGAAATATCTCTCAGGCGTGTTTCCTCCCTGCCAGGGTTAGTCCGAAAGGGATACCGGGACCTCGGCAACAGGCAACTGAAGGAACACGGGTGGGTTTTAGTCAGTAAAAGTCTGACACGCCCTTCCGCTCCACCCAGAGCGGGAGAAGTAATTGGACGAATTCCCACGCTCAAAAAAAAAAGGCTTGTTTCCTACTTCACCATTTAAGAAACAAGAGATAATAATACGCGCATGAATCCGAAAAATCAGAGGTGCGTGCTTGGGTTCGAACTCGAGACCCATGACTTGGCAGACCGACGGTCACACCACTGGGCAATCAAAAGAAAAAAAAAAGTTTATTCTGAACTCACAAAATGCACATTACAACAATAAAAAAGGCTAATAGACAAATCAAACTGACAGATGACAGATCGTACTGAAGAAAGCACAGATTCCATCATGCTTGCAATAAATGACTTTGATGTTGTGACAAAATATCGGCGAAAGCTCAAACTTTAATATCTTACCTCTTGACTAAGCTCCTATACACCAAGCCATATACGTGACTTTAATACTAAACTCTGAGAACCCAGCTGCTAATGTCAAAGATCCAAAACTAATTACAACTCAAAAGGAAGTGAAAAAAGGTAACTACGTGTGTTGGACCAACGAGTAGCATCCCTAATTGTTGGGACGATGTCCACGTGACAGGTCGAAGGTCAAACAGAACCGTTTGGAGATGTAGGGTTGGGGCGAATGGGACGAAACGAAAATTCGTGTTTTTTCATACTTTTAAGTACGTATTACGTATACGTACGTACAAATTACAATACAGTATGCAAGGGTAAACACCGTTGTCACTCAAACCATGGGTAGTTGACTTAAATATAAAAATAAATGACCCAGTAACAACAAAAAAAAACCTTATTTTCATTAAAAGATTTTAAAAAGTAAATATCCGTCACTCGAATCGAATCACACGAATCCATGAGTATCGGGACCGATACTCATGGATTCGCATTCGAGAGAGCTGCGAAACAGCTGAAGGCCGGTCATGTAACGTCCCGCGCGCCCCGCCCGCCCCCGCCAACCGCCGGCCGCCTTGTTGAGACGCAAGTTCGTTGCCCTTGCGTGTAGGGTGAAATATTCTTGTGGAAAAAAGTAGATTTTCTTAATAAAAAAAATGTTGTATTTTTCCATTGATTTTACGTTCTATAAATGAAACCAAACCACTGGTTTCAAGGATAACGGTGTTTACACTAACACCCTGTATACGTAAACGTATGTGTTCAGTGTTGTAAAATCCGTTTGTTTGTATAGTAGGGCTGATTATTAAGTGTTATTATGATTCACTCACAGGCTCATCACCACAACCAAGTCCATGTCCCGGCCTCGCTTCACCATCAACTTCCCGCCATTTGCAGTGACTGACAGTTGACATTAGTGACAGCTACCTGACAACTTGTGTGCATGAGACAGTGTTTACATATCTATTATACAGGGTTATTGGTAAAACACCAACAACCTCTTAAGGAGTCATTGTACTCATCATTATGAACAACTTTTATAATGGGAACAAATATGAAGAAACAGCTGTCCCGTACATTTATGTTCGCATAACTCGTCAAAATGTACGGAACAGCTGTTTTTTTTTCGCGATTTCATATTTGTTCCCATAGTAAAAGTTGTTCATAATGATGAGTACAATGACTCCTTAAGAGGTTGTTGGTGTTTTACCAATAACCCTGTATAGATACACTACAAGACAAGGATGATAAAGCTTTAATGATTTATGGAAGAATGTAGAGGAAAACTATCAAAGCTTTTTTTTTTTTTTAAATTGTATTTTAATCAGACGCAATATAAAATATAAATTACATGCAAAGGAATGAAGTACTACATAATAGCCAATTAAGGCATGATTGCTTAACAGAAGCTTCTAACTCAGTTATGATTTCTTATACTACAGCATTGCCGCGTAAGGTACGATTGTCAAAGAAATATTTAACGGTAAAATGTGGATTAATAAAAACAAATCTTTAAAACCAAAGATGAAAATAATAAGAGTTAACTACACTCGCGGTCAAATAATACGGGTCGGTACGAAAAACTAAAATTACTTGTAAAATAATGGAGCTAGCGGCATGAATGAAAAACTGTATGTTGTAGACAATTTAACAGTTAATAAAACAACAACAATATTGTTGGGAAACATTATTAGTTTACTTGTTAAAATTACATAAAAAACAAAACATTGATCATTTTTACGTTGAAAAAATAATGGTTGGGACCTCACATACAACACAAAAACGAACTTTAAGACAAAATTAATACTTCGTGTTGCCTCCACGGGCTTTTCTCACAGCTGCCAGGCGATTGAGCGTGCTGTTTAATAAGCGATTTTGTGGGATATTGGTCCATTCTTCCACTAACGCTTGTTTCAGATCTCGAAGTGTAGCTGGGGCGGAATTTCGATTTCTTACACACCTCCCAAGCTTGTTCCAAGCGTGTTCAATTAGATTTAGGTCCGTGCTTCTCGCGGGCCAGTCCATGCGATTGATGCCAACGTCCTGAAAATATTCATTTACAATTTGAACTGAATGAGGCTTGACGTTGTCATGCATGAATATAGAATTTTCACCCATATTAATTGAATATGGGCTAAAATGCTCATTAAGAATTTCTTACACATATCTTGCACTAGTTAGCGTGCCATTTTTTATCATCATTAACTCCGTGCGACTCTCTGAAGAGATTCCAGCCCAAATCATAATAGATCCACCGTGGAACGGCACTTTTTCCTCAAAACAAGCTGCAATAAACCATCCCATTGACGACAGTAGACTCTTCGCCGCCCATCATGTTCATACAGCATAAATCTGAAATCGTCAGAGTCAGTCTCTTGCCCATTCTTCGTTTCCCCATTGTACGTGTTCGCGGGCGTAAAGTAATCTTGCTATCCGGTGTTCCCTTTCAAGTTTTGGACCATTTGCGGGTCTATGTGGAGTCAAATTAGCTTCATGGAGCCGCCCGTCTTACACTCCGCCCACTTACGTCGTCTTTACGGGTCTCTCGAAGTTGATTTCTTACATCAACTGCCGTGAAATGCCGATTTCGAAACATGGTCGTAACAATAAATCGATCTTCTCGAGCCGTAGTACATCTGGTCTGCCGATTCTTGGTCTTCCTATGTTCTGCTCAGTTTCTCGGAAACGTTGGACGACTCGCTGCAATATAGAAAATGACACGTCTATTGCTATTGCAGTACTTCGCTGACTTCTGCCTTCTTCTAACATAGTGACGATACGCGTACATTCTTAGCGACATCATAGTAATTCAATAATGATGGTGAAAGACGACAATTACCGCCTTTTCTCATTTTGATTTGATAGATGGGAAGCAAAAGTGAGAAAACAAGCAAAAGTAAAACAACTGGGAATTTAATTTACCTCTAAATTGGTGGTTTTTAGAATTTTAACTTTTTTTAAATTACTTTGTAGATCATTTAAGGTTTTATTTCATACGATATTCAAATTCTCTGTAATATAAAGTTAGTTTCATGCATGTCCCATCATTCATTTGCAAGTTACAGGGATTTCCGTCATCGACCCGTATTATTTGACCGCGAGTGTAGTTTGACAGAAGTGGGAACAGTATGGGGCATGAAGGTCACCAATATGACACAATAATAAATATTGAATAGCGTCTTCTAAACTCAAAGAAAAATCAACCAAAAACAAAAATAAACGTCAAATTCGATAATTATACGAATTAGAATTTGGAACGCACATTCAAAAGTAACGCAGATTGTATTTACAAAAAGGAGTCGAATAGCAAATTACATACGCGCCGCCATTTCGTTTTTTTTATTTTCGTGTTACGAATGCCACGAAAGGGTTCTTGTCCACATGCATGATAAAATTTATGGTACGATTGCTCTGTTTCCTTTTTTTTTAAAGCCTCACTTCTTGTTAGTCTATGATTTATGCGAGGATCATGATGCGCCGTCGAAAGGGGATTATCGTTTACCCTTACTTTTCAAAAAATATGGGGCAAAATGCTTTGAATTCAGTTTCTAAGGAGAAAACCTCTATTTTTTATATAAATATATTTTATTTTACACCAGAAACTACATAAAAAAATAAGTAAAAAACATATAGGTAATGGAAGACCTTATACGCTTTCTGAGATCTCGTCCAGGCAACTTTGGAATGGATAGTGATTGCGTGGATATAAAATGGCGTTGTCATTGGTGCAAAATAATAAGTTTATAGATACTATATGATACTGTATTAGATACATACTGTGTGTAACATAAACCCTGTCCGATCCGTAAGGGAAAGAATATTATGTTATCCATATGAATAATATTGAGAGTCTTTAAGAAGTGTTTTTTAAAACGAAAGAAAAAAAAATTCTATGTGATATTTTACCGGGTTATACATGGGGCGCGGGCGGCCGTCGTTTAGCGGGCGTCTACAAGTCATAACTTAGGACCTCTGTAGAAAATTTGCTAGTTTTTATTGAAGTTGGGGTAATTTTTATACTAAAAACGTGAATTTTAAATAGTAACTTTCGAACTTTTAAATAGTAACGTTCTTATTTTCACAAAAAAAAAAACTTTTTTGTAATTTTTTTGCCGTACCTGGGCGCCTTTTGTTACATGCTGTTTATGCAACGAAAAGAAATGTATATTGTTTTGCCTAACCGATGTTTAGTAAGGTTATAGATTTCAATCATATTTGTTTATCGTCTAGGTATAACTAGAAAAACAAAAGGTAAGTATTATACTGAGAAAACAATTAATTTAGCTGTACCACAGCTTACCAACATTGAAATAGTTTTCCGGAATGCGAAATAAGCGGCATGAGCTAATCCGTAGTCATTTTTACTTTTGCAAATTAATTCAGCTGTTATAGAGTGGCTTGCAGAGTTTCAAAATTATCTAGAATTTTATGCATTTTAATGTGGTTCAGTTAATAACGTTAACGGGCCACTTTATTAATGTTTTTAAACTTACATAGTAAGTTACTTTTGTTAATTATTACTACTGCACTGCTTACAGTCATCTACCTAGCCTTTTCCCAACTATGTTGGGGTCAGCTTCCAGTCCAACCGGATGCAGCTGAACATTTACACAGAGTGACTGCCTATCTGCGCATCGTTTCGGCCGTTTTCTATGAAGACAAAATACTGTTAGTTAGCTTAGCTAGCTAGCTAGCTAGCTTATACTGTTACCTACCCTACCTATCTACCCTGCCCTACGTATCCTACCCTACCTACATACCTACCATCATACCTACCATCATACCTACATACATACATACCTACCTACATACCTACCTACCCTACCTACACCTACCTTACGTACAAACATTCCCCTGAGAATAACGAACACAAAAAAAAAAGAATTATCCAAATTGGTACAGCCGTTCTCGAGTTTTAGCGAGACTAACGAACAGCAATTCATTTTTATATAATAAGAAGATTAATTATCATCTGTCACCACCTTTCAATCCATATCCTCTTTCACACAGTCCATCCAGCGTTTCTTTGGTCTTCGTCTACTCTTATATCCACATTCATACACTAAATTTTCCTCACGAAAAGTTCTCATTCCGACAACCAATTTCCTCACAACTTCTCGACCGACATGCTTTATTTTTCGTCCCATTCAACTTCTAAATATACGACAAATAGATCTAAATTATACGACAAACAAATCAAAATGAGTCTGCTTTGAACTGCGCACCGTAATAAAATTAACGGCTATAAATTATGAATGTCACATAAAGTCAGGCTGAATCATGAGTGGTAACAATATTTATGGGTAGACCGCTGCTGTCACGTCTTTCATCGTACAATTTATGGTGGTGTTTCCAGGAGTTTATCTTTAGTTCAAAACTCCTGGTGATCTATGATTTTGGTCCAGATTTGGCAGCTCGCTGGAGATAACACAATATTTTGATTTAAAAGAGTGTCCATGGAGTTTTCTTGCACGTTCTTCTCCATAGGATACTATGCTTTGGAATGGGGAACTAGCTTCATGTTTTTAACTTACTCCTCGACGGTTCAAAAGTGACTGTAAATGGTTAAATTGACATAAATATTTTGAGTTTGAGTTTGATATGAGTATGAAGCAGAGCTATGGCTCATAAAGATTTTGAAAGATACTACACAGATATAATATTACGATGAATGGATTGTGTGAAAGATGACATGGCTAAGAAGGAGGCGACTACTGAGATAGAATAATTATAGTTTATAGTCCAGTTGCACAGTGCAAAGCTGTCCCATTTAGATTTTGCTGTATAAAATATTACATCACGCCTGTATTCCCCGAAGGATTGAGCAGAGATGTACCTATAGCACAAGACTAAATAAGGAGTAGACTGTAAGCTTCATACTAACGTCTCGCGCGGGAGCACTACTACACGCACAGCGATGTGTGCGCGGCCTGTCACGGACTAGGCGTGCGGGGGGTGCACCGGCGCCCGCTAGAGGAAAAACTGGTTTGAGCCAGCTCTGTGAGAGGATAAAGTGCAGGGGTATGCCGTCCGTGTGCCAGCGGCAGCAATACGTACGACGCAGAAGTTTAGTTTTTTATTTAAAAAATGCCAAATTGGTGTAGTGTGTGCATTTTAATAATAGTAGGAAAACCAAAGAAGTTTCTTTTTTTTTATGGGTATCCAAAGAATCCTGTCAGGTAATTATCTATAATATGGTATCCAAAATAACTAGGATGGCGATATGGTTTTCCCATAACAATTATTATTTGTTATTCTTATTTTTAAGTAGGTACCGCCTGTACTGGCGTATTATTGTTCGTTTCCTATTTGTTTCGTATTTTTGTTTTAGTGGGTATATAGGTACCAAAGTATGTTTATATGCCGTGTTAGCACATGTAGAATATACAGTATGTTAACTAACAAAGGGCGTTCCCGTTAACCTGCACTAGTATAGCGTCTATACATGCTAAAAAAAATATTACCATAAAAAAAAAGTGATTTTTTGTT
Organism: Lithophane semibrunnea; assembly: GCA_947363905.1. NCBI lineage: Eukaryota > Metazoa > Arthropoda > Insecta > Lepidoptera > Noctuidae > Lithophane > Lithophane semibrunnea. Next base: position 3,209,231 of record OX376208.1, read on the forward strand.
TTTGTATAGTAAAATATTCATAAAAATATTAAATTGTTACGGAAAATAAACTCTCTCTGTACACGCCCACTTGTCACACTTGTTTTACTACGTTGAAATACAAGTGTGCGTGTACAGAGTGTTTCTTTTACGTTTAAATTTAAACGTTTTGTGAACATTTCACGACACAAATAAAAAAAAAATTTTTTTTTTTTTAGTTGTAATATTTTTTTAGCATGCATACACGCTATACTATTGCAGGTTAACGGGAACGCCCTTTGTTAGTTAACATACTGTATATAACTGAGTGTTTGTTCACGTGGTGTTAGTAAGCTGCCGTTTGAACTTTTCTATTAGATAGGTACTTACTTACTTAATAACTTACGTTCATGAAATAGTAAAACAAGCAAGGAAAGCTTATAGTTTATGTCCGTAAGTCACAGTAATTTTGATAAGTAGGCAAGTAGTTAAATAGGTAGGTACCTAAACTAACCAACTTCAAGAAAAGTATCTATGTATGTATAGCTATTTCACAGTAAATTAATTGCATAAGTACATTTTACTATCGTTTTTTATCAGCCTAGGTATAAATAATATTAGCCATTTCGCCTTTCAAAGCTACACTATTTTTTTAATGTTCCGTACCAAAATTGGAAAACGGAAAACTTATCAGTGCCTGTCCGTCATTTCGTCCGTCCGTCTGTTCGTCTGTCCGTCTGGCCGTCGGTACGTCCGTCCATCTGTGCTCATTGCCGAATCTCGAGACCCACTTGCCTTATTTTATTTTCAATAACCGCGTGACAGCCCTATGAAAGTAGGTAAGAATTTTGAGCTCTGTTAGGAAGCTTTCATTCTGCTCTTATTTATTCTGTACACCCACATTTCGCCATTTATATTAAGTCCCATGTAACAGGGGCGAGCCCTATGCCATTTTGCTGTATATTCAGAAGGTAACTGGGACGAAAAATACAAGCTAAATTTGACTTTATTTTATAATTAACTCAAGGAGAAATCGAGAGTTTAATAATAACTACTTGACCTAAAATGGCGAGTTTTATTGACTCGCTGGTTTCAATAAAATGAGAAACGTGACCTAAGGTCAGGATATATCGGTACCTGTTATGCTCAGCCCAGGCGCAGCATAAATAAGTAACAGTATTGTGGTGGCATCTACATCGCCTCATACGAACTACGCATCAAAGACCTGACGACACACAGAATCATGACGTCACAAAAAATCCTGCATCGCGCAATTAGAGTTTACCGCGCGAACAACATTTTACCAGATTCCAACATCAATCGTTGGGCAGTTGCCGCCAGACACGACACCCGTCTGGTCGGAGGATCTGCGTTGTTATTCTAAACTACGCAACAAGTTTTGATGAGTTTTTCATCATCGTTTAGAGAATTTATTCCGGAAGGTTTAAATGTATAATCTAACTTAATATTATAAACGCGAAAGTTTGTAAGTATGGATGGATGGATGGATGTTTGTTACTCTTTCACGCAAAAACTACTGAACCGATTTGAATGAAATTTGGCACACAGATAGTTTATAACCTGGATTAACACATAGAATACTTTTTATTCCGATATTCCCACGGGATCAAGACTTATGCGGGTGAAACCGCGGGGCGCAGCTAGTGTGTTAATATTAAAGTTACACATTATAACTAAGAAATCACGATGTTTTGTCAAGTCGTATAACCGTGGGAAGCAGGAGCGAGTCATTCGTAAAGAAATAAATAGGTAGGTACAGCATTCCAGTCTCATTAGCTTATCAAGCCACAACAGTAGCATAATAATGTTTTAGCTAGAAAATTATGCTCTTAGTTATAATGACCGGAGCACAATTCTGTTCATAATCACAGAACGCCAGCTAATCAGTACACCAACAAAATATAAAGGTACAGAAGTACGGATTCATACAACATGACATTAATTAGATTCCTTAGTTCCATTCAAAGTTCTGGCTTAATTTAATTATTGAATTGTAAATTAATCATAACACAACTAACTATTAATTACCTAAATAGATGATGAAAGTATCTTTTGCACAGCTTCACGCATCTTTAATAATATTCCGGGGCCTATTAGAATGATTCTGGAACTGAAAAAGTTTAAAAAGAATCTCCATGATAGTAAACAAATGCTCTATAAAAGACTTCCTATCAGACAAATCACTTCTCCAATACAGTCCGCCTCAGTCATGATGCGTTCAGTCTCCCACTGATGTGAATACGTGTGATGTGATACTCAAATTCGTTCCATCTTGTTTTTATCTTTTTAAATACTTTTATGAATAATTTGTAACAATTATGTAAAAAATGTACATGTAACTATTGTATGCCCTAAGGGCGGGACATAGATGATCACAATTTAATTATTTTAGACCTGTATTATGTACCTACCTATGATCTACAATAAAGATATTGATTGATTGATTGAGATCCTAACTAATATTAATTAAAACGAATTATGCAAATAATAACTAAAATATGGCGTCGAAAAATTCCTTCGTACGTATATAATAAAAGTAAAAAAAGGATAAATAAAAAGTTTACTATGAACGGTTTGAACGTGCAAGTTTTTCGACATCGTTCTTACACGTATTTATCATTTCAACATGAATGATGTAACCAATATTTAATATTTTCATAATAATAAAAAAATGAATATAAAAGGGCCATGGAGTTTCTTGGCCGTTCTTCTCCATAAGAACCGCTTTGGTATTGGCAACTCGCTTCATCTTTTAGACTGATCGAGTGCTTGACAATTGAAAAGTGCCTGTAATTGGTTTATTTGATTCAAAAGTCCCTTAAATATTTCAATTGAAATAAACGCTTTGAGTTTGAGTTTTATTAAAAAGTGCTTGTAAATGGTTTAATTGAAATAAAATGCTTTGAGTTTGACAACTAGCAAAAATCGCACGCACACTTGACCCGGTTCACGTACAGTGAGTGTACGTGCCCCACGCGGAAGTTCCTCGGTGCGCGGTGCATGGCGGTCTGAGGTCGTCTGCCGTGCGTGTCCGTCCGCAAAATCGCGGATCGTCGGATCTTGGCAAGAGAGACCACCTTACAGACGCGAAATATCCCTAAACCATGTGAAACAAATGCCAATCATTTGTTCGATGTCTGCGATACCCCGCACGTACACCTTCCCACGGTGCGTAGTGCGGGCTCGTCTGTGTCCGTCCGCAATATGGCGCAGCATCGGATCACGGCATCTGAAATCAAACGTTGCATTCTATAAAAATCCCACTTTACACTCGCGACAATCTAAGAAGTCCGATTTGACTTTTCATTCTCCTATGTACATGTACTAAAACGATATGCCTAGAGAATCAGTTTTAATCAATGTAGATAAACCGACGATTTTACAAACTCTCTAAGTATGATCAATCTATAAGTGTCTCGAGAATCAGTTTAAAAAAAATGCCGAGATCCGACGATCCGTGATTTTGCGGACAGACACGCACGGCAGACGACCACAGACCGCCATGCACCGCGCACCGAGGAACTTCCGATGTCTGCGATACCCGCATGTACACCTTCCCACGGTGCGTCGTGCAGGCTCGTCTGTGTCCGTCCGCAATATGGCGCACCGTCAGATCACGGCATTAGATTGTCGCGAGTTTCAGTGAAATTAGCTTGAAGCTGTCATCCCACCAGATGACTTCATTTAAGTTTACACAGTGAGATTTTTACATAATAGAATCTATTTATTTATTTAACAACAATTGCTTGCTGCACTAACAGTAAATACCAAAGTGTGCAGCAAGCCAACAACATAACATTTAACTAAAAAACTTCATGCAAACATTTAACATACACTTATGGCTACACATAAATATGTCAACGTCCGGCTTCTGAGCAATCAGAGCGTTCAGCAAATTGATCGCCTGGGTTGTGTGAGCATATCGAGCAGTATTCTGTAAAGCCTACGATCTGTTCATTAGATCGTCAGGCTTTCCGATGCGCATGGCAAGGCGCGTATCGTCTACTGCGCAATTATTTGTAGTTGCGTGCGTGCGCCTGTTTTCACTAATTTTATGTTACCTTCTGTACTACCTACCCTGTGATACCAGCTAAACAGTACAGCTACGGCTCTATTAACTGGGACAGCGGGTTTAACGTTTATTATACTAGTTTTTAATAGGAACTTGTAGATTTTTTGTTTCAGGATTTTGTTCAGGTTTCTATGCAATGATTATTGTGTAAGGTTCGGTTTTGCAATAACACAGGGTGTACGGGTAACAAGACCCTTCACGAAGCCCTCATACGCATTCTATACATACAACTAAGTAACCTTTAGCAGAAGTATTGCTGGGAAAAGAATTTAATTTCTGATGTGAAAATTCGCTTTATGGTAGTGCGCAACGATTTTATTCTGTAAATGAATTTATAATTAATGTTAATTTGTTTTAAATAATTAATTAATTATTTAATTTGTTTACGCACGCAAAGCATTGTGCATGTAACGGTACAGGGGGTCAGTGACAGCTCGGCCCGAGTCAACTCAACCCGAATAATAATACCAGTTGTGCTATTCTGTAAAAATCTCACTGTGAAAACTTAGGTGAATTGAGCTCGAAGTGAAGTGTCACTGCCTTAGCATCAGTAGGTATCGATGACAATGACAGCTCACTCCACGCTCACCTCACCTAAGTTTTCACGGTGAGAGCTCGAAGTGAACTGTCACTGCCTTAGCATCAGTAGGTATCGATGACAATGATAGCTCACTCCACGTTCACTTCACCTAAGTTTTCACGGTGAGAGCTCGAAGTGAACTGTCACTGCCTTAGCATCAGTAGGTATCGATGACAATGACAGCTCACTCCACGCTCACTTCACCTAAGTTTTCACGGTGAGAGCTCGAAGTGAACTGTCACTGCCTTAGCATCAGTAGGTATCGATGACAATGACAGCTCACTCCACGCTTACCTCACCTAAGTTTTCACGGTGAGAGCTCGAAGTGAACTGTCACTGCCTTAGCATCAGTAGGTATCGATGACAATGAAAGCTCACTCCACGCTCACTTCACCTAAATTTTCTCGGCAAGATGGTTACAGAATAGCAATGCAGATATTTCATACTAGCCTTTATACACTAGTGTTATTATACACCCTTCGGGGAACACAACTGTAATGTTATGTAATCAAAACATTGAATGGTTATGTGGGCGAGAATCAGAATATTATCCATTCTGTAATAATGTTAATGCAAGCGTATACAGTACCTAACATAGAATATTCTGGTTTTATTACGCGGGGTAAAATTTAATATTTTGCACTAGTATTTGAATTTGTGGAGTTTTTGTGCACTCACATTTATTTGAAGATGTTTTTAGTTTGGTGAAAACTTACGGCATTCATTTCGATGTCAGTCCAATGGTCACAGACAATTTTCTCAGAAACTGTTTGTCATAAGAAATTTAATTGTTTTTTTTGCTATGAAATGGTTTATTGCTTCTCTCTTTTTTTATTTGCCATAGGTATTGGTACAATTAAATTTCATAATACATCGTCCTACAGTAGCAGCCTGGAGTCTGGATTTGTGCCCGGTTGATGGCAATAGGCTCGCCCACTATTACATGGGACTTAAACATAACTGGCGAAATGTGGGTGTACTTTATAGGTGTATTTCTGCCTAACCCTTTCGGAATACAGGCGTGATGTTAATATGTTATCGTCATTCATACATTTAAATTATATCTACAATGTATTTAATGCTATTATAGGCTACGTAATAACACCCGCAGTACATGGTAGAATCATCACTAAACAAAGCTAGCAAGCTAGCCGGGCTAGAGATGAACCTCTATAAAACGATGGTAATGACCAACAACACAAATATACGTTGACAACGAGCCTCTCCAATACACTCATAAATACATTTACCTAGGGAAGCAAATAAGCTTCGACAAACTAAACAACTACCAAGAAATTGAGCGCAGAGCCCAGTTAACATGGAATAAGTACTGGAGCCTTAAATAAATATTTAAGAGCAACATGCCAATCAAGCTGAAGACAAAGGTTATGAGTTCTTGCCTTATACCATGCCTGACCTACGCTTGTCAGACATGGAAGTTTAATAAAAATATCAAGAATAAAATTACAACGTGCCAGCGAGGAATGGAGCGGAGTATGCTAAACATAAAAAGAATAGATAAAATAAGGCATACAAAAATATGCAACATCACAAAAGCAACAGACGGTTTAGCACAAGCTCTTGCATTAAAATGGAAGTGAGCCGGACACATAGCACGCCTGCAAGACCAAAGGTGGACTATAAGAGTGACAGAATGGAGGGGGCCAATAGGTAAAAGAAAGAAAGGGAGACCGTCCAGCAGATGGGAGGACGAAATCAAACGCATAGCGGGTCCAAACTGGACACAAGCAGCACAATCCAGAGAAAACTGGCTAAATTTGGAGGAGGCCTTTACCTGCAGAGGGGTTCTTACAGAATAATTTTATTCAAAAATAGATATCCAAAACTCTTTATATAAAACCTACTAAACATTAAAAAAAAAAAAAAACCTCAAAATAATCCTAAACAAAACTAATTAACTGATTATCTAGCATTTTCTGTAAGAAATTAAAGGCTTTTTTATTTTATTTTTATTTTATTTATTTATAATAACAGCCGCACAGTCGATTTATCAGGTTAAGCTACGCTTGCCGGGGTTGGTCCGTGGATGGTCTCGGAAAGCACGTTAAGCCATTGGTCCCGGCTGTCATTTGTGGATCTTTGACAGTGGTTACGGGTCGTCAGAAGCCCGAAAGTCTGACAACCAGTCTTACCAAGGGATATTGTATTCCCCAGTTACTGGGTTGTGGAGATCAGATAGGAATTCGCTCCATGTAAAATACTGTTATTTAGCTGCATCCGGTAAGACTGCAAGCCGACCCCAACATAGTTGTTAACATGAGTGGTTATAAGTCCAATGGTATGCTTTAAATGCTTATTTCTATCATTATTCATTATTTTCACAATACATTAATTATTATTCATTTATCACAGTTTGGTTTAAAACAAATTAACATGAATTATATATTCATTTACAGAATTAAATCTTATTCTAGCAGCCATGACGTTAACTTCAGAATAGCTGATTTTTTTCCGCGATTTTAAAGTTGATCCCTTACAAGTCATTCAGTTCGATAGTATAAAGCACCTCTTGAACTTTGTAAAGTTAATTGGTCAATGGCAGCGATATTTGTGACCAACCGTACTTGTAAAAAAAAAGGCAGGGCATCCCTGCCCTCCTTTCAAAAATGCCTTTGGTAATTAAATTGTTTGACATTAACTTGAAATAAAAAAGCGTCCCAAACTTTGTACGCACACACACAAGGGAAATACGAACCTCCTAGGAACACACGCAATAATCTAATTACCTATTTCTTTTTGAACTAACATCAAAGCTGCAATATAATTCATTGGAAACCCTATAGAAATTGATCGACGGGAAATATTGCCAGCCTTGCTCACTAATATTATTTCCTGCTATTACTATAAATGCGAAAGTGCCTCCGTCTGTATGTTTGTTACGTTCAATCAATCTGCTTAGCCTTTTCCCAACTATGTTGGGGTCGGCTTGCAGTCTTACCGGATGCAGCTGAATAACAGTATTTTACATGGAGCGAATTCCTATCTGATCTCCACAACCTAGTAACTGGGTAATACGATACCCCTTGGTAAAAAGAAGCCCGAAAGTCTTACAACCAGTCGGTTGTAAGACTTTCGGGCTTCTGACGACCCGTAACGATTGTCAAAGATCTACGAATGACAGCCGGGACCAACGGCTTAACGTGCTTGCCGAGGCACGGAGGAGTCTCGGTATGTAAAGATGGTCACCCATCCACGGGCCAACCCCGGCAAGCGTAGCTTAACCTGATGGATCGACCCCTGCGGCTTTTATTACTTAACCACGAGTTTGTTACGTTATCAAGACTAATACCCGGTTTCCGAATTGAGTTTCCGATTTGGTTTTGAGAATATAGCTCAACGTTACATTTTCAGGGATCGAATGAATTCGATCCCTGAAGTGTAGAAGGATTTCTACACTGTTCAGTTTATCATCTCTGTGTCCAATTTCATCAAAATAGGTTCAGCGGTTACACGGTTCCCAATTTGAGAATTATTCTTTTTGAGAACTTGTCGAACTCTACTTTAGCATTATTTAAAGAAATTCGAAAATTCTTTGTCAAAACCACGGTACCTAATGCTAAAGTGGGTGATAGACGTGCGTACTTAAAGTACGCGGTCTTTAAGTTCGCGACCTTACTCGGCTCGCCGTCGGTGACACACGTGAAGCTTGCACAAAATTTCATTGTCAAATTGGCTCGCGGCCCGCGGCTCCCGGCGATGACAGACAGGCCAATCAGCTCGCCGAGCCATAAGTACGCGTACTTGCTCGCACGTCTATCTCCCCTTGTAGACACGTCTTTCTTGTCATGAAAAACCCCGGTTTATACACGCCGTGGTTTTTGGAGTTAGGCGCCGTGGTTACCTAATGGTTGGGCTCATTCGTCAGTGTTGTATGCATCACTATGGAAGCTTGTGGACAGACACGTTTTTTCTACGGCGCGGTTTATACGCCGTACCGTAAAGAAAACATGCCGTGTAGAAATCCGAAAAAAACTTGGGTGAAAGTCGTAGGCAAAAGCACTGGTCTTTTATAAATAATAAAAGATCTTTCCCTTCAAAGGTAGCCATCGATTCAATAATGATAGGTCGTCAATGATTAAAGAGTTTGTGGTCTAAATACTGTACCTAAGCATTTCTAGTTTGTTCGAAGCTATTATAAATTCTGTTTGGTTATATTCAAATACTAGGCATTTTGGAACTTTCAAAGTTCAAATACACTACTAAAATTGGCATTAAAAATGAACGAAAATATGTCAAGGACTTAATAATCCATATTACTGTAGGTATGTATGATAATTTTTATAAATAAGTACTTGTTTCTATTTTAGTTTTATATAGGTGTAGGTACTATCATAAGAGGAGCACTCGTGGCTACGTAATAACCATCAGGTTAACCATAAGGACCATATTTACATACCGAGACTCCTACGTGCTTCGGAAAGCACGTTAACCGTTGGTCCCGGCTGTCATTTGTGGATCTTTGACAGTCGTTACGGGTCGTCAGAAGCCCGAAAGTCTGACAACCAGTCTCACCAAGGGGTATCGTATTACCCAGTTACTGGGTTGTGGAGGTCAGATAGGCAGTCGCTCCATGTAAAATACTGGTATTCAGCTGCATCCGGTTAGACTGGAAGCCGACCCCAACATAGTTGGGAAAAGGCTAGGCAGATGATGACAGGTGTAGGCATCAGAAAGGTGTGGTCATATACTTTAACGGTATGGGTACACCATCAAATCGAACAACTTTCTCCATGGGACCAACACCGTAATCGCGTAATACCGTAATACTGTGGCGGCATCTACATCGCCACATACGAACTACGTATCAAGGATCTGACGTCACACAAAATCCTGCATCGCGCAATTAGATTTTACCGCGCGGCAATCAGTTAGGCAGTTGCCCGCCAGACACAACACCCATCTGCAGGCGTAGCATGAGCACCGTTTTGTCGACGGAAGAGTAGACAAAAATGACGTTTCCTGTAGACAGTAGACAGAACGAGACGGCAGCAAAATAGAAAGAGTCAACTACACTTTTTACGAAATTCACTCTTTTACATAATTCGACTCAGAATTCTTTGTTTTATCATAGGATTTATCGGTTGTCAGTGTGATTTTGACAGTAAGGATAGAAAACTTTCTTCCGAAATAGTCTACATATAAAAAGACCTAGACAAAGATCGTTAGAAATGAAAGACAAAATGACAGATTGTAGAAAGATTTCTACGGTGGATGTCAAAAATGAAGAAACGAACTGTCACTTTGTATAGAAAAAGCTATGTCTATTCTTCGTAGAGATAGAAAGCGCCAAGCTACGCCTGCTGGTCGGAGGATACTCCCTTTTCTTTATAGGATGACTGAACTTTACACCCTATTCCTCATACTATAATTCTTCTCTGGTCCATCTTTCATTTTAACCCTGATGTTATAACCTGCCCACTTCCGTTTTTTAATTGTGTGAGTCACGTCTGCTCTGTTTGTTTTTATTCTTACTGATACCGACACGATAAGATTATCCAAAATTAGGCAGAAATGTGTCGCCAAGCTTAAGTCTCTAAGTGCTACTTAGCAAACAGCGTAATTACGCCTATTAACTTATATTAGGTCAAATCTGACCTTTGAGTAAGTGACAGGTCGTGTTTCATATGGAAATACTTATTAATGTATCGATTTTGAGGTTAATTTTGAGGTTAAGTACTCAGATATTGAGTTTTATGGTTTTATTTGTGATCAAAGGTAATATTGATAGTCTTTGTAATAAAATGACAATTTTATTCGGAGAGATTCATGGCTAATTAATAACAGCCGCACGGGTCGATCGAACAGGTTAAGCTACACTTGCCGCGGTCAGTCCCCGGATGGGTGACCATCTTATCATACCGAGACCCCTGTGTGACTCGGAAAGCATGATTCATAAGTGCCCATGGTTTATGTGAAATTAGATAGTTTGGTTTTGAATTTACCCCGTTTCTAAAAGCCCTAAGGCCATTTGTATACGGCACGGTTTCTTTACGGTACGGCGTATAAACCGCGCCGTAGAATAAACGTGTCTGTCAACGAGCTTCCATAGTGATCCGTACAACACTGACGACCGTGCCTACACACGGCGAATAAACCGTAGTTTTACACGGCATGAAAAACGTGTGTACAAAAGACCTTACAGCATATTTGCTGTCAAAACTCATGTTAGCTACAGTGATTGGTTCACCGATCGAATTACTTGACATGAGATTGAATAGGCTCCCAAAAACCGTGTGTTAGTACATTGTTCCACGGATAAATAGCTTTGACAAAGGCGTTGTTCCACTTATGTTAGATTTTTCATGCTATCATAACATCACGGAGGAAATCATACTGGTTTGGCCAAAAGTGCAATGACCAGTTTAGGGACAATTTTGAAGAACAGTGGCTTCCGTCGGCATACCAAAATGCGACTGACCCGTACTCTAGTTTTTTCCATCTTTTCATAAGGCGCTGCAACGCAGAAACATCGATGCTTTCGAAATGTGGTGTTGGCGGAGGCTACTTCGTATACCATGGACCGCCATGAGAACGAATGAATCCATACTGGAGGAACTCAACATCACTAAGCGGCAATCTACTATATGCTAGGAGCGTGCCCTCAACTTTTTCGGACATATTATGCGTTCACCTAAACATGGTCTGGAAAGGCTTTTGATACTGGGCCGGGTGGAAGGAAAACGCGCTCAAGGCAGAGCACCGGCAAGATGGCCAGACGCGATCAAGAAGGTTGTTGTAGGCAGCATCTACCAAGCGGTCCATACTGCAGAAGACTGCATAGCTTGGAGACGCGTCATATATGTGGTCGCGATCCTCAGCATTGACGGAACGACGAAGAAGAAGAAGAAGATTTACATGCGTGTAATTTCCTGGCGGCTCAAGAAAATTGCTCAATCCAAAATGTAGTCTCATACGGAGAAAAAGAAACTCCATAGTCACTCTTATGCCCGGTACACACCACCTCATACTTAAAAAGTATTTCCACAAAACTCTGAAGGTTCTACTTAAACTCCAAGTCACACCGCAACAGAAAATAACTCACCCACTTATTTACCGTCACGTGTTACGGAACGGTGTGACAAACTCCTGGTCGGCACTCAAAACAACCAGCCAAAGTGGGGCAGTTAGCCAAGTTAAATTGGCCAAGTGGAAGCAACTTTTTAACTAGTGTTTACCCACTTTGTCTGAAATATTGCTTTTGTCGAGACGTTTTCGGCTGTGGGGTACATACGTAAGCAGGTCGGTTTTGAGGACGACTGGTAGCCAAGTAGATTATTTAGAAAACGGAAATATTTGAATGATCCTATATAAACATATTGACCTGCTAATGATGGACCCCTTTTTTAAATTAATGAACTTCTAAAAACTTTTTGCGCTTCTAATGGTACACACTTTTTTGGCCTTTTCTCGCAGTTTAATGCAGTTACTTGGCTATTTCGTATTTTTAAGGACCCCAAAGCCAAAACAGTAGCGTTGGAAGGCCCCCCACAAGGTGGACCGATGACCTGGTGAAGGCCGCGGGAATGCGCTGGATTAACAACCACAGAACCGGTCGAAGAGGCGGTGCTAGGGGCAAGCCTAAGTCCAGTCTATAGTGGACGTCTTTCGGCTGAAATGAGGACACCAAAGTCATTTTTTAAAAGTTTTATTTAAAGTTCTCAAAAAGACGCGAAATCATTTTATTAGAGTGTTCATTATTTTTTTAAGAGTGCAAAATGGGTAATATTAGCGTTTCAATTAAATACATGCCAGCTATCGTAAATAGGTTGGTTAAGCATGGCTTGGATACCGGTACTTTTTTATTAAACCGGTTTTTTGAACCAGTATTTGGAAGTGTATTATAAACCTTTATATATATATACAGGGTGTTAGGGTGAACACCGTTATCCTTGCAACTAGTGGTTTGGTTTCATTTATAGAACGTAAAATCAAAGGAAAATTACAACTTTTTTTTTTATATCTACATTTTACCACAAGAGACGCAAGTTCGTTGCCCTATGCGCTAGGGCAACGAACTTCCGTTTCAACACGGGCGGGGGGTGCGGGATATGACCTGACCGGCCGCGAGCGCGACCTCTCCCTCAGTCAGTCAGCTGTTTCGCTAGAGAGCACGGTGTCGGATAGATTTTTTTTTAAATCTTTTAATGAAAATAACGTTTTTTTTTTGTTGTGTTCGGTCATTTATTTTTATATTTAAGTCAGCTACCCATGGTTTGATTGACAAGAGTGTTTACCCTTACAGCCTGTATAAAGGTTTTTTTCATATTTACCGGTTTAGAGCAATAAAAACCGGTTAATTATTCAGTTTTTATTCAGCGCGACATCTTCATAAGTAGTCACAAGTTGCAACGCTTATACCTACATGCCACTCGTTGAATAAACCGGTTGAAATAAAGTTCCAACGTTCGCGTTATTTAGAAAAGTTCGGAGGAAAACCGAAAAAAAACGATATTAACCGGTATTTGTTAAACCGGTTCCGAGGTTTATGCTTAAGAGCAAATGTTAACGGGTAGCGTATATTTATAAAAGGTAACTCAACTTGGTTGAAACTTGGAAGCCAATAAAGCGCGATATTATGTTCCTACCTTAACTTGACTTGTTAGTCTCAGAACTTGTTAGTTTATACCGAGAATACGTTAACCGCCTCTGTGGTCTGGTGGTTAGACTACCTGTCTCAGACCCAGATGTGGTTCAATTCCCAGTGAGGGCATTTCCTGCTCGGTTTGGTTGGTGGTAGGGCTTGTTCAAAGTCCGCCTAGCTAGCTACCACCATCGTATCTAAGTCTGTCGACATAACAACAATGTTAATAATTATCATGGTTGTGTTTCGGCAGTTAGGGGTAAGATAGCCAGTTCCTCTGTGGTTGAGGATTCTGTGTGAAGCTCGCTTCCACTTTCGGCCTGATCATCACTTACCATTAGACAGCTGCTTATGCTGCTGGAGAGTTTGTTGCGCCACATCTTCTTCCCATCCCCGCAAAAGCACTAGGAAGTGGTGAAGGGTGGGCGTTTTGGGGTACTGTCTTATGTAATTTTGATGTTCAAAAAGTACTGATTATTAGTCTAATTTGAATAAATGACTTTTGATTTCGATTTACCCGCGTACCGGAAGACGTAGCGTTGGAAGGCCCCTCAAGGTGGACCGATGACCTGGAGAGGGCTGCGGGAATCCGCTGGATGCTAGAAGCATAGAACCGGTCGAAGTGGCGGTGATTGGGGCTATGTCCAGCAGAGGACGTCTTTCGGCTGAAATGATGATGATGATTTTGTGACTGTACGAAATTCTAACTGCCTCGTTGGTCTGGTGTTTGCAAGCGCTATTTCTGAGCGTGAGGAGGAAGGTTCGATTCCCAGGTCGGGCAAAGTATTATTCGGTTTTCCATCTAGAATAGCAGCCTTTTTTTTTATTGATGTTGCGAAATCATCAAATGACTTCTCTCTTTCTGGGTGGAGCGGGAGGGCGTGTCAGACTTTTACTGACTAAAACCCACCCGTGTTCCTTCAGTTGCCTGTTGCCATCTCAGTAGTAGCCTGAAGTTTAGATTTGTGGCCGGTTGATGTCAATAGGCTCGTCCCCTATTACATGGTACTTAATAATAACTGGCGAAATGTGGGGGTACTATAGGTCGCCTAACCCTTCAAGGAATACAGACGTGATGTTAGGAGCTTTTCTGAACCTATTTTACTAACTCTTTTTTAGTGGCTTTTGTGGACATGATAATTGTTTAGATTTGTTGCAGTTGTAATGGCAATCATGTCATTTGGTTTGAATAAGTTTTCATTTTTATTATCTTACTTATCTTTTGTATAGATTCTTTTCCATTTTGTGAATGTGAGAACGATGCATGTAGGCTTAGTGGACTGTAGATTTATTTTTTGAACATTTACTATTTTGTTAAGTATTTTTTACCTAGTACTTGTTGAAAGGCCTACACTGTCCTCCCATACCTAATAACAATGTAATTCGAAAATATTGTAACAGCCAATTATTTTTAAAAGAGTAACCGTGCAGTTTCTTGCCAGCTCTTCTCCATAGGAAACGACCAATTGGAACCGTGCACCTAGCTTCTGACGTTTCATAAGTGCCCATGAGGGTTTATGTGAAATAAAAAGTTTTGATTTTGATTTTATCAACAGTATGATGTTACCATCAAACATTGTTCCACAATATAAAAATCTCGTGCTTCAGTTAGTAATAAAAGTCGTTCGCTGGAGTTTGCTCTACTGATTGACATTTTTACGCGACCGTCCGAGTTGTGCTGAACATAAGATCGTAAAAATGTTATGATATTTTATAATGATACTGCTTTGACCCAGCTTTGTTGTTTGAGCAAGAAATTGGTTTAGTTATAACACAGAATAACTTGGCAATGGAGAGGGCTATGCTCGGAGTTTCCTTGCGTGATTGAATCAGAAATGAAGATATCCGTAGGAGAACCAAGGAAACCAAAGAGAATTAAACCGTCATTGAAGGTAACCGACATAGCCCGAGGTATTGGCAAACTTAAGTGGCAGTGGGCAGGGCACATTCCTCGCAGAACAGATGGCCGATGGGGCCGAAAGTTTCTGGAGTGGCGACTGCGTACCGGAAGACGTGGCGTTGGAAAGCCCCCAAGGTGGACCGATGACCTGGTGAAGGCCGCGAGAATGCGCTAGATGCGAGAAGCACAGAACCGGTCGAAGTGGCGGTGCTTGGGGGATGTGCATGTCAAGCAGTAGACGTCTTTCGACTGAAGTGATAATGATAACAGAGAATTAATAAGTAGTATTAAATCTTGGAGCAGTGGTGGCCCAGTAGTAACGGCCGCGACTTACAATTTGTAGATCGTAGGTTCAAACCCAGACAGGCGCTTTACTTGTGTAAATTATTTCATCACCACTGCTCTCAAAAACGGTGAAGGAAAAAATGGTGAGGAAACCGGAATGTCCTAGAACCAAAGAAGATATATGACAATTAAGACATGTGACATGTGACATCTACCAACCCGCACTGGGCCCGCCGTGGATTACGGCCCACTCCCTCTCACTGAGAGGCCTGTGTCCCAGCAGTGGAAACATTATAGGCTGATTACGTTTATATCTTGGAAGTAACCTTGAAATAATTCCTACGGCCGCACGGTGGATAAACCTTCCGGCTACTCGATATTATTGCGTACTGATATACAGTACAACTATTTTCATAATGTCCCTCGGCAAACTCGAACTATAAACATAACGGACGTGCTACCAGGATGAAAAGTATATGTACGTATACAGGGTCTTAGTGTAAACACCGTTATCTATGAAACCAGTGGTTTGGTTTCATTTACAGAACGTAAAATCAATGGAAAAATACAACTTTTTTTTTTTTTAAAGTCTACCTTTTTCCACAAGAATATTTCACCCTACACGCAAGGGCAACAAACTTGCGCCCCAATACGGCGGCCAGCGGTTGGCGGGGGCGGGCGGGGCGCGCGGGACTTTACATGACCGGCCGTCAGCTGTTTCGCAGCTCTCTCGAACGCGTATCCATGGGTATCGGGACAGTGACGGATATTTACTTTTTAAAATCTTTTAATAAAAATAAGGTTTTTTTTTTGTTGTTACTGGGTCATTTATTTTTATATTTAAGTCAACTACCCATGGTTTGAGTGACAACGGTGTTTACCCTTGCATACTGTATGTAAATCGGAACGGAACGGCTGAACGCTGTTCCAGGGCAAAATTTCCTAGACCTCTTTAGAAGTTTAGACTGTGCGTTGTCTGTCAGTGAATTTAAATATGTACTGTTTGATGCTTGAGCTTTGGGGATTTTCAGGCTTAAAACTCCATTAAAATTGGTGGAGTATAATGAGCGGATAAAGCAAACTGTATTAATTTGATGTGTAGGACTATGTATTCGACCCATCTCACACCATGCATGTCATGGGGAGTGTATATAGAATTACGGTCGTGTACTTCAACCCTTTTAGAATAAGGAATAATTTTTTTTGTGCACGTTAAGCTGTTCTTGTTCACATATTCACTGTCTGTTATCAATTTAAGTGAGTAAATTATCCTAAGAGTTTATGAATGGTAGTTAATTTTAAAAAAGAGTGCTGACTTATACGTAAGTTTAAAGTAATTAGGGTTATTACATGGCACTTAAACATAACTGCAAAAATCTGGATCTATGTTCACCTCTGCCTAACACCCCGATGGTTTACAACCATGCTGCTATGTTTTAATATTTATAAAATTCAAGCCTGAAAACATTTTCGTCGTATTTAAAAATATATGTGGGAAATAGATAGGAATTGAAATACTGGAGATCAAATAATAAAACAAACAAATATCCAAGTATTTTTTTGACAGCAATGACATCCGTCAAATGCGTAACCACAAAACTAAAATGGCGCCTACGACTCAGTGTTCATTTGTTTGTGTTTTTATATTTATTTGTATGAGTAGTTAATCATTTGATTTAGTAACTAGTGTAAATAACTGCAGTAGGCTGTAGTGTAGTAGCGTATAGGTATAGGTCAGAATTTAAGTTTGTAAAAGGAAATAAAAATAGACTAATTATTTGCACACTAAAATGAAATGGGCTTAATGCTAGCAGCATTAAGCCCATTTCATATCTAACTATCTACCTACCTAAATAAATCCAACCAAGCATTCTAGCAAAAGGTGATTAGGATATTACATTATAACATTATTACAGCTTTACAATAAATTGCCTCGGAATGTAAAAGATCAAAAATCCATGTATAGTTTCAAAAAATCTCTGAAGAATACATTTTAGCGGATATAAAATTTTTAAATGTCTGCGAGTACTGTACTTAACTAACCTAACTAACTTATAAATATACTTGCTTGTGTGACTTATTTTTGTTGTGTAACCGTCGCGGTCGCGTCGCCTATCCTACTATCATACTATATAATATTATAAATGTGAAAGTTTGTGTGTTTGGATGTTTGTTACTCAATCAGGCAAAAACGGCTGAATAGATTTGGATGAAATTTGGCAAACAGATAGCTTATAACCTGGATTAACACATAGGATAATTTTTATCCCGATATTCCCACGGGATCGAGACTTACGCGGGTGAAACCGCGGGGCGCAGCTAGTATAATATACTAATTAGAAATAAGTTTTTTTCTCATATAACTGAATGTAAGTCTTTTTGAGAAATAAAGTTCTTAAACCATAACTTACCTGCAACAGTTTCCATAATTTTAATAAATTATGTAAATTACTCCTAATTATTGTCAAATTAATTGGATACATGTTACAAAGTAAAACTTTTTGGAAATTCGGTAATAATTTAACCCATTAAAAAGTTTTAATCTGTTTTTGTCGTGATGTAATTAAGGAAGGACTGTTAGAAAAAGTTTGTAATGGTTTTTAACCACCGACGGAAAAAAGAGGGGTGTTACAAGTTTAACGTGTGTATCTGTGTGTCTGTCTGCGCCATCGTAGCTACCAAACGGTTGAACCGATTTTATTTTTTTTGATTTTGTTTGAAAGGTTACTTGATCGAAAGTGTACTTAGTTATAAAAAAATATCGTTTATTAGATGCTTTGTTTTTGTCGAGGGTTTTTTAAATTTTAAATTGAATTTAACTTGTTTCATACGTTTAGCTTGTTAAGAGTTCGTAAACAAAATAGTTTGCAGCAACAACATAGAAGTTTTAACAACAAAATTGTTACCTTTTAAATTGGTATGTAACAGAACTGACATCATGCTGAGCTGAGGCCCTTTTGCCACTATAAACATTGTTTTCTATTTTTATAGTTTTAAGTGTGTATTTTTCTTCTGTAATACCAATAAATCCATTTTTCTTTCTTTCTTTCTTATATCATGGTTGTATCTCCCCCGAAGGGGTGTATAATGTTTTGTGTTATATAAAGAAAGAAAAAGTATTCATTGGGACTCGCTCAGGAAGTTATCACAAACTAAATACAGGGTGGCAATTGAGTCACTTGCATCTGTCTGTCTTGCATTGTAACTATTTTAGGGGGTCATACTAAATAACTTTCGTTATGGAACTCAAATCCAATTCGTGAAAAAATAAAACAAATGAATTCCTATACACGGTACAGTAGACAGACTATTTCGATGCATGTATGAAAAGTTGTTTTATTTACGAATCGGTTATGCAAAAGTTGTTAAACATGACGGGTAGAATCACCCCCTTGCCGAATCCAGGTGACTAAATTGCCACCCTGTATGATAAGAGATATTATATAAACTTCATTTGAAAGAAGATTAGGCATATAAATAAACATTTTTTACAGTCCGTTCAACCGATTTTGAGTTCTATTGCGTTGGTGGCATGACAAATAGCAGCTGCAGTAGACAGTTGTTGTAGTATTGTTTAATCTTTCTTGCTTATGCCGTCCTTATATCCGGTATAGAAGTCAAAATCGGTTGAACGGATTAAAAAAAGGGTTTGTTTAAATTTCTAATCTTATTTCAAATGGAGTATTTTTTTATTTTTTTTTTTTATATAGCCTATTGTGTGTCCCACTGCTGGGCAAAGGCCTCCCCTTTTTCCTTCCAAAGCTCTCTATTTTGTGCGATTTCTGGCCACGTTGGCCCCGCAAACATTATTAGATCGTCACACCACCTTCGCCGCGGTCTACCTCGACGGCGATGTCCTCCTTCAGGCGTCCAGTGAGTGACGATCTTTGCCCATCTCTCCGGGTGCATTCGTGCGACGTGGCCAGCCCACTCCCACTTCAGCCTGGCTGTTTTTTCTCCAACATCCGCTACTTGAGTTATGGAGCGCAGGGTGGTGTTCCTAACGCGCTCTGTTCGCTTGACACCTAATATGCTGCGCTCCATTGCCCGCTGGCAAATCTTGAGTTTGGACTTCTGTTGTTCAGTAAGTGACCAACTTTGTGCACCATAGGTTAGGACGGGCAGGATGCACATATCTATGAGTTTTCTTTTCAAGGATATGGGGAGATTTCCTTTCATATGTTCTTTAAAAAATGGAGTATAAAAAAAATTCAAATGGAGTATAGAAAATTAAAAAATAAAAGAAGGTACTTACAATAAAAAAGGGGCGACCTGTACCTGGGTTTTGTGGTGCAACTTGGGAGAGGCCTATGTCCAGTAGGTACTAAACTGCTACAGACTGAGTTGCTTGCCATTAACCAGCCAAAAAAAGACTCCATAGTGGATTTCCTAACCGAAAACCTGTCTTTGAAAGACTGAACATTCTGGTAGCAAATGACATCACCAATCCCTCAAAAAAAAAATTGTCGGTTGTTCTACCAAACATCCTGTATATCTGTAGATCTTCGTCATAAAGAGATCAGAACCTATAACTTTTTGTTACACAAGATGTTTAATCGAATCAAAATCTTCTCGATATAGACCTAACATCGAGTAAAACAAATCGAGTCCAATAACACTCGAATCGAATATATGCGACTATTTCGCTAGGACGTGTTACTTTGTCCAATGGGAGGGTCGAATCGAAACAATTGTGCAGACCCTTCTCTCATTTTATTTATTTTCGCTGACTTCGTTATGAAGGAGGTTTCAATTTAATTAATTGCATTATTTTAATTGGTTTATTTTCGTTTCTTTTTGTGTGGTTTTCGTCAGAGAGCCCTTCTATTCCGTGGTTGCAATAAAGGGCGAAGATTCAAAGACATTTTAGTGTAGGATGCCGTGACGCCCTCAGGCTAGATGGAGCGACGATCTTCGCAAGGTGGCTTGTAATAATAGTAATATGAGAGTGACCGAGAGTTGAACTTAGGGGCGTGCAATTTGAGAGACTTAATTATGTCCAGTAGTATGCCGTGATCCGACGGTGCGCCATAGTGCGGACGGACACAGACGAGCCCGCACTATGCACGGTGGGAAGGTGTACGTGCGGGGTATCGCAGACATCGGAAGTTCCTCGGTGCGCGGTGCGTGGCGGTCTGTGGTCGTCTGCTGTGCGTGTCCGTTCGTAAAATCGTGGATCGTCCGATCTCGGCAGTAGACAACACGGAAGATGACAATGAGGAGATTCTTTAAAACAAAAGAAGATGTAGTGACGAAAATTAAAAAGAGTATGCCTAAGGTCTATTTCAATCCCTGTTTCCAATTGATCTTATTATCACTTAAACAAACATCAACTTTATGACAGTGTAAATAAAGTTGATTTTAGACTGACTACCTGTTGAAAAAGTACCTTAACAGTACCTACCTGTTGAAAAAGTCAAAATAATATGAAGTTGTAGCGCAAACTTAACCTTATGTGTAGGCATTACAGTTGGTTTTCCTAAAACTTGTGTTTGTTTACATGCTTGGCAAATAAATTGCGAACGCAGTATAGATGGTTTCGTCTTGTTGAGAGGATTAATGAAAGGCGACTAACAAAAGGTATTTGCAAGGCAGATGTGAGTGAAAACGCCGCTCTGCCCAACCCTTCGAAGAATATTATACAGGCGTGATGTTATGTTTTCCATTTATACATTCCCTCGAGAGAAACAAACGTTTACTTATACATTTTAATGTATAAGTAAACGTTTCTTTCTCTCAGTAAATGGGTAATACGATACCCCTTGGTAAACTGGTTGTCAGAATTTCGGGCTTCTGACGACCCGTACTGACTGTCAAAGATCCACAAATAACAGCCGGGACCAACGACTTAACGTGCTTCCCGAGGCATATGGCAGTCTCGGTATGTAAAGATGGTCACCCATCCACGGACCAACCCCGGCAAGCGTAGCTTAACCTGATGGATCGAACCGTGCGGCTGTTATTACGTAGCCACGAGCTCCTCAACGAGCCTCACGTTCCTCAGCGATTATGATGTATCTGTTTTACTTACACAGGACCTACATACAATCTTTTGTATGTTTCTTGAGCGAGAAAATTGTTAATAGCTAATTAAGTCGCTTTCTCGATGGGTCAGGTACCTTAACCAATCGGGGTAACCAACATTTTCTTTTACCACGAAATATTATTTTCTTAATTAGATATTGTCTGTATCATTGCGAATCGTAAGAAAACAAATTATCCAACGTAATGAGATCTTTCGGAATTAACAAGATTGCGTTGCAAAAAATTATGACTTTTTTTTTGCTTTTGTAATATTTATTTTCTGATTGTGATGAGATTTTAAATGTTTCAAAGGTAAGTATTACTTTTTTTCCTTTGTGATTTACAGGTATTACCTATTACTATTAGCTTATATTTTCGTGTTTGTTATTAAAAGTCGTTGCAGCCGCTCGTGGAGGCAGTTTAGATAAAAGGCAAACGCTTAAAACGTAACTTAGAAAAAAAAAATATACATAGGATGTAAGGGTAAACACTCTTGTCATTCAAACCATGGGTAGTTGACTTACATATAAAAATAAAAGACCGAACACAACAAAAAAAAAATGTTATTTTCATTAAAAGATTTTAAAAAGTTTCTATCTGACACCGTGCTTGCTAGCGAAACAGCTGACTGAATAAGGGAGGGATCGCGCTCGCTGCCGGTCAGGTCACATCCCGTACCCCCCGCCCGTGTTGAGACGCAAGTTCGTTGCCCTAGCGCATAGGGCAGCGAACTTGCGTCTCTTGTGGTAAAATTTAGATCTAAAAAAATTAAAATGAAGTTGTAATTTTCCATTGATTTTACGTTCTATAAATGAAACCAAACCACTGATTGCAAGGATAACGGTGTTTACCCTAACACCCTGTATAATTAATCTCACGCCCTCTTCCAATGGGGGTACGTAGAAACTATAGAACGCCACATTTTGCTACGATCCTTACATACTCCTTTTGTTTCGTTTACGTTCGGCGCTCCGATTGGCCCTTCACCAGTGAAGGCCAGTGAAGGGCCAATCGGAGCGCCGAACGCGGTCGATGCGTAAAGTGAAGATAGTTAAGGGGGATGCGCTAGGGTAGCCCGCGAAATTAAAATTTTCTTACGTTTTTTGCAATTTGCAGGTCAGTATCAGGTTGTATGTTGATCTAAACATTATTAGCGCTCGTAACAAATATGTATTTACAGAATTATAAACATTAAAATCAGCAATACAATTCTCTAAGTTCATGAAAGTGCCAAATGTCATGATTTCATGAAATAGTCATTCAATACACATGAGCATATTTGTCACGAGCGCTAATAATATTTAGATCAACATACAACCTGATACTGACCTGTAAATAGGGAATATGCATGTATTTTTTTATATTTTTATTCGATAGTTTACATCGTCAAATAATAGTAAATTCGACGGCAAAAAAGCAATTTAAAGTAGTTAAAAAAATGTTTAAAAATATCCATCCAATCCGGGCTATTTAAACGCCCTCCATTTGGCGCGCTTGGTGTGGTGACGTCACAGACCGTGAAAACAGACAAGCAACTGTCAAGTCAACGTCAAACACTCCTTTTTCTATGAGCGTATGACATTGACTTGACACTTGTTGATTGACTTGACATTGACATTTTGATTGTTATCCCAGATTGTTACGTCACATCCGCTCTTAGCCTTTTCAAGTATCTGAATTACCCACAGTTTTTTGGGACTTTAAAAAAATTAATTTCTCGCTCAAAAAGAAATTTTATTCAAAAATATTGATGGAGGCATAATTCTGAAGTAGCATAGTTTATAAAAAAAAAAATTTGACCCATATTTGAATCACATGCATATTCCCTATTGCAAAAAACGTAAGAAAATTTGAATTTCGCAGGCTACACTAGCGCATCAACCTTAAAAGAAACTCGCACTAAGGCTTCAGGGGGCCTAGACAAAATCCCTTTTCTGTAAGCGTTAACGTCAACGGAAAGATCAAATTGTATGTAGTTGACAGCAGCAGTCACGTGACATCTCTAAAACTAATGTCAACTCCATACAATTTGATCTTTCCTTTGGCGTTAACGCTTACAGAAAAGGGATTTTGTCTATAGCCTCTGGTCATACACGCACGCCGGTTGCGAGTACGCACCTGACCTTTTGAAGAAGATTACCAATAAGCTCACTATTATTATAAGTCGTCCTAGGGCGTTCCCTCCCAGCGTTTCCACTCACATCTGCCTTGTACCCTTACCTTTTACAATACTGACAATTAATCAATGCCAGTTTCTGTTACTATACTACTACTATTCTTAGGTAATTCCTTCCCATTAGGAGTGAGACGTATTTATCGTCACAGATAGAAATCACAGATATTAAAAAATAGCAGATAGCAATTGCTCCTAACGATAAAAAATATCTGTTACTTAAAATCACTACGCAAAATACGCGCTTTGACGTGGAGTTGCGGATACCAGCCCGTTTTACCTACTTAAAATCACAGATCCTCAAGACTGTTACCGCGGCTGTTACTGTTAAAACTTCGGATACGATTTTCGACTTTAAATCAAAAGAAATAATGATGATATTCGATTGAGATACGTATTTATCGTCCGTACAAAAATCACAGGCTGTGATTTATTAACAGATATTTGGATCTGTTATTTTTTTGTCACAGTCACAGTGATCACAGATATTGTGTTTCACCTGTTACAACCCATCTCTACTTCCCATCATCCCGATCTTGTCCGATCTTGCCCGCATGTCCTGTCACCTGCACACTTGAGGACCTAATGGCTGCGTCAGCGAACGTTATTCGCGTGGCTGAGTTTTGGGAAAAAAACACTCGATATTTTTCCGAGTTATTTTTGCCATCGTGTCACGCTAAGAAGGAGAGTGAAATAAACTTGAGAGTTAAACCAGAAGATTAGTTAACTCTATAACTGGTAGTTAAACGAGACACTAATAAGAACATCTTCCTACTTTACTTTTAAGAGCCATCAAAGTCTAAATGTCTATTAAATCTCAAAAACACATTTCAAGTCATAATTTCATCTGAATTGCCCAATTTAGCAAAAAGCGATTACATAGAAATTCAATATTTAATATTTTGCAGTTAAAGATACGAAACAGAACGAAAGATAATGAAGATTTTAATATTCATTGTAAATGAGAAATGGCTGATTTGTAGGAAAGATAAATGAAAAGGATTTATCTAGATAAAGTGCTAGATGTGAGCCCAAACAGAAAGTAACCCACTTTATAATACGATAAAATATCGAGATTAAATAAATGTTAGTTTGATATTAACCTATTATACGCATGAACTTTCCGGAATAAATTCTATAAAAGGCGTTAAAAACCGCATAAAAATCCGTTCCGCAAAAACGCTGTTAAACAGATATACAACATTTTTATTTTTTTATGCTAAACCCGAAAAGGGGTCATTGTACTCATCATTTTGAACAACTTTTTCTATGGGACCAACCTTGAAATCGCGAAAAAAAATTAAGCTGTTCCATACATTTGTGTTCACTTAAATCGACAAAATGTAGGGAACAGCAGATTTATTTTTCGCGATTTCAAGGTTGTTCCCATAGAAAAAGTTGTTCACAATGATGAGTACAATGACCCCTTTTCGGGTTAAGCATAAACAAAAAATAATGTTGTATACACGAACAGCAACTTTCAATTTAAATTATATTTTAAGCAGCTGCATTGATAATATGCTGATCCGCAGATTTGCACGTTGTACGACGCAAGTAAAAAATTACCCTTTTCAGAGCATACTGCCAGTCTTTTTATTTCACGTGCAGTCTGTGGACTGACCCACAGACTGCCCTCAGCGTATACCTGAGTATACGCTGAGGGCATACAACGCCCTGCGTGTCCAGTATAACAATGTATTCAGGATGCTTTTGGACCTACCACGCTTTTGGAGCGCCTCGGGGATGTTCGCCGAGGCCAGGGTTGATGGTTTTCATGCCATTATAGGGAAATGGTGCGTTTCTATTCTCGGTAAAATACGTGTGAGCTCCCACAGCATCCTGAGTGTATTGTGTCATAGGCTATGCTGGCTCATTGGATACGGCACACGTAGGTGTGAGTCGTTACAATTTTGTATATAGTCTGGTTTTTACTAACATTCGGTCAAGAACTTATGGATCTTGTAATTAGATCTGAAATCCTTACTAATATTATAAATGCGAAAGTAACTCTGTCTATCTGTCTGTCTGTCGCGCTTTCACGATAAAACTACTGAACTGATTTAAATGAAATTATGGTACACAGATAGTCTAGAGGCTGAGAAAGGACTTAAGCTAATTTTTATCAAAATATCACGCAGGCGGAGCCGCGGGCGGAAGCTAGTAAATATATAAATATTATTAAAAAAATATTATTATAGTACGCATTTCAGTTATTGTCAACCTATTTTACTAACATTATCTCCGCAGACTGACTTATAGTCACACCGAATTGATAGATTAACTTGTGTTGAAATTCATGCCGTGGTCCAGACGTTACTCAAGCGACACTGTGTGACTGATGATGTTACATTCCTTTTGAGACACTGGGTGTCATCTGAATAGAGTAGTTACTTTATCTTTGTCTTTCCTAGAGTACATGACAACTGACTAGGGAATTAGTTTGATGGACTTGGGCAGCATACTCCATTCTAAATTAAGGATATTATAATATGTACTTTAAATAATAACATAAAATAAGATCACGCCTATAATCCCCAAAGGGTTAGACAAAGGTGTACTTATAGTACCTACACACAGCTACACAGCAAGCTATACATTACCAGTATAAGCTGACTTCGCATTGCATGGAAATCCTATACAATGCGAGATCAGCATAAATTGGAAATGTATAGCTTGGTGTGTAGCCGTGTGTACAACTGAACACCCTTATTTTGTAAGTTATATTTAAGTCCCATGCTATAGAGGGCGAGTCTTTTGCCAACTGGGCACAAATCCAGCCTCCGGGCTGCTAATGAGAAATTCCTGATAGAAAAACATAATAATACTTTGCCCGACCTGGGAATCTAACCTAGGACCTCTTGCTCACCGGTAGCGCTTGCGACCACTAGACCAACGAGGCAGTCGCTTTAGATAATAGTAATCATAAAGTTTAAGATCCGCCCAATCGAAGACAAACTCTCTGAAGCGCGCCTGAGGTGAGATAAGGCCATGTGATGAGAAGGCCCGAGGAACAAATGAATCACCAGGAAGCAAGTTCTCTACATGAATTCAGGGTCAAAAGACCGAGGTGGTCTACCTCGGTCTTTTGACCCTGAATTCATGATGATCTCAATTCATTCCTCTATTCATTCTTCTCACTTGGATCTCTCAAACTCAAACTCAAAGCATTTATTTCAATTAAACCATTTACAGGCACTTTTGAATTGTCAAGGAGTCCGTCAGTCAGAAATATGAAGCTAGTTGCCCATTCCAAAGCGTAGTAGGTACCTATGGAGAAGAACGGGCAAGAAACTCCACGGACACTCTTTGAAATCAAAATATTGTTACAGTATATTGGTTACATCATTCATGTTGAAATTATACATGTGAGAACAATGTGGAAAGCACTAGGCATGGGTTCGATATATCAAAACGTAACTTATATCGGATATGTGTTTATTATCATACCATATCGATATCTAAATATACATAACCGTTTTCACAAAAACTTCATCGAGCTATGGCTTATCCAAAGCGCAACAACGAGAACGAACTACGAATAATGTCGAATAAGTAATAACGAACAAAACGCAAACTTCACATCACGAGCGATATGACACCGACGGTTTTTATTCGCTTTGTCTCTGTCTTACCATTCAATGTTTTACTGGCGTAAAAGAGATGAAGCGAATATTACGTAACTTCGGCTAGTGATTAGTTATTTGTTTAATAATAGTGCGTGCATAATATCTATATCCTAACGCGCTAGCAATAAGGTCTAGTTTCTATTTATTTAGTTACAACAAATATTCCATAAGTTAGCAACTTTCCGGCGGCTACTCGATATCAGGGAGCAAATCGTACTACTGATATCGATATCTGAAAACGGTTTTCGATATCGATATGAAAACTGAATATCGGTTACATATCCGTTAGCAACTAAATACGAAAACGCCCATGTCTAGAAAGCACGTTAAAAGCGTCCGCATTAGGGAATATGCATATATTTTTTTAATATTTTTATTCGATAGTTTACATCGTCAAATAAAAGTAAAAAAAAAATCGACGGCAAAAAAGCAATTTAAAGTAGTTAAAAAAATGTTTAAAAATATCCAACCGATCCGGGCTATTTAAACGCCCTCCATTTGGCGCGCTTGGTGTGGTGACGTCACAGTTCGTGAAAACAGACAAGCAACTGTCAAGTCAACGTCAAACACTCCTTTTTCTATGAGCGTTTGACATTGACTTGACACTTGTTGATTGACTTGACATTGACATTTTGATTGTTAGCCCGGATTGTTACGTCACATCCGCTCTTAGCCTTTTCAAGTATTTGAATTACCCACAGTTTTTTGGGACTTTTTAAAAATTAATTTCTCGCTCAAAAAGAAATTTTATTCAAAAATTTTGATGGAGGCTTAATTCTAAAGTAACATAGTTTATAGAAAAAAATATTTGACCCATATTTGAATCACATGCATATTCCCTTTTATAACATAAAAACAATTCAAAAATGTAAATAGTCCATTGCAGCTAAGAGATGACCAGTCACAACTGACGGCCCCCCGTTCACGAACATTACGCATGGATCAGGACCATTCAGCTCAACCATTTTGAAGGGAGCTAAATGATCCAACACACGCACCACCATCAGCGAGACATTTAAGTGAGCATGACATTCCAGCCGCCAGGGCACATTCAAGTCAATGAAACACAAATTACCCGGTAAATGGTAGCTCTATAGTACATAGTACTCACACCTGTGCTATGCAATTATATAATACAAAGGAGATTGAGTTTATACAATGCAAAGATGGTCTTACAATCTTCAGCAGCTCCAACAGTATTTTTGAATGTTAATTAGTTAGTTGTGGTAGTGGAGCAGAACCAGCATTAAGCCAAGCATTTTTATCAGAAATGTAATCCTCCAACTTATAATATGCCTGCCTGTAGTCAACAACGGCCTGAAGCAAGCCCAAGTGACTCGACGGCCCAGAAACGAAACATCTGGGGAAGAATGACGAGTTGAGCCGACCCCAAATGAAATGGAGGATAAGACTAAGAGAGAGAGAGTATCCTAGATAGGTTAATGTCAAAATTTTTTTTTTATTGAATTTGGGAATTCGTCCAATGACATCTCCCGCTCTGGGCGGAGCGGAAGGGCGTGTCAGACTTTTACTGACTAAAACCCACCCGTGTTCCTTTAGTTGCCTGTTGCCAAGGTCCCGGTATCCCTGTCGCTGATATTCTGCCGGATCCCTGCAGTGAAATACGGACGCTG
This sequence comes from Lithophane semibrunnea, assembly GCA_947363905.1. Taxonomy (NCBI): domain Eukaryota; kingdom Metazoa; phylum Arthropoda; class Insecta; order Lepidoptera; family Noctuidae; genus Lithophane; species Lithophane semibrunnea. Next base: position 3,238,106 of record OX376208.1, read on the forward strand.
AGTAGACGAGATAAATTGGTGTTGTGAGAACGTGTATGTATGTGTGTAGTGAATCACTAGACTAAATACACGCTTGAACGTGGAGTTGTGGACACCACGCAGTCTTACCACGAAGGGCCTAAACACATAACCGCGTTGCGGCGCCGCAACGCAAAAATTAACGGTGGCTTCGGGCCATTTTCTAAGAAAATCTTAGGGTGCCGTCGCAAATTTTTGAGTTGCGGCGCCGCAACGCGATTATGTGTTTAGGCCCTTAGGGCCGGCGCACACCTGGTAAGGCGCAGCGCGGCGTGGTTGTCACTGTTAAACAAGTATCAACTTTGCGTGCCTAAAAATAAAGTTGAGAATAAATAACCTGAGACGCGCGCCTCTTGCCGCTTACGGCGCGCTCTCGAACTGATGGAAGTTTATTTATTATCAACTTTATTTCAAGTGAAACAAGGTAGATATTTGTTTGGCAGTGACGAATGCGCTGCGCTGCGCCGTGCCAAATGTGCGCCGGCCCTAAGGGCCTAAACACATAATCGCGTTGCGGCGCCGCAACTCAATGCCATGAGTATGGTGTAATTTCTTTTGGCCTGACACTGCAATAGTCATAAAAATACAACAAAAACCAAATAAAATTTTACTGGCCATTTTTTCTGTCCTTATCTGTACACTTCTAGGCGGAGTTATAACAATGTTACCACAGTAAAAATACTTAAAAAGTTTTCGACTGTTGTGGGAGCGTGAAAAATAAGTAGTACGCGGTTAGAGTGGCAACATCCACTGTTTGTCGACTTATAAAATATATTATTTGTCGTCAGGGTAAAGTTTTGTGGTTCTATTATATCTTATGTACCTTTTCTGTTTAATTTAAGTTGTCAAACGCCCAGTTGCACAAACACAAACATTAATGCCCCATTATGTAATGATCATTAACGCGAATGATTTCATTAATTTCTTCAAAGAAACATTATAAATCGAGTCTAATGTTGCTTTCTGCAACAAGTTAATGGAAGATTAGTATTTAATGACAACTTTAAAAGTTAAAGTTCGTTTGTTTCTGCAACTGGCTGAAAGTATAAGAAATTTAAATGGACGTTGATCAAAGTTATCGATACCTATGTACACACGGCTACATATCAAGCTATGCATTTCCAGTTTATGCTGATCTCACTTTGTATAGGATTTCCGTACAATGCGAGGTCAGCTTATACTGGAAATGTATAGCTTGATGTGTAGCTGTGTGTACTACAGTAATTTTATTCAAAGTTATTGTAGTTAGTAAAATTGTTAACTGTACCCTATGTATCTGAGAATGAACAAAACCTTCCTTTCCGAATTATTATTATGTTCAAAAATTGTGCATTTCACAGTCAATACTTCAAAATGAGACGAGCATGAATTATTTTATTTGTACACAAACAATTATAATTAAATCCTAATCAATATTATAAATACGAAAGTGAGTTTGTTTGTAACGCTTTCACGCTAAAACTGCTGAACGGATTTGGATGAAATTGGGCATATGGGTACACCATTGACCTGGATTAGAACATATAATACTTTTTATCTCGAAATTTATTGTAACAATCCCACGGGATCGAGACTTATGCGCGTGAAGCCGCGGGGCGCAGCTATAATTATAATAATAAAATGAAGCCCACGTTCTTGTATTCCTTTATACTCCTGCCAAACTATTTCGTAAAGTAAACTTCAAACATATAGAGTTGCCACACAATAAAAATACCAGAAACCCACATAATTTTCCCTACAGAGACCGTAAACTCGGTATCAATGGGATCGGTATCGAAATACCGACACTATTTCAGTATCGACATCACTATATCAAGACTTCTAAAAGTAGGAGATTCTCAATTCAACTATTATGTTTCTTTTTGTCTTTGTTTGCGATTACTCCGCCACTAAATTATGAATTGATTTTGATGATTCTTTTTTTACTAATTTTTTTATTCTAAGTTTATAAAAACAACTGACCGACGACAAAAAAAAACACAAAAAAGTGAAAAATTAGTTTATTTTCGGAAGTCGGTAGCAAAAAACGTTTTTTTTTTGTAAAAAGTTTTTTATTATAATAAAAATAAATAAATAAAAATCATTGATTTCGGACATCAAGATCCATAGCAATTCGATAGTACATATCATAAAAATTAGAACAACACAAAGAAAATACAAAAAAAAAAAAAAAAAATCAAATTACCCGTAGGCTAACGACCTCCAAATTGGTGACGAGATCCTATCCGACACAGTCTTCAAGATTTTATTGCGGCTGCCACGCATTCTGCAGATCAGGGATGCCGTTTTTTTGCGAATTATGGCGTGAAAGCCGTCTGTACGGTGTAGTGCAAACATCCCCGATGCACTACAGAATCGAGGCAGCCCCAGCAACATCCTGAAGATATTGTTATACTGGACGCGTAGGCCATCCAGCGACCTTTTGGTATGCTTGACCCACAGATTCCCCGTGTAAAAGCTCTGACAATATGCCTTAAAAAGCGTGATCTTTACCTGCTCAGATATTGAAGATAGATTATAATCTATCTTCAATATTTATGAAAATGAATCCCTATTTCCCTTGGTCACGCTATCACGCGTAAACGGCTGAACGGATTTGGATCAAATTTGGCACAGGGGTAGACCATGACCTGGAATAGGACATAGAATACTTTTATCCCGATATTCCCACGGGATCGAGACTTACGCGGGTGAAACCACGGGGCGCAGCTAGTAGCAGAATAAAATATTTGCAAAAATTCTTGTAACATAATTTGAAAATAGATTACCTACATAACAGAAACGAATGGATTGAACATTTCCCTCAATTGTTTATATAGGATAAAAGCAAGTGTAAGGATGTCTTGTTCGACCTCCAAAACCTTTTAAAAGAGCTAAACGGGTCTTATTTACATAATAGAAAAGTTATCCTGTTTTCCGATATTAAGTAATCTCTAAACTAACTTACAAAACAGAAAATCCTATACAATAACTTCATTTATCGGGGTATCGTATTACCCAGTTACTGGGTAGTGGAGGTCGGATATGCAGTCGCTCCATGTAAAATACTGGTAATACTGGTATTCAGCTGTATCCGGTTAGACTGGAAGCCGACCCCAACATAGTTGGGAAAAGGCTAGGCAGATGATGTACAGACCCTCAACCTGAACAACTTCTCCATGGGACCAACACCGTAATCGCGTAATACCGTAATACTGTGGCGGCATCTACATCGCGACATGCGAACTACGCCTCAAGGATCTGACATCACACAAAATCCTGCATCGCGCAATTAGAGTTTACCGCGCGGCAATCAGTTAGGCAGTTGCCGCCAGACACGACACCCGTCTGGTCGGAGGATCCCTCCTTTTCTATAGAGGATTAGTAAACTTTACACCCTCATACCATCATTCTTCTCTGGTCCGTCTTTCGTTTTAACCCTGATGTTATATTACCTGCCCACTTCCGTTTTAGTTTTTTAATTGTGTGAGTCACGTCTGCTCCGTTTGTTTTATTAGGTATATCTTAATTTCATTGTCTGGCCCATAAAGCGGGTCGATCGAAGAGTAAGTTACGTTTGCCGCGGCCTGTTCGTGGATGGATGACCATCCATTACATATCGAGCCCCTCCGTGTCTCAGAAAGCACGTTAAGCCTTTACTGGCTGTCCTTCATAGATCTTTGACAGTCGTTACGGGTATTCAGAAGCCCAAAATTCTGACAACCAGTCTTACCAAGGGGTATCGTGGTAGCCAGTAACTGGGTTGCGGAGTTCAGTTATGCAGTCGCTCCATGTAAGATACAGGTATTCAATTGCATCCGGTTAGACTGGAAGCCGACCCCAACATAATTGGGAAAAGGCTAGGCAGATTGATATTTCACCTGGCCCATAGAGAAACAATTTTCACTCACTAGAAACATCACTAGCATGATATAGATAGTGTCATACACTAAGACGCGCCCCACTCCGCTCCGCTCCGACTTTAGTTCCGAGCGGAGCGGAGTGGGGCGCGTCTTCGTGTATCAAATTATGGGTTTAGCACTAAACATCACATAAACCTGGCAACACACACTCGAACTTAAACGTCGAAGTCTTAAACCGAGGTTTAGCTCCGATAGAAACCACTCCGACTTTTAATAGTTATTCTAAAGCTGCCTTCGAAGCCAGCCATTAAGGTAGCAGTAAAATTAAACGAACGACTTTGTAGGAACTCTTTTAAATTAACTTCGTTTAATTGTTTCCAATATAATCTTGGTACGAGAAAGTAAGGCACTATTTTTCTTTCTTTTAGAACAGAGTGGTAAATAAAACCGGTCAAGTGCGAGTCGGACTCGCGCACGAAGGGTTCCGTACCATTATCTATAAAAACGACAAAAAAACACGTATTAAACCAATATTGATGTTATTTCCACTTAAACAATAATAAACTTTATATGATTACCTATAAAGTTGATTTTAAACTGACACGTACCGTTGAAAAAGTCATTAAAAATACGAAGTTGTAGCGCAAACCGAACCTTATGTGTAGGCATTACAGTTGTTTTTTCTAAAACACGTGTTTGTTTCACATGTTTGGCAAATAAATTGCGAACTGTTAGAAGGTCTTCATGCGTTTGGTTTAAAAAAAAAGAATTGTTTACTGGAAGATAATTGTTACATTACATAACCAGGATAATTATTATTATAGATTAAGGATACGCGAGAGACCCATGGGCAGGACCGTCTGTCCAGGAGGTAAGTAGTGAACTGACTGGAATGAACTACTATGACGTATGAAAACTGTCATATCAAACTAAGCTGGCAGCGCCGACTAGGCGCTGATTCAGCATTAACCCCTACAAGGCTAGGGTATAACAGAACGAAGTATAGATGGTTTAGTCATGTTGAGAGGATGAATGAAAGGCGACTAACAAAAGGTATTTAAAAGGCAGATGTGAGTGAAAACGCAGGGAGGGGACGCCCTAGGAGGTCATACAGTGACCTTATTGGAGATGTTCTTCAGAAAGGTCAGGTGCGTAGTACTTGCAACCGGCGTGCATGTATCACCAGATGTATGAAATACTAAAAGACGTAGATATTTTTAGTAACCTGGCAAATTTTTCGGGCTATAGCAGATACCTTGGTACTCCTGCGGATCCCTTCATTAGGTACTAAATACTCTTAAAAAAATATCGTCAAATTAAAATTGCAATGAATTGCTAAGCCATTGCCATTTAAAATACATTAGACGCAGATATTAAGTAACCTATTCCGCTTGACTATTCTTCAAGAGTCATAAAAACCCTGTAAGAAATCGACACGTGTTTCACCTCTCAACGAGGCATTCTCAGGATGCCGATTGACCAAATGCAAACCAGAACGCGACTTGTTACCACACCGAGCTCGGACGCAAAGGCTTACTACTATTGTGTTTTAAGATTTCGGGGTTCGATCCCCGCACGGAACAAATATTTGTATGATCTGCAAGTAGTTGTTCCGGGTCTGGGTGTTCGTGTATGTGAGTTTCTATGTTTGTAAACACACCCACGATACAAGAAGAAATTCTTAGTGTTAAAAAAAAAAAAAAGAATTGGATTTCCGCAAAGTCACGCTTGAATCAATTAACTATCAGCAGGCGTAGCATGAGCACCGTTTTGTCGACGGAAGAGTAGACAAAAATGACGTTTCCTGTAGACAGTAGACAGTACGAGACGGCAGCAAAATAGAAAGGGTCAACTGCACTTTTTACGAAATTCACTCTTTTACATAATTCGACTCAGAATACTTTGTTTTATCATAGGATTTATCGGTTGTCAGTGTGATTTTGACAGCAAGGATAGAAAACTTTCTTCCGAAATAGTCTACATATAAAAAGTCCTAGACAAAAATCGTTAGAAATGAAAGACAAAATGACAGATTGTAGAAAGATTTCTACGGTGAATGTCAAAAATGAAGAAACGAACTGTCACTTTGTATAGAAAAAGCTATGTCTATTCTTCGTAGAGATGCTACGCCTGCAGATGTATAAATGTAAACGAAGCAAAAGGAAAATGTAAGGATCCTATCAGGTGGTGTTCTGTTGTTTCTACCAACCCCCATTCGAACAAACCGTGATTTTATGTATGTATGTAGTATTTCTTCTTGTATTTTCGATAGTCACAAGATCTTAGATCTTCTCAAATAAAATTTAATGATAATTAAATTTATGATTGAATGATGAATTTATGATAATTTTATGATTTATATTATCATTGAGAGCAGTGGTGGTCCAGTGATAACGGCCACGACTTACGAGTTGTAGGGTCGTAGGTTCGAACCCTGACAGGCGCTTTACTTGGTGTCTTTCATCGCCACGGCTCTCAAAAAGGTAAAGGAAAATATCGTGAGGAAACAGGCACGTCTTAGAACCAAAAATTCGAAGACATGTGACATCTTCCAACCCGCACTCGGCCCGCGTGGTGGATTACGGCCCGCTCCCTCTCACAGAGAGGAGGCCTGCGTCCCAGCAGTGGGAACATTATAGGCTGATTATGATATTATCATTATATTTTTGACTAGTACCTATACTTACTAGTAGTATTATAATTATAGTGGTAGTTTTGTACTAGTATATTATTATCATTTAATTTTTATTTAGTTAAAGTATTTATTCCTTCTCGCTTGAACATAAATCCTTTCTAAAAATCCAAGTGGATTAAAGAAGAGAATCTACACTTAGAGTGCGAACACGAAGCCCCCTTTATTGCACGACCGTTGTTCTTTAAAAGGTCACGTTCTTCAAGGTAACTTTAAACTTCACCCGTAGGTTTCTTTTTCTGACCGCCAGTGTACGAAATGAAATAGAGAATGCTAACAGAATTTTTAGTAGTGGACTTAGGTCCGGGTTACACGGGTCTAAGTTCATGAAAGTGCCAAATGTCATGATTTCATGAAATAGTCATTCAATACACATGAGCATATTTGTCACGAGCGCTAATTATATTTAGATCAACATACAACCTGATACTGACCTGTAAATAGGGAATATGCATGTATTTTTTAAATATTTTTATTCGATAGTTTACATCGTCAAATAATAGTAAAAAGAAATTCGACGGCAAAAAAGCAATTTAAAGTAGTTAAAAAAATGTTTAAAAATATCCATCCGATCCGTGCTATTTAAACGCCCTCCATTTGGCGCGCTTGGTGTGGTGACGTCACAGACCGTGAAAACAGACAAGCAACTGTCAAGTCAACGTCAAACACTGCTTTTTCTATGAGCGTATGACATTGACTTGACACTTGTTGATTGACTTGACATTGACATTTTGATTGTTATCCCAGATTGTTACGTCACATCCGCTCTTAGCCTTTTCAAGTATCTGAATTACCCACAGTTTTTTGGGACTTTTAAAAAAATAATTTCTCGCTCAAAAAGAAATTTTATTCAAAAATATTGATGGAGGCATCATTCTGAAGTAACATAGTTTATAAAAAAAAATATTTGACCCATATTTGAATCACATGCATATTCCCTATTGCAAAAAACGTAAGAAAATTTGAATTTCGCAGGCTACACTAGCGCATCAACCTTAAAAGAAACTCGCACTAAGGCTTCAGGGGGCCTAGACAAAATCCCTTTTCTGTAAGCGTTAACGTCAACGGAAAGATCAAATTGTATGTAGTTGACAGCAGCAGTCACGTGACATCTCTAAAACTAATGTCAACTCCATACAATTTGATCTTTCCTTTGGCGTTAACGCTTACAGAAAAGGGATTTTGTCTATAGCCTCTGGTCATACACGCACGCCGGTTGCGAGTACGCACCTGACCTTTTGAAGAAGATTACCAATAAGCTCACTATTATTATAAGTCGTCTTAGGGCGTTCCCTCCCAGCGTTTCCACTCACATCTGCCTTGTACCCTTACCTTTTACAATACTGACAATTAATCAATGCCAGTTTCTGTTACTATACTACTACTATTCTTAGGTAATTCCTTCCCATTAGGAGTGAGACGTATTTATCGTCACAGATAGAAATCACAGATATTAAAAAATAGCAGATAGCAATTGCTCCTAACGATAAAAAGTATCTGTTACTTAAAATCACTACGCAAAATACGCGCTTTGACGTGGAGTTGCGGATACCAGCCCGTTTTACCTACTTAAAATCACAGATCCTCAAGACTGTTACCGCGGCTGTTACTGTTAAAACTTCGGATACGATTTTCAAAAGAAATAAAGATGATATTCGATTGAGATAAGTATTTATCGTCCGTACAAAAATCACGGGCTGTGATTTATTAACAGATATTTGGATCTGTTATTTTTTTGTCACAGTCACAGTGATCACAGATATTGTGTTTCACCTGTTACAACCCATCTCTACTTCCCATCATCCCGATCTTGTCCGATCTTGCCCGCATGTCCTGTCACCTGCACACTTGAGGACGTAATGGCTGCGTCAGCGAACGTTATTCGCGTGGCTGAGTTTTGGGAAAAAAACACTCGATATTTTTCCGAGTTATTTTTGCCATCGTGTCACGCTTAGAAGGAGAGTGAAATAAACTTGAGAGTTAAACCAGAAGATTAGTTAACTCTATAACTGGTAGTTAAACGAGACACTAATAAGAACATCTTCCTACTTTACTTTTAAGAGCCATCAAAGTCTAAATGTCTATTAAATCTCAAAAACACATTTCAAGTAATAATTTCATCTGAATTGCCCAATTTAGCAAAAAGCGATTACATAGAAATTCAATATTTAATATTTTGCAGTTAAAGATACGAAACAGAACGAAAGATAATGAAGATTTTAATATTCATTGTAAATGAGAAATGGCTGATTTGTAGGAAAGATAAATGAAAAGGATTTATCTAGATAAAGTGCTAGATGTGAGCCCAAACAGAAAGTAACCCACTTTATAATACGATAAAATATCGAGATTAAATAAATGTTAGTTTGATATTAACCTATTATACGCATGAACTTTCCGGAATAAATTCTCTAAAAGGCGTTAAAAACCGCATAAAAATCCGTTCCGCAAAAACGCTGTTAAACAGATATACAACATTACTTTTTGTTTATGCTAAACCCGAAAAGGGGTCATTGTACTCATCATTTTAAACAACTTTTTCTATGGGACCAAAATTGAAATCGCGAAAAAAAAATCAGCTGTTCCATACATTTGTGTTCACTTAAATCGACATTAAATTAAAAATTTAAAAAACCCCCGACAAAAACAAAGCGTCTAAAAAGTAAAAAATAGTATCATAAAAGTTGTAGGAAATATTTTGATCCAAGCGTCGTCGTGTCGGGTGACGGCTAATACAAACGCCAACACACACTAGGCATAATGAATGTATGCTGTTGTAGAAAGGATAGCTGCTGTTAACTTCCTATTTTCATTAGCCGTCCCCCGACACGACGACCCTTGGATCAAAATATTTCCTACAACTTTTATGATATTATTTTTTACTTTTTAGACGCTTTGTTTTTGTCGGGGGTTTTTTAAATTTTTAATTTAATTTTTATTTCCAGCTTTTTAAATTTTATATTATATTACTAGTAGAAAAGCTACGATCAACACGCAGCTCGCCGAAATCTGTGTAGCTGTACGTTTTTTGCCACAGTGAAGCTTGTTACCTACTAATTTACTCTCATTTATCTTTCCTACTCCATCATCAGACCCTGATCACCATCTATCTGTAACCTATTTGTTGAGACCTTTCCAATGAGTCCAAACACGATATCTCTGCTGTAAGTTGGTGAGGGAGTTGGGTATCCTGCAAATTCCAGGTGATGCTGCAGCATCAGCTCAAGGTTACTATATCCTTTTCATATCATTGAAATAAGAAAATTCTAAATTTCCAATCGATTAGACTTGTGGAAGATGCTCACATCCATTCATTAACTAGAAAAGAGCTGATAATTTTCAAACGGCTGAACCGATTTTCTTGAATCATAGCTAAGAACACTCTCGATCAAGTCACCTTTCAAACAAAACCAAAAAAATCAAAATCGGTTCAGCCGTTTGGCAGCTACGATGGCGCAGACAGACACACAGATACACAGACACACAGATACACAGATACACACGTTAAACTTATTAAACTTATTATAACACCCCTCTTTTTCCGTTGGGGGTTAAAAATGTTGGGAACAGCAGATTTATTTTTCGCGATTTCAAGGTTGTTCCCATAGAAAAAGTTGTTCACAATGATGAGTACAATGACCCCTTTTCGGGTTAAGCATAAACAAAAAATAATGTTGTATACACGAACAGCAACTTTCAATTTAAATTATATTTTAAGCAGCTGCATTGATAATATGCTGATCCGCAGATTTGCACGTTGTACGACGCAAGTAAAAAATTACCCTTTTCAGAGCATACTGCCAGTCTTTTTATTTCACGTGCAGTCTGTGGACTGACCCACAGACTGCCCTCAGCGTATACTCAGGTATACGCTGAGGGCATACAACGCCCTGCGTGTCCAGTATAACAATGTATTCAGGATGCTTTTGGACCTACCACGCTTTTGGAGCGCCTCGGGGATGTTCGCCGAGGCCAGGGTTGATGGTTTTCATGCCATTATACGGAAATGGTGCGTTTCTATTCTCGGTAAATACGTGCGAACTCCCACAGCATCCTGAGTGTATTGTGTGATAGGCTATGCTGGCTCACTGGATACGGCTGCACACGTAGGTGTGAGTCGTTACAATTTTGTATATAGTCTGGTTTTTACTAACATTCGGTCAAGAACTTATGGATCTTGTAATTAGATCTGAAATCCTTACTAATATTATAAATGCGAAAGTAACTCTGTCTATCTGTCTGTCTGTCGCGCTTTCACGATAAAACTACTGAACTGATTTAAATGAAATTATGGAACACAGATAGTCTAGAGGCTGAGAAAGGACTTAAGCTAATTTTTATCAAAATATCACGCAGGCGGAGCCGCGGGCGGAAGCTAGTAAATATATAAATATTATTAAAAAAATATTATTATAGTACGCATTTCAGTTATTGTCAACCTATTTTACTAACATTATCTACAACAGAGTCTTCTCCCAAGACTGACTTATAGTCACACCGAATTGATAGATTAACTTGTAAAATACAATAGACGCTGATATATTTAGTAACCTATTCCGCTTGACTATTCTTCAAGAGTCATAAAAACCCTGTAAGAAATCGACACGTGTTTCACCTCTCAACGAACATATTGCAGCTTATAGGAATAGTTGTCCAGAAAGATCTCATTTTGCTCAACATTTAATAGATTCAGGTCATTCATTAAATAATAATAACACATTCAAAATTTTACACACTTGTGATAAAGGATTTAAAATGTCAGTATTAGAGAGTTTAGAAATTGTTAAAAATAATACAGCGACCGTTACACTGTTGAACGAATTAAATACCAGTATTCCAAGGTCGCCTTTGTTGCGATTGTTCGCCCCTTATCGCGCTTATCGCACTGATAACGGTCCTAGCCAATCAGCGCCGAGCAGCAATCCTATATAAGTGGGGGTGTCGGGCGATTTGATTCACTCTGCGTCCAGCGCTCGGTGTGGTAACACGTCGCGTTCTGGTTTGCAATTGGTCAATCGTCATCCTGAAGATGCCTCGTTGAGAGGTGAAACACGTGTCGATTTCTTACAGGGTTTTTATGACTCTTGAAGAATAGTCAAGCGGAATAGGTTACTAAATATATCATCGTCTATTGTATTTTATAATGGATTTCCGCAAAGTCACGCCTGAATCAATTAACTAGATTAACTTGTGTTGAAATTCATGCCGTGGTCCAGACGTTACTCAAGCGACACTGTGTGACTGATGATGTTACATTCCTTTTGAGACACTGGGTGTCATCTGAATAGAGTAGTTACTTTATCTTTGTCTTTCCTAGAGTACATGACAACTGACTAGGGAATTAGTTTGATGGACTTGGGAAGCATACTACATTCTAAATTAAGGATATTATAATATGTACTTTAAATAATAACATAAAATAAGATCACGCCTATAATCCCCAAAGGGTTAGACAAAGGTGTACTTATAGTACCTACACACAGCTACACAGCAAGCTATACATTACCAGTATAAGCTGACTTCGCATTGCATGGAAATCCTATACAATGCGAGATCAGCATAAATTGGAAATGTATAGCTTGGTGTGTATTCGTGTGTACAACTGTACACCCTTATTTTGTAAGTTATATTTAAGTCCCATGCTATAGAGGGCGAGTCTTTTGCCACCAACTGGGCACAAATCCAGCCTCCGGGCTGCTAATGAGAAATTCCTGATAGAAAAACATAATAACACTTTGCCCGACCTGGGAATCTAACCTAGGACCTCTTTCTCACCGGTAGCGCTTGCGACCACTAGACCAACGAGGCAGTCGCTTTAGATAATAGTAATCATAAAGTTTAAGATCCGCCCAATCGAAGACAAACTCTCTGAAGCGCGCCTGAGGTGAGATAAGGCCATGTGATGAGAAGGCCCGAGGAACAAATGAATCACCAGGAAGCAAGTTCTCTACATGAATTCAGGGTCAAAAGACCGAGGTAGACCTCTTCTCACTTGGATCTCTCAAACTCAAACTCAAAGCATTTATTTCAATTAAACCATTTACAGGCACTTTTGAATTGTCAAGGAGTCCGTCAGTCAGAAATATGAAGCTAGTTGTCCATTCCAAAGCGTAGTAGGTACCTATGGAGAAGAACGGGCAAGAAACTCCACGGACACTCTTTGAAATCAAAATATTGTTACAGTATATTGGTTACATCATTCATGTTGAAATTATACATGTGAGAACAATGTGGAAAGCACGTTAAAAGCGTCCGCAGTTATAACATAAAAACAATTCAAAAATGTAAATAGTCCATTGCAGCTAAGAGATGACCAGTTACAACTGACGGCCCCCGTTCACGAACATTACGCATGGATCAGGACCATTCAGCTCAACTATTTTGAAGGGACCTAAATGATCCAACACACGCACCACCATCAGCGAGACATTTAAGTGAGCATGACATTCCAGCCGCCAGGGCACATTCAAGTCAATGAAACACAAATTACCCGGTAAATGGTAGCTCTATAGTACATAGTACTCACACCTGTGCTATGCAATTATATAATACAAAGGAGATTGAGTTTATACAATGCAAAGATGGTCTTACAATCTTCAGCAGCTCCAACAGTATTTTTGAATGTTAATTAGTTAGTTGTGGTTGTGGAGCAGAACCAGCATTAAGTCAAGCATTTTTATCAGAAATGTAATCCTCCAACTTATAATATGCCTGCCTGTAGTCAACAACGGCCTGAAGCAAGCCCAAGTGACTCGACGGCCCAGAAACGAAACATCTGGGGAAGAATGACGAGTTGAGCCGACCCCAAATGAAATGGAGGATAAGACTAAGAGAGAGAGAGAATCCTAGATAGGTTAAAGCCAAAAATTTTTTTATATTGAATTTGGGAATTCGTCCAATGACATCTCCCGCTCTGGGCGGAGCGGAAGAGCGTGTCAGACTTTTACTGACTAAAACCCACCCGTGTTCCTTTAGTTGCCTGTTGCTAAGGTCCCGGTATCCCTGTCGCTGATATTCTGCCGGATCCCTGCAGAGAAATACGGACGCTGAGTAGACGAGATAAATTGGTGTTGTGAGAACGTGTATGTATGTGTGTAGTGAATCACTAGACTAAATACACGCTTGAACGTGGAGTTGTGGACACCACGCAGTCTTACCACGAAGGGCCTAAACACATAACCGCGTTGCGGCGCCGCAACGCAAAAATTAACGGTGGCTTCGGGCCATTTTCTAAGAAAATCTTAGGGTGCCGTCGCAAATTTTTGAGTTGCGGCGCCGCAACGCGATTATGTGTTTAGGCCCTTAGGGCCGGCGCACACCTGGTAAGGCGCAGCGCGGCGTGGTTGTCTCTGTTAAACAAGTATCAACTTTGCGTGCCTAAAAATAAAGTTGAGAATAAATAACCTGAGACGCGCGCCTCTTGCCGCTTACGGCGCGCTCTCGAACTGATGGAAGTTTATTTATTATCAACTTTATTTCAAGTGAAACAAGGTAGATATTTGTTGGGCAGTGACGAATGCGCTGCGTTGCGCCGTGCCAAATGTGCGCCGGCTCTACCATGAGTATGGTGTAATTTCTTTTGGCCTGACACTGCAATAGTCATAAAAATACAACAAAAACCAAATAAAATTTTACTGGCCATTTTTTCTGTTGTTATCTGTACACTTCTAGGCGGAGTTATAACAATGTTACCACAGTAAAAATACTTAAAAAGTTTTCGACTGTTGTGGGAGCGTGAAAAATAAGTAGTACGCGGTTAGAGTGGCAACATCCACTGTTTGTCGACTTATAAAATATATTATTTGTCGTCAGGGAAAAGTTTTGTGGTTCTATTATATCTTATGTACCTTTTCTGTTTAATTTAAGTTGTCAAACGCCCAGTTGCACAAACACAAACATTAATGCCCCATTATGTAACGATCATTAACGCGAATGATTTCATTAATTTCTTCAAAGAAACATTATAAATCGAGTCTAATGTTGCTTTCTGCAACAAGTTAATGGAAGATTAGTATTTAATGACAACTTTAAAAGTTAAAGTTCGTTTCTGCAACTGGCTGAAAGTATAAGAAGTTTAAATGGACGTTGATCAAAGTTATCGATACCTATGTACACACGGCTACACATCAAGCTATGCATTTCCAGTTTATGCTGATCTCACATTGTATAGGATTTCCGTACAATGCGAGGTCAGCTTATACTGGAAATGTATAGCTTGATGTGTAGCCGTGTGTACTACTGTAATTTTATTCAAAGTTATTGTTGTTAGTAAAATTGTTAACTGTACCCTATGTATCTGAGAATTCACAAAACCTTCCTTTCCGAATTATTATTATGTTCAAAAATTGTGCATTTCACAGTCAATACTTCAAAATGAGACGAGCATGAATTATTTTATTTGTACACAAACAATTATAATTAAATCCTAACTAATCCTGACCAATATTATAAATACGAAAGTGAGTTTGTTTGTAACGCTTTCACGATAAAACTGCTGAACGGATTTGGATGAAATTGGGCATATGGGTACAGTCACGAGCAAAAATATGTATACACTCAGCAAAATTCAATAACGATTTTCTCGTGGAATTAAAATTGTAACTTTGAGATGATATTTTTTTCATAATAATAGGGGTTCCAAAATACTATATTCGTAATATCATAAAGTTACAATCAATACAGTAGGAGAAAATCACTTTTAAAAGTTGCTAAGTGTATACATATTATTGCTCGTGACTGTACACCATTGACCTGGATTAGAACATATAATACTTTTTATCTCGAAATTTATTGTGACAATCCCACGGGATCGAGACTTATGCGCGTGAAGCCGCGGGGCGCAGCTATAATTATAATAATAAAATGAATCCCACGTTCTTGTATTCCTTTATACTCCTGCCAAACTATTCCGTAAAGTAAACTTCAAACATATAGAGTTGCCACACAATAAAAATACCAGAAACCCACATAATTTTCCCTACAGAGACCGTAAACTCGGTATCAATGGGATCGGTATCGAAATACCGACACTATTTCAGTATCGACATCACTATATCAAGACTTCTAAAAGTAGGAGATTCTCAATTCAACTATTATGTTTCTTTTTGTCTTTGTTTGCGATTACTCCGCCACTAAATTATGAATTGATTTTGATGATTCTTTTTTTTCTAATTTTCTTGTTCTAAGTTTATAAAAACAACTGACCGACGACAAAAAAAAACACAAAAAAGTGAAAAATTAGTTTATTTTCGGAAGTCGGTAGCAAAAAACGTTTTTTTTTTGTAAAAAGTTTTTTATTATAATAAAAATAAATAAATAAAAATCATTGATTTCGGACATCAAGATCCATAGCAATTCGATAGTACATATCATAAAAATTAGAACAACACAAAGAAAATACAAAAAAAAAAAAAAAAAAACAAATTACCCGTAGGCTAACGACCTCCAAATTGGTGACGAGATCCTATCCGACACAGTCTTCAAGATTTTATTGCGGCTGCCACGCATTCTGCAGATCAGGGATGCCGTTTTTTTGCGAATTATGGCGTGAAAGCCGTCTGTACGGTGTAGTGCAAACATCCCCGATGCACTACAGAATCGAGGCAGCCCCAGCAACATCCTGAAGATATTGTTATACTGGACGCGTAGGCCATCCAGCGACCTTTTGGTATGCTTGACCCACAGATTCCCCGTGTAAAAGCTCTGACAATATGCCTTAAAAAGCGTGATCTTTACCTGCTCAGATATTGAAGATAGATTATAATCTATCTTCAATATTTATGAAAATGAATCCCTATTTCCCTTGGTCACGCTATCACGCGTAAACGGCTGAACGGATTTGGATCAAATTTGGCACAGGGGTAGACCATGACCTGGAATAGGACATAGAATACTTTTATCCCGATATTCCCACGGGATCGAGACTTACGCGGGTGAAACCACGGGGCGCAGCTAGTAGCAGAATAAAATATTTGCAAAAATTCTTGTAACATAATTTGAAAATAGATTACCTACATAACAGAAACGAATGGATTGAACATTTCCCTCAATTGTTTATATAGGATAAAAGCAAGTGTAAGGATGTCTTGTTCGACCTCCAAAACCTTTTAAAAGAGCTAAACGGGTCTTATTTACATAATAGAAAAGTTATCCTGTTTTCCGATATTAAGTAATCTCTAAACTAACTTACAAAACAGAAAATCCTATACAATAACTTCATTTATCGGGGTATCGTATTACCCAGTTACTGGGTAGTGGAGGTCGGATATGCAGTCGCTCCATGTAAAATACTGGTAATACTGGTATTCAGCTGTATCCGGTTAGACTGGAAGCCGACCCCAACATAGTTGGGAAAAGGCTAGGCAGATGATGTACAGACCCTCAACCTGAACAACTTCTCCATGGGACCAACACCGTAATCGCGTAATACCGTAATACTGTGGCGGCATCTACATCGCGACATGCGAACTACGCCTCAAGGATCTGACATCACACAAAATCCTGCATCGCGCAATTAGAGTTTACCGCGCGGCAATCAGTTAGGCAGTTGCCGCCAGACACGACACCCGTCTGGTCGGAGGATCCCTCCTTTTCTATAGAGGATTAGTAAACTTTACACCCTCATACCATCATTCTTCTCTGGTCCGTCTTTCGTTTTAACCCTGATGTTATATTACCTGCCCACTTCCGTTTTAGTTTTTTAATTGTGTGAGTCACGTCTGCTCCGTTTGTTTTATTAGGTATATCTTAATTTCATTGTCTGGCCCATAAAGCGGGTCGATCGAAGAGTAAGTTACGTTTGCCGCGGCCTGTTCGTGGATGGATGACCATCCATTACATATCGAGCCCCTCCGTGTCTCAGAAAGCACGTTAAGCCTGTACTGGCTGTCCTTCATAGATCTTTGACAGTCGTTACGGGTATTCAGAAGCCCAAAATTCTGACAACCAGTCTTACCAAGGGGTATCGTGGTAGCCAGTAACTGGGTTGCGGAGTTCAGTTATGCAGTCGCTCCATGTAAGATACAGGTATTCAATTGCATCCGGTTAGACTGGAAGCCGACCCCAACATAATTGGGAAAAGGCTAGGCAGATTGATATTTCACCTGGCCCATAGAGAAACAATTTTCACTCACTAGAAACATCACTAGCATGATATAGATAGTGTCATACACTAAGACGCGCCCCACTCCGCTCCGCTCCGACTTTAGTTCCGAGCGGAGCGGAGTGGGGCGCGTCTTCGTGTATCAAATTATGGGTTTAGCACTAAACATCACATAAACCTGGCAACACACACTCGAACTTAAACGTCGAAGTCTTAAACCGAGGTTTAGCTCCGATAGAAACCACTCCGACTTTTAATAGTTATTCTAAAGCTGCCTTCGAAGCCAGCCATTAAGGTAGCAGTAAAATTGAACGAACGACTTTGTAGGAACTCTTTTAAATTAACTTCGTTTAATTGTTTCCAATATAATCTTGGTACGAGAAAGTAAGGCACTATTTTTCTTTCTTTTAGAACAGAGTGGTAAATAAAACCGGTCAAGTGCGAGTCGGACTCGCGCACGAAGGGTTCCGTACCATTATCTATAAAAACGACAAAAAAACACGTATTAAACCAATATTGATGTTATTTCCACTTAAACAATAATAAACTTTATATGATTACCTATAAAGTTGATTTTAAACTGACACGTACCGTTGAAAAAGTCATTAAAAATATGAAGTTGTAGCGCAAACCGAACCTTATGTGTAGGCATTACAGTTGTTTTTTCTAAAACACGTGTTTGTTTCACATGTTTGGCAAATAAATTGCGAACTGTTAGAAGGTCTTCATGCGTTTGGTTTAAAAAAAAAAGAATTGTTTACTGGAAGATAATTGTTACATTACATAACCAGGATAATTATTATTATAGATTAAGGATACGCGAGAGACCCATGGGCAGGACCGTCTGTCCAGGAGGTAAGTAGTGAACTGACTGGAATGAACTACTATGACGTATGAAAACTGTCATATCAAACTAAGCTGGCAGCGCCGACTAGGCGCTGATTCAGCATTAACCCCTACAAGGCTAGGGTATAACAGAACGAAGTATAGATGGTTTAGTCATGTTGAGAGGATGAATGAAAGGCGACTAACAAAAGGTATTTACAAGGCAGATGTGATGATGATGATGGTCATACAGTGACCTTATTGGAGATGTTCTTCAGAAAGGTCAGGTGCGCAGTACTTGCAACCGGCGTGCATGTATCACCAGATGTATGAAATACTAAAAGACGTAGATATTTTTAGTAACCTGGCAAATTTTTCGGGCTATAGCAGATACCTTGGTACTCCTGCGGATCCCTTCATTAGGTACTAAATACTCTTAAAAAAATATCGTCAAATTAAAATTGCAATGAATTGCTAAGCCATTGCCATTTAAAAAACATTAGACGCAGATATTAAGTAACCTATTCCGCTTGACTATTCTTCAAGAGTCATAAAAACCCTGTAAGAAATCGACACGTGTTTCACCTCTCAACGAGGCATTCTCAGGATGCCGATTGACCAAATGCAAACCAGAACGCGACTTGTTACCACACCGAGCTCGGACGCAAAGGCTTACTACTATTGTGTTTTATAATTTCGGGGTTCGATCCCCGCACGGAACAAATATTTGTATGATCTGCAAGTAGTTGTTCCGGGTCTGGGTGTTCGTGTATGTGAGTTTTACTATATACAAGAAGAAATTCTTAGTGTTAAAAAAAAAAAAAGAATTGGATTTCCGCAAAGTCACGCTTGAATCAATTAACTATCAGCAGGCGTAGCATGAGCACCGTTTTGTCGACGGAAGAGTAGACAAAAATGACGTTTCCTGTAGACAGTAGACCGTACGAGACGGCAGCAAAATAGAAAGGGTCAACTGCACTTTTTACGAAATTCACTCTTTTACATAATTCGACTCAGAATACTTTGTTTTATCATAGGATTTATCGGTTGTCAGTGTGATTTTGACAGCAAGGATAGAAAACTTTCTTCCGAAATAGTCTACATATAAAAAGTCCTAGACAAAAATCGTTAGAAATGAAAGACAAAATGACAGATTGTAGAAAGACTTCTACGGTGAATGTCAAAAATGAAGAAACGAACTGTCACTTTGTATAGAAAAAGCTATGTCTATTCTTCGTAGAGATAGAAAGCGCCTTGCTACGCCTGCAGATGTATAAATGTAAACGAAGCAAAAGGAATATGTAAGGATCCTATCAGGTGGTGTTCTGTTGTTTCTACCTACCCCCATTAGAACAAACCGTGATTTTATGTATGTAGTATTTCTTCTTGTATTTTCGATAGTCACAAGATCTTAGATCTTCTCAAATAAAATTTAATGATAATTAAATTTATGATTGAATGATGAATTTATGATAATTTTATGATTTATATTATCATTGAGAGCAGTGGTGGTCCAGTGGTAACGGCCACGACTTACGAGTTGTAGGTCGTAGGTTCGAACCCTGACAGGCGCTTTACTTTTTGTAAATTATTTCATCGCCACTGCTATCGAAACGGTGAAGGAAAACATCGTGAGGAAACCGGCATATCCTAGGACCAAAAATTCGAAGACATGTGACATCTACCAACCCGCACTCGGCCCGCGTGGTGGATTACGGCCCGCTCCCTCTCACAGAGAGGAGGTCTGTGTCCCAGCAGTGGGAACATTATAGGCTGATTATGATATTATCATTATATTTTTGACTAGTACCTATACTTACTAGTAGTATTATAATTATAGTGGTAGTTTTGTACTAGTATATTATTATCATTTAATTTTTATTTAGTTAAAGTATTTATTCCTTCTCGCTTGAACATAAATCCTTTCTAAAAGTCCAAGTGGATTAAAGAAGAGAATCTACACTTAGAGTGCGAACACGAAGCCCCCTTTATTGCACGACCGTTGTTCTTTAAAAGGTCACGTTCTTCAAGGTAACTTTAAACTTCACCCGTAGGTTCCTTTTTCTGACCGCCAGTGTACGAAATGAAATAGAGAATGCTAACAGAATTTTTAGTAGTGGACTTAGGTCCGGGTTACACGGGTCTAGTTTTTGAAGCTAGGACAGCAAGATTGTGCTGATCACTTGCTTCAAAAACGGTAAAGGAAACATTGTGACGAAACGTGCCTGAGAGATATTTCTCGACAGCATGTGAAGCCAAGTCAGAGGCCCATGGGCGGCATATAAACTCAGATAATAGATTAGCCACTAATCAGTAACCACACGAAAATAGGAAATAAGACTTTCTCCTCGTATATAAAGAATTATCTTCATTTTAGGCTAGTAAGCTAGTGAGAAAGATAGTAAGCTAGGTTAATAGTTAAGACAGACAGACAGATAGACGGACATGGCGAAACTATAAGGGTTCCTTGTTAACTATGGAACCCTAAAAAGGATGGAGTTCTACTTGTGAGCTAGTACTACCAATTTTACTATCCTGGTTTGTGTACTAGCCGCTTGTGGCCCGCAAAGATAGTACTCAATCGGTTCAGTTTTCTCTACGGACTAAGTCACCGCAATGCTATTGCCGTAAAATTTACTAGCTAATCGTGTACACTAGCATGGCCCAAGCCGGGATAGTTAACCAGGATGTTACAAAAATGCTATCCTAGCTTCAAAAACTAGCCCCGTGTGTGTCGGCCATTAGAGACGTATCAGATGACTTTAAAAATATTGTTTCGTGTTTGAAAATGCCATCCAGTGTAATGGATACTTCGTACGCTCGTCTTAGAACAAGTGAATTTTGAAGGAGTGTTTTGTAACGAATGGAGAGTAGTACTTAAGTTCACTGTGTGTTGCTATTTGAAGACAGGAAGACACGGTTGCCAAAACATTTATTTTTAGGGTTCCGTACCCAAAGGGTAAAACGGGATCCCGTATTCAAGATCCTTATTACTAAGGCTATGTCTGTTTGTCCGCGGCTTAGCTCAAAGACTGTTGGTACTACAAAGCCAGTCATTTGGTATGGGTAAACATACACAACTACGGAACCCTTCATTGTGCGTGGTTCGACATGCACTTGGCCGGTTTTTGTTTTTTAGCTACATAGTTGGTTTTCACGATTTCAGTCGCATCCTACCATAGTATACCCACATTTCACCTGTTATGTTTAAGTCCCATGTAATAGAAGGCGAGCTATTAAGGGCGCACCCTACCTCAAATTGCTTAGCATGATCCTCTGTTATGCCGAAAATACTGCAGCATTAATTTTGAAATAAATATATGTTAAAGTTGAGGATTGATGCTAGGTCCTATGTTTGGCGAAAACACGATTACATAAAATTTTCTCTTTAGAAAAAAAAAAAACAAAGTTACCTCTAAACCGAACTATAAACCGCTGGTATTCAAAAATACTTCAAATTAGATTATGAAGCTTTGCATAATAACTGAACTATCTATAAAGCAAATCTTGGGCACGCCACAATTGCGGCGATGGGCACGCCACAATTGCGGCGATGGGCACGCCACAATTGCGGCGATAAGTCCCCTCTTTGAGGAGTGGCTAGAGAGGCGCCACGGCGTCCTCACCTTCCGCCTGACACAGGTCCTCACCGGACACGGTTGCTTCGGGAGGTTCCTGTTTCGTATAAGGCGGGAGGAAACGCCCGGGTGTCACCACTGTGTGGATCGCCCGGAGGACACGGTGGAGCATACGGTGGAGGTCTGCCCCGCTTGGGCGGAGCCCCGCCGTGTCCTCTTGGAGGCGATTGGCGGCGGTGACCTCTCGCGTCCGGCTCTGGTCCAGGCCATGGTACGGAGCGAGAGGGCATGGGAAGCAGTCACCTCCTTCTGCGAAGCAGTAATGCTCGCGAAGGAGGAGGCGGAACGCGTGAGGGAGAGGCAAAGTTTGCGCCCTCACGCCCCTAACCGCCGCCGCCGCTGGAGACGCCCTGGGCGTCGGGAATCCCAGGCGGATTCCCGGCCACCATAGGCGCGGGCTTGCGGACGGCGAGCAATGGGTAGCTCGCCGTCCGATCAGGACCAGGCCCGGGTCGATGGCGCGTCGTGTTCCACGTGCGCCTCAAAGAGATGTCAGCACAATTGGCGGGGTCCGCTAGGACCGATGCCTGCCAGGGTTGCGGGTTAGTCCGAAAGGGATACCGGGATCTTGGCAACAGGCAACTGAAGGAACACGGGTGGGTTTTAGTCAGTAAAAGTCTGACACGCCCTTCTGCTCTACCCAGAGCGGGAGAAGTCATTGGATGATTTCCCACCCTCAAAAAAAAAAAAAAAAAGGTCTTATGTTTTTTTTTTTTTTTTTAATTACCCTTATTTTCACAGTAAAAAGCAATTACCTAAACTTTTCGACGCTTTAGAGCCGCTAGCGCCCCACTTCGTCTCGTTCTCACTCAGGTCGCGAGTAGTATGGTGCGAGCGGGATAAAATCTGAGGTAGGGTAGGAACACGGGTGGGTTTTAGTCAGTAAGAGTCTGACACGCCCTTCCACTCCGCCCAGCGCGGGAGAAGTCATTTGATGATTCCCTACCCAAAAAAAAAAAAAAAAGGTAGGGTGCGCCCTTAAAAACAAAAGTAATTAATTATAATAATTGCGAGTAGTATAGTCACCATTTTTTATGGGATAGTGGTAGATTTTTAATAAAAAGCAAAAAAAAATACTGAAACTAATCATTTAACAATTTTTTTTTTGTATTTTTGTGTATTTTGTGTGTAATGGATAGATTGATCCTAGAGTAGTGATAGAGTGTGACTGTATCTAAGTACGTACTAACAATAGTTTCTAAGTTTTTGTATACTAACCTTTAGATCTAGTTGTCCTAAAATAAATTTTGAACTTGAATTAATCAAAATTCTGTATTTTGAAAGTAAAAGAGCTTTAAACAGGCAAAAAATCCAACAAATAAACATCTAGAATTGAACCTAACCAGCTAAAATACCTTTTGCACAAAATTCAAGGCATCAGCTCCCTCGTTATGACGAATAATTTCCGCCTTCTGAGTAAAAATGGCTCCCTCCCGTACTCGGGCACCTCTGAGGCCATTATTTAGATAGCTCGATGTATCTCGAATGTTCCAGAACCTTCTATAGCCTATAGATAAGCTGGAATGTTCTAAAATGAGGTGTAGTAGTCTGCGTTTTGAATTTTGTTGAACGAAAATTGTGGTGATGTGTCAAGCTTGTAAAAGACCTTATCATATGTATACTATTAAAGTATTACTGTAAAGTATTACTAGTAAAGTATTGTTTTATTATGAACGTGAGGACTATGTGCATATTTATTTTTCGTTCTGTTAGTTTTAGCGAAGGTCTGGCAATTTGAGAACTTTATGCGACCTACCCAAATGTCCTTTCTTTGGTATTGTTTGTCGAGTCGTTGAGCTCCTTAAGTTCTGAGTTGAGCTCCACTATTACTGACAAATGCTTGCACTGACTGGACAGGTCCACTCAAATCTGTGTGGGTCTTTCCTCAAAAGACCATTTCAGACTCTAATCTACATGGTCCTCATATGGCCTGACCAAGATTATGTCTGGACTTTAAAGGAGACGGTGACTTCTGAGTTTTATTTCGGCCTTTCTTCTCAGAGTAGTCAGATAGGAAACGCCGACTTCATCTAGCTTATTTTTACAACTTTTTAATATGACGTGTAAAAGTGATTCCAATATCCTATTTACAGAATAAACAATTTAATTTCATGTAATTTCACTATTCATGAAACAAGTAAGCGTTTTTATGATTTAGCAAATCAGAAAAGAAAGTGTGGCGGCATCTACATCGCGACATACGAACTACGCATCAAAGACCTGACGTCACACAAAAATCGTGACGTCACATAAATCCTGCATCGCGCAATAGGGAATATGCATGTATTTTTTTAATATTTTTATTCGATAGTTTACATCGTCAAATAAAAGTAAAAAAAAATTCGACGGCAAAAAAGCAATTTAAAGTAGTTAAAAAAATGTTTAAAAATATCCAACCGATCCGGGCTATTTAAACGCCCTCCATTTGGCGCGCTTGGTGTGGTGACGTCACAGTTCGTGAAAACAGACAAGCAACTGTCAAGTCAACGTCAAACACTCCTTTTTCTATGAGCGTTTGGCATTGACTTGACACTTGTTGATTGACTTGACATTGACATTTTGATTGTTAGCCCGGATTGTTACGTCACATCCGCTCTTAGCCTTTTCAAGTATTTGAATTACCCACAGTTTTTTGGGACTTTAAAAAAATTAATTTCTCGCTCAAAAAGAAATTTTATTCAAAAATATTGATGGAGGCTTAATTCTGAAGTAACATAGTTTATAGAAAATTTATTTGACCCATATTTGAATCACATGCATATTCCCTATTAGAGTTTATCGCGCGATTAACATGAATATACTATACAAGAATCGAAACATCAATCGTTGGGCAGTTGCCCGCCAGACAACACCCGTCTGATCGGAGGATCCTCCCTTTTCTATGGTGAATGAGTGAACTTTACACCCTGTTCCTCATACCCCTAAAAAAGAAAAAAGATTTCGTGAACAATTATAATTATACATAATCAGTTTAAAGTTTCCAGTGTTGGTATGTACATTATAACAGCTTAAAATAACAAAGATTTTATCAAAATTTCGATTTGGCTTGCAAATAGAGCTGTTTAAAAAAATCAAGTAATAAAAACTAAAACCCAACTACGACTTAAAAGGTATAAACAAGACACCACAGACAGACAAATTAAAAATCCGGAGTCACACGTGTTAGGGCATAAATCGAACAGATTACGTGTGACTCCGGATCTTTAATTTGTCTGTCTGTGGTGTCTTGTTTATACCTTTTAAGTCGTAGTTGGGTTTTAGTTTTTATTACTTGATTTTTTTTTTAATTCTTTTGGGGTTATAATATATATATATTTGAAATGTGCTCATTAAGCCCTTTCATTTGATGCCCAACATGGTACGATTAAACCATATTTTTTTTTAAGTTCCTCACTTTATATCCTCTAGAGGGCGCCATTTTTAATTTAATGTGACTTCACATAGCCTATAACCAGCGGACAATCACGACGCTTCTAACGATACCTCATTTGTCACATTGTGATAAGTGGTTTGAAAGATAGGAGGGAACAGATGAACATACATACATACATACATACATACATACCGGTCAAAATCATAACCCTCCTTTTTTCTTCGCCGTAGTCGGGTAAAAATAAAGAAGATACAAGGCTACATATTGACGCGTGAAAAATTATCTTTGTTCGTCATTGATTCTCAAATTTATAATTAACTAGCAGATGCCCGCAGCTTCGCCCGCGTGAATATCTGTTATTATATACTAAAACCTTCCTCGAGAACCACTCTATCCTTTGGTGAAAACAGCATGAAAATTGGTGCAGTAGTTTTTGAGTTTATCACGTACGGTACAGGACTACAAACAGACGTGGCGGAGGTTTTTATATTATAATATGAAAGGATAAAGACGATAATACTATGTTTCTAACACCATAAAAAATCTATCAATACTTTAGAAGAAAATCGCTTTTGAATCTTGCGCAAGTGTAAGGCTGGGTCCTACATAAAAGCGATCGTCGCGCGAATACGCTATCAAATGGTAATTCCAGAGATTAGTGCGATCAAACAAATAAACAAACTCTTCAGCTGTATTATTAGTATATAACGGGTGTAAAAAGACAATTAACGAAGCCGAAAACCACTTGTGAGAGCAATGGTGGCCCAGCGGTAACGGGCGCGACTTACGAGTTGTAGGTCGTAGGTTCGAACCCTGACAGGCGCTTTACTTTGTGTAAATAATTTCATCACCACTGCTCTCAAAACGGTGAAGGAAAACATCGTGAGGAAACCGGCATGTCTTAGAACCAAAAATTCGAAGACATGTGACATCTACCAACCCGCACTGGGCCCGCGTGGTGGATTACGGGCCACTCCCTTTCATAGGAGGCCCGTGTCCCAGCAGTGGGAACATTATAGGCTGATTATGTTATGTTATGTAAAGCCACTTGTTATTCCCGTCATTGTGATATATTTTTTTATTCTAGACCATATCTGGGAACCTTCTGGTTACGGAGATATTGAAGGTCAAAGTCCCAACTTTTTCAGACGTTTTTTAAGGCAAGCAAGTTTTAAATGTTTTAACTTCATTTTAAATACCTCCACGAACCCTGAACTGTTGCATGCACCCATAAACACATTGTTTTGCGAACGTTACGTTGCGCACAACCGTAAACAGCGATTTCACACCAAAAACAGCAATTATTTTTGTGCTATGTTACTATTTAATTTGATGTACAGAATGAGTAGTTGACAGCTATGTGATGGGTCTTTTTTAGATATTTTTTTTTTATGGGTGGGTACTCTTCAAATTACTTCCCCCGCTCTGGACGGAGCGGGCCGGGCGTGAGTGTGAGAGCGTGTCAGGCTTTTACTGACTAAAAACCACCCGTGTTCGTTCAGTTGCCTGTTGCCAAGGGTCCCGGTATCCGTTTCGGACTTTCCCGCAACCCTGGCAGGGACGTTTTACACCCTGTACTTATTAGTATTAGTTTAAGAGTTAGTTCACAACTTTCGGATACATGCAGTATACGCCCTTGACTGTACGGTGTCATGACTCAGTTAGTTTCGTAATTAAAATAATAAATTAACTTCCATTCAGCAACTTGTTTGAAACATGTGCTATTATGTATGTTTAAATAAAGCCAGTGTCTCCAAAACTTTACACACAGTGCATATTAAACGACCCAGCATAATATAAAGGTAGCCACAGTGGTCCACTTCACTTATTCATAAGTCGTATCTCTATTGCGACACAACTCTACTACATACATATTAAATCACTCGGGTACGTCCGTTCTGTGTAGTAAATCTGACCTTTCGTTGGCTTCCGTGTAGTTTTATTATAGGAGTCCACTTTTTGGGGTACGAAGTGTACAAAATAGTGTTGGGTTATAAATATTTTGCCGTGGATGGCTTGATGAAAATGCCGTGAAAGGGGACTTAGTGAAGTGAAGTCCAGTTTCTGTATTCACAAACGAGTTTTCGGAGTGTATTCATACAGTCTATGTAGTATAGCTCGTGGCTAAGTAATAACAGCCGCACGGGTCGATCCATCAGGTTAAGCTACGCTTGCCGGGTTTGGTCCGTGGATGGGTGACCGTCTTTACATACCGAGACTCCTTCGTGCTTCGGAAATCACGTTAAGCCTTTAGACCCGGCTGTCATTTGTGGATCTTTGACAGTTGTTACGGGTCGTCGGAAGCCCGAAAGTCTGACAACCAGTCATATCGTGTTACCCAGTGGGTTGTGGAGGTCACTTAGACAGTCGCTCCATGTAAAATACTAGTATTCAGCTGCATCCGGTTAGACTGGAAGCCGACCAAAATAGTTGGAAAAAGACTAGGCAGATTGATTGGTAGCATTTTTTATTGCTTACTCTACTATTTTTATCGTCTACTTTAATTTTAGGAAAAGAATAACATATACATACGCGGCAGCCGCTAGTATAATTCAAAATATTGTCAAAATAACATAACTTGACCAAATTATATGACCCGGGTAGACCCTTAATATTAATATATATCACTGTTTACCCAGTTTTATAGTTATAAACGGACAGATAAACATACTGTAGGACGGTCTAATTAAATCCGGGCGTAAAATATTTGACTTGTGCCCGCTTGGTTTAGTTTTTAGTAGGCACTGTTTAGTATAATTCGGGTATTTTATGATGGGGCGATTTTGATAAATTTTGCTATTTACGCTTTTATTACATTATTGTAAAACACATACTCGTATGCAGGGTGAAATTAAATTCATGAGCATCATTATGAACAATTTTCACAAAAAACAAACAGCTGTTTCCTACATTTATGTTTGCCTCGTCAATTAAATATGTAGAACTACATATTAACGAGGCAAACATAAATGTAGGAAACAGCTGTTTGTTTTTTGCGATTGTGATATGTATAAATCATGTTGTAAATTAAATATTTGCTTAAAAAAAAATCAAGAATCGTTTCAAAAATCTTTAAAAAAATCTCGAATGTATAATCTGATCTGGAATTAAACCGCAATTTAAATAATAGTTTACGTAATAAATGAGAAATATGTTATTCGAGTGTAATTAATTACAGTCATTTTCTTTTTTTACAGGTACGAACGATCGTATTTGGATATTTTTTCACAAACCAGTGCGAATATTAAAGGTAAAACTATGATACCAATTTTTGTATAATTATACATCATGTTTTAAACGGAAGTTCAAAGGCCGATTGCACCGTTACTAATATTATTTAGAGCCAGGAATAAAGGAATCAGCAGTTACATTCGGCTGTCTTCTTCTCAGCGTATCGATGAAAATCTAAATAGAGTCAGCCCAGAATTTAGCAACGAGATAAGCACAGTGCAGGCAACACGACACACTGGACACGATAATAAGTGTCCCATTGTTTCTCTACATCACCATATCTGATCTGAAGTTTCTCAACTGCTAATAAGCAGTGTTCAGCCTTATCTATGTGTCTGACGACCCGTAACGACCGTCAAAGATCTATCAATGACAGCCACGTGCTTTCCGAGGCACGGAGGAGTCTCGATATGTAATGGATAATCACCCATCTACGAACCTATCGCGGCAAGTGTAGCTTAACCGTTGATTCGATCGTGCAGCTGCTATGCCACGAGCCCTCCTTGAAATAAAGCACTAACAATTACTAAAATTACTTCTCAACTTGCATATTATTCCAGACCATAGATTCCTCTATCTCATTTGCTTACAACAGTCCTTTATCATCTTAATGAGGTCCCAAATAATTCTCTAACTGTAGTTTACTCTAATCAGCCGCCATCTTAGTTAAACATTAGCTACGGTTTAAGAATTTTGAGGTCGGCTCCACCATATGTAGTTAAAATTTAGTGAGTTTTGTAAGAAAATAGTGCTTAAGGTTTTATGATTATTACATAGGGCTGCTAGATTTTCAGCAGAAGAGATTTTATAATAGTTAGCTAGGTTGGTGACCAAAAAATAGGACAAAGTTTTAATACAGCTGTCATTTTTTATTAATATCATTGAGAAAAGTTTGAATACTCAAAAAGATGGTAAATTTAATTTTTGATAATAGTTCTTTTTGCACATAGATAAGGCTGAACACTGCTTGTGAGTTGAGAAACTCCAGATGTTTTAATCCCAGATTTGGTTAGTAGATATCATCTATTTTGCACGATAAAACGAAGTGTTTGCCCCGAAAACTTAACCCAAGTTTCAGCTCAATTTAGCACTTTTTATTTTAATATTCATAAACAATAAACCAAAATTTGCAATTCCGAGCGCATCGCAAAATCGAGCTCCTGTGGGATATACAACATTTTAAAACCGAGTTTTGGCAAGCTCGACGCAACCCTAACGGTAGTTTAAACAGAAAATTACTTTTTTCGCGAGATTACGAAGCAAATTGAGTCGTAACAGTTTTCCACACCGAAAATGATTACTGGAACAAGAGGCTGAACGAATTGCGTGAATAAAAAAAGCGGCCAAGTGCGAGTTACACGAAGGGTACAAGTACCACGGTACAATTTTATTATAACAATATTTTCTAAAAACGCTGAATAAGACACGTTTTTTGTATAGTGGGACCTCAATTTAATCTTAACTTTATTTTACTTTTGTTATTTTTTGTTATAGCGGTCACAGTAGTACACACTCTGTCAAAATTTCAAGTATCTAGCTATTAAGGTTCAAAAGATACAGGTCCGATAGACGCATGGAGAGCGGAGCCTTTTGGCACCTTTTGGGTATAGAACCCTAAAGATAATATTTTATGGCGAAAAAGGTGGGGGTGAAATTCAGAATGTTTATCGTTAATCGAAGGTTAACGGTTTTTTTGAGGTTAACGAAATAAATTGGTTTCGTTATTACGAGGGTCGGCGAGTTGATATTTTCGGGAAAAACTACGCAATTTGTTTCGTGATTATTTTTTCCGAGGGAAATTGTTTTTATTAAATTAATTTGAACCTAACTTGATGATCGGTTATTAATGTCAACACCAGATACTTTCAAAGCTTTTTTAAAATTAATATTGAGTACAGTTTTTTTGACATTCGATACAATTTTCTGCCGGGAGCGCTGGCTGCTTTTAACATAATTATTATTTAAACTAATATTTATTATAAGTAGGTATAATAAATATTCCAGAGAATTTTGACAGTGTCAACTCTTGAACGCGGTTTAGATGTGCTGAATGCGTTCACATTCATTGGTGAAACTCACCCTAAGAGGTTAATAAAATAATAAAAGGGAAGCAATCAGTGACAACCACCCACGCATTTTATATCAGCATTAATTACAGCGTGAGTCTCCAAATAGACCCTTAACTTATGTAGTTAACGTGGATGTACTAGCGATAATTAATCAGGATTTATAGATAGAGAAAACAGGAATTAATCAAGATTTATAAGGTTTTTAATAGAAAGAAGAAAGTAAGAAAAATGGGTTTATTTGTCACAGAAACACGTGCATACAAAAAGATAACAGTAATCAACAATATTTTAAACAAAAAAAAATAAGTCTATGTACAAATAATATGAGATCACGAGTATAACTTCCTTAGACTTTTTTTTTATTATTTTATTTTTCTAAATTGAATTTTTAACATCTTGGTTTTCAAGTGAAGTAACCTGTCACAATTATATTACTCTTTACCTAGTGTAGATGATGATCTATCTACAAATTTTATCTTATAAATCTATTTTTGTTTTGTTTTTTGCAATATTTGGCATGTGTTTGTTGTGTATATTTTGTTCCACAGTACTTTTATACCAGACAAGCTCTAGACGTGAAGACCTGTAATTGGCTGTCAGATTATCATACTGTTATTTATTACCATTGTATTTAGCTGTTAGTCTTCTAAAGTCTTTAAATAAATAAATAAATATAAATAATTGGCAGCCGCACGTCATGACAGTGACAAGAAGGCTTCCACTCAGCATGATGCTGCGCTATGGGGACCCACAGCATAGCGCTGATTTTCAGTAGTCACCCGGATATAGGAATAGGACAAGATTCATGTGGTGTCTTCACTACATCATTACATAAACAAAGTCCTCCGCCGCGTCTGTCTATATGAACGCGATAAACTCAAAAACTACTGCACAGATTTTCATGCTGTTTTCATCAATGGATAGAGTGGTTTTCGAGGAAGGTTATTAATTTAGGTTTAGGTTTTTTTTTTTTTTTTTTCAAATCTAATCAAATCAATTTATTTGCTACAAAGTTTTAGTACAATTTCGGTCTTAACATAAATAATCTAGATCCTTAATACTTAGTCATAATAATGTGAGATGCAAACATTTGGGTTTATAATTATTATGATAGTTATTCATAATCCATTAAAGTTAAAACTGAGTATGGATGTTGTTAATTAAATTAATACACTTTTCAAAATACTATTAATGTTAGTCAGAGGGTAAATAATTAATAAAATTAAGGTTGTTATTTATTTTCCAACCTCTTAATAAATATGTCACTAACTGAGTAAAAATTATTTTTCCCTAACCATACTTTAAGACACTTCGTAAATTTATTGGCTGGTAAGATTTTCATATTTTCCGGTATAGCATTAAATATGCGAACACACATTGCATAGCTATTCTTACTGTATAATGCTGTCCTAGGAATTATGGGCAAAACTCTTCTAATAAATATTGTGTGCCTTACCTGGGTCAAATAAATTTATTTTCTTTCTTTCTATAATAATGTTAAATTAGTGTAATACAGTCGAACCTAGATACTAAGTATTATATCCAGTGATTATACAGTGTTTTTTGTCGCGAAAACTTCGTACAAAAATGAGTTAAAACCGGCTGTCAACTCAACACCTCAACGGTTACGGATTTCAAACTATCCTCAATCCCGGGGAGTATTTTGTTTTATTTAAGTTTTTGTAGTTAATGTTTACAGACCACAGAATACCACAAAATACTGCTCAGGTCTTTGAGCTACGTCCATCACACACTGGCACGGTTTATGTCTCCTTTTGCTTGACAACAAGTGGAAGCAAAATCGACGACGAAAACATTCGCCCAGACAATAAACACTACATAATTTACTATACAAAATAAGCTCACTACGAGCTACTACTACTACAAAAATTGTACTTAATAATCCTGTAATGTGTCACAAATTCTTTACATAAAATAAGACTTTTGTACCTACATATGTAGTTAGAAGATATTTTAAGATAGTTTAAGTAAAGCAGTGTTTTCTATAATATTTCTCTTCTGTGGAACTTTCCCATCTCATTCTAATTAACTAAATCTTAATGTAACTATATTTATGCTATATTTTCTCATCAAATTACTTTAATTACTTTTTCCCCCAACTACCCCCTCCTTATTCACATATCAGAACATCTTTTCTTGCACTGTTATTTAGCTGCATAACTTCACACATTCCAGGTGACTGACAATATTTCTCAAAATGATGACCCGCAGAGCTACAATCAAGGAGATGGAAGCAAAACTGAGAGTTACCTTGAAGGATCTCGAAGCTTCTCAAGCTGAATGCAAACAACTGCTCCAGGAAAGAGAAGACAGTGAAGTGGAAGTGGTGAACATTATAGCTAAAAACACCTCCCTCAAAAATGAGCTGGCTGAGCTACACATAGAACACATGGACTTAGCGGACCAGTACAGTCAACTACAACAGCAAGTGTCAACATTCCAAGAGTGCAGTGACACCCATGAACTGGCTTTGAACCATATTTTAGAACTTAAACAGAAATTATGTGAATCCCATAAGGCCCTATCTCTCTCAGAGTCTGTCAAAGTCAGTGAACAGGTCGCTAACACCAATAACCTATTTAATGATTTGGTAGGCAGCAAGTTAAAATCAGTGTATGAGCCAGCTATAACAATAGATTTGACTGGTGACGATACCATACCATTATGTCCTATTGTTATGAGTCACAATAAATTAAAGAAATATATTAAATTGAAGAAAATAATAAAACGGTCACAGAAAGTTATTAAAAAACAAAATCTTTTAAAATTAAATCTTTCCCTTAGAAAGGAACGTGTCATACTTTCAAAAAGTTTAAATAGTTGTACTGTCGAGTTAGATGAATGTAGGGAAAAATATGACATTGATACTAAGCTCCTTTATAATGATATACTACATAAGGAGCACTTGCTGAAGGATATTTTTGAGAAATATGAGACTTCACAACAACAATTAAGTGAGCGCTTGCTTGAGGCTGGGGAACTACTGGATTTGGTGAAGTGCAATGCTGAGAGATATGAGTCTCTGACTAATAATCTCTCATGCAGCTGTGCCAACCAACCACCACCTCCTCAGATTCAGCCTGACTTCCCCCCGCCGGCGTTGGCTCTTCCAGCAGAGACCTGTGTTAATACACAGAAGAAAAATAAATCTATATTTTTCTGTGACGAATTAGGTTCTGGCTTTGGAAAAATGTTACTCAATTACCTTAGCCATAATTTTACTAATCATAGTTATCATAACATAAGTTTCAAACAAATGATTAAAAGAATTGCAAACACAAACCTAGATAATTATTCTACAATGGTTTTGCTTTTAGGTAATAGTACTGGTATTACCAAAAAGGATATAGTGGATGGTGTGGACATCTTATTAAAATTAAATATAGGAAAAATAATGTTGTGTGCTTTACCTTACTCTGATACTTTATCAGATTATGACAATAATTATATTTATAAGTTGAATAGTACTATTCACAGATTGACATGTTGTCATAGTGACAAATTATTGTATTTTGACACTAACAAGTTTGTTAGTGGTTTTAAGTTAACTCAGAGAACTTTATCTCTGTCTTGGGAATGTAGACATCTGATTGCTATGTTGATAGCATATAATATTAATGGGGTTATAGCTAATATAACAAATGATAGTATTAGTGACGAGTCTGTGTTGTCTAGTTATACTAACAGCATAGTGAGCAATAATTATAAATCATCATGTTGTACGAAGGAGGATCCACCTATAATACCAACATCTTTGGAGGCCACTACCAGTCAGATAAGGTATTCTCTTCCTGCTGGAACTGCGACGGGCATTCTGGACGCTTCAGTTGTAGTTGTGGAGGTCACTCCGGATAATGTTTTAAACTAGTAAGTAAGACAACAGAAGTTACCCCTTCAAATAAACAATTATTATTATTAGAGAATAATAAAAAGGTATCTTCTGGCAATATTATACACAAAAATAAGAAACCAAAGGGGGGGCAACATATGTTAAAATTATTCAATCAAAATATCCAAGGTTGCTCTTCCAAATTACTGGAAATAGAATTGTTTTTAGAAAATACCAAGTTTGATGTCATTTGTTTAACAGAACATTGGTTAAAAGACCATCAAGTAAAGTCAATTAATTATGAAAATTATTGTGTAGTTAGCCATTTCAGTCGAAAATGTATGATACATGGCGGTTCATTAATATTAGTAAAAAATTCTATTAAATCAAAAGAACGGAAAGACATCATTGGACTGTCTGTTGAACACACCATTGAATTGTCCTGTGTTGAGCTTGATAAGCATGTTATAGTATGCGTATATAGACCTCCAAGCTACCAGAATCTACCTATATTTGATTCTGTAATGGAAGAGGTGCTAAAGAAACTTAGTACTAATAGTAAGTCAATAATCATATGTGGTGATTTTAACATTAATTTATTAGAAAATAACTCGAATACTGTCCGATTATTAAGTCTTTTTAGGTCATTTGATTTGTCAAATGTTTTTATTGAACCAACCCGAGTGACAGCTTCTTCTGCCACTTGTATAGATAATATTTTTTGTAATTGTGATTACTTACATAAAGAAATTGTAAATAAGTTGCCATCTGATCACAGTGGACAAACAATAACTTTTTGCGCCTACATACCTTTACAAAAAATTCAAATAAGGTTTAGGCCAATTACATGTAAAAACTTAGAAAAATTAAATAATTCGTTGGCCAGTAAATTATGTGTTCAGAGTTTTAATAATGTATGTGACCCAAATGAGTTCTACGCCGATTTCTTTTCACTAATAAACAAACACTTTAATGAAACTTTTCCACTAAAGACTAAAACTATTTACACAAAGTTCTTATTTAGTGATTGGGCTACTCCAGGTATTCGTAAAAGCAGGGAAAATCTTTTTGAACTTTATGGCCTAAAGCAACATATGAATAATTCAACCTTTCATCAGTATGTTGCAAAATATTCTAAAACTTTTAAAAATGTGTGCAAAATAGCTAAAGCTCTTTACATTAGCAATAAAATAAAATCAGCTGATGACAAAATAAAAACTACCTGGCAAATAATAAATAATGAAACAGGTAGGAAAAAACAGCGTAGTACTGAATTTAATTTAGAGACTGCACATGGCCCAATCAACTCAAATGTAGAAATAGCTCAGGCATTTGAAAACTTTTTTGGAAATATTCCAGTTAAAACTACTGAAGCTCTAAATTCCTCACCCGCGCTTTCTGCTGCCTTACTTAGAAAGAATGTAAAGGCATGCCCTTTGGAGTTTAGGTTTCAGCATACAAACCCCCAAGCGGTTATAAAAGCTTTTAAAGATCTTAAAATTAAATCAACAGAAGATCTATGGGGAATGTCTGTAAAAGTCTGTAGATCTATTATAGAAACCATTGCGCCCTATTTAGCTTTCATATTTAACACCAGTGTAGACCAAGGAGTCTTTCCGGATCTCATGAAACACAGTAAAGTAGTTCCTTTGTTTAAATCCGGTGATAGTAAGGAACCCAACAATTATAGGCCTGTGTCAATTCTGCCAGTTCTCAGTAAGGTGTTTGAAAAGTTGATGCTCAATCAAATGTTACGTCACTTTAATAAAAATTCCATCTTTCATGAACATCAGTACGGTTTCACCAAAGGGCGTTGTACCACTGACGCCGGTGTCACCCTAATAAAGAACATTTTTAACGCCTGGGAGGAAGCACAAGATGCCATTGGAATCTTTTGCGACCTCTCGAAGGCGTTCGATTGCGTCGACCATGATACACTTCTGTTGAAACTAGAGCACTATGGGGTTAGGAATACAGCTCTTGATTTACTAAGATCATATCTGAAAGAAAGAAAAGTTCAAGTTCAAGTAAACGGCGTAAACTCATTGGGGTCTGAAATGGCAATGGGCGTTCCTCAAGGCTCGATATTAGGTCCATTCCTCTTTTTAGTTTATATTAATGATTTACCCCAATTACTTCTAAATCAACCGAAGATGGTGTTATTTGCAGATGACACATCATTGATTTTTAAAATAAATCGACGTTCACAAAATCTTGACGACGTGAATAGCTCTATTCTTCAGGTACAAGATTGGTTTACGGTAAATAATTTGGTACTAAATGAAAAAAAAACCAAATGCATTCGATTTAAATTACCTAATGTTAGAAGTAGCGAATGTGACATCATATTGAATGGAGAAAAACTGGAGTTTATTAATCAAACAGTTTTCTTGGGAATCACGCTAGACGAGAAATTACAATGGGGACCTCATATAAAATCTCTTGCGGGGCGGTTAAGCTCGGCCGCTTATGCTGTTAGAAAGATAAGACAGTTAACAGATGTAGAAACCGCGCGTTTGGTCTATTTCAGTTACTTCCACAGCATAATGTCGTATGGCATTTTACTGTGGGGTCGGGCTGCTGATATTGAATCCATTTTTATTTTGCAAAAAAGAGCTGTCAGAGCCATTTATAATCTTTGTCACCGCGAATCTCTCAGGGAACTATTTAAAAAGATTAATATCATGACGGTACCTTGCCAATTCATTTATGAGAATATTATGTATGTAAGAAAAAACTTAAATCTTTTTAATAAAATAAGTGATAGGCATAATTTTAATACTAGAAATAAAGATAAAATAGATCAACCATTTTTCAGATTAGCTAAAGTACAAACATCTTTTATGGGGTACTGCGTTAAATGCTATAACAAAATACCTTGTGATATATTGCAATTAAATGAAAGAAAATTTAAAACTCATATAAAAAGTACACTTTGTAAACAAGCTTATTACAAATTAGAGGATTATATCCAAGATAAGAATGCTTGGAAACATGCTGGTCTTGCTCCATAGGACGATTTAGTGTCTGGACAAAATCAAACTGATAGCTAATTTAGTTTTTTTTTAATTTATTATTTGTATGTCATAGACTTTTACACTCTGTCATTACTTAAACTCACGCACTGACTTATTAGTACTACTTGTAACAATGTCAGGACTATTGTAATATCGTATACTTTTACAATCTTTGTAAATATGTGAGCACCATGTATCTGGTAATTAATTTATTCATTATTGCTCCATTTATAATTCTTTTTACCTTTCGTAGTACAGTAATCTTATTGTAGGTGCATCGTCTTCACATATAATTATATAATTAATGTATACAAAATATTGTAAAACATTTTTAAAAGAGTAACGATGGAGTTTCTTGCCCATTCTTCTCCATACGAAAACTACCTTTTGGAAGGGGCAACTAGAATCAATTCTATTTCTTTGTTTGACGTTCAAAAGTGCCATATATGTGCCTATTTGAAATAAATTATTTGACTTTGACTTTGACTTTCTTTCTTTCTTTCTATTTCTGTGCCTATTACTTTTTGGCAAAATATCTTTTTATATCTCGAGATGTGTAATATACTGTTAGTGTAAACACCGTTATCCTTAAAACCAGTGGTTTGGTTTCATTTATACAACGTAAAAATCAATGGAAAAAACAACTTTTTTTTTTAAAGAAAATCTACTTTTTTCCACAAGAATATTTCACCCTATACGCAAGGGCAACGAACTTGCGTCTCAACACGGCGGGCGGCGGTTGGCGGGGGCGGGCGGGAGCACGGGACGTTACATGACCGGCAGTCAGCTGTTCCGCATCTCTGTCGAGCGCGTATCCATGAGTATCGGGACAGTGACGGATACTTACTTTTTAAAATGTTTTAATGAAAATAAGTTTTTTTTTGTTGTTACTGGGTCATTTATTTTTATATTTAAGTCAACTACCCATGGTTTGAGTGACAACGGTGTTTACCCTTGCATACTGTATATCTCATAGTGTAAAATCAGCTTTATCATAAATACACGGATAGTAATTTATAGCCTGGGTTAACACATACATAGGGTACTTTTAATCCCATATTTTCCGACAACCACGCGGGCGAAGCCGGCCAGCAAAAGCTAGTTTCTAATAAAATCCTGAAGTTTTTTTTTTAAGATTTGCGATTTTGCAAAGTATTTTATATGTTGAGTTTAATTTTTTGATACAGATAGAAGGATTTGTTAATAGAATTTAAAATCCAAGAATTTTTTTGCGTGCCTACTTAAGTCGATAAACAGGGTAGGAGAAAAAAATAGTCCTCTGTAGGTATTCTTATGTACAATCAATTAATCTGCCTGCTTTTTTCCATCTATGTTGGGGTCAGCTTCCAGTCTAAGCAGATGGAGCTGAATACCAGTATTTCACATGGAGCGACTGCTTATCTGACCTCCATAAACCAGCAACTGGGTAATACGATACCCCTTGGTAAGACTGGTTGTCGGACTTTCGGGCTTCTGACGACCCGTAACGACTGTCAAAGATCCAAGAACGACAGCCGGGACCAACGGCTTAACGTGTTTTCTGAGACACGGAGGAGTCTCGGTACGTAAAAATGGTCACCCATCCACGGGTCAACCCCGGCAAGCGTAGCTTAACCTGGTGGATCGACCCGCCATCCATCCCATCCATCTGTTATTACTTAGCCACGAGCTCCTCTATTATTTGGACATTCTTATACAGTTTTCAAACAAATAGTCCAAGAACTCGTGAAAGTAATTTCACCACCGACTCGTAGATATTTATGTATCTTTAAACCCTAAATCACTTTCTTGTTTCCATTTTCGACCATATTCCGCTATTAACCCCATTTACAAAACAGATTAATGTCGAAACAGGAACAGACTAGAGGGGGGAATATTATCCGAACCGCGGATACGGCCCACACTAAAACTTGGCGGATATCCGGGATTACGTTTGTAAGCTAGTTTTGTGTACTCTGTAATGTAATTTAAACATTAATTAATTAGCTTTCTGGTTTGATATAAAGTGAGAAGGGTTAAAGGCAAACACAATGTGTAACAAAAACCCTGTCCGATCCGTGAGGTGTTGTTAAGAATCATACTGAGAGCCTATGTTTTCTACATTTATAGCTTTACTAGCTGCGCCCAGCGGTTTCACTCACGTAAGTCTCGATCCCTTGTGAATATCGGGATAAAAAGTATCTTATGTCCTATTCCAGGTCATGTCTACCCCTGTGCCAAATTTCATCCAAATCCGTTCAGCCGTTTTAGCGTGATAACGTAACAAACAAACTCACTTTCGCATTTATAATATTTAAGGAAGGATGAAGGATCTTTTATGGTGTACATAATAAAGGGAATACGAGTATACTATTCTATTCTATTCTATTGTAGTAATTTTCAGGAAAAGAGACAAAATCAATCGGCATTTTTTTTTCAATGGGGCGAATTTTTGACATGGGTCGCGGGTGGCCCTGGGTTTCCGGGTATCTACAAGTTTTATGTTATGACCCCTGTTTGTATTTTTATGGATTTGGGGTAATTTTTTGGTACTAAAAATGTGAATTTTAAATAGCCTATATCTTATTAATTTTCAATAAAAAATTAAATTTTGTCGTGACGATTGATAGGATAGGGTTTTTATATCTGGAATTTCTCAGAAGCAGCCCACAGTCTGGATTTCTGCCCGGTTAATGGCAATCAGCCGTCAGCCGTCATCCAATTCATATTCATGTGCTTCACATGCCTTGTGACGCACATGAATACGACCTTACGTATAAGGGCTAGTACAGTCCAAAACTAGTCACCCATCTCTTCGCAAAAATCAACCCGCTGAACCCCACAGCTTTTTATCTCGCTCTATTCAAAGCACACCGCAAAATATAAACACATTTTGTCAGCTTCTCACTTTTTCCTGAACTTATATCACTCGGGGGCCAGCGAGATATCTTTCAGACCTTCTCACAATACCCTAGTTTGTCGCTCAAGCGAAAAAAAGGTATTGTGTCGGAACATTTAAAAGGCAATTTCGGTATCATTACGTCATTTTGGCTACAATAGTGTGTGGCCGATGCTTGGGTACAATGCCTTGTAGCCGTATCCGACAGCGCGGATAATGTGGCCGATGTGTCGGATATTTTTGATGATACGAACAACACTTATGTTTTGAAAAGGGTGTGATTTTTGGCTTATCTTTTATTTTTTGTGTTTTGGTTTTAGGTAATATTATTAAGCCGTCTGTGGTGGGATTTCGTTATATGACTCTCGTTTTGTTATATTGCTGATAAAGTGGTCAACTGAAGGAACACGGGTGGGTTTTAGTCAGTAAAAGTCTGACACGCCCTTCCGGTCCGCCCAGAGCGAGAGAAGTCATAGGATGATTTCCGAAATTCAAGAAAAAAAAAAAGGGGTCAACGTCTCTTTTAAAGTCCATTAATAATCTTGGTCAGATCATTTGAGGACCATGTAGATTAGTGTCTGAAATGGTCTTTTAAGTCCCATAAGAAGTGCCACTAATAATTTTATTTTACGACAAATTAAGCAAGCATTTCTGATATTGCGGACACCGTTATCTTGGGTCCGATATTAGGTAATCCCTTTCTATGAGCCGGTATTAGGCATTCCCATTCTCTATGGAGATTAACTCATTATTTTTTACAACACCATGTCGTTCACAATAACGACTGGTATTACGAGTATCAAAGGGAAAATGAGAAATTTTCTCAGTAGCTGCCTGGAGTTTGTGGCCGGTTGATGGCTATAGACTCGACCGCCCCTTAACACATGGGACTTAAACATAACTGGCGAAATGTGGGTGTACTATATAGGTACCTACATCTCTGCCTCACCCATCGGGGAATACAGGCGTGACGTTATGTTATATTACCTATTTCGTTTTCATATTTGCCATTTTGTCAATTTTTCGTTTATATTTCCCCATTCAAACATCAAAGTTGTTTGAAAAGGGAAGTTTCATTTTTCGATGTTTGTCGTTTTTGTCAATTACCTGTAGTTTATGTTTGATGTTAAAAATACCCTTGTCGTATATAAAAGAAAACAGTGTGTGGCACCTTTTTCGAGTACAAATCATAACTTCTCACAGGAGGTTTTTTTTTCGTGTTTGATGTCTATTAAAGTCAATATTCACAGCGAATACTAACCAACGTTCGGAGCTAACGCCGCCATCTTTGGTTTAATTTTCATTCATTTGGTTTTTATTCGTACACACGGCGACACATCAAGCTATACATTTCCAGTTTATGCTGATCTCGCATTGTATAGTATTTCTGTACAATGCGAGGTCAGCTTATACTGGAAATGTATAGCTTGATGTGTAGCCGTGTGTACTACTTTATTTATTTACATTTTCGAAATTCGCACTCAAAAAAGGTACAATAGCGGACTTAATGCTTCAAATTCAAATTCAAATTCAAAGTATTTTATTGTGGATCATAGGTAGGTACAGGTACAGTTATTAAATAGTTGATAATTTTGATCAGCTATGTCCCGCCCTTAGGGCATACAATAATCACAATGTCATATAAATTAGCTATACAATAAAAATTCACCTTATTAATTAGATAAAGTCTGTAGGTCATCGAACACATCATGACTGGGTGGGGCTATATTTTAGTAAAGACTCGTCGGACAGAAATTCTTTTACAGAGTAGTAACTTTTGTTTACTAACAGATCATGGAGAGTCCTTTTAAAATTTTCCTTTTCCGCAATAGTTCTGATAGGCCCAGGTATATTATTAAAGATGCGAGAAGCTGAACAAAAGATGCTCTCATGCATTAGATGTGTTGTACTGGCTGCTGTACGTAATTTGTCCTTACGCCGTATACGCGTGTAGTAGGTGAACATGTGGATATTGTTCTTTACAAATAATGCTGCCTGAAGTATATAGAGACATGGTAGTGTCAACAATTTATTGTTTTTAAAAAATGGCTTACAGGAGTCCGTTCCGCACAAATTAAAAATAGCCCTGATGCAGCGTTTTTGAGCAATGAAAGCGCGCTCTTTTTCCGTACTGTTGCCCCAAAATATTACGCTTATTAAT
Source organism: Lithophane semibrunnea (assembly GCA_947363905.1). NCBI lineage: Eukaryota > Metazoa > Arthropoda > Insecta > Lepidoptera > Noctuidae > Lithophane > Lithophane semibrunnea. The sequence continues at coordinate 3,280,801 of OX376208.1, forward strand.
AGATTCAAGATTCAAAATTCAAGATTGTTTATTTGTGGAAACATGAGTACACATACAGAGCATGCAAGTTATTAAATTATAGTATAAGATCAGTCATGTTTGGCCTTAGTGGCGTACAAATATTTAAATTTCAGTCATAGAAGTTATTGGATAAAGTATTAGGTTACATAATTTCGAAGAAATAGTAAATGTCAATTTTAAAAACAAACAAATTAAATATATGGTCATAGTTACATAACAATAATTAAATGTCAATTAAAATTATCATCCTAGCAATAATAATATGTTGCTTTATATAAATTATGTCAAAGATGTATCGATAATATTAGATGTTGTCATTAAGAAATTCTAGAATACTGTAGTATGCTTTCCCTTCCAGCAGTATCTTTAATTAATTTTTTAATTGACGGACATTAAGCTCCTTCCAACTATTTGGGAGTTTATTGAAAATTTTAGGGGCCATACAGAAAACACTCTTGTGCATTAATGCTGTTTTCGATCTATGTAGACAGAGAATACTGTCATCGCGTCTACTATGGTTGCGATCGACCACTTCCGATTGACGTGGAAATAAGTGCCGATTTGATTTTACAAACATGACAGTGTCTAAAATGTAAAGGCAAGGCAGAGTTAATATTTTATATTTTTTAAAGTAAAACTTACAACTTTCGGTTGACTGTAATTTAAACATAGTCCTGATGCATCTTTTTTGGGCTTTAAAGGGTATATCCTTGTCGGTTGAGTTGCCCCAAAAAATGATTCCATATCTTAAATGTGAAGAAACCAAACCGTGATAGGCCGTTAGCAATGATTCAGTGTTAAGCAATGGAACCAGTTTGAACAGCGCGTAACAAGAATTACTAATTTTTTTACTGAGTTCTTCTATGTGTACTTTCCAGTTTAGCTTTTTGTCAATCGTCACTCCAAGGAATTCAGTGTTGTCAACTTCTGTAATAATTCTATTATTGTATTGGACGTTAAGATCCGTCATAGTTAGTAAACGTTGACTGAAGTGTATTACGTTAGTTTTATTAAGATTAATTTTTAGATTATTATTCTTCATCCAATTTATTATTGATGTCAAAGAATTATTAATGTCGTTATTGTAGCTATATTTAGTATTACATTGAATTGTGATAGTGCTATCATCAGCAAAGAGTGTAACTGGTTGATCTACATGTTTAGGTAAGTCATTTATATATACTATGAATAGTGGGGGACCCATCACACTACCCTGGGGAACTCCATACTTTACTACTTGTTCGTGTGAATGAAATATTTCTTCACATTTAGTTTTAACATTTATCCTAGATATCTCAGTAACCTGTTTTCTGTTATCAAGATATGTTTTTATTAATTTTAGAACATTGCCTCTTATACCGTATGCTTCCAACTTATTTATTAAAATATCATGCCTGACGTAATCAAACGCCTGCGTCATATCACAGAATATGGTGCAGACAGGATTGGTTCTATCGACATTTACCATAACCTTATGTAGGAAATCGTAGACAGTCATATTTATAGTTCTGTTTTCTCGGAATCCTTTTTGTTCGTTAACTAGTATATTATGTTTTTCTAAATAAGCGCTTAATTCTTTATATATATACTTTTAAAAAATTTTAGAGAAAACACTAATAATCGAAATGGGTCTGTAAAATTCCATGGATTCTCTATTTTCTTTTTTAAATATAGGTTTTACAATTGATTTTTTTAAAGCATCAGGGAATATGCCAGTACTTATACTTATTATTGCTTAATGCTGTCGAATCCAGACCTACACTCTAGTGTCGAACCTGGACCCAATGTTACCAGGAAAAAGCGGAAGCAGCCGGATTGTGAACTTACTCAGGCCATAAACTCGTTATCTGCGGAGTTGAAAAAGGTTATTTTAGATCTTCGAACCGACATGAATAACCAATTTTTAAATGTAAATACATGTATTAACAACCTTTGTGAGGATTTAAATAAATTATCAGCTACCTCTTCTCAGATTCAGAGTGAAGTTAAGGAACTACGCGCGGAATACTCCCGTTTGGATAATGATATATCTGACTTGAGAATGCAACAGGCTGAAATGTCGCAGGATGTGATCGAATTAAAATCTTCGCTTAACTTTAACTCAGACAATTATACAGACTGCGTTAAACGCCTGAAGGAATTGGAATCGCAAAGTAGTAGTTCCACGGTCACTACTATTAGATTATTGGAAGGAAAAATCGATACATTGGAGCAACAGGCTAGACAATGTAATATAGAAATTGCGAATATGCCTGAAAAACGTGGTGAGAACTTGATGTCTATTTTAGAGGCAATTGGTTCGGCAGTCAATATGTCAATAGCTACAAGTGACGTCATATCAGTCCACCGTCTCCCACATGCACATACACAAAATAAGCGACCTAAGAACGTTATAGTTAAATTTACTACCCGGATAATGAGGGATAATCTTCTTAGTGCGTACCGGCTATCAAAGGGACTTACTACTGACCGCATTGGCCTCTCAGGGACCTCGTGCCGCATCTACCTAAATGAACATTTGACTTTGCGTAATAAGGATTTATTTCGCAAATGTCGCGAAGCAGCGAAACTCAAGAAATACAAGTTCGTGTGGGTCAGGAATGCGACTGTCCTGGTCAAAGAATCTGAAGACTCTTCTACTTTGGCCATTCGCACGGAAGAGGAAATATCCAGTAAGATTAAGCCAAATTTTCGCCCATCAGATCCTAATATTGTTAACTAATGTTTCACCGAGCCTGTCGCTTCTTGTTGGTAGGGTTAAGTTATTATTTATAAGTGGGTATGTTGCGTCTTAAGCTAGGTATTTATGTTCTGGGTATGCTTTGTCCTGTGCGGCACACCTAAGTTTTATTTTTGTTTATGATTATTTCATACTTGCTTACTTAACACAAAATATTGTTTTCAATTATTCGTATCTAGTTTGTAAATGTTCATATGCGTATTATACTTTCATGCGTCGGGTGATTACTGTGTTGTTAGACTTTAAAACCGTTATTGTACACATGAATACCTTTTTGTTTTGTAAACAATCAATTATTTCCCATTCAAAACTAAATGCAATACTTTTTAACTATACTTGCAAATTCAATTCTATTATGTTTCCACGCTTTTATGATGGCTGTAGATAATAATAATTTATGTATTTATTATCAGAACTGCCGAGGGATCAGGACCAAACTGAATACACTGTATATTAACATATTGTCTCACTCTTACGATATCATTATCTTAACCGAAACTTGGTTGACGCCGGATATTTCTGACAATGAATTTATTGATGGCCGCTATTCGGTATACAGATGCGACCGTAATCGTTCCGTCTCTAATAAGAAAGATGGAGGAGGCGTCCTAATAGCGATCTCCAAGGCCCTTAATTCGTCATGTGTCACATTGTCTCCTCCATTAGTCTTACCTGAACATAAAATAATTAAAATCCCCTTTCATGATAATAAATATTTACTACTTTGCACCACTTACATACCCCCAAATACAATAGAAGATATTTATGTTAACTTTATTGATTCACTATTTATTTTAATTGACGATCCCTCCATAGAATACGTTGTTTTAGCCGGTGATTTTAATTTACCTGAGATTAATTGGATTAGTTCTAAGACTCATATGGCGTATGCCGCGAGCAGCACTTATTCCAATGTTAGTCGTCATCTATTGAGTTTTTGCTCCCTATTGGATATGAACCAATATAACAGTACTACTAACGACAACGGGCGCATACTGGACTTATTCTTCTGTAACACACATGTAGTGACTCATACTCCTATTGTTTCGCTTTTGCCCATTGATTCCCACCATCCAGTCTTCTATGCATTAATACCTTTTAGAAAACCTTCTTGTATATCTAAAAAAATAAACCATAATTCACTTAATTATTATAAATCTAACTATGCTGAGATTAATTCCGAAATTGAAGCCGTTGACTGGCTTAGCCTTCTAAAAGAACTACCTCCTGAGGAAGCAGTTTCAATTTTCTATGAAAAGATCTACGACATCATTAAGTTACACACTCCCGCGCACAAACCCAAAAGTTGTAATTTTCCGAACTGGTTCACTAAATCACTTTTGCATACATACAGAAAGAAATCACAAGCATGGACGAAGTGGAAAAAATACGGAAATATTAGCGACTATGAAGTATTTTCCCTTTATAGAGCAAAATTTAAAAAGGACGTGGACATATGCTTTAAACATATATGAATACGGTGGAAGATAGCGTGGCTGTCAATATCAAGGCATTTTGGTCGTATGTCTCCAGTCGCAAATCCAGTAACAATATCCCCTCCACAGTCTATTACCAACAACAGTCTTCCAATGAACCAACTGCTACTTGTAATTTATTCTCCACATTTTTCCATTCGGTATATGAACCCTCTACGTTTGATCATAATTCATGGAAACCCCCGCCCCCTACTCCTGATAATGATATTAACCTATGCAATTTACACTTTTCCATGGACAAGATACAGAGTGAACTTAAGTCTTTAGATGCATCTAAGGGGCCGGGCCCTGACGGGATTCCCTCCATCTTCTTAAAAAACACCTGCGACACACTGTGCTTTCCTCTATTCTTACTATTTAATAAATGCATTGCTAATGGCGTATTCCCAGAAATCTGGAAACGAGCTAACATTGTTCCGGTCCACAAAAGTGGCTCTAAAAATGATGTGTCTACATACCGCCCAATATCTTTGCTGTCCGCGGTCTCTAAACTTTTTGAAAAACTCGTTCACAACGAGATCTACCCCGTCCTACGCCACGTGATATTAAAAGAACAACACGGGTTTGTAAAGGATAGGTCCTGCGTGAGTAACCTCCTCATTTTTACATCGCAGTTATTTGAAAGCCTCGATAGACAGCAAATTGATGCGGTATATACTGATTTCCAAAAAGCTTTTGACAAAGTGGATCACAAGTTACTACTAGATAAAATTGCATTTAACGGCATCAGAGGTAATCTGCTTCGCTGGTTCGTTTCTTACGTCACTAATAGGACTCAAAAAGTGGTGATAAGCGGCTATGAGTCTAGCCCCATTAAAGTCACATCTGGAGTCCCGCAAGGATCCATTCTAGGTTATTCCATTATTGTTCATTTTATTTATTAACTACGTTAAAAATTGTTTTCAATCTTCGAAATTTCTTCTATATGCGGATGACTTAAAGATATATAAAAATATCACCAATCAATCTGATTGCATAGATTTACAGAAGGATCTTGATCGTTTTTTAGAATACTGCTCTTCTAACAAACTTCAGCTTAGTTACTCTAAATGTCATAGTATTACGTTTACCAAAAAGAAATTGGTTATCAAGTTTAGTTACTGTTTTGGCAATACTGTCCTAAATAATGTTACTTGTCTCCGTGATCTTGGTGTCCAGTTAGACTCCAAGCTCCATCTCGATGCGCATGTGAATAATATAGTCAATAAAGCTTATCAAATGTTTGGCTTCGTAATGCGCGCATCTAGAGAATTCCGCCGCCCTTCCACTTATTTGCATTTATACAGGTCGATAATCCGACCTCAATTAGAGTACGCAGTCCCTATTTGGAATCCTTTTTACAAAAAATATATAGAAATATTGGAGTTAGTCCAACGCAAATACCTTCGCTCTGTGCACTATAGATGCTTTCGTAAAAGGATTTCCTACCAATCATTGCTCGAAAAATATAATATCCTGACCCTACATACCAGACGCATACTCCTAGAAATGATGACCCTGTTCAGTATTTGCCGCAACAGGTTTGATTGTTCTGATCTTGTGAGAAGTTTGTGCTACCTGGTCCCTCGCACAGTACAGAGTAGAGAAGTACGTTCACGGTGCTTGTTTGCCACTAACTTCTGTCATACCAACTCAGGCGCACGCTCACCGCTGCACCGATTGGTCGACACTTATAATAAAAAGTTTGGATCAATTGATATTATATTTCTGAACAAGTATATTTTCAAAAATCAAGTTATTTCCACTTTAAAGGAACAGCCATAAGCTTCGAGGTTACTTAATTTTGATTCCTAAACCGCATGTATTTATGCAGCCCTTTTCTTCTTCTTTTTTTCCTCTTCTCTTGTTTTTTGCATGCCGATTTTATCCGATTCCGAACCTTTATATTTGTCCCTAGTATTAAGACGCAGATATTATTAGATTTTTTAGATTTTTTCACTTTATTTTATGCTCTTCGAGATACATTTTAATAACAAACCGAGTAATAATTTTAACCTTGTAATGAGTATCTTTAAGTTTGCCCTTATTATGGTAATTATTAACAGTACCTATGCTAATTATTTTATATGGTAATCTGTGGATAACGTCGTGAGTAGTGTATTTGTTAATTCTATTAGTTTAGTACTCCTATCATGTGTAATATTTAATATACTGCTGTTTGTTGTCCCTATTAAATAAAATAAAAATAAAAAAAATGCTTTAGGCATTCTCTACCAGTCAACCAAGGGTGGTGAAGAAATTAGATGGCAGGTGCTCTGATTGGGAGGAACAAAGAGATCAGATAGGCAGTCGCTCCATGTAAAATACTGGTATTCAGCTGCATCCGGTTAGATTGGAAGCCGACTCCAACATTGTTGGGAAAAGGCTGGGCAGATGCTGATGAATTAAAGGGGGTCCCCCCATATAAGAAACGTGTTTAAGTTAATATTAATACGGCACGGAACCCTTCGTGTGTGAGCCATACTCGCACTGGACCGATCCTAAAAGATAAAGATTATTTAATCATTATTTTTTCTTACTTAAGATGAAATCTTATTCCTATTCCTATTCGCCTATTCTGAACAGTAACTCCATAGAAGTAAATGCTATTATCTGTGAAGACGATCTAACATTAAAACTAACTGCAGAAACAGGTGCATTTACCCCACAGCTGAACACAGATTTCTAAATGAACAGTCAAAGTGGCAATTTTCCAAAACCACCATCTTTAGTAAAATCAAATCCTGAACAAACAATTTAGTTACTAAAGCAAATCGATCCAGATTCAAATCTACCGATTCCTTCGAAATTCGGTATTCCTACCGAATTAACACGTTCGATGCAAAACGCCTTGGATTCGGCACCGGAATACAAATGACCCATACCGTGTTACCCGGGACGTACCGGCTACGGTCCGCACGGCTGATTTATAACCGGACCGAACCGGGCGTATTTTATTGTTATTGTCGGTACGGTACTGTAAGAAATTTGCAAGTGTGAATGGAATATTTTCTGTAGGCTCTTTGTATGATGATTTTTTGTGGTTTGGGGGAATCATGCCTATTCATAAGCTAAGCAACCCTGGTTTGTACAGACCTGTATAATATCAGAGGCCCTGGATAAAGTGACATTCTATCAGCGATAATGATGAAGGAAAAGGCAAAAATGTATAGGACTGACGTAAGCTATCGAAAAGCTTATGTCAATCCTGTTGAAAGTCGTTGCAGAAATACGAAACGCTTTCGAAGCGATTGTCACTTGTCTAGGCTCTCAGGCCTGTTTACCCCGAAGGATTAGGCAGAGGTGTACCTTGAGTAGGTAAACCCACATTTCGCCAGTTATGTTTAAGTACCAAGTAATAAGGGGCGAGCCTATTGCCATGAACCGGAACAAATCCAGCCTCTAAGCTTGGTTTTTGAGGTTCCTGAAGGGTGCCAAACGGAACCCTATTACTAAGTCTGTCTTTCTTTCCGTCGGACAGACGGACAGAAAGACAGACTTAGTAATAGGTCCGTCTATCTGTCAGCGGGCTGTATCTCATGAACCGTAATAGGTAGACAGTTGAAAATTTCGCAGATTGTGTATTTCTATTGCTGCTATATCAATCCTAATCCCAACTAATATTATAAATGTGAAAGTGAGTTTGATTTTACGCTTTCACGCTTAAACGGCTGAACACATTTGGATGAAATTTGGCAAAGAGGTAGACCATGACCCGGAATAGGACATAGTATACTTTTAACCCGATATTCCCGCGGGATCGAGACTTAAGCGGGCGAAACCCCGGGGCGCAGCTAGTAATATTATAAAAATAAAATAAATTTAAAAATTAAAAGGTCGGAGACAAGAAACGTGTTTTTTTCGTAATCCTTGTCCTTCTCAAAGACTTACATAATCAGCCTATAATGTTCCCACTGCTGGGTCCACTCTTCGAGAGGGATTGGGCTTTTTAATCCACCACGCGAGCCCAGTGGGGGTTGGTATATGTCACATGTCTTCGAATTTTTTGGTTCTAGGACATGTTGGTTTCCTCGCAATGTTTTCCTTCACCGTTTTGAGAGCAGTGGCGATGAAATAATTTACACAAAGTAAAGGGCTTGGCGCTTGTTTCGAACCAACGACCTACAACTCTTAAGTCGTGGCCGTTACCACTGGGCTACCACTGCTCTTCAAAGACTTACTGAGCAGTTAATTCGACTCAATGAAGGATAACTTTTATTTACCTTTCAGTAACATAATATTCCCGTACCAAGAGCTCCAAAACTCCCTTAAATTAATAAACACTTCTAATACTGTTGCACTTAATTTACTCAACATTTCATAAGCAGCTGAACTTTGAGTATAAATAAGGAAACGGACCAGAAGCTACGCATATTTGCCATACTTCCAACTTTGCCGAAAGTTAAACATTTTAATACAAAGTTGTGAAGATATATAAACTTTGATATTTTAACGCAAAAACTCGAAAGATAATAATTTTCGTGAGTTTGTTAAAGGGTGGGTTCGATTCGGGACTCGTGTTTTGCATTGTTACAACGGATATAGGTTTTAGTAGTTATTTGAAAGCGGTTCATAACTGCCTTACTAGGAATATAACTATGATACGAGCAAAATCTAGTAACATAACTATTAGGGCACTTAGATCAAAGAGGGTAGGTTAGAACTGTGACCAACTACGCGCGAGCTGAGCGAGCGTAGCGAGTGGTGCCACGCAACGCTACGTCGAAAAGGTAAAAAAATTAGGGCACTCCGACAGTTATGAACCGCTTTCATAATAACTATTTTACAGTATATAGCTCTATCTCTAAGGATATAAACTATATCACGCCTAAAACCATCTTACTGCGACATATCGATTTTAAAAGATCTCGCGTTGTCAAGCTTTCCTAATAATACGAGTCATCGCAACGCAAAGTCTATTCCTCGCCTCATCTTAAGTCTTGTACCAAACGGAACGTGAAACGGTGTAATGAGTGCGCGACTCAGAATACAAAGTGAAGACAGCAACATTTTGATTGTCACCTCTGTTAGCTCTGTAGTATTGTAACCTAATGTTCATCGTGTTGTCTTTGACGGGATTGGCAAATGAGATACTTCAACTGAATGAGACGAAATTCAAAACTTGTATAAAACGCACACTATGCAGGCAGGTATATTATAAGTTGGAGGATTACATCTCTGATAAAAATGCTTGGCTTAATGCTGGTCCTGCTCCACAATCATAACTAACTAATTAACATTCGAACATACAGTTGGAGCTGCTGAAGATTTTAAGATCATCATCATCTTTGCATTGTATAAACTCAATCTCCTTTGTATTATATAATTGCATAGCACAGGTGTGAGTACTATGTACTATTGAGCTACCATTTACCGGGTAATCTGTCTTTCATTGACTTGATTGTGCCCTGGCGGCTGGGAATGTCATGCTCACTTAAATGTCACGCTGATGGTGGCGCGTGTGTTGGATCATTTAGCTCCCTTCAAAATGGTTGAGCTGAATGGTGCTGATCCATGCGTCATGTTCGTGAACGGGCGCCGTCAGTTGTGACTGGTCATCTCTTAGCTGCCATGGCTTATTTTAATTTTTGAATTGTTTGTATGTCATAATTGCGGACGCTTTTAACGCGCTTTTTACATTGTTCTCACATTTATAATTTCAACATGAATGATGTAACCCTTATATTGTAACAATATTTTGATTTAAAAGAGTGTCCGTGGAGTTTCTTGCCCGTTCTTCTCCATAGGTACCTACTACGCTTTGGAATGGGCAACTAGCTTCATATTTCTGACTGACCGACTCCTTGACAATTCAAAAGTGCCTGTAAATGGTTTAATTGAAATAAATGCTTTGAGTTTGAGTTTTGAGAGATCAGAGGCTGTGAATAATAGATTAGATACGTTTAATTACAAGGTTTTGATTGAATTGTTGAGGAGCTCGTGTCTAAGTTATAACAGCTGCACGAGTCGATCCATGAGGTTAAGCTACGCTTGCCGGGGTTGGTCCGAGGTTGAGTGACTATCTTTACATACCAAGACACGGAGGAGTCTCGGTATGTAAAGATGTCCCGGCTATCATTCGGGGATCTTTGATAGTCGTTACGGGTCGTCAGAAGCCCGAAAGTGTGACAACCAGTCTTACCAAGGAGTATCGTATTACCCAGTTACTGGGTTGTGGAGGTCAGGTAGGCAGTTGCTCCATGTAAAATACTGGTATTCAGCTGCATCGGGTTATACTGGAAGCCAACACCAACATAGTTGGGAATAGACTGGGCAGATTGATCCATTTCAACTAAAGCAGTTCGGAGGGTGATCGGTTTTACGAATTTTGCCGATGCTACGTCTAAGTTGTGTCGTACTGTACATTTAAGCATCGCCGTTAGTAATCGTAAAGGCTGTATAAATGAACCTAAGTATTAACCGACTGCACCAGAAAGAGGTTAGTGTTTTTTTCCAATAATATTGCTACTTATCTGTTCAATTGACTTATTAACACTCGCACTCGAATTATTATCGATTATTTTCTGCCTGCCGTCAGCATTTTTAAATCTTCCAGATAACTTCACGGTTCATTTTGTAATCAAATTAAATTATGTTCAGAAAAGGTCTTTCCATGAATTTTCTAGGGTTCCGTAGTGAAATATAGAATACTTCTGAATTTAGTAAATTGTTATAAATATTGATACACAGGTACTGATCTCCCCATTTGGATAGCATAATCATAATCAGCCTATAACGTTCCCACTGCTGGGACACAGGCCCCCTCTGTGTGAAAGGGAGTGGGCCGTAATCCACCACGCGGGCACAGTGCGGGTTGGTAGATGGCACATGTCTTCGAATTTTTAGTTCTAGGACATGCCGGTTTCGGCACGATGTTTTCCTTCACCGCTGTGAGAGCAGTGGAGATTAAATAATTTACACAAAGTAAACGTCTGTGTGGGTTCAAACGACCTAGAACTTGTAAGTCGCGGCCGTTTCTATTGGGCCACCATTGCTATGCTGCATTTGGATATCTTGTCAAAAAATAAGCAAAATAACACGATTTGTTTCGTATAAAATACTGGTATTTAGCTGTTTCCGGTTAGACTGGAAGCCGACCCCATCATAGTTGGGAAAAGGCTATGCAGATTGATTAGCGACTACGGAACCCAACTTTCTATTTTTTACCAAAAAAAGCGCCTGCCATTCATCCGTACTCATAAATTCGACCCTCGGATATTGAGTTCATAGCTAATATTGATATTCTCAAAGCCAATTGATTAGATTACGAGGGTAACAGGTTTCCAACCTTATTTATGTTTCCATTCAGCCAACGTTCTCCCTTAGAAAGGAGACGTGTTCTTTTATTATCGTTTTTTTTTTTAATATTATTCGATTAGTTTATAAAAAATGAGGTCTTCTTCAATTATATAGCTTACTAGCTTCCGCCCGCGGCTTCGTCTGCGTGGTATGTCGATAAAATATAGCCTATATCCTTCCCCGGGATGCCATCTATCTCATTGCCAAATTTTGTCGAAATCCCTTCAGTGGTTTAGGCGTGAAAAGGTGACATACAGACAGACGGACAGAGTTATTTTCGAATTTATAATATTAGTAGGTATGGATTGTTTTACCATCTTGTAAACTCACGTCATTAGACCTGCATGGCAAAGGTCTAAGACTAAAATGTGTTGTTGTCTCATTCCTTTACCACGTTATTACTTCTACTGCAATGAAATAAAATTGTTTATTCTGTAAATAGGATTGGAATCATAAATTAAATTGTTTATATAAATACGTGCGGTATTTAAAATAGGAAATGTATTTTTTTTAAGTCGTGTACTTATAATATAAAATACAAATACAGTGTTGTAACTATTTTTATTTAAAATAGAAAATACAAATTCTTTAATTTTTCAGTTAGGTGTTAGATTATGTAAATAGATTAGAACTAATCCAGGCTAGTGTTGCCAACTTTAAAGATTTACATATTTAGCGGTCGCCATTTTGTCTTAATCCAGAAATTACCAGTAGTAAAATAAACTCAGCCCAGTGGGGATTTTTGGAAAAATAAGTATCAATCCCCACCAGGTGTTGTTATTTCTAAATACGTTTAATTAGATAAGTAAGTAATTATTTCAATATTATGATCAACTTTCATAATAATTTTTCAAAATTTATAAAATCAAAAATATTTACAACAATTGACTGGATTCAAGCTATCGAGCGCTATTTTCTGCAGAACACACCCATTAATAAGATCGCTAAATGTATTTATGTTCAAATGTATTTTGAAGCCTAAGCATAAGTATTTGAAATACTAACTACAAAATACATTTTAAAGAAGTAATTGAATTACAAATACTTATGTATTTGTATTTCAATTACGTATTTTAATTACAACATCCTTGAATATAACTGGCGGAGTCAAGAGTCACCATGCCTACATATCTAACTAATCCTTCGGGGTATAAAAGCGTAATATTATGTACAGTCCAACAAATTACGTATCTACCACATAGTTTCATCATAAATAACACGAAATAACACGAAAGTAACCTGCAAAGAACATCGAAATCTCCAAAGGTAATGTAACAGATACCATCAAGCATTACTGACATTATTTATTGATGTCACCATCGATCAAGCCGAACTGATGACATCACGCGTTCTCAAATTCACTCCATTCAACCTATCTGTCATTTAAGGTCGAGTTTGGGACAACTTTTTATTTACTGAGAGTAAATGTACCCGAAGGAGCTTTTTAGAAAGGAATTTGAATGAATTTGCATGTATTGGGTGACGGCATCTTGAATCTAGAGAAGGAAAAGTTGAAAATGTCACTTGATTACAGCTAGACTCATAAAAGCACTGTTTTAGCTATGGCTACAGCGACTGGCTATTGTAATATCTACAGGGTGACCAAAAAAATCAGCTGTTCCCAACATTTATGTTCGCATAGTTCGTCGAAATGTAGGGAGCAGCTGATTTTTTTTTCGCGATTTCGGGCTTTTTCTCATAGTGAAAATTGTTGTTAATGATGAGTACAATGACCCCTTAAGAGGATACCCATGAATTGTTCACCCTGTATATTTAAAAGAGTGTCCTTGGAGTTTCTTGCCCGTTCATCTCCATAGAGATCTACGTCTTGGAATGGGCAATTATCATCAACGTTCTGTCTAACTGACCGACTCTTTGACAATTTAGAAGTGCCTGTAAATGGTTTGATTTAAATAAATGTTTTGAGTTTGAGTTTGAGTCAAACTTTAAGGCACGCTTCTGATGCCTATAAAACTGTAGTGTGTAGGTATATATTTGCCTAGCCTTTTCCCAACTATGTATGTTCGAGTCGGCTCCCCAGCCGTATCTTAATTTATTTGTGATCGGCGCAGCATGCCTTCTTGCTTCATCTCTAATATAGTTTGACCGAGACCGCTGTACCGCGTCTTATATAGGAAAAGTAGGGGATCGTGGGGGGCGGGACAACGTCAGCGTTGACGAAGGAGCGGCGGGACAACGCGCCGTGAGCGTTGACGAAGGAGCTGCGGGACGCCGTGAGCGTTGACGAATGAGCGGTGGGACGCCGTGAGCGTTGACGAATGAGTGGCCTGCCCCGTTTTGCCGCGCACAGCCGCGGTACAGCGGTTTCGTTCAAACTAGAGTCGGCATAACAGGTTGTCACTACCTATCTAGCTATTATACGCCACAGAATTCATCCATCGATCATTTCATTGGTATTCCTATGTGAACAGTCATCTCATCTCTCAAATGAATGCCTTTCTATGAAACTTAATCTACATAAAAAAGAAAACTTCCCTAATCAATCTCGTGTTGAAAGGTGAAAATGCGGGAGAACCCATGGGGCGTGCAAATGTGTTGATATGGTACCTACATGTTGATTCACTTTGCTGTGCGATCTCTGATTACAATGTTACGTTGGGGGAAGTAGCTCTTACTGTTGGTTCTCGATTTAGACTCACTCTGTATATTTATTTTCAGCTCTACGGAATTTACAACTTACCTTTGTGTGTTGATCGAGATTTACAAACAGTTTCTGTTCTAACCTATGCCTAACTGTGGTCTGTTTTCTGCGAATTATACAAGAAAATTTGAAATATTCTCTATAAATTCATTCACTTGATAATACTGTAATAAAAAAAATCCAGAAAGATTTACATCCAAACTATGCGAATGTGAGTTTTTTTGTTTGTTTTACGGTTTCACGCTGAAACGGCTAAACTGATTTGGATGATATTTTGGCACATGGGTAGGCCATGGCCTACCCATGTGCCAATATATCATCCAAATCAGTGATGAGAACTTTCTGTGTTCTAACCCAGGTCAGAAAGTTCTCATTCTGGTAGTACGGTAAAATCTAGTTTAAGATACGATGACGTACTTATGAATCCAGTGACTTTGGCACCTCGTGTACCTATAATTAGTCGTCAACAATTAGTAGGAGCCCCAACGACAGCCCACAACAAAAGAGTTCTTCTCTGTCAGATTAAACAGAAGGATATAATATAGACACATCAGGGATCGGGGAATTTCTCCGCATTCCCCCCCCTTTTTCCTCCCCTTACCCCCGATACAATTGTTTAGAAAAAGATAAGTTCTTTGTTCGCAATGATGTTAAAGCGAATGGAACGAGATTGGGAGAGTATATTTTTGTGGGTTTTCATCGAAATCTTTTTTGTCTTTCTGAACACGTGTATAATTATTTGAGGAAATACAATATAAAAATATTTTGTATGTTTTACAGCCCGAACTATTGCTAAACTTAAGTGGCAGTGGGTAGGGCACATTGCACGCAGAACAGATGACCGATGGGGCTGAAAGGTTCTGGAGTGGCGACCGCGTACCGGAAGACGTAGCGTTGGTAGGGCCCCCAAAAGGTGGACCGATGACCTGGTGAAGGCCGCAGGAATCCGCTGGAAGCGAGAAGCATAGAACCGGTCGAAGTGGCGGTGCTTGGGGGAGGCCCATGTCCAGCAGTGGACGTCTTTCGGCTGAAATGAAGATGATGTTCTCAATCATCCTAGCAGAGGTTTCTTTTAGTGTTGGTATCTGCCTCACGTTTGGCCATACAGTAAATCGCGTGACGTCACGCGGTCCGAAATGATCCCGCGAGAAGGAGCTAGTCCTTAGGCAATTTACGTTTTACATCAACTATCTACAATTCAATCAATCTGCCTAGCCTTTTCCCAACTATGTTGGGGTCGGCTTTCAGTCTAACCAATTGCAGCGGTACATACCAGTATTTTACTTGGAGCGACAGCCTATCTGACTTCCACAACTCAGTAACTGGGTAATACGATACCCCTTGATTAGACTGGTTGTCAGACCTTCGGGCTTCTGACGACCCGTAACAACTGTAAAAAATCCACGAATGACAGCCGGGACCAACGGCTTAACGTGCTTTCCGAGGCACGGAGGGGTCTCGATATGTGAAAATGGTCACCCATCCACGGACCAACCCCGGCAAGCGTAGCTTAACCTGATGGATCGATCCGAGCGGCTGTTATTACTTAGCGAAGCTCCTCCAACAATTCCAATGCCACAATTCGGTTGTCATAGTGATTATAACCAGGAACAATTGACAGTTGCGGTGTGTGACCACGAGAACAATTAGATATTGATGGACAGACACGTGGTTTTGAGTGCGTTTTGATTCACAAATAATATTGTAGTAAAATCATTATTTATTGAGAATTTAATTTAGTGTTCAGCCACAAATATTCAATAGGTATGTTATTCCTGCAGCAACTTTTATTACAATGTTATGCTTTAGAGTAATGTAGAGGTTAAAACAGATCACAGCGTCGCTTTTCTTGGTGTATTTATTTTGTTTATATGAGAGCCAACTTTTTTCATTTAAATAAAAGACTTTCCAAGATAAATTAGAAAAACTCAAATACGATAAAAACGCTAACAACACGCTAATTAAATATATAGAATTTAAAAAACCCCCGAAAAAATCAAAGCATCTAATAAACGATTTTTTTTAGCTAAGAACACTCTCGATCAAGTCACCTTTCAAACAAATCAAAATCGGTTCAGCCGTTTGGCAGCTACGATGGCGCAGACATACACGTTAAACTTAAAACACCCCCCCTCTTTTTCCGTCTTTTTCGGTTTTTGTATTTTTAGTTTCGGTGTTTTCGTTTTTTTTTAAACTAAAAATACATAACCTCTAAAAAATAGGCTGTTAGAGGCAATATCAGTGTCTCTGGAGTTACTCATAGTTTCGTGTGGTTTCTCTGTAGTTTTATAAATCAGTCCTCACTAATAGTTTCTCTCTAAAACATGGTCAATCTATCTTTTCGTTAAAGTTCACATAACTGTTTAGTTTTAAGAAAAAAAAACTTCAGATTTACTTTTGCAAAGAGTTTTTCCATTGGATATAACTGAATGTTTTGTAAAAATAGTTCACATATTCTCACAAAACAGTGGTAACACTTTGGATTGAGGTTGTATCATGATATCATTTCGCTCTAATGCCCGAAGCCATTGCCGAGCGTATACGGACCTACTTCATCTGTTACGACCATTGGAAAACGATTTAGATTGGAAATTATTCTATTGTCATTCAATGTGCAGTAGAAGTTATATAGGTATATGTCATTGTCACTAGGTTTTTGAAGGATTGTGTTGAATAACATTTGATTATACTTTTCAGTTATCGCTTCACAATTGATATACTAGCGACCCGCAACTGCTTCGTACGGTTTGTACGACTTGACAAAACATCGAGATTTCTTAGTTAAATGTAACTTTAATACTAACTTATTATACACATAAATCTTCCGGAATAAATTCTCTAAACGATGATAAAAATCTCATCGAAATCTGTTGCGTGGTTTAGAAGAACAACGCGGAGATACAGACAAACACGAAAAGCGGCTTTAATCCTAACTAATATTATAAATGCGGAAGTGAGTTTGTTTGTGGTACAGTAATCTTATTGTAGGTGCATCGTCTTCACATATAATTATATAATTGATGTATAAAAAATATTTTAAAACATTTTTAAAAGAGTAACGGTGGAGTTTCTTGCCCATTCTTCTCCATACGAAAACTACCTTTTGGAAGGGGCAACTAGAATCAGTTCTATTTCTTTGTTTTGACGTTCAAAAGTGCCATATATGTGCCTATTTGAAATAAATTATTTGACTTTGACTTTGACTTTGTTTGTTACGGTTTCACGCTAAAACGGCTATACGGATTTGGATGAAATTTAGACATGACATTACTTTTTATCCCGATGTTCCAACGGGATTAATACTTACGCGGGTGAAACCGCGGGTTGCTGCTAGTTTATAATAATGTATAGATGATGGAAACGAACTTTTACGTTTTTATCCAAGCTCATTTCACCTAAGTTTTCACGGTGAGATTTTTACTAAATGGATCGGCTGGTATACTTATCAATCATTTTAGTTCTGCACAATCTAAAATTTTCAAAAAATAAGTTGGTTTTTCTGAACTTGAATCTTACTTTTTATTTTCATGTTAATAGCAAAGGAAACAATAAATAAATATTTAACTACTCTTGAACAAAAGCTACTAAATAATATATTCAAAAAAGCAACGTTCAAGAAAAGAAAATTCCTAAAATATAATTCCACAATCAAAATTGACGGCCTCATTATTCCGTCGATACAATTACTACGGATCCCGGAACCGGCAATACGGTTCGGTAGACGTTCCGTATTACCCCATTTGGCGTATCGGACGGATCCACTTCTGCGTTTCATTATGGAAGTCTTTGGTCTGATGAAACGTTATAATTACTTTTGAATTGGACAGTTGATGAGTTCTATAGAAAATTTAAACGTTGTTATTTGAGTATTTTCTAGGTAGAAATTTGTTTGTTCTAGCAGATTAATGTGGATCTTTGTGTGAGCGGCTTCGTGGAAACTTTATTCCTTTTAATGAGATATTTTTTTTTTTCATACAGAAGAGGAACGTCATTTATCAATGTGTTTAGCATTTTTAGAACTTATTGAACTGGTTTGCTCTCAATGAGTTTTTGAATTTTTTCTTCGTAAATCTACATTTTTATTATATGCGAAACTTTTTTATTTTATTTTTATAAATGAAGTAGGTATGGAGGAGCGAAAATTATGTTAAGCAATTTTTAAACACCTTACTTTCATCACAGAAATTTTCATTCAAAAAGTTGTCGGTTTATTAAGGTACAATAAGTAAAATTAACCGTAACGTGATTATCATTTTTATTTTCCAGTTAGACAGGAAGCTGGCCCCATCATAGTTGGGAAAAGGCTAGGCAAATAGATTGATTATCATTTACATTCTCTAACTGTACCTACGTACACAACAAAATTACATCGTTGGACATCGTTTTCGATTCTGACAGGACCACCACCAGGCATTCATTCAAATATCATATCATATCATAGAATCATATCAAACTTTCATCCGAACATCCTTTCATATTCAAAAAATCTCCATAAAGGGGAAATGAAAAACGCTAACTTGTTGACGGCGCACCAGTAAATAACGATATCTTCGTCCCATCAGTATGATTGGTCCCTGAAATACAAAATGGCCGCGATATGGCCGTTGTACGCTATTGAAAATTAATTTTCAATATGGAGAGTGTTTCGGTGTACGTTTGACATTCGTTTAATGGAGAGAGAGAGGCTGTTCAGAGGTTATTTGACTCCCGGGACGCTTTTAGGCTTTTGGCTTTCCAGTGCATTTACAGGTGCATTTCCCTTCTTTCGTGATGAGGTTACAGTGTGGTTGTAGTTGGTAGTCGTCTATTTCCAAAATGCAGTGTATTTGTAAGGGTTATCTACTAAATAACCCAATCAATGCATAGGAGTTCAAGAACGTTTATTCTGAAAGTTGGCAACGTCGCAAATAACTGTCAAATATTTACCTGTTTTGATTAATTTGGCAATATGGAAATATGAAATATGGCGAGACAACTGTCTAAAATATTGATTATGAATTGCAATTATAACACTGAATTTAAGTTGTAACCGGTTTTAGGTGTAAAAAAGGCATTTGGAAAGTTTCCAAATCCTTTTTTTACAATTAAAACTAAATATTCGGTGTTACGACATTATTTATTGCATTTCATAATTAATATTTATGATGATGATGATGATCAGTCGTTACGGGTCGCCAGGAGCCCGAAAGTCTGACAACCGAGTCTTGCCAAGGGGCATCGTATTACCCAGTTACTGGGTTTTGGAGGTCAGATAGGCAGTCGCTCCATGTAAAATACTAGTATTCAGCTGCATCCGGTTAGACTGGCAGCCGAACCTAACTTGTTTGGGAAAAGGCTAGGTAGATGATGAATATTGTATTTTAGACAGTTGTATAGCCATATTTCATATTTCCATGCAGTAATATTGCCAAATTAATCAAAACAGCGAAGTATTTGACATCTATTTGCGACGATGCTCACTTTCAGAATAAACGGTCTTAACTTTCGAAAGTGTTCAAGATGTTGACGACTTTTTCCTACCCTTCACGAGATTCCGCGTTAACACTAACAGTAGGCTTTCATTTTGACAGTTCATCAACAACAATGGCTTTCATTTTGACAGAATGGCTTTCATTTTGACAGTTCATCAACAACAATGGCTTTCATTTTGACAGTTCATCAACAACAATGGCTTTCATTTTGACAGTTCATCAACAACAATGGCTTTCATTTTGACAGTTCAACAACATTCATTGCGTTATGTACGTTGTTGAGCAGAGACATTTTTTTCAAACATAATTATGTAGCAATAATATCCTACAAAATTACTCAAATTGTTTACAGACAAAATTAATTACAGACTATCAAATAATATTTAAATATTAACACCTCGAAAACATCCTTTATGATTTTCGCCGCGAAAAATAAACCAATACCGGAATTCCCACCTCTTACGATCAACGGAGAAACAATCAAGCAGTCCAATCATGAAAAATATCTAGGACTGTGGGTAGATGACAAACTTACTTGGAAACTGCACATCGATCATATCAAAACAAAATTAATATCGCTATTAGGAGCGTTACGAAAAGTTACAAAATGTATCCCAAAAAAAGTACGACTAATTATGTATAACTCTCGAGTAAAATCAAACCTTGAATACCTAAAAGAAGTGTGGGATCAGCCGCTAAATCTAATCTAAACTCACTGCAAAGAATACAAAACAAAATCGTCAAAGTACTATTTCACTACCACCATCTATACCCAACAAAAAAATTGTACGAAAAGACTAAACTACTAAATATCAAACAAATTTACACACCTATTTTTTTTTTTTTTTTTGCGGGTGGGAAATCATCCAATGACTTCTCCCGCTCTGGGTGGAGCGGAAGGGCGTGTCAGACTTTTACTGACTAAAACCCACCCGTGTTCCTTCAGTTGCCTGTTGCCAAGGTCCCGGTATCCCTTTCGGACTAACCCGCAACCCTGCCAGGCATCGGTCCTAGCGGACCCCGCCAATTGTGCTGACATCTCTTTGAGGCGCGCGTGGAACATGACGCGCCATCGACCCGGGCCTGGTCCTGATCGGACGGCGAGCTACCCATTGCTCGCCGTCCGCAAGCCCGCGCCTATGGTGGCCGGGAATCCGCCTGGGATTCCCGACGCCCAGGGCGTCTCCAGCGGCGGCGGCGGTTAGGGGCGTGAGGGCGCAAACTTTGCCTCTCCCTCACGCGTTCCGCCTCCTCCTTCGCGAGCATTACTGCTTCGCAGAAGGAGGTGACTGTTTCCCATGCCCTCTCGCTCCGTACCATGGCCTGGACCAGAGCCGGACGCGAGAGGTCACCGCCGCCAATCGCCTCCAAGAGGACACGGCGGGGCTCCGCCCAAGCGGGGCAGACCTCCACCGTATGCTCCACCGTGTCTTCCGGGCGATTCACACAGTGGTGACACCCGGGCGTTTCCTCCCGCCTTATACGAAACAGGAACCTCCCGAAGCAACCGTGTCCGGTGAGGACCTGCGTCAGGCGGAAGGTGAGGACGCCGTGGCGCCTCTCTAGCCACTCCTCAAAGAGGGGACTTATCGCCGCAATTGTGGCGTGCCCAATACACATATTACACCTGCATTCTCATTAAAAAAATCGCCACGAATTCCGTGCAATCAAACATACGACTCCATAAAAAAGCAGTTACCTACAACACAAAAAGTAAAAACAAATTCCAACTAATAACTGCACGAGCACGGACTAATTATGGTAAAAAAACAGTATTAGTGGAGGGAACAAAACTGTTCAATGATTTACCGGAAGACATAAGGAGGTGTGATAGTATTAATATATTTAAGAGCAAACTCAAGAAACATGTATTTACCCTGTAACGTCACCAACGCTCCGGAGGCAAATATTATATATCATTATTTAGAAGTAACTCTGTATCTCATTATAAGTGAACTGTTATAGTTTTTATGAGAAATAAATATCTTTAAACCTATATTTTCTGGCTTACACGACTGCTACAGTCGGTGCATCTCTAAATAACCTTGCAAAACAGGCAAAAAAAAAACTATAATTCTTTGTGACGACAAATTGTAGAATCCGCAATGACACACTTACGATGGCTCTACAAATATTTTAGATAGTTCATATACTCGTACACACAGACAGACTCGTATATAACGAGCATAAATACAATGTTAATCATTTAGTTCGCACTAACATTAAACTAATCACACTAAAACTTTCGTTACTTAGGGCTGTCAGAAATTGTAAATGTCGCCCATGAAAAAATATAGAAAATTAACTTTAAATGGCGGGTCTGTCTTTAATATTTTTCATATTATTGATTTTTGAGTACCGTTTGTGACCTTGCTTTGCATTTTTTGCCATATCTCAGATGTTATTGGCTCGATTTGGATTCTGTTTATTATTTCTAAAAGCATGAGTTACTTCCCCCTTTTAGAGTTAATTACCCAACTACGGCGAAAAAAAAGGAGGGTTATGATTTTGACCGGTATATATGTATGTATGTTTGGATGTTCATCTGTTCCCTCCTATCTTCTAAACCAGTCATCACAATTTGACAAATGAGATATCGTTGGAAGCGTCTTGATCGTCCGCTGGTTATAAGCTGTGTGACGTCACATTAAATGGCGCCCTCTAGAGGAAATAAAGTAAGGAACTAAAAAAAAAAATCGTTTAATCGTACCATGTTGGGTATCAAATAAAAGGGCTTAATGAGCACATTTCAAAAATATATATATTATAACCCCAAAAGAATTTAAAAAAATTAAAGTAATAAAAACTAAAACCCAACTACGACTAAAAAGGTATAGTTGGATTAAGTTAAAGCTGGCTAAGTCGTAGTTGGATTTAAGTTTTTATTACTTTAATTTTTTTTTTGATATTTTTTTATGAATATTCAGAAAAAAACGGGCGGTCACATGCCCATGGCCGACATTTTATACTTGTTACAGAGACTCAGGTGGTAGTAGGTACTTTGGCTAAGCTTTATTTCTGTCTCTGTCGTACAACTATCGAGCTACAAGTGCGAGATAGAGACGGGAACACGTGTAATGAAAACGCCAAACAGATGAGGCTTATATTTACCAATACTAAACCCCGTATTACAGATCCCCACTCAAGACTCAAGAGCAAGACTGAAGCTATTGAAGAAAGGATAGCTGCTGTTAACTTCTTATTTTCATTAGCCTTATTCCGGCGCGATGACGCTACAACTTATAAGGGCCAAGACATACATTGTTTTTACTTTTTAGATGTTTCATGATGTTTTAGTTTGTGTCGGGGGTTTTTAGATACTTATTTAATTTAAAATAAATAACATAACATCATGTCTGTAATTCCCGAAGGGTTAGGCAGAGAGTCACTTATAGTCACATTCCATGGAATAGTTGCGAGCCTTTTGGCATCTGGGCACAAATCCAGACACCGGCCTAATTGATTCCAGATTTCAGGTTTTTATTTTTATTTAAGTGGGAAATTAATATATTACTTGTGCAATATGCAAAAAAAGCCTTTTCATATTGTCATTGTATCTACTCACGGTACTCATTATAGGAAAAGTACCTACTATTGTGCCTTAACTTTTTAAATTAAAACAGTTTTTGGTCAACCCTAACAGCTGCCATAAAGCTCTACATACACACACTAATTTACTCTCTCAAACAAGAGAGACATTAATTACGAAGTAAATCAAGATTTATTTGAATTAAAATAACATCTGTGTCTCATTGGTTTAATGTAGTGTGTGGCTATGTCCCGACTGGATATTACTGCAAGAGCGAGGCTAAAATAAAATATAACAAATGAAGGTCGTGCATGCGTGTCACGTATAAACATGCAGGTGCATTAAGGGCCTGTTCATGCGAACCATGATCACACCACATCACAGCGACAAAATGTGGGCAGGCAGTAGTTACATGTCAATAGTCTCGCGGACCAGTTGCTGTAGCTTCTTGCAGTTGCATTGTGGTTGCGTTGTTGCTAATGGTTGCGATGTGGTTACGTCGTGGCTAGTGTTTGCAGACAGACAGATCGTTGTTTTTGCGATGCGATGTGGCCGGCCGCCTGCCTGTGCGCAGTCTCGCTAGTATCTAGTTGCGTTGTGACAGCGTCGTGGCCTTGATGTGGTCGGTGTTGCCCACACGGTTGATTTTGTCGTCCAAATGTGGTCGTGTGAATAAACAATTTTGTTTGAGGTGGTGTAATGATACAACAGACTAACTTTTTAATTACTTGCAAAAGTTACGAATTTCCATACAACCTTTCATCGCCTCGCCTGTGAATTTAACCTCTTTAGAGGATGAATTTAAAAAAACTCTTTCTTAGTGGTCACTTAGAGCAGTGGTAGCCTGGTGACCCACTGGTAACGGTCGCAAATTACAATTTGTAGGTAGTAGGTTCAAACCGAGACAGGCGCTTTATTTTGTGTAAGTTATTTGATCAGCACTTCTCTCAAAACGATGAAGGAAAACATCGTGAGGAAACTGGCATTTCCTGGAACCAAAAATTTGAAGACACGTGGAATCTACCAACTCGCACTGGACCCGCGTGGTAGATTACAAGCCCACTCCGTCTCGAAGAGAGGAGGCCTGTGTCCCAGCAGTGGGGACATTACCTATATGCTGATTGTACTATTGTTCACTTTTGTTATACCTATAAGGAAGTCTTAAGGCTCCCACAAACAGGCGCGTTATCGCGGGCGCGTCAAGGGCTGCAATGCCTATCGCGCCCGCGATTTTGTACGAGGCTTTATGTAAAAGTTCATGTTTCTAGACCCAGTGGTTTAGACTGTATATCTGTCAGTGAATAAATGTCATAATTCAAGATTTTAAAGTAAATTTTTATTTGTTATAGGTACGTGCAATGGGTCCGTAAGCAGCCGTGAGTACGCTTTGGACATGATGGTAATACTTCGCTTTGACCACCCACCGCGTCGCTCAACTAGCCACAGCAACTCATCGACAACAGGTCTCGATAAACGCGGATGCACCGAAGAAACTTTAGAAATAGACACTGCATTTAATATATTATAGTTTATTTACAACTCGCTATCCGCCTCTGCTTGGCACGGTTTTTTTCGGATTTGTTTTGTATGATGTAAAAAAATCAATCAATCTGCCTAGCCTTTTCCCAACTATGTTGGGGTCGGCTTCCAGTCTAACCGGATGCAGCTGAATACCAGTATTTTACATGGAGTGACTGCCTATCTGACCTCCACAACCCAGTAACTGGGTAATACGATACCCCTTGGTTAGACTGGTTGTCACACTTTTGTACTTCTGACGACTCGTAACGACTGTCAAAGATCCACAAATGACAGCCGGGACCAACGGCTTAACGTGCTTTCCGAGGCATGGAGGAGTCTCGATATGTGAAAATGGTCACCCATCCACGGACCAACCCCGGCAAGCGTAGCTTAACCTGATGGATCGACCCGAGCAGCTGTTATTACTTAGCCACGAGCTCCTCTTGAGCTTTTGTATTATGTACGTTTAATAATTATAGTTTTTTATAGATATCACTAAAATATATCATACCATATATTGAGGAGCTCGTGGCTAAGAAAAAACAGCCGCACGAATCGATCTATCAGGTTAAGCTACGCTTCCCACGGTTGGTATGTGAATGCGTGACCATCTTTACATACCGAGACTCATCCGTGCCTCGGAAAGCACGTTAAGCCGTTGGTCCCGGCTGTCATTTGTGGATCTTTGACAGTCGTTACGGGTCGTCAGAAGCCCGAAAGTCTGACAACCAGTCTTACCAAGGGCCTATCGTATTACCCAGTTAGTGGGCTGCCTATCGTATTACCCAGTTGGAGGTCAGATATAGTCGCTCCATGTAAAATACTAAACGGATTTCGATAAAAATTGGCAAGGAGATAGATGGCAGAGATAGATGGAGCATCCCGGGGAAGGACATAGGACTACTTTTTATCGACATACCACCCGGGCGAAGCCGCGGGCGAAAGCTAGTTTATAATAATGTATAGACGTAACACTATGACTTGGAATAGTTCCACGACTCTGTTGTTATAAAATTATCTTTTCATTCAGTTAATCCTCGATTTATTCTGGCTTGCTAATAATTTGTGTGTTGATGATCATCCAAATTAAGCAGCAGGCGTAGCATGAGCATGGTTTTGTCGACGGAAGAGTAGACAAAAATGACGTTTTCTGTAGACAGTACGACGGCAGCAAAGTAGAAAGAGTCAACTGCACTTTTTACGAAATTCACTCTTTTACATAATTCGACTCAGAATTCTTTGTTTTGTCAAAGGATTTATCGGTTGTCAGTGTGATTTTGACAGTAAGGATAGAAACTTTTCTTCCGAAATAGTCTAGTTAAAAAAAGACCTAGACAAAGATCGTTAGAAATGAAAGACAAAATGACAGATTGTAGAAAGATTTCTACGGTGGATGTCAAAAATGAAGAAACGAACTGTCACTTTGTATACAAAAAGCTATGTCTATTCTTCGTAGAGATAGAAAGCGCCATGCTAAGCCTGCAGGAGTAAGATGCAAGTTTATATTATCAATAACGCTCGATCCCGTGGGAATATCGGGATGAAAAGTATCCTATGTCCTAACTCAGGTCATGGTCTATTCATGTGCTGAATGAACTTCATCCAAATCCGTTCAGCCGTTTAAGCGTGAAAGCGTAACAAACATACATACAAACACAAAAAATCTAATCTTTTCTCTTTTTAACCGACTTTTAAAAAAACGGAGGTTATTTATAATATTAGTTTAGAAGGAAATATCGATATCTTGCTAAGCCGTGAAAACCGGAGTGGGTCGCTAGTTTTCATATTATAATTTGTACGTTTTTGTTCGTTTCACCTAATGCCTAGGTGAGGCACAGATATTATAATAATGCGAACTAGCCATGTCCTTAATAAATGAGATAAAAGATTATAATGAAAGTCGACTCGATCTTACACCAATTAATTAGCAGTGATTTTCTTTTCTTAGGTACTAATACTTCATTTTAATCCTGTACAAATCGCATCGCCAGGGGCTAACTTTAGCTTTTCAATATTATATTCTGAGAAAGAAAATTTATTTAACGTCGAGGGACAAGTTATAGTGAACGTTCTATAGTGGCAAAATCTCTTATCAGTGACAATAAATGTCAAAAACTTGTCAAAAATGTATATGGAGAGGTATTTTTGACGGATAGAGACTGACATAGAAATAAAATGAAACTCTGATAGTTTTATAAGGATTTTGTGCCACCCATACCTAGAAACTGGGTAGCCTATTTAGCATAGCATAATCAGCCTATAATGTTCCTACTGCTGGGACACAGGCCTCCTCTCTGTGAGAGGGAGTGGGCCGTAATCCACCACACGGTCCCAGTGCGGGTTGGAAGATGTCATAAGTCTTCGATTTTTCGGTTCTAGGACATGCCGGTTTCCTCACGATGTTTTCCTTCTCCATTTTGAGAGCAGTGGTGATGAAATAAATTACAAAAAGTAAAGCTCCTGTCAGGTTTCGAACCTACGACCTACAAGTCGTAAGTCGCGTCTGTTAACATTGGGCCACAACTGGGAGCCTAAACCGGCCACATTAGCAATTCCTCTAAAAGCAGTTCATTTCCTGAATCCCAGCTGTCATTAGCAATTCCTCTAATTTCACACAAAAGCATTTCATAATTTGTGGACCATTTTACTAATCTCCATAGAAAACTGTCAAACAGATGAACTATTTCGTATTATGAATTACACACAGATCATATTACAGGCTGTAAGGGTAAATAGTCTTGTCATTCAAACCATGACTTAAATATAAAAATAAATGACCGAACACAACAAAAAAAAAACTTCATTTTCATTAAAAGATTTTAAAAAGTTTCTATCCGACACCGTGCTCTCTAGCGAAACAGCTAACTGACTGAGGGAGGGGTCGCGTTCGCGGCCGGTCAGGTCACATCCCGTACCCCCCGCCCGTATTGAGACGCAAGTTCGTTGCCCTAGCGCATAGGTCAACGAAGTTGCGTCTCTTGTGGTAAAATGTAGAATTAAAAAAAAAAAAAAAAAAAGTTGTCATTTTCTAATGATTTTACATTCTATAAATGAAACCAAACCACTGGTTGCAAGGATAACGGTGTTTACCCTAACACCCTGTATTATTATTTATTTATTTTTATTTTTTTATTCTCAAACATTATTATTTGTTGTTTTTTTTTACATTTTCAGTCGCCAAGCGTTAAAGTTATGAATTGACAGTTTGTGACATTTTACGATGATAATATTATTTTCATAATATTATGATTCTGCTAAAGTGACCGTTTTAAGCACCCTGCTCTCCTGGTGGCCTATTTATTTAAACAAAATGCATTATAATTTACATAAGCAAAGTTTAAATATAACAAAACCATTCCGTGCATTGTTGTTACAATTCTAATTGACTTTGACAAAACGCTGGCAGACTTC
This sequence comes from Lithophane semibrunnea, assembly GCA_947363905.1. Classification (NCBI taxonomy): domain Eukaryota; kingdom Metazoa; phylum Arthropoda; class Insecta; order Lepidoptera; family Noctuidae; genus Lithophane; species Lithophane semibrunnea. The sequence continues at coordinate 3,308,930 of OX376208.1, forward strand.
TGATTAATTGTGACTGCGGCAAAATAGCAAGAATTGTTGCTCTAATTCACTTTTTTAAAGTATTTCAGGCACAAACAAATGGGCTAAGGAGCCATGGAAATAAAGATGAATGTTTTTTAAACTCTCATATATATTTTTTCATCGTGGATTTAGGTAAGAAAATAATTTATTAACGGAGAAGAATTTAGAGGAAAGATTTGGTAGGGCCGTTGACCTGGAGAAGGATTAAATGGCCGTTAAAAATAAAATTAGCTGAAAGCATGACGGACCAGCTAAAAAAAATAAAAAATAAAAAAAATCGATGTAAAATTAGCTTTTACATCGGAAGTCGGTCAACAATGAAAGCATTGAGTTAATCTCCACTATTACTGACAAATTCTTGCACTGAGTGGACAGGTCCGATCAAATCTGTATGGTTCTTTCCTCAAAAGACTATTTCAGACGCTTATTCTACATCGTCCTCATAATAATATGGCCTGACCAAGGTTATGTCTGGACTTTAAAAGAGACTGCTACCTCTGAGTTTGTTTCGACCTTTCTTCTCAGAGTAGAAGTCAGATCGGAAACGCCAACCTCTTCTAGCTTATTTTTAATATGACGTGTAAAAGTGATTTCAATATCCTATTTACAGAATAAACAAATTCATTTCATTTCCTTGGTTCAGTGTGTGTGTGTTCAGATAAAAAATAAAATAAAGTTGGTACCTACTCAATCTATCACTGTGTTAAAGCTAAGAGTTTATACCACATTATTATATTGGTTGGTAAACCTTCCTCAGTCTACCTTTACATAGTTCAAAGATTATAAACCTCCAATTCTCACTAACGAAACACAATAGAATTTTAATTGTATCGTCTTTTAAAGGCCAATCGACAGAGAGGTAAAAGTGTTTTCACTTCAATCTTTGGAACTATTGAACCGATTCCAAAAATTCTTTCACTGATGAAGCTACATATTGCCGATGGTCGTACAATATAGTTTATGTTAAAGCAAGGACGAAGTCGTGGGCTGAAGCTAGCATTTTAGATTTTTTTCAAATTCATCCCTTAATTTTCTTTTTATAATAAGCCAATTTAAAAATCACTTCTGAACAATGAACTCCAAAGTCCAAATGAACCCTTTTAAAACGAATACCGACAGTCATTACTTTTTTTCATATTCGGACCAATAACAACCATTCTCCAAAAACTCGAACAAAAACCAGACAAAACTACATCAAACGCTACCCACAATGGGGAGAAATAACTTTTTCCTTGAACATAATATAACAAATAAAATGTTATGTTACAACTTTCTGTGCGGTGAAGTCAATTGGGTGTGATGGGAGTACGCCTTTGAACTCTTTCGCGACTCATACAGACCTTGTAGGTACTTGCAAGTTTTTTATTTCTTTCCGCTAGAGGAAATATCGGTTTCTTAACAAAAGATAGGAAGGAAATGCAAATTTTGTACAGTTTTCCTTAGCGATCTTGTTTGAAATTGGTTGTAAGAGGGTCATACACACTCATAGCGTGTTTGTACTCTTGGTTACCAGGAGTACAAACATGCACATGCACACAAGTAAAGCGCGCGTCGCTTCATGAGATAAAAAATCATGTTGAACCACATAAGTACCATGGTACTTGAAAAGCGGTACTTAAGAAGCAGTCGTGGCCCAGTGGTAACGGCCCCGACTTACGAAATGAAATGAAATTGTTTATTCTTTAAATGAAATGAAACTGTTTATTCTATAAATAGGATATTAGAATTACTTTTACACGTCATATAAAAAATAGTAAAAGTAAGCTAGATGAGATCGGCGTTTCCTGTCTGACTACTCTGAGAAGAAAGGCCGAAACAAACTCAGAGGTCGCAGACTCTTTTAGAGTCCAAACGAGTTGTAGGTGGTAAGTTCGAACCCAGGCAGACGCTTTACTTTGTGTAAATTTATTTCATCACCACTGCTCTCAAAATGGTGAAGGAAAACATCGTGAGGAAACGGCACGTCCTAAAACCAAAAATTCGAAGACATGTGACATCTATCAACCCGCACTGGGCCCGCGTGGTACATTACCTACTCCTTTTTACCGAGAGGAGCCCTGCGTCCCAGCAGTGGGAACAATTATAGGCTCATTATGTGTATTTAATAGGAAATAGGGTCGGTCCCCTTCCCGCCTGTTTCCTCTCTGGTTTATGACCTTAAAGCAATGTTTTTTTACAGTAAAATAAATTAAAAATTTAAAAAACCCCCGACAAAAACAAAGCGTCTAAAAAGTAAAAAAATAATATCATAAAAGTTGTAGGTAATATTTTGATCCAAGCGTCGTCGTGTCGGGGGACGGCTAATGCAAACGCCAACACACACTAGGCATAATGAATGTATGGTGTTGTAGAAAGGATAGCTGCTGTTAACTTCCTATTTTCATTAGCCGTCCCCCGACACGACGACGCTTGGATCAAAATATTACCTACAACTTTTATGATATTATTTTTTTACTTTTTAGACGCTTTGTTTTTGTCGGGGGTTTTTTAAATTTTTAATTTTATTTTATTTCCAGCTTTTTAAATTTTATATTATATCACTAGTAGAAACGCTACGATCAAGACGCAGCTCGCCGAAATCTGCGTAGCTGTACGTTTTTTGCCACAGTGAAGCTTGTTACCTACTAATTCACTCTCATTCATCTTTCCTACTCCATCATCAGACTTTGATCACCATCTATCTGTAACCCATTTGTTGAGACCTTTCCAATAAGTACAAACACGATACCTCTGCTGTAAGTTCTTGAGGGAGTTGGGTATCCTGCAAATTCCAGGTGATGCTGCAGCATCAGCTCAAGGTTACTACATATATTCTTTTCATATCATTGAAATAAGAGAATTCTAAATTTCCAATCGATTAGACCTGTGGAAGATCACATCCATTCATCAACTAGAAAAGAGCTGATAATTTTCAAACGGCTGAACCGATTTTCTTGAATCATAGCTAAGAACACTCTCGATTAAGTCACCTTTCAAACAAAACCAAAAAAATCAAAATCGGTTCAGCCGTTTGGCAGCTACGATGGCAACGACAGACACACAGATACACTCGTTAAACTTATAACACCCCTCTTTTTCCGTCGGGGGTTAATTTTTTACTTTTTAGACGCTTTGTCTTTGTCGGGGGGGGTTTTTTAAATTTTTAATTTAATTTTTATTTCCAGCTTTTTAAATTTTATATTATATCACTAGTAGAAACGCTACGATCAAGACGCAGCTCGCCGAAATCTGCGTAGCTGTACGTTTTTTGCCACAGTGAAGCTACTAATTCACTCTCATTTATCTTTCCTACTCCATCATCAGACTTTGATCACCATCTATCTGTAACCTATTTGTTGAGACCTTTCCAATGAGTACAAACACGATACCTCTGCTGTAAGTTCTTGAGGGAGTTGGGTATCCTGCAAATTCCAGGTGATGCTGCAGCATCAGCTCAAGGTTACTACATATATTCTTTTCATATCATTGAAATAAGAGAATTCTAAATTTCCAATCGATTAGACCTGTGGAAGATGCTCACATCCATTCATCAACTAGAAAAGAGCTGATAATTTTCAAACGGCTGAACCGATTTTCTTGAATCATAGCTAAGAACACTCTCGATTAAGTCACCTTTCAAACAAAACCAAAAATATCAAAATCGGTTCAGCCGTTTGGCAGCTACGATGGCGCAGACAGACACACAGATACACAGATACACACGTTAAACTTATAACACCCCTCTTTTTCCGTCGGGGGTTAATAAATATCAACTAGTTCTATGCCCCTATGTTTTCCGTTTCGAAATTGATTATCTTATTTCGTTACCTGTAGAAGCACTAGAACCCTCAGAAAATGCTTCAAATTGCCTGTTTAGACCGCTGTCATCAGAGGCCTATTGTACGAATTTGGCCAAGTGCGAGTCGGACTCGCGCACGAAGGATTCCGTACCATGATCTATAAAAACGACAAAAAAAAACAAGTTTGATGTATGGGAGCCCCCCCAAATATTTGTTTTATTTTAATTTAATTATTTATTTTTAAAGTGAATATGTTTGTAACTAAACATTCTGTGAATATTTCAAGCGGTCTACCTATTGCCGTTATCAATATCGAGACAAAAAATCACGTTTGTTGTATGGGAGCTCCCTTAAATATTTATTTTATTCTATTTTTTAGTATTAGTTGTTATAGCGGCAACAGCAATACATCATCTGTGAAAATTTCAATTGTCTAACTATCACGGTTCATGAGATACAGCCTGGTGACAGACGAACAGACAGACACAGACCCCCTTTATTTTTATTTTATTTTATTTTTATTTTATTTTTTCTTTGGGTAAGGAACACTAAAAAGACCGACCCTATTTCCTCTTTACAAAGCAGATTAACAGAACCTCCAAGCAAAAACAACACAATTCCCGCCTACCACACAAAACAGCATCTAAATAGTCTAGAAACTCCTTGACACGGATCTTCCGACCTAATTCCCGTATACGTTAGTAATATGGAGTACATTTGAACACGCGTGCGGTGTGCAATCAGCCGGACGTCCGGTTTCACCGCCGCCGTACTGGATATCATCGAGCGTACGTCTGGGGAAAGTTTGTTGGAACATTTGTAGATTGTAATATTAAATATGAAATAAGGCCTGGGTTAATGTGTGTGATATAGCTTTTTGAGCATAGACAAGGTAGCTTGGGGTTATAAAATGCAATGCTTTTCGATTTAGGGCCTTATCACTTTGACGATTTGCGAGCAAGTTATCAGCGAGGTGATTCTTCAACGCGCTCGCTGCAGCCGAATTTTTTCGTATCCGTATCGGATACGGATACGAATAAATTCGAAAAAATTCGTGACAGTATTGAATTTTTATTATACAACATTAGTTTTTGTTTATGTTAAACCCGAAAAGGGGTCATTGTAGTCATCATTTTGAACAACTTTTTCTATGGGGCCCATTCATTTTGAACAAGTTGTTCAAAATGATGAGTACAATGACCCCTTTTCGGGTTTAGCATAAACAAAAAATAATGTTGTATTATAAGTATTTAATAAAAGAACAATGTTATCTCAAACTAAAATAAAAGAGGAATGTAAGGCCCTTAGAAATGAGAAAAAATTCAATTACTTTACACAAAACAAAGGAAAATTACAAGATCTCTAATAAAACCTTAACAAAAACCCTAAAGACTCAGTCATTTAAAATGAAATCCAAGGAGTCCCAAACACATTATAATGAGATAAAAAACTATTCATCAAAATACCATTTGGAGCCCTAAAATACTTTGCATAACGAGGGCGGATTAAGGTTTGAAACCCTTCAGTGGACATAAGGCCGGGGTAACCCTTACCGGGTTACCCCGGCATAAAATATTTCAGCAAAAATTGGGATCCCTCTGGATTTAATTTAGTTATAAAAATAGATTTGGGATAATTCTTCTATTATTACCAAATAAGGAACGGTTTCACACTTTAAAGGACTTTGTTACCACATAAAAATTTGAACAATTCCCATTTCAGCACCTAATTTTTGAGCACCTATGCATTGAGTATTCCCATTTTAAATACCTTTGGTACTCAATGCAAAAAATAGGTGCTCAAACGGGAATACTTCCAAAATTTGCACCTTAAATGCGTAACACATTTTCAAACACAATCCATTGTTTCAAAAGGTAGTCTGCTCAAGCAATTTATGTTGTTGAATTATCAAAATGAAAGTGTTTGCTATTATTGTATTTATTTATTATTTATTTAAACTTTTCGCACAAAAAAAAGGTACAAAGGCGGACTTAATGCCTGAGGCATTCTCTACCAGTCAACCAAGGGTGGTGAAGAGATTAGATTTGATTATATTATATTATATATAATTATTATTTTATTATATTTTTTAATTAGATTGTATGTGTTACGTATTTACCCCGCAGATTAATTAAGCGTTCTTAAATTGTCTACCCTTGACTTTTTAAAAATACTAAGTACAAAGAAACAAGAAAGAGAAAGAAACAAGAAGAAAGAAAGAAAAGAAAGAAAAATTGTTTAATCTGCAAAAACAAAACGCACATTACAAAAAAAGACATAAAATATACACATACACAACAAAAGTTTGACAGTTTTGTTCATCAAGTGATGGCGCTGAGCAAACGAACGGACAATATTTATCCGCGGACAATTTGGAATCTATGGAAATTTTGTCCGCGTGGGCGTTAGATGTCCATTCGATTACAAATAGTATTCCATAGAAAAGTAAGTTGGAGTTTTTGTCCTGCGAAATGTATGGAAAAGTTTTTCGTTTTTATTTTCAGTGTTTATCAGGGGAAACTTGTGAATGGCCTTCAATTTTATATTGTTTAAGAACACTGTTAGCTTTAAGTTACTCGAAAAAAAAAAATGTTTTTTGCGATTTCTGACTATTCTAATACTCGAAACTTCAGTTGTTCCCATAGAGCTTTTTGAACCTTTTATGAAACATCTTGATTGGCATCAAAAAAAGTTTTTGTGAACACTGCCCATTTTCTTGCTGACTGTAAGTACATTTTTTTCCAAATTTGTGAATTCAGATCAACATTTCTCAAAAAGTTAAGGACAGTCATGTAATGAAATCTCTATTTTCTGTCAATGTTCCATACAATTTTTGACAGGAACTAGAGAATTCAACATAAATTGTCTTGAATGTTTCGCCAGTGCAAACGCACGGTAAGACCTTTTTCCTGTAGCTACAACTGAGGTACCTGCCCTTACTGCCCCGTCTTCAGAAAACCACCCTGTATGAGTATTTATCTTGCACTTTTATGCAATTCCGATAATTCCTTGGACGTGACCAAGAGCAGCTGTAGCTTGTCGTTTTAGAAATTAGCGACACATCGACGCTGTTCCAAAAACGCCATGAAAAAAAAAACAAAAACAGTTCGACAATCCATTAGGACTTTCCAAATTGCCAGAGAAAAAAACATTAGCGATCCGGATCGAACTACAAAATGGTCTTATAAAACTATTACCTTAAGAAACCATTAACTTTTTCCTACATTTAGTATTGACTTAAAGATAGTATTAAGAATACATTTCGTTTCAAATCGCTACCGTCTTGTGTTAATGACATTCTTTATTAGAGAAAATTGAACCTTTAACAGGCGTCTTAGAGTATAATTTCCTTCGGGTTGTGTAAAGACATTAAAGTGCTAAGTACGTATTGATTTTATCTTTGGTAATAGAAAGTCGCCAGGCGCTGTTATCTCTGATTATCCTGATTTCCCGTGGGTTGGTTAATATTTTCTGAGCCAGTGATTTGATGTGACAATTTTGTTTTTTTCCAGGTGAGAGCAGAGGTGTTGTATTGTATGTTAAAGTCGGCCAGTTATCAAAATATCGATTCGGAATTTCGAAGGCAGCAAATCCTTGCAAAATCAAGGATCTATCACACACGTACACAATAGTGTTCTCATTTCTAAAATACGTACCCGGCCTTATGAGCGCCTAAGAGCGTTTATTCTAAAACTTGGCAACGTCACCAATAACTGTCAAATATTTACCTGTTTTCATTATTTTGGCAATATTACTGTATGACACTTGGAAATGTCGGTAACTAACTGACTAGAATAGTTAATAATGAATTGCAATTATAACACTGAATTTAAGTTATTACCAGTTTTAGGTGTAAAAAAGGCATTTGGAAAGTTTCCGAATCCTTTTTTTACATCTAAAACTAAATATTCGGTGTAAAGATATTATTTATTACATTTCATAATCAATATTTTAGACAACTAGTTAGCCATATTTCATATTTCCATACAGTAATATTGGCAAATTAATCAAAACAGCGAAATATTTGACATCTATTTGCGACGTTGCCCACTATCAGTATAAACGCTCTTGAAACAAAGTACCGTAACTGCCAACCAAAGTAACCTATATTCACCCTTTTTTTGAGGGTGGGAAATCATCCAATGACTTCTCCCGCTCTGGGCGGAGCGGAAGGGCGTGTCAGACTTTTACTGACTAAAACCCACTCGTGTTCCTTCAGTTGCCTGTTGCCAAGGTCCCGGTATCCCTTTCGGACTAACCCGCACGTTCACCCTTACCTAGTTCCCACTCTAAGATTTTGCTGGATCATCAAAAAATAATCGATACACTATTCCATTTTCAAATACAATTTTATTTTACTTTACTTTCTATAGCCTTTCTATGGTCATCAAGGACGATAAAATTAAAGTACACATCGATTTGTCTGTGAGACATTCACCCTTCAACTATCGGAATGGGGCTTGAACTATTGGTTTATTATATATTTAAAGTACTTGAAGGTGAGGTGGCTTGAATTATTTCTATACATATGAAAATTAAATTAGTATAGGTTCATTTTAAATCTTCTATCGGAAAACCTACTGTTGTTTGTTTCTTTTTTTTTACATGTAGTTACATTGTGTTGTGTGCCCTGTCTGTGCTAAATAAATGTATTTTCTTGTGTTTTACTTTTACAATTTTGTAAAAATCTTATATCCGTAGCCGACAATCCGATATCTAACGGATAATCCGATATATTTCATATATCTATAACTGTATCTGTATCCAGATCCGCATATCCATATCCGTAAAAGATTTAGGGATGTATTTATTATCCCTAAATCTAATAAAATAAAAAAGGATATGAAATCCTTCATTCAAATTGATTCAAATCTTGGTCTAGAATAATAAATAATATGTAATTTTTGGTACAAAATCTATGATTCTTTTCCCATATTATTGAGCAAAAGGAGTCTTTTGAAATCTCTCATCTCATCAATAAGATGTGCAAAATAAGCAAACGAAAAGTGCCCCTTTCTTTCACAAAACCTACCGAAATGAATTCGGAAAATGTATTTAAATCGCAATTTTCTAGGGAGAAAGGGTTGCTGGATATTTTTATCAGTCTATTTCCGGTTTGGGCGCCCTTTGGACTGCTTGATGAAGTTACAAACAAGTTAGGGGCTGTTTTAGAAAGGTTACAAAAAGAAAGGTTACAAAATGTTTTTGGCACCTCTAGTTTGATGAGTGATGACAAAGGGATGGGCAGGTACACATTTTTTTAAAAGTGTATCCGGTTAACTTAGGTAAAAATTAACCGGTTTATTATTATAGTTCTCTAAACGTGGAGGGAGGCCTTTGCCCAGGAGTGGGACAGCGTAGGCTAGGAAAAAAAAAAAAACCGTTCGCGTTGCTTAGAAAAGTTCGGAGGAAAACCGAAATAAACCGGTATTTTTCAAACCAGTTCCGAGCCAGGTCATGTCCTGGTCGTGGCCGTCTAGTCCGCGATATCCCTAAGTCCCATGAAAAAGGGGGCGAGCCTATTGTCTGAAATACTGAGGTCACAAATGTTGCAAGGTCAATAAGGTCATTCAACTATTAATGACCGAAGGTTGAGTCGTCGACTGGCGGCTGATAGGTCGTGAGTTCAAATCTGGCGTGATTAAATTGTTAGCCTTTCGTTTGTGAGAGGTAATTTAGATTTGTGTGGAGACATAAAGTTGTATGTTCATTATCTAATTTATTTAATGGTTATTATTCTACTCTGCTGAACTTCTATATGTTTAATTAAAATAACACACGAATTTTGTAAATAAAACTGTATTCAGTCAACATATTAGCTGCCACGGGTTATTATTTATTTTAATTCTTGTTTTTTATTTATATTTTCATAACGGACGCTTTTAATTTGACGTGCAGGGGGCTTAAAATAGAATGGCAGAATCATAATAGGAAAATATTATGAATCATCGTAAAATGTCACAAACTGACAATTCATAATTGATCTGCGTGCGATTCATATTACGAAATAATTCATCTGTTTGACAGTTTTCTATGGAGATTCGTAAAATGTTCCACACAAATTATGAATTGCTTTAGAAGAATTGCTAGTGACAGCTGGAAGTTCATTCAGGAAAGGAATTGCTTTTAGAGGAATTTCTAATGTGGCCACATTAGGCCCACGTTTTGGCCCACAGAACAACGTAGACAGCACGAACGGCTTTTACTGCACGTGTCGAAGGTTCGATTCTTCCACGAAGCAAATATTTGTTATCCATCAGGTTAAGCTACGCTTGCCGGGGTTGGTCCGTGGATGGGTGACCATCTTTACATACCGAGACTCCGCCGTGCCTCGGAAAGCACGTTAAGCCGTTGGTCCTGGCTGTCATTTGTGGATCTTTGACAGTCGTTACGGGTCGTCAGAAGCCCGAAAGACTGACAACCAGTCTTACCAAGGGGTATCGTATTATCCAGTTACTGAGTTGTGGAGGTCAGATAGGCAGTCGCTTCATGTAAAATACTGGTATTCAGCTGCATCTGGTTAGACTGGAAGCCGACCCCAACATAGTTGGGAAAAGGCTAGGCAGATGATGAAATTAAAACAGTAGTTCTGGTATGTCCGTCATATACCGGCCGTAGTGACGGCTGTCATGAAAATGATAGCAGCAGGGTTTGACTTTATGGTCTCAAAAAACGCTCTCTAGGAAAACACATCAACTTACTTTCAGTGACGATTTTTGCATTTTCATTTTTCATTTTCACCGTAGCGTTGCCGCGTGTTATGTTATCTTTTAATGAAAATCCGGGTCAGAAGACATCCAATTGAATTTCCTTAAAGTTTCCTAACAAACACAACTAACTACTTCTCGCAACTATAGTTAAAATTAGTTAACGTAACGACATTTGCTAATTAGGTGCCGAGAGGTGACATTCTTGAGTAATGCTTGTGTTTGTTCCAGAGAATCCGTTTTAAAGGAAAATGTCTTATAAAGATCTAAAAGTTGCGGAACTAGCGACTTATGGAAAAGTGGCGGAGAGAGAGATTATTCTATAACTGAATGGAAAGTTCTAGAATTTAGCAGCCGTGTTTTTCGTTTTTAAGAAAAATCACCTTGTGATTCCTGATAAGTTTTTGTAAAAGTTAAGTTTCAGTCAAAAGCTGCCGACGAAAATGTGCCGCTCGTTTATTTGATTACCGTAATCAAACAAAATCGAGTAAATGTGATAGCTACAGACTATCAACATCGTATTTTTTCGATCTCTACTGTTATCGATCGATAAAATCGAGAAAATCTTTAAAAAGCGGACAGGGGCCTAAAATGGCCACATTAGCAATTCCTCTAAAAGCAATTCATTTCCTGAATTTCCAGCTGTCATTAGAAATTCCTCTAATTTGACACAAAAGCAATTCATAATGTGTGGACCATTTTACGAATCTCCATAGAAAACTGTCAAACAGATGAATTATTTCGTAATATAAATCGCACGCACGGATTATTATGAATTGTCAGTTTTAGGGTTCCGTATCCATAGGGTAAAACATGACCCTATTACTAAGGCTCCGCTGCGTCTGTCTGTCTGTCCGTCTGTCACCAGGCTGTATCTTATGATCCGTGATAGTTAGACTGTTGTTTTCACAAATGATGTATTTCTGTCGCCGCTATAACAACAAATACTAAACACCAGAAAAAAAAAATATTTAAGGGGGGCTCCCATACAGCAAACTTGATTTTTTTGCCGTTTTTATAGATAATGGTACCGAACCCTTTGTGCGCGAGTCCGACGCGCACTTGGCCGGTTTTTTGATTACGATGATTCATAATATTTTCCCAATATGATTCTGCCAAAGTGACTGTTTTATACCCCCTGGGGAAATACATTAATGATGTCATTTTCTACCTTCACTATCACGTCCCGTCATAACATAATCTTAGAAGTCACTCACATGGTTACAGCCGTCATCTTTGATCACCAACTATCTATCGTTAGTTCGCTTACTCTCAACCTCGGCGATGCTCGCTTTTTAGTATATTTTATTTTCTGTAGGGCGGAAACATGGTTGTCTGAAATAGACTTTAAATGTATGTGTTTAGGTTTGTTGTATAGTTGAAGCTAAAGCGATGCGAAAGCGATACAAATTGTCTTTTTTTTAAAGTAAAAAGTGTGTGCGAACAATTTCAACATAATTCGCGATATCTAATAGGAAAAAAAGTCTAGCTAAACATTTTACAAAAAAAAAAACAACCGACTTCCAAAAAAGCACTAAAAAGTGAAAAATTAGTTTAATTTTGCAAGTCGGTGTCTTTGGTTTTCAATGTTCATTTTTTCCAGCGACTTCCGAAATGAAACTTATTTTTCACGTCTTTTAGTTTATAATGGGACTTACCTTTGAAGCATGACCTACGAAACAAAAAAATAATCATCAAAATCAATTCTATTGGTGGAAAAATCACGTAACAAACACACAAAAAAAAATACATATTATAGTCGATTTGAGAACCTCCTTTTAAAACACGGTTAAAAATCTATCTAATTTTAAAGTAGAGATAAAGTTATTCTGGTTGTTTAATGGTAACAAAATCGGTTTTGGTCCGAGTCACGGAAAGCACTAGCCGTAGGTCCCGGCTGTCATGCGTAGATCTTTGACAGTCATTACGGGTAGTCAGACGCCCGAAAGTCTGACAACCAGTCTTACTAAGGGGTATTGACCTATAGGGGTATGAGGAACAGGGTGTAAAGTTCACTCATCAACTATAGAAAAGGGAGGATCCTCCTACCAGGCGGGTGTTGTGTCTGGCGGGTGTTGTGTCTGGCGGGCAACTGCCCAATGATTGATATTGGAATCTTGTATATATATCCACTGCATGGTAAACTCTAACTGCGCGATGCAGGATTTTTGTGACGTCAGGATTTTTGTGTGAAGTCAGGTCTTCGATGCGTAGTTCGCATGTGGCGATGTAGATACCGCCACAGACCCATGTAATTGGGTTGTGAAGGTCAGATAGGCAGTTTCTCCATGTCAAATACTGGTATTCAGCTGCATCCGGTTAGACTGGAATCTGACTCCAAAACACTTGGATACAGGCTAGACAGATTAATTAATCTAGTGGTGATACTTAAATGTTCCATAATGAAAAAACAAAAAAAAAAAAAATCGCGTCCCTGATTCTGTGTGCTACAAGCCTCAACGCACATTTTTTTTCAATTTAGTTGTAATTCGTTAGCGAGTGTCACGACAATCATTCCGCGTGGACAGGCGGATGTGCTCACGATTTATTCGTAGCGTTATTTAGCTAACATCGGGTTCGGTGCCATTTGCCGCGGTCGTGAATTGTTGAAACTTTTATTTAGTTTGTTTTTAATAGAATAGAATATTTGCATTTAAACATGGTACAATAATGGTCTTATACACCCCTTTGCAAAAAAAACGGGCACCTTAACAGTCATTGGCTTTTGTATGGATACAAAAGCCAAAAAATTGAATGAAATGAATATATTAATATTTTTACTATGTCATTAGAATAAATGACTAGTAATTTGTTATAATCAATAAGAATATAGTTTTTTGACTACACCCCTCTCCCAGCACCGCTACAATTTTACTAGCTCTTATTGCTTTTTCTGCCATTACAATCGACACAAAGATATCACTTTTAAGTCCCAATATGTCTGGATTATGCGACAAACATAAATTATTCATCTAAAAATAACGAGAAGTTAGTTTTAGTTGCCAGGATAACCTTCTAACCGCAAACCCGCAAAATGTTAGTAAAAGTCACAAACGGAAAACGGGATTATTATTGTTTTTTTAAACAAAAGTTTCTAATTTGGAATTAACTTATTTTCTTACCCAGACTCTTTATTAAGTGCCAGTAACATAGTTTGGCTATTAAAACCTCTTTACAACTAAACGATTACCAATAATGTACAAAAATCAAAACCGTCCGTTTTTTGCAAAGGGGTGTAATTATAATATTTTTGCGATCTGGGGGCTTCAAACAGCCACTTTGGCAGAATCATATAATAGAAAAATATTATTAATCATCGTAAAATGTCACAAACAATTCATAATAATGATCTGCGTGCGATACATATTACGAAATAAATCATCTGTTTGATAGTTTTCTATTGGAGATTCGTAAAATGGTCCACATAATATTATGTATAGCTTTTGTGTCAAATTAGAGGAATTACTCATGACAGCTGGAAATTCAGGAAATGAATTGCTTTTAGAGGAATTGCTAATGTGGCCGTTTTAGGCCCTCTGTTTTCCAAAATATTCTATCTATTTTGCCTATTTTGTTCTACTCTCCGTTTTTACCAAGCAGGCGCTTTACTTTGAGTAAATCATTTCATCACCACTGCTCTCAAAACGGTGAAGGAAAACATCGTGAGGAAACCGGCATGTCCTAGAACCAAAAATTGGAAGACATGTGACATCTACCAACCCGCACTGGGCCCGCGTGGTGGATTACGGGCCACTCCCTCTCACAGAGAGGACCCCTTTGTCCAGCAGTGAGAATATGATAGGCTGATTATGCATTCTAAATCTACATTTTCATTTAGCTTTCTGAGTGAGCTAACACTATCGAATGTGTGCAAGGTATTTTTAATGAGACACGTTCGGAACTAAATATAATAACCAAAAAGAAATATTGACACTCTCCACTTTAAAAATAGTTTTCTTAAACATACAAATAACCGGTTGCACATTTTTAATTGTTTATTCAGTTACCCTTGTGGGAGTGATTGGTGGTTATTATCATCATCTGCCTAGCCTTTTCCCAACTATGTTGGGGTCGGCTCCCAGACTAACATGCTGCTGAATACCAGTATTTTACATGGAGCGACTGCCTATCTGACCTCTACACCCCAGTAACTGGGTAATATGATACCCCTTGGCAAGACTGGTTGTCAGACTTTCGGGCTTCTGACAACCCGTAACGACTGTCAAAGATCCACAAATGACAGCCGGGACCAACGGCTTAACGTGCTTTCCGAGACTTGGCGGAGTTTCGATGTCATATCATTATCATCCCATATTATTTTGTTTCACTGATTCACCTGTCTTGTTATCCCCTAGATTTATCTACGAAATGGATCCATTATCGTGTTATTTATGTTATTGTAGATATAGATTCTTTATTTTGTTAACAAGAAACCTATTACAAACAGGAAACTAAATATACTTGTTACATAATGTAAAGAATAATATTTTCATGTCAGAACTGTAATAAAATTGATATATTTAATGCCACATTAGGCCCACGTTTTGGCACAGAACAACGCAGACAGCACGAACGGCTTCTACTGCACGTGTCGAAGGTTCAATTCTTCCACGAAGCAAATATTTGTTATCCATCAGGTTAAGCTACGCTTGCCGGGGTTGGTCCGTGGATGGGTGACCATTTTCACATATCGAGGCTCCTCCGTGCCTCGGAAAGCACGTTAAGCCGTTGGTCCCGGCTGTCATTTGTGGATCTTTGACGGTCGTTACGAGTCGTCAGAAGCACGAAAGTCTGACAACCAGTCTAACCAAGGGGTATCGTATTACCCTCTTACTGGGTTGTGGAGGTCAGATAGGCAGTCGCTCCATGTAAAATACTAGTACAGCTGCATCCGGTTAGACTGGAAGCCGACCCCAACATAGTTGGGAAAAGGCTAGGCAGATTGATGTTTAAAGAACGGAATATTATGTGGTAATAAATGTATGATTTATGATGAAAAGTCAGATTGACAGACTGATGGTACGTAGTGTTTTAGTGACTATGATGAAAGTGACAAGTAGACTTTTTTGTCTTTGGAATCTGTCTGTCAGATGTCATAGCGTGTGCAAGAATATCCGTACAAAATGAATTAGTATTATTTATGCAGTATTTTTATGTTTACTTGTGCATAAAGTTTTAATAAATAAATAAAACAATTATATTTTATTTGATTCTACTGAATTTTATACATTATACACTCTCTCGAATATGGTTATGCGCCCAGCAGACCTACTTAAGTAAGGTTTTTGATTCATTTCGCAACAAAAGTTATTTTTAGTAAGAAGAAAAAACACGATCGTCTCATGTTTTTTTTTTCTTTTCTTTTCCGTGAGTTTTCCAATTAGTTGTGCTATTCTGTAAAAATCTCACCGTGAAAACTTTGGTGAAGTGAGCTTGAAGTGAACTGTCACTGCCTTATTAATTCAAGGGTTGAATTAAATTAGCTAGTCAAACTACAGACGTGATGGGTATCAATATGTAAACACGACAAAATAAGCTGGGTTGGCTGGGTAGTTCAGATTAGAGATAAATCAGATTAGAGAAAAAAATATCAGCTTTTCC
The DNA here is from genome assembly GCA_947363905.1 of Lithophane semibrunnea. Taxonomy (NCBI): domain Eukaryota; kingdom Metazoa; phylum Arthropoda; class Insecta; order Lepidoptera; family Noctuidae; genus Lithophane; species Lithophane semibrunnea. Next base: position 3,325,038 of record OX376208.1, read on the forward strand.
CTACATTTATGTTCGCATATACAAAACTAGCTTCCGCCTGCGGCTTCGCCCGCGTGGTCTGTCGATAAAAAGTAGCCTATGTCCTTTCTCAGGCTCTAGACTATCTGACTAACTTTTACACTCTGTCATTACTTAAACTCACGCACTGACTTATTAGTACTACTTGTAACAATGTTAGGACTATTGTAATATCGTATACTTTTACAATCTTTGTAAATATGTGAGCACCATGTATCTGGTAATTAATTTATTCATTATTGCTCCATTTATAATTCTTTTTACCTTTCGTAGTACAGTAATCTTATTGCAGGTGCATCGTCTTCACATATAATTATATAATTAATGTATACAAAATATTGTAAAACATTTTTAAAAGAGTAACGATGGAGTTTCTTGCCCATTCTTCTCCATACGAAAACTACCTTTTGGAAGGGGCAACTAGAATCAATTCTATTTCTTTGTTTGACGTTCAAAAGTGCCATATATGTGCCTATTTGAAATAAATTATTTGACTTTGACTTTGACTTTGACTTTGACTGTGTACCAAATTTCATTAAAATCGGTTCAGTAGTTTTGGCGTGAAAGCGCGATAGACAGACAGACAGAAAGAGTTACTTTCGCATTTATAATATTAGTAAGAATGTAGGAAACAGCTGATTTTATTTTCGCGATTTCAGTGTTGGTCCCATAGTGAAAGTTGTTCATAATGATGAGTACAATGACCCCTTAAGAGGATGCCCATGAATTCAATTTCACCCTGTATAAAAGATAGATAGGTAAAACGTTTGTTTGGTGCACACAAAAGACATTGCACAACATATAAAAGCACGATTAAATAATAACTAATTACTTACATAAAACCTAGCTACAACGTGACAGTATACAAAAAAAAAACAAAAAAAAAAAAACAGGACATTGTGATGACAATATTGTCTATGACACACTTTAAAATAAAACAATAATCAATAATCAATCTGTCTACAGTCCTACCAACTTATCTGTGAACTGAAAGAGGACGCCACCGTCGATTCAGTGTTGCTAATTGATTGATTATACAAATTAATTCTTACATTCTAACATCAGAATGAATGAATTCATCTACATTCTAATAATGATAATAATTTTATTGTGCACTGAATGTAGTAGATACTGACAATCGAATGACATTTCAACATGACGGCCGTAGTTCCAATTTTCGCCATTTCACAGATAAGTTGTCTCACCCAGCATAACCTACTTAGGGCGAATTTCACCAAACTTTTATACCGAGTATAAATCTTATCCTGCGAATAAATTTTGAATTTTTGACAGTTTTTCCATACGAAAACTGTCAGACGACCATTTTATTCCACGGATAAAAGATATCTGACTTTGATGAAATCAGCCCTTAATAGTATAACAATCAATTTGTCAGCTTCTGTTGCAGTTACCAATAGTCTGCCAATGCGCGAGGTGATAATAGTCATATAGCCATGTTCACTGGATGTTTACGTCCATAATACTTACATCTCTGCTGACCTAGTAACTCGCTCCCAGTGCCGCCAGCCCTACTGGCACAGTGCCAACAAGAGTTTACGCAACAGACATTGGGTTCGAGTCCGACTCGTACATTTGGACAGATAATAAAAATTTTATGTGATCCCTGAGAGCGTATTGGGATTTTATAGGGTTACCCTGATACTAGCAGAATGTTATCGTGTTGCTTGGTGTTCGCTTAGCCTTTTCCCAACTATATTGTGGTCGGCTTCCAGTCTAACCGGTTGCAACTGCCTGTGACTGCCTGTCTGACCTCCACAACCCATTAGCTGGTTAACTAGGTACCCATTGGCATGTTTGGTTGTCGGGGTTTTGTGATAAAGGCCCCATTACGACCTCTATGAGAGATTGATGGGGATTGTCAATGGGGATCCGTTAAATAAACCGTGAAAAACACTCGATTTTTTTATTAACTACAATATTTTTCATGAATGACTTTAAAAACTCGTCCTTGCCGTGGGTAAAGAAAAATAAGGAAACATTATAAGAGGACAGACAAGGCGTCCTCTCGCCGTTTTAAATTATTTATTTTTTAGATTAATTATGTCTAGACTAGATACTTGTAAACAAAATTATTGTACCTTACTTTCGTACTTTCTATGTTTTTATTAGATTCACAGAGGTAACACCTGTTGGTGACCAATCAAAGATAATTTTCGACCTTTGTTGATAATAATTAAATTGGAATGGCAAAGCTCTTCCGCCAACTGTACCTAATAAAATTAAAGTATTTAGGTTTTAGATATAGGTACAATGCGTTGAATTGTATGTAGGTATGTATTTTATTTTTTAATAAAATCGGCACAGTGAGGTTTATGGTTTATGAATGAAACATCTTTTGATCTGCAACTTCTTATGTTTAGATTCGATTAAAACCTTATTAAATTAAATTTATTTTCTTTCTTTCTTTTCTTTCTTTTCTTTCTTTTCTTTCTTTTCTTTCTTTTCTTTCTTTTCTTGTTTTTCTTTCTTTTCTTTATTTTCTTTCTTTTCTTTCCTTATTGCACCATTTATTACGCCATAAAATTGATGCAGGCTGCCTACAGCGTAGACAATTTTATTTTTACATAATTAAGTATTACAAACACAACAGTGCTGATTAGCGACATACATATAACTCTTTTCCATAACCCGCAGTCATTAAAATTAAAATAAAAACGAAAGTGCACTAACATAAAAAAATATTAATAAAATGCATGCTTTATTTTGACCAAGCATCGCCATGAAGCAAGCCTTATAAAATTAAAAACATAAATAAATACGTTATGGTACTTCAATAAAATGGCGCAGTCTGTAACCAGTAACAACACAATATATATAAACCAAAGTATTTTATGAACATCATACTACCGAGATCTAATACTCATTCTTTACTACTAATAGTTTAGGAATAGGATACAATAGCGCCGATTGTTGATTGATTTTTTTTGTTTTTTACTGATTTTTTTTATTTCGTTGTAATTTTTCTGGTGTAGGAGGTACATAATAAAGAATATTCTATTCTGATTCTAATAATCATTTAACTTAAAAAAAATGTTACCCACTTACTTTATTGAACAACAACATCATGTTTGAACTTTTTTTTAATTATTGGCTATGGCTTAAAATCCGAAGGTGTAACTAGCCGTCCGAATGAATTATCGGCTCCAATATTCACATAACTATCAAAGAAAATTAGAAAACCCACCAAAAGAGCTTACATACATAACTTACGCAGTTTTTCCATGGGGGTAGGCAGAAATTATAGAACGCAACATGCTACGATCGTTACATAGTCCTTTTGCCTCGTTTACGTTCACACATCTACTATCTAGTTGCGTAACACATTTTCATAAACGATTAAGACTAATCTGTTTCATTTTGACAGTTCAATAATATTCATTGCGATATTTACGTTGTTGATCAGATTTTTTTTTCGAACATAATTATGAAGCAATAGATTAGCAATCTGTTTCAAAACGATTCAGTGGGCCTAAAACGGCAACATTAGCAATTCCTTTAAAAGCAATTCATTTCCTGAATTTCCAGCTGTCATTAGCAATTCCTCTAATTTGACACAAAAGCAATTCATAATGTGTGGATCATTTTACGAATCTCCATAGAAAACTGTCAAACAGATGAATTATTTCGTAATTTTATGAATCGCAAGCAGATCAATATTATGAATCGTCAGTTTGTGACATTTTATGATGATTCATAATATTTTCCTAATTCTGCCAAAGTGACTGTTATAAGCCCCCTGATCGTGATTGATCGTGTTTTACACAAACACGCTGATTGATTGACAGACACGGTTGCGAGTACTACGCACCTGACTTTTCTGGGCAAAAGGGGACTTTCTACCTTAAAATACAAGGCCTGCTATGAAAATAAACCTCCTCACGTCTACAGGTATAAAATTAAATCATTTCCCTCACAAATACCTTCCAACGTTCTCGAGTTTGCAAACAAATGAGAGTTTATTTATTCTCCTGTAAAGGCGACCTCTTTTCTAACATAGTACCTGGTATTTTGACTCTTTATATCTAGACCCGTGTTCTGAAAAGATATACAGGCATGAATGTCGCTTTAAATCTGAATTAGGATTGAGTTTAGTACGAAAATCTGATAGATTTAAAAGGAATTTTATTTAATCCAATTTCAAAATAAATCACGTTTTGTGCTTCTAAAAATATTATGCAACACTTTAAAATATACATTGCGCCTCAAATAATTCCTATTTTGGTGTCCTATACTGCGACCGATTTGGATGTAGCGCTCGCCAGCTGCGGCCGCGGCACCGCTCGCTTAGCTCGCACGGCTCGCGCGCGTTTGATTCATAGATTAACCTAACCTGTCGGGGTACCCTAGCTCAGTTACTGCGACCAATTTGGCTTGCAGATTGGTCACATTTCTAACCTAACCTGTTTGGTCGGGGTGCCCCAGCTTAATTGTGACCAGCTGTAAGAAAAGGCCAGAAAATTAACAAGAGGCTAATTAATTTGAAGTATCAAGTAGCGCTTGCGACCAGTAGAACAATGAGAAAAAAAAAATCAATAATTTTCTTTTACCTATTAACCTAGCGCTGGCAACCAGTAAAAAATGAGAAAAAAAAGATCATTGTAACGATTAAATTCCACAACTCTTTTGAAAATTCAACAGTGTACTCCTATCTTAGGAGCACGATATTATCGTTGGCCTCCCGCCAAACAGTTTCATTCTAGGGTTGAAAATAAATAATTGAACGTTTAATAACACACAGAATACTAAGATTATGAACAGTGATGTTGATAGGACGACACTGGTATTCGTAATTGGCTAGAAATATGTTGATTTACGACAGAGTAGTCGCATCTAGACAAAATGGCTGAAAGGAAATGAAATATGTTTATTCTGTTAATCATTCATCAAATTATATGAAACATGTTTATTCTGTTTATCATCATCATTTCAGCCGAAAGACGTTCACTGCTGGGCATAGGCCTTCCCCAAGCACCGACTGGTTCTGTGCTTCCCGCATCCAGCGGATTCCTGCGGCCTTCACGAGGTCATCGGATAGTAGGATGTCGGAATCGCTTTTAAACGACATAAAAAAGCTAGATGGTGTCGACATTTCATATCCGACTGAAACAAACTCAGGGGTCAAAGTCTCCTGCCAGGGTTGCGGGAAAGTCCGAAAGGGATACCGGGACCTTGGCAACAGGCAACTGAAGGAACACGGGTGGGTTTTAGTCAGTAAAAGTATGACACGCCCTCTGGCTCCGCCGGGCGACGTCATTAGACGATATCCTATCCTCAAAAAAAAATAGGGGTCAAAGTCTCTTTAAAAGTCCAGACATAATCTCGATCAGATCATGTGAGGAGATTAGGTTGCGTCTACATACAGCGCGCGTAAACTGAAAGTCAATTCCCTTAATTAAAAACCTTCTTTCATATCAGCGAAAGTCAACGTCAAAAATGTAGATGAATTCGGTTTAGTCCCATCTCTTCCCCTTCCCATCCCTTCCCCTATGCTTTTTATACAAAAGATGGGATTTTTTTGTAGGGAAGATATGGGAAGGGGAAAAGATGGGACTAAGGTATTTTTGACAGATTGATACTGAGATTAAAAGGCAAACGTTCATAAAAATAGGGGAAACGCCCCTCTGAAATGCTGAAATGTTGTTTAATTTTACTGACTTGGAATAAGTGCTTATTAATTAAGGTTAGGCGTGTCAAAATTAGATTAAACTGTCATTAGTACAAAGTGATGTAGCAACAAGGGGGCAATCTATCCTAAGATGCTTGAGGAGTTTCAAAGCCAAATTCAAATAATTTATTTCAAGTAGGCACTTTTGAACGTATACAAAGAAACACAAAAATAAAGAAATAGAACTGATTCTAGTTGCGTTTTCGTATTCTAGTTGCATTTTCGTATGGAGAAGAATGAGCAAGAAGCTCCACCATTACTCTTTAAAAAAATGTTTTACAATATTTTGTATACATCAATTATATTTATTTTATTTTATTTATTAGGGACAACAAACAGCATTATATTAAATATAACACATGATAGTAGTACTAAACTAATAGAATTAGCAAATACACTACTCACGGCGTTATCCATAGATTACCGTATAATTACAATATGAGTGGAGAATTATTCCACGGCTATCAGGACAATCCCGGAGTCCGGAAGACGGTAAATATCTCTCTCAGCACCTTAGGGCATCATTATAACCCTAAAATAAGTATATCTTTAATAAAACCCATGGATAAAGGTCATTGAATATAAAGTGTCAAACAATTATAATAGTAAAATAAACCAAGAACCATGATTTAAATTCATCGTAACAATTATTTTCCGACGAACAATAAATGCAGTAAAAACAATAATCTTTTCGCGCGGAATGTTATTAAAATAATTACCGTTCCTACAATTATAGTAACTCGACATTAATCCTGGATTAAAACCGAAATAATGTGAATACGGGAAATTACAGGAAGCAGAAATTAATGAAACTGAATACAGTTTTTTTATATTAATGTTTTAGCAGTCTGAATTCTAGGGGGCCAAGTCTACTAATTTACAAACGTGTCAGTGGTCTCACAATGATCAGTTTTTGACAGATACGCCATACAAAATCTGTAAAAAACTCATCATTGCGAGACCACTGACACGTTTGTAAATTAGTAGACTTGACCCCCAGGTAGTTTTCAACCAGAAATCTTGGGTAAATCTTTTGGCGATCGAATTTTTTGACGGTCAAAAGGTGCTTTTGTGCTTAATTGAAATATATGATTTGACTTTGACGTTTATTTATTTATTTTATTATTTATGTACACACAGTAAAATACAAAAAAGATACGACATAATTAAAATATGAGTACAAAGGTACTGCTTATTTCTTAAGAAATTTCTTCCAGCAGACCTGCGAAAGGAGAAATGAGAAAGAAATGTAGACAATAGTGTGTGTAATAATGAATAATGAATGACAATAGGATGTGTGTGCGTGTGTGTGACAATAATGTGTTTACTTCGAATGACGTGCAATTGTTTTGAGAAATGACACTTAATTAAATGTTGTATTCAAAAATAAAATGGCGGCTTTAGTTCCAATTGTGGCCACACGCCAAAAATAACTCATTGCGATTTATTAAAAGTCTTTCATAAATTCTAAATCGGTATCGGATAGATGTTTTGTGCAGAGTTTTTTGTTATTTCCGGTGTCATTTGTCTCCCACGCCATCCGCTCATGAATGAATACGACAGTGACATTACGTCACTAGGAAATCAGTAAAATTTAAACTGACAAACTTAAATAATTTATGTCATGGCGGCGCCACTTGCAAAGGTAAGATGTCAAGGTTTTGTCAAATCTAGTACATTCCATTTTAGTTCTGTTTTTCGCCACACGTAAAGATAAATTTGTAGGGTTTTTATAATAGTTTTGTATGCCAACTGTTTGCATCATTACCAGTAGCTTTTGAGGTGAAAAAACTGTGAAAATAAATTAGTGTTTAGAAATGTTACTGTCAAAAATATTGCCAAGAGAAATGTGGTGTAAAAAGTACAATTGCCGTAAAAAATGTGTTAAAATAATATGTAACATTCTAGTTGCATTATGTTAAACTAGCTTCCGCCCGCGGCTTCGCCCGCGTGGTATGTCGACAAAAAGTAGTCTATGTCCTTCCCCGGGATTCCATCTATCTCCTTGCCAAATTTTATCTAAATCCGTTCAGTGTTTTAGCCGTGAAAAGGTAACATACGGACAGACAGACAGACCGACCGACAGACAGACAGACAGAGTTACTTTTTAATTTATAATATTAGTATGGATATGTGGTTTCGTGGGATTCCTGGCGTACCTAATGAAAAAAATCTTTATCCATTTGCGACTAGGGATTACATCAAAAATCTGGGCAGTAGGTTCAATTAATTAATCGGTCTGGCATGATGATTATGGCTATCTGTTGAATATAGTCCAAATCACAAAAGGAAATTTTCGAATAACGAGATAGGCGCGTGAGCCCTGACCAGAGTCGTGCCGCCATAATATATTATTACGCGAACTTTTTATTTATGGTTTTCGTTCCCAATGTTTTGTATGTATTAAACTGTGAACTGTTTTACACCCAAATGTACTCTTTCAAAGGTGGTTTCCCTGAGATAAACTCCCTCATAATGTACTTACTTGTATATAAGTGGTGATAGAATTCTGCTAATGTTACTTCCCATCTACTAAAATGATAATCATTGGGGTTTGACGCAGAATGTTCACTTCGCAAAATATTCTGTTGTTCACAAACTAAAATAAAAAGTTCAGTGCATATTTTTCTTTCTATTTCATTAAGAAAAGGACAGAATATAAATTTTAGTTTAGTCCTGTCAAATTAATTAGCGCTTGACGTAAATTGATGTAATTTTAAAAGGCAAGTTTTTAATCACGTCTAAACTTTTAAGGAGTAGTGACAAGCTATTTGACAGGACTAAACTAAAATTTATCTTCTGTCCTTTTCTTAATTAAATAGAAAGAAAAAGATGCACTGAACTTGAATTTAGTTTAGTTTGTGAACAACAGAATCGGCACCATTATCCCTCAAAACACCCCACAACTATTCAGGAATTGCCATACTTCTTCAAAATCGAAATCAAAATCAAAATATTTTATTTCACATAAACCTACATGGGCACTTACGTATGAAACGTCAGAAGCTAGGTGCACGGTTCCAATTGGTCGTTTCCTATGGAGAAGAGCCGGCAAGAAACTCCATGGTTACTCTTTTCTCTCACATTAGTACATATTACAAATACCTAGTAGCCTGTATACGTATGTTTCCTTTCTCAATATACTTTTTACATTCCGTATCCCTTACTAATGCAACAACTAGAGAACTACTCCACTGTAATGGCGAAGTACACGAACATTATACACGGCGTGTGTACTCCAGTACACAGAGTACAGGTTAGTCTGAAAGCTAATGTACTGCTAGTGTAAATATCTGTGTGTTTATCTTACAAATTGTGCTTCGTTCTTGAGTGATTTGAAATAATACAAGTGTTGTAACTTTGTAGTTTCTGAGAACGATGTATGTTGTATAGTTCTCCTATTTCCTGGTGGCAACATATTGGTTTTATAATAAGATGCTGAAGTTATGGTTTGTTTGTTCGATAGTGAATCAGTTTATTTACTTATAAATGTAATTTCCGGAAATATATAGTATGTTAACTAACAAAGGGCGTTCCCGTTAACCTGCAATAGTATAGCGTGTATACATGCTAAAAAAAATATTAACAATAAAAAAAAAAAAAAAAATTTTTTATTTATGTATTGAAATGTTCACAAAAAGATTAAATTTAAACGTAAAAGAAACACTCAATACTCAATACTTTATTGCAATTCACAATTTACATAAAATATAGGTGGTAGGTGATAATTTTTGTGACACAATTGTGAACCCTGTTGGGCACAGCAAAAGACAATACATAAAAAAAGACTTATAGACTAACTTATTCTAAGTGCAATTTCATTTAACATAATATTTGCATTACATTATATTAAGCATTTATTGAATTATATTAAACATTTTTCAAATTATATTAAACATTAATTAAATTGCATTAAACGTTGCATTATATTATTAAAAATTAAAATCTTTATTATTACAATTTTTTATGTTATATTATTAATCTAGCTGTATACATTTGTCATTTAAATATTCATTTATGCTGTAATAACATTTACTTATTAATAGTTTTTTTAATTTTTTTGTAAAATCTGCAATCTTTTTTACATTCCTTAGTGGCTCGGGTAATTTATTATAAATTTTTATTGACATTACTAGTGGGCCAGATGAATGCATTTTTAAACGAGATGTTGGTATGTTTAGACGTGTTTTGTGTCGGAGTGTGAATCTTGTTCGAATGTCTTCTCGTTTTGTGTAGAAGTCTTTGTGAGTGTGCACTCTGTACACGCACACTTGTATTTAAACGTAGAAAAACAAGTGTGACAAGTGGGCGTGTACAGAGAGTTTATTTTCCGTAACAATTTAATATTTTTTGTGAATATTTTACTATACAAAAATAAAAAAAACTTTTTTTTTTTTAACGGTATTTTTTTTTGCTTGTATAGACTCTATACTATTGCAGGTTAACGGGAACGCCCTTTGTTACTTAACATACTGTATGCTACTTGCCGCGGTCGATTCGTGGATGGGTGAACATCGCCTTTAATATGCTTTTCCCGACTATGTTGAAGTCGGCTTCCACTCTAACCGAATGCAGTTGAATACCAGTATTTTATACGGAGCGACTGCCATCTGACCTCCACAACCCAGTAACTGGGTAATACGATACCCCTTGGTAAGACTGGTTGTCAGACTTTCGGGCTTCTGACGACCCGTAACGACTGTCAAAGATCCACAAAGGACAGCCGGGACCAACGGCTTAACGTGCTTTCCGAGGCACGGAGGAGTCTCGGTATGTAAAGATGGTCACTCATCCACGAACCAACCCCGGCAAGCGTAGCTTAACCTGATGGATCGACCCGTGCGGCTGTTATTACTTAGCCACAAGCTTTTCCTCCTTATTGCTTCCTGTGCATTAATATTAATCCACAGTTTCTCCTAGATCTTGAGAGTAATAGAATGAATGAGATAATTAATTCATGTGCTTGTAAGTATTTAATTTATTCCGGTGGTGACAGGATTACGGCTGGATTAAATTATACCATCTGACATAATCTATACCTGGATTGGGAACTGTCTTCGTTAGCTGACAGATCATTAGATACGATTTCTATTTAGCTTTGTGTAATGCTTACGAGTCAAAAGAACTCGTACCTAAATGTCGTCAAACATTTAGATTTCTAAGTGCGGCAATGCTTTTTAGGGTTCCGTACCCAAAGGGTAAAACGAGACCCTTTTACTAAGACTCCGCTGTCTGTCTGTCTGTCTGTCCATCTGTCTGTCTGTCTGTCTCTCTGCCTGTCTGTCTGTCCGTCTGTCACCAGGCTATATATCATGAACCGTGATGGTTAGGCAGTTGAAATTTTTCATAGATGATGTATTTTTGTTGCCGCTATAACAACAAATACTAAAAAACAGAATAAAATAAATATTTAAGGGGGCTCCCATACGACAACCGTGATTTTTTTGCTCGTTTTTGCTCGGTATTAATAACGGCAACAGGTAACCGCTTGAAATATTCACAGACTATTTATTTATATATTAAAAATAAATAATTAAATTAAAATAAAACAAATATTTAAGGGGGCTCCTATACAACAAACGTGATTTTTTTGCCGTTTTTATAGTTAATGGTACGGAACCCTTGGTGTGCGAGTCCGACTCACACTTGGCCGGTTTTTTAAATTCCAGCAACATATCAGGTCGAAATCGGATGGAACAACACCCTTAAAAAAATCTGCTGTTTCTTAGACAACTGCAATATCTACGCGGTCAACGACACGTGTTTGACCTCTCAACGAGGATTTTGACGAGACGATTGACTTGTCGTGAACCCGAACACGGCGTGTTGCCACGCCGAGCGCATGTCTCTTAAACGGACATGGGCGTACCCCTCGGGGCAGGAAATCTGGAAGTCTCGCAAAACATGTATGAACTCGCCTAATTACTAATCAAAGTGTAAACGGGGCCTTATGCTCTAACTTTTAAATAAACCGCGCAGTAGACACTGGCAAAATGCACCGCGCGCGATGATGTCACACGACATTACACATACCTAATGTTTTTTGACACTTCCCGTGACCCAAGCGCTGGTTTTTACCTTGGTCAGAGGCTAAGCATTGCCATCCAACGTGGCAATGCCGCCAGTCTCTTGGGTACACTACCAGCCGACAGCGATGCGGAGGAATTTTTCGACGCCATATTTTAGTAAATTGTTTATTTGTATAGTTAGTTTTAATCAGTAATTTATTTAATCTTTATATAATTTAAATAGTAATTATGTTACAATTTTCACTTACTTAATTAATGTTTCATGTAGGTGTGTTTATGTAGTGTGTATGACAAAACAGCCGCGGACGTTCCGACCTAAAAACTCTGACTTCCCCCCCCCCCCTAGGCCAGAAGCTGGGTACGCCCATGTAAACGGAATAGGTTACTAAATATCTGTGGCCCTAGTGAAAAGGGATCTAAGTCCAAAAATGCAACTTTACAGGAGACGCCAAAAACACTCCGCGCGCTTCAAATTGCGTGTTTGACCTCGTGTGACATTTAAACTGATACCAATTGAAATACATGTGAAGTTTTTTATAGGTAAACAATTTATGCTCTTTATTATTATTGAGTTATTTTTATTTAATGTTATTAGTTTTTAAGATAGTGACTTATACTAACCACAAAATGAATTCCTTGAGGGTATAATATAAGTTATACCCCTTCTCCCATAATGTTAAATGTTAATTCACACAAGTGAAAATGGATACGAATTTGGAATGATTATGTTCATACTAATCTCAACAGAGTTACTTTGATTTTTTCCCTTTATTTGAGTGAAAACGGATTTATGTCTAATAATATCACATTACTCACTAAACCATTTTTAAGAACCAGATGTTGTTGTATTGATAAACACGAACCAAATAAAAACGTGGGTAATTTATGTTAATTTAGATTAAAAAACACAAAATATATTTGAAAAAATCCGTTTAAAAGAATACAAAAGTACTTGAAACCGACTTTTGTAGTTTTTTTTGGTGTCAGTTGGACCCTTTTACACAAGGTAACTTCTTTATTTTTAGAGATAGCTTAGATCGATTTACACCAAACGATAGAGGATTTTTCTCTGATCACTTCTGTATACTTAACTCATTTTCCACAAAATCGGACTTATACCCCTTTTCACTAGGGCCACTATATCTACGTCTATTGTATTGTTTTTTTGGAAAGACTAGTTTACCCGACAGAACCAGGCTGTATTGTATAAATAATAGAGATGTGAATACAACTATTATTAAATAAACACACAATTCAAACGGATCACGTGTTTGTGGTTCGCTCGACAACCATGGAGTGTTTACATTGCATCTTGATGAACACTTCGGGTCAACAGTAGTGCGAACTGGCTGACTATAAACATAGATATTTTGTTTGACGTTTATTTAGTTATTTAGTTTGTGATGTTATTTTTGCGTTTATCCGTGTACATACGAACGAACAAAACATGATGAACACAAACATCGAACACGGAACATTTGGTTCGTACGTGTGGACGTAGAGTCACGGACTTTAATTGATGAGCCACCTGGCACTGTTCGTATTTTAGCCGTGTAATGCAAATCGGGTTTGTTCGGTTCCTGACATGCAAAGTCATATGTCTTCATATTAGAAGAAGAAAATTATATTTCTTATCTTTACCGGTTGGCTAACCTGAGAGCCGGAACTACAAACTTAACAGCAGAGTGACTACCCAAAGTCAGCCAATTGCAGGTCTAGCAAGAGTAACCTAGTAACGATAAACAATCGTTGCTAGGTTACTGTTGCGATAGTAGCGTTAGCGTACGGAGAAATATTAATAGTCATTTCGACAAGTTCGAAAGTAACGTCTCTGACATCGATATTTCAACTGTCACTGTTTCCAGTTATGTTTTCAGAATTATCGAGTTAATGAGCTTTGATTCAAAAGAGGTCGGTATCAAATAGATTGTATTTATTTTTATCATTGAGAACTTATTAGTCAACCTATAAAGATAAGACTATTTCCGATTAAAAGTAATTTATTTGTCATCTTGTTTACGAGCGTGCGTTTTGAGTTCGTGTTTAATCGTGTAATCTCGTAAATGTATGAAACTGCAAAATTGAAAAGTTGGAAGGTGGCTCATCAATTAAAGTCCGTGACTGTACATTAGCAAAGTGAACACGAACATAGTTCGACTTCGACTTGTGTTTGTGCTCAACCGCTCTCTTTAGTAGCCTCGAGATTCAAAATTGGATCGCCACCAGTGTGTAATGTTCGTTAGTGGTACGCATATGCGAAGAAAATGTTCGTGTTCACCAATACTACACTGTCCTCCCATACCTAATAACACCGAAATTAGAAATATTGTAAAAGCCAATTATTTTTAAAAGAGTAACCGTGGAGTTTCTTGCCTGCTCTTCTCTATAGGAAACGACCAATTGGAACCGTGCACCTAGCTTCTGACGTTTCATATGTGCACATGTAGGTTTATATGAAATAAAATATTTTGATTTTGATTGACCACGTTCTTGTTTGTTCGTGGGTACACACACGGCTTTTGAGTTTATGTTACGAACGAGTAATGTAGAAGTTATTCTATACCTATGAGGGGTCCACGCGGGCGGCAGCTAATAATAATAATAACGTTAACTTTCTTGTATGACAAAGAAAAATAAATGTAAAGCAGATCATTATCTTTTCAAATTCCTGGAATGTTTTAGTTCTCATTTTACATAAAACACACGTCATATATACAATGTAAGCATAAGTATGAACCCCGTCTTCGCGCATGGCTGGCTGCTTGCACGTCAGTCGTGCATGTCAGATCTCTCTGCTGAAAGTTTATGCTCACAAAGGATACAGCGTTTCCGTGGTTAAACAATAATATTTGCATTATGTAGATAACATAACATTACGCCTGTATTTCCTCGAAGGGTTGGGCAGAGATGTAGGTACATATATTAGGTACACCCACATTTCGCCAGTTATGTTTAAGTCCCATGTAATAGGGGGCGAGCCTATTGCCATCAACCGGGCACAAATCCAGACTCCGGGCTGCTACTGAGATATTCTAAATGGAAAACCCAATAACACTTTGCCCGACCTGGACAGCGAACCCGGAACCTCATGCTCAGCAGTAGCACTTGTGACAGCTAGACCAATAAGGCAATCAGCATTATGTACACTAATTTATAAAGAGCCGTAAGTTGAGCTCCTTAAGTTCTGAGTTGAGCTCCACTATTACGGACAAATGCTTGCACTGACTGGACAGGTCCACTCAAATCTCTGGTTCTTTCCTCAAAAGACCATTTCAGACTCTAATCTACATGGTCTCCATAATGGCCTGACCAAGATTATGTCTGGACTTTAAAAGAGACTGCGACCTCTGAGTTTGTTTTGGCCTTTCTTCTCAGAGTAGTCAGATAGGAAACGCCGATCTCATCTAGCTTATTTTTACTATTTTATAATAATTATGACGTGTAAAGGTGTTTCTAATATCCTATTTACAGAATAAACATTTCATTTGATTTCATTTCATAAAGAAAAAAGATTTGTAATGAATAAACTCAAAAACTACAGGACCGATTTAAAAAATTCTTTCACCAGTAGAGTGCTATATTAATATCACTATATTATATGCTCAAATTTTTTAATATATCATGCGAGCGAAGCCGCTGGCGGAAGCTACTGATTTTTAGTACTCCTGATCTCATATTTCTATAATTTATATGATTAAGGGCGAATTTCACCAAACTTTTATACCGAGTATAAGTCTTATCTTGCGAATTATTTTTGAATTTTTGACAGTTTTTCCATACAAAAACTGTCAGACGCCATTTTTATTCCATGGATAAAAGATATCTGACTTTGGTAAAATCAGCCCTTAGTACTGTAATACTGATATCTTCTAGTATGCACGTGTTTCTGTGAAAAATAAACCTATTTCTCTTTCTTTCTTATGAAGAAAGATTATAATTTTTAGGTAGTATAAATGGTGACTGTATGGTGCACCTGAACCTATCTAGTTTAAAAAAAATGTGATTGACATGTAAAAGTATTTATTCATACCTACTAGAAATAAAACTAATTTATCATTTACGGACACATTTTTTATAATTAATCATCAAAGTCATGGTTGGTTTACTACCCACTAGTTGGTAAAGACAGTTTTGTTAAACAGTAAGGCCGTTTGACCACCGCCACGTCAACGGCACGTCAACAAGAACGAGATGACGGCGCCGAACATTGAGGTTCAATGTAAATTGGAGCAGACACCGCGAACAAAATATTTGCGCAGCATGTTGTTGTGCGGTACAATAAACATCTCAGTCTGAAATGCATACACCGCGGTTATCACTTTTGTCATCCGCCGGGGACACGTGTTTAGTTTGTAATAGCTTCTCTAGTTTACATTGAATCTCAATGGCGCCCAAGTAGCGATACATACATTTACTATGTACGCGTGTCCACCGCAAACCACCACCAGGGTGCTTAAAACAGTCACTTTGTCAGAATCACAATAGGAAAATATTATTAATCATCGTAAAAGTCACAAACTGACAATTCATAATGATCTGCGTGCGATTCATAATACGAAATAATTCGCCAGTTTGATGGTTTTCTATGGAGATTCGTAAAATGGTCCACAGATTATGAATTGCTTTACTGTCAAAATAGAGGAATTGCTAATGACAGCTGGAAATTTAGGTAATGAATTTTATTGCTTTTAGAGGAAATGCTAATGTGGCCGTTTTAGGTCCCCAGGACGTCACGTTCGGTTTAAATTACCTCAGTTCTCATTGACGTCCCGTTGACGTTATGTGATGGACAAACAGTGTGAGATGTACTGTGGCGTGTGTAGTTAAGTACATAAAACGGTACCCCGTGGTAAGATTGGTTGTCAGACTGCCTGAAATTCTTTTTTCTGTTTTCTTTCTGACTTTCTGAATTGGCCTTTCGATAATTTAATTATACTTATGTTTTATATCATTCAACAGTAGCCATGATACAACAGGGAATTTCTATGAAATAAATATTTATTATTCGCAAATTCAATACGCAGAGTACACTCACTGAGCAAAGTGCTAGATAAAATAAATATTTACTTTAGAAAATTTTAAAATGTGAAGTGGTACAGGAGTTTATTTTGAACGTGTTAAAAATAATAAAAAAACACGTTGAATATTTTTAAAGTATCGTATTTGTAATTTTTGAGTAGGTACCTGAGTAACGTGGGTAGTGGTATAAAATAATAAACGTAGGTACATAAATTCATGTCGTTTTCCCCCAGGGTTTTTAAGAGGTTCTGAATGCCACATGCTACCACTTTAACACGTCTTTTTGGCTGCGTACTTCTTTTGAGTAAATGCACACTTCTCTCATAAACTTACTCGTAATGAGCACCAATCTTTTTAGGCGGTTTAGTTCATATAGGTGGCCCGAACTTATTATGTGAATATATTATACAATTTACTTTTTCCTTAAATCACTGTATTTAAACTTAAGTAAATTAAGCAACATTTTCATCGTAAAATAATTGAAATAAGAACATTATGACAATTTTTTTGTAAAAACCAATGTCTGCTGTAGAGCAGAGATTCGTTTATACTGCAATCTAAACCAACTTTGTACAGGATTAACAAAATGATTAAGAAATAACATCAATTTACAGCACTGATTATCCCAAATACAACACCCAAAAACTAATATCTAAATCCACACAGAAATACAGACATACCCTTTGCACTTAATTCGGCAAAATTCGCGTTAATTATCCGAATTGCGATCCCCTCCAAGTCCCGG
The DNA here is from genome assembly GCA_947363905.1 of Lithophane semibrunnea. Taxonomy (NCBI): domain Eukaryota; kingdom Metazoa; phylum Arthropoda; class Insecta; order Lepidoptera; family Noctuidae; genus Lithophane; species Lithophane semibrunnea. The sequence goes on from OX376208.1 coordinate 3,342,535, forward strand.
CGGCGCCATGAATTCGGTAATGGTTGGTTGTGAGCCGTCAAATTGACGGCGTGCATGTCATTAATTTGCGTGCAAATTTAAATTGCGAACCACTTGTGTAGTCAAGTGTACTTTGACAAGTTGTCACTTAATTTTCTCTTTCGTATGAGTCCGCGTTTACGTTAAAGTTTGTTGTTTATTTAAATAAAAATAAATATATTTAAAGTTGTTTACGTAGATAATATCATTTTATATTTCTACAGACCTATAGATTTTCTGCGTTTGGATAATGAAATCTATTTCAATGGTTGGTTAAAAAATAAAGCTAAATCAAAACATCTCATCAAAATAATAATTTATACAAATCAGTACAATCGCGGCCAAAACACGCCCCAATTTAAACAAAAAATAAATTTAAATAAATTACGCCATTTATCCTATCATCAGAACCGTTGATAAATTATTAGAAAAACAATATTACCCACAAAAAAAAACCACTATCAATGAAAGAACTATTTTTTCAGTGTGGCAATAAATTCTTTTGAACAAAAAGGAGGACAATAATAACGTGTACGTCTCGATCTAAATGGGGACCAAAAGATGATATACGTTTGTTAATAAAAGCATTAAGAAAAATAGCACTTTTTTTTTCTAGCCGTCAGAATCTGTCGCGGGAATTATGCCAAGATTTTATATTCGGGAGCTAGGACGTTAAAAATGTGTTGGATTTAATAAAGTATTTGAATATTATGTTTAGTTTTATTTTTGCTTAAAATGAAGCTTATTTTGAAGTTTTAGGTATTTAGTCGTGCATCACTGCTGGTTTTTTATTAATAAAATGTTTTCCGTCGTTTTTTTTGTCGGTGATATTTTCTGTATTTTTTTTTTGGTGTTAGATGCGTGTCAACCGTTTTATATTTACTTAGGTAAATATAAAAATTAATAAAATGCATTAAGTTGAAGTTATGACTTTGTTGACTTAAATAAATAGTCAAAGAGTCGCGCCTAACGTTCTCCCGTAAAAAAAAAATCTGTAGAATTCTCTCATTAGTAAACTTATTTTATTTTTATTTTATTTGTTTGGTCCACCAACAATTGTATATACCAAATGAAACAGAGGCAACAAATCATAATAAAGTGTAACAATCACTTATAGGTAAACTCAGCATGCACACAAAATCGTTGTTGTAACTTTAAAATAAAATACTACTTATACAACTTTGCAAATTAACCCATTTTACAAAAGTCCTCAACCTAAATACTGAAAACAGAGACCCGTCTCAAAATTAATACATGCCAAACTCATCATCTGCCTAGCCTTTTCCCAACTATGTTGGGGTCGGCTTCCAGTCTAACCGGATGCAGCTGAATACCAGTATTTTACATAGAGCGACTGCCTATCGGACCTCCACAACCCAGTAACTGGGTAATACGATACCCCTTGGTAAGACTGTTTGTCAGACTTTCGGGCTTCTGATGACCCGTGACGACTGTCAAAGATCCACAAATGACAGCCGGGACCAACGGCTTAACGTGCTATCCGAGGCACGGAGGAGTCTCGATATGTAAAGATGGTCACCCATCCATGGACCAACCCCGGCAAGAGTAGCTTAACCTGACGAATCGATCCGTGCGGCTGTTATTACTTAGCCACGAGCTCCTCTAATACATGCCAAACTAATAAACTTAAATTAGTCCAAAGTTATAGAAATTTTTATAAAAAGTTAACTTATACCTACGTCTTTCTAAAACGCTAAATATTTTTTTTACAAAATTTCACGCCGGTTTCTCAAGGGGGTAGGCAGAAATTACGGCACGCCAACTGCTACGATCGTTACATATCGCCTTTGCTTTGTTACGCTAAATATTATACAGGGTGTATCAAGAGGTGCGGTGAAAATTAAGGGTGTGGCCATCGATAGAACAACTTTCTCCACGGGACCAACATCGTAATCGCGAAAAAATAATCAGTCGTGCAATACAAAAGTTTAATACCTACTCGAACCAAATGTATGGGACGACTGATTGATTATTTGTTATTCGTGATTACGATGTTTGTCTCATGGAGAAAGTTATTCGGTTTGATAGTCTGTACTGCATCCTTAATTTTGACCACATCTTTTTGATACACCCTGTATTTCGGTGTCAATCAATCTGCCTAGCCTTTTCCCAACTATGTTGGGGTCGGCTTCCAGTCTAACCAGATGCAGTTTAATACCAGTACTAACATGGAGCCACCGCCTATCTTACCTCCACAACCCAGTAACTGAGTAATACCCTTTGGTAAGACTGGTTGTCAGACTTTCGGGCTTCTGACGACCCGTAACGACTGTCAAAGATCCACGAATGACAGCCGGGACCAACGGCTTAACGTGCTTTCCGAGGCACGCAGGAGTCTCTGTATGTAAAGTTGGTCCCCATGCACGGACCAACCCCGGCAAGCGTAGCTTGTATAGACCCTATATTTCGGAGTATATCTCAATAATAATAGCTTTTAAGGTTTCCAATTTATATTTAGGAGGTATTACGTACTTTTACAAGTTCTCTTCTAATCTACATTTCAGATACATTATTTACGTAAAGAAACGCTCGTGAAATTCTAAACAAGAATCTTGAAAGCCTGAATATAATTTATTGTGTCCGCGTACTCGCCAGCTTCAGTGCACAACGTTTGTACCTAATCTATTTCTCCAATGAATGTTCAGTAAGCCCAGGTACGCACGGGCAATTCTTTAACGCGCGATTTATCGCGAACTAGATTTTCAACCTTCGGTGTTGAACCGAGCATTGAAAGTCCAACGGAGTGCATCCCAGCGCGTCAAAATAACACGCTGCTGGATTTTCAGCTCTCGGCGGTCAGCAGTGCGTTGAAAATCCAGCGAGCGATTAAAAATCGCCAGTGGGTACGAGGGCTAAGCTTCTTATATTAGCATATAAATGTTTTGTCCTAGATTCGAAGCTAATTTCCCGCCTCATTGGTATAACGGCACACGCCGTCTGACCCTGAGATTCTAGATTTGATCCCTAATCAATAATAAAAGTAATTTGTTTTTTCCCAGAACCATTTTTCCATCCATACTAATATTATAAATGCGAAAGTAACTCTGTCTGTTAACCACGGCTGAGCAGATTTGCATAAAAATATCATTTGCCACATATGTATGTCTGTTATCTTTTCACGCCTTAACTGCTGAGCAGATTTAAATGAAATTTGGCACGTGGATGTCAGCCTGTCTGGCTGTTACTTTTTAAAACGGCTGACCGGATTTTAATGAAATTTGGCACACAGGTATACCTGGATTAGGCCATGGGATTATTTTTATACCGGTAGTACGTTCCCGTGAGATATTCCTTGACCTTCTCGTGGGCGACGCTGCGACCAAACGCTAGTCAATAATAAAAGTTACGTTTGTTTGTGATTTTGTTTACGAGTAAGACACGGCATTCGTAAGTTAAATATGCGTCAAACTTTTTTATTTTCTTATTATTAAATACGAGGCTTTTGGCTAATTTGTACTTTTAGTGAAAGTCAGTCTTTATTTTGTATTGTGCGTTTAGTTTGTGCAGAATAAACAATTTTTCTTTTTTTCATTTCTTTCTATACTGCAGTAAGTTCACTAGGTCACATTTCCACGAGAATAACGCATAAATAAGGCAACCGATCGCGTATGCCCAAAATATGCACATAGACATATTATGTGCATATTTTGCGCGTCCATGCAAATTGTGACACGAAAGTGAGAAAGCCTAAACTGAGATTATTCTGGTGAGCTCAGAGCTCCCACGAATACGCAATGTCGCTCTGAGGCAAGGAAAATTAATTAAAAATGCATTGAATACCATAAAACTATCAGCAAGGATTTTCATTTCCTTGAAAAAATAAATAGCAGAACCAGTTTATGATGACGATACTGTCGAAGAACTAAATCTTCCGAACGATATGGTATTCTGACGAAATGTCTAATTTATTAATAATATATAAGGCTAAATAGTTTGGGCACTTTGCCAACTCGAAAATGTAAAACAATGAATTTCCTGCCAACACTTTGACTTCAAGAAACATAGCAATATTACCCTCCGTAGCCTCATTGCCTCCTCAAATTAGCATAGAAACGCTTCGTCCTAGATCACAATGTAATATATCTGGCGTAACATAAAGCGTCCGAAATAGTGCTGGCTCCTTAAATTTTATGACGTGCAGACAATTGCAGAACTGACGCAATAAAAGCCACGGCAGATGCTACTGGTTGTGAGTACACAGAGGAATCTAGGGTGCCAGTTAAATGTGTCGAAATTTGCCAATCTGGATCTAATATATTCATAGCTTTACATTCTGTAAGGGAATAGTGGTGAGGGCTAATTTGACAGTGAGCTTCCAATTTAAACTATCAAAGTGCGTCTAGTCTTGAGATTCCAAAAAACGAAGACAAGTGACAATCGCTTCGAAAGCGTTTCGTATTTCTACGACGATTTTCAACAGAATTTACTTATGTTTTTCGATAGCTTCTGTCAGTCCTATTTCTGCCTTTTTCATCATAGTTATCGCTGATAGAATGTCACTTTGTCTAGGCCCTCTGATTAACTTTTTAGAACGAGAAAGTAATCTATACTAATATGATAAAGAGGTAAAGTTTGTGAATATGTATGTAGGGGTAATCTTCCGAACTACAGAGGGCCTAGACAAAGTGACATTCTATCGGCGATAACGATGATGGAAAAGGCAAAAATGTATAGGACTGATATAAGCTATCGAAAAGCTTATGCCAATCCTGTTGAAAGTTGTTGTAGAAATACGAAACGCTTTCGAAGCGATTGTCACTTGTCTAGGCCTTCTGATGCGATTCCGACTTTTTTTAAACTCGTGAGAAGCTAGAGTATTCCCGAATGTTACAGGATATATTTTATGTTAAAACAAGAAACTTTACGCGGACGAAGTCCGAGGCAGAAGCTAGTGTCTTATATAAATATTAATATGTTATATTAACAAATAAAAATAAGCAAATATTAAAAAAAATTGTGATATGAATTTTGTTTTGGCGGTCGTATAAAATTGCCTTTTGATTTGTGGCCCTTTTGTATTCTGTGAACGATATACAGAACCTTTTGTTTGAAGACGGTTATAAAATTAGGAAAAAAGATCATTTTTCTTCGTTCTTATTCTTGATTGGAATTTGATAACAGACAAAATGCAATAAGATATTTTCCGACATAAAAGAAAAAACCAGGAAGTTATGATCTAACACGTTTCCAATAAAAATAAATGGTCATCTTTATCTAACCACGTGTGTTTAATAAAGTTGTTAGAAGCCCAAAAGTCTGACAACCAGTCTTACCAAGGGATATCGTGTTACCAAGCAACTGGGTTGTAGTGGTCAGATAGGTAGTTGCTTCATGTAAAATACTAGTATTTAGCTGCATCAGGTTAGACTGGAAGCTGACCGAGCTGACTGAGCTAGTTGGGCACAGGTTAGGAACGGCAAAGAAAACCAGTTAAAAACGTAGAAAACTTCAAAGAATGTTGAAGAAACTCGACTTCTAAAGCAGTTTCTAGACCAGATGCATCAGCATCTGCTATGTTATAAGTTACTTAAGGCTTTCTTGTTAATTTAACAAGACTTCAAAAACTGCAAACTAGTATATTAATACTTAGAAAATCTGTGGAAATTATGAGAAACTGAGTAAAATCCTACTTAATCCTAACTAATATTATAAATGCGAAAGCGCTTTTACGCTTTGTTACGCGTTTGTTACGCTTTCACGCTAAAATGGCTGAACAGATTTGGATAAAATTTGGCACGGGGGTGGACTATGACCTGGAATAGGACATTGGATACTTTTTATCCCGATATTCCCACGGGATCGAGACTTACGCGGGTGAAACCGCGGGGCGCAGCTAGTAATATTATAAACACGAAAGTGTGTGAGGATGGATATATATGGATGGATGGATGTTTGTTAGTCTTTCACACAAAAACTACTGAACGGATTTGGATGAAATTAGACAGACAGATAGTTTATAACCTGGATTAATATATAAGATACTTTTTATCCCGATATTCCCACGGGATCGAGACTTATGCAGGTGGAAACGCGGGGTGTTGCTAATCTCTACTACATCTCATCTACTTAAAATGTATTGTTCCATTTTTATTATAATTATTATGGTAAAAATTTCATATAAAGTTCTTTTTTTTCGTTTCGTTTCGTTTTTTGCCGTTTTCGTTCAGTGCCCAAAAACTGTTACAATTTATTTAGTGTTGCCTATTCACAAAATTAAATGAGGTTATTTCGAATTCCGTAGTAAATTCCCAACTAGAAATGTGTCCAATAAAAACCCCAATTTATTTACATGAGACGTAAAACAGTCATCGTTAAAGTTTACGTGTACTCCAGCACATTTCTTATCCCTTCGAGAAACAAGGTTTCTATGTTACATCTATACGTTATTAAAAACGGATTTATAGCTTTTTATTTCCATCGACATCATCTAAATACTTTTACGAGCAATAAAAGTAAAATGAAATGAAAATAAACAAAGATAGTCGAGCTCCCGAACTATCCGAACATTTGTAAAAATAGTGGCGACTCGAACCAAACTCAACATCAGTTTATTGCAAGCCACAGGCGGAAAGCAACCGAGTTTCCCGCCGTGCCAAATTTGAATAGGCGGATTCGGAATTCGAAATTGTGAAGTGTATTTTTTTTTAGTTTTTTTTTTCTGTAGTGTCAAGACGTGCTTTTTACGAAAAAGGTTTTTAAAAGATAGTTGTTATTTTGTTGCAATAAGGATTTATTCGAAACTTTTTTTGGTGGTGTTGCTAGTGAATGGTAGAGTTTTTTTCAATTAATTTGTGTTAATCTGTTGAATTAAGAGTGAAAAGAAACTGAGTTTCAATATTGTGACAAGCTTTTACAAGTTAACAGGTTATACAGTAATTTTATTGCATTATCACTTAACAGGTATGCAGTTATTATTATTATCAATTTATCAGCCATTTGCAGGGCAAAACTTCTGAACGGATCTGGATGAAATTGGTTTAAATTTTTAGATTGACTATTCTCACGGGATCAAGACTTATGCGGGTGAAACCACGGCGTGCTGCTAGTATTTCTATAAAAACTTCCTGTTTCCCATCATCCATCCTATGAAGTTAATTAAAAGCTAACAAAGGAATCTGAGGTATTTGAAATTGCTTTATTTAATACTAACGACTTGCCCCGGCTTCGTACGGGTGCAATTTACATGTGAAGACGGTATTCTGTTCACGACACGTTGTGCACAAGTTCTGAGCAGTAACCTTACAAAGAGTACGAGGCTTGCATGAATTCAAAATAGTAATTCATGAGTATTATTAAGTACTTCTTTCTAGTCGTACATATATATATTAAAGGAACTATAAACAATATATTATTATACACCTAACTTTTACTTATCTAATGAAACCCTTTATTTTAATTATTAATTAAATTAAAACTAACTGGACAGATAAGCAATTAATAACTAAAATATGGTGTCGAAAAATTCCTCCACATCGCTATCGGCTGGTAATGTACTCAAGAGACTGGCGGCATTGCCACGTTGTATGGCAGCCTTCTTTTTATATATATTAAAATGTCGGAGCGGCCGAGACGGTTATCGGGCTCACAATCATCATCAGAAGGGTAATTATTAAATAAATTGTTCATTATGTAACTATCTGTCTACTTCGTGGCCAAAGGAAACGCGTATAAGCACTCTAACTAGAAAAGTCTAAATTAATTAGAAGGGCGCAACGAGTCCGCGGGTCGCGCTCAGTCTCGTGGTCTGAATGGAACTGACTGCCTGATCCAGGCTCCTCTGATGCTAAACTCCTATCGTCTTAAAACATTCTCACGGTAATACCAAGCCGACCCCCGGCCACGTTCGACGTAATTAGGTTTACATCGTCGCCTTTCTTATCGGACCCAATAATTCATTATTTAATATCAACAAGCTCTGCGCGCTAACAAAGACCACAGTGATCTTGAGAGTTAGCCGAGGTGTGACTGACGCCTTCGTCTCACGCTGATAAGAAACTGGACGAGGTGTGGGTTGACACCATCGTCTCGCGCTTACATAATACACATCCTACTTCCATCTGGAATAATGTAACTTTTAAACGGTGAAAGAATTTTTGTGGTTCCGGAGATTACCCTCCACATAGACACAAACTCACAAAATTCGGTCTCTCTCTTTGTAATAATACTAGCTATTACCCGCGACTTCGTCTGCGATCCAAGATAAAAAGTAGCCTATGTCCTTCTCCAGGTCAAGGTCTACCCCTGTGCCAAATTTCATCCAAATCCATTCAGCCGTTTTGGAGTGATAGCGTAACAAACAAACTCACTTTCGCATTTATAATATTAGTTAGGATTAGTTTATATAATAACAAGATTCAATAACTAACAAGAACAACGAAGGTTCTAGATTCCTTTTGAATATCTTGTTCCAAGAAATGTTTTATGCAGGCAGCATAAACAAGAAAATACATAATCGCACTGTATTCGAGATGCCTTTAGTGTTCACATCACAGGACTTAGTGGTAAATGACCTGCTTCAAACCCAGGGTTTTGAATAAACAAAGAGGTACGTTAGTAAAATGTAAAAGTTTTCTAAAAACAATGATTTCTGGGATGTATACAGGGTTATCGGTAAAACATGAACAACCTCTTAAGGAGTCATTGTACTCATGATTATGAACAACTTTTACTATGGGAAGAAATATGAATTCGCGAAAATAAAAACAGCTGTCCCGTACATTTATGTTCGCATAACTCGTCAAAATGTACGGAACAGCTGTTTTTATTTTCGCGATTTCATATTTGTTCCCATAGTAAAAGTTGTTCGTAATGATGAGTACAATGACTCCTTAAGAGGTTGTTGGTGTTTTACGAATAACTCTGTATACAGGGTGTTCGGTAGAAGAGCGGAAACAATTGTTTGAGGTATTGGGGATGTCCTTTACTAGCACTAAATTGTTTTATTTCTCATTTTTATTATGATTTATTCAATTGAAATTTTTCGTACCCTAACACACGGAAGCACAATGGTGATTTTCTAGAACCAATGGTACTTATATGTACATTGTAGAGAAGACTAAAAGTATGTGAGTTCTTTTACAACCACAAAAAATTGAGGTATTCCACTTTTAGCACTGATTTGAACGGCACTTCTCCCAACCGCACTTGAGCACGTCTACTAATAGCACTGTTTTAAAAATCATACCTCAAATGACCTACCGTGACACTTAAGACATAGGTTTTATGGGTGAAAATTAGAATATAACACGCCCTATCCATTACACGTTGCTACGCGTACGTCGACCGTACGCGAACGACATCAGCGTAAGACGAATTCAGGCAAAAAAAAAAAAAAACAATAAACGCTGATATATTTAGTAACCTATTCCGCTTGACTATTCTTCAAGAGTCATAAAAACCCTCTGCGTCCAGCGGTCGGTGTGGTAACACGTCGCGTTCTGGTTTGCAATTGGTCAATCGTCATCCTGAAGATGCCTCGTTGAGAGGTGAAACACGTGTCGATTTCTTACAGGGTTTTTATGACTCTTGAAGAATAGTCAAGCGGAATAGGTTACTAAATATATCAGCGTCTATTGTAATTTATAATGGATTTCCGCAAAGTCACGCCTGAATCAATTAACTAACGAATTCAGGCCTTAGGCCCTAGTTATAACAGGCGCCTCTTACATTGCACTTTCCAATATGGAAAGTCCTTAACGTGCTTTCCGAGGCACAGAGGAGTCTCGGTATGTAAAGATGGTGAGCCATCCACTGACCAACCCCGGCACTCGTAGCTTAACTTGATGGATCGACCCGTGCGGCTGTTATTACTTAGCCACGAGCTCCTCTCGTGGTAAGTGCCTTTAATTTCTTTACCTAAATGATTCGAATTTTAGCTTTGGACGTTTTCTTCATTCATAAAATACAATAGACGCTGATATATTTAGTAACCTATTCCGCTTGACTATTCTTCAAGAGTCATAAAAACCCTGTAAGAAATCGACACGTGTTTCACCTCTCAACGAGGCATCTTCAGGATGACGATTGACCAATTGCAAACCAGAACGCGACGTGTTACCACACCGAGCGCTGGACGCAGAGACACATTCTTCATTCATAGCCACAAACAAAAGATAAATCATAATAATTAGTGCTAATTTTAGAATGAAGAGCGATTAGAAGCTACATAAGTATGCAATTATAACCGATGATCATTTGTTGGCCTTCACTAGCTCATAAATGCACCCGGCAGCCATGCATAATAAAAGACAAGCATTTGTGTGTCGTGTCGTCAGTGGCGACAGAGAGCGCTGTCGTGTCATGTCGGGCATGAAATGCACGACATAGATATATGACGCGCCAAGTGGCCTGTGGGCGGTGACTGACGTTTTCTTCATACATCTCGAGTTTCGGTACTCAGGTGAATTGCAGAAATTAATATAGTTTTCTCAACGTCTGTCTTTTATAGGGTTCCGTACCCAAAGGGTAAAACGGGACCCTATTTCTAAGACTCCACTGTCTGTCTGTCAACCGGCTGTATCTCATGAACCGTGATACAGTTGAAATTTTCACAGATGATGTATTTCTGTTGCCGCTATAACAACAAATACTAAAAAACAAAATAAAATGAATAATATTTAAGGGCGCTCACATACGACAAACGTGATTTTTTTGCCGTTTTTATAGATAATGGTACGGAACCCATCTCACGCGAGTTCGACTCGCACTTGTTTATTAATAATTACCTCTCTTATGAAGCTTGTTGGCAGACGCGTTTTTTTCTACAACGCGACTTATTTATAGGCACGGTCGTCAATGTTGTATGGATCACTATGGAAGCTTGTTTACTGACACGTGTTTTTCTACGGCGCGGTTTATACGCCGTACCGTAAAAAAACCGTGCCGTGTATAAACCCTTAGGTTTCAGGCACTGGCTTAAGAGGAAATAGGTTTGGTCTTTTCTCCATACAAAAAGTCATAAGTCGAGGTTCGGCTCTCGTCTATTTCCTCATCCAATATTGGACCAATTTGAAAGATATTTTATAAATTGATTAGGAATGATATTTTCTGTATACCCATGTTTTTCTTTTTTTATTAATAGTTATCAAACTTGTACAATAGGCCTCTGCTGACAGCGGTCTAAACAGGCAATTTTGAGCATTTTCTGAGGGTAACATTATGTGTGCTATTTTTTAATACTCAGAATTTTAATAGGGTTTTAGTGTTCACTACTCATACGATGCCAACGCTGCCAAAAACTAAGACAAAAGTCATCTTTAATGTCTGTCACATCGCAAGGTTTCATCTCCGTAACAATAACGGACAGCTAGTTAGATCAAACACAGACATCTTACAAAATCCTTACTAATATATTAAATGCGAAAGTAACTCTGTCTGTCTGTCGCGCTTTCAAGCTTTAACTACTGAACCGATTTAAATGAAATTTGGTACACAAATAGTCTAGAGCTTGATAAAGGGCATATGCTACTTTTCATCGACATTCTACGCGGGCGAAGCTGCGGGCGGAAGCTAGTTATTAAATATACCTAGTGCAAAACACATAAAAAATGTAAACATTTATAGCTGTAAACAAATAAATTCATTGATAGCTTCATTCTCGCACATCCTTCAATACCCCGTAATCTTAGGGCCTTATCACACTGGCGATTTGCGAGCGTGTTTCGAACGAGCTGCCTGAGTGCGTAGCAAGCACGTTAAATTGTTTATTGATCAAGACGGTACAGATAGTGAGAAAACAAAGCTTACACTAGTTACAAGAAAGTCATAGGTACTAAGTTTTGTAACTACATTTTATTGCAGAACATGTTGATGTAAGTCATCTGTTAACAATTTACGTTACCCTGTATCTTAAACTAGGGTATACCTGTATCTTAAGAGACAGCGAGACAAGCGAGTGTACAATATTGTGAAAACGCGAAGACCACGTCGCGTGGCCGCGGATAGCACGCTTCACACCCGCGGAGAGCACGTTCACAAATAGTTTCGTTTGAAACACGCTGGCAAACCATCAGAGAGCCCCCCACCCAGGCACAAGTTACCGTGGCCTACCTGGAAAACCTTAAATAGACTTCGTACCCAAGTAGGCTGCAGCAAGGACAACCTCCACAAGTGGGGGTTCACGGACGGCTCAGATCTCCGGTGTGTCAAACTCAAACTCAAAGCATTTATTTCAAATAAACCAATTACAGGCACTTTTAAATTGTCAAGGGGTCGGTCAGTCAGAAAGATGAAGCTAGTTGCCCATTCCAAAGCGTAGTAGGTTCCTATGGAGAAGAACGGGCAAGAAACTCCATGGACACTCTTTTAAATCAGAATATTGTTACAATATATGTGTATGCGGCCCCCTTTACACAGACAATGGCTCACCTCCAATCTTGCCCAGCTTGTCCTGGCACCTGCACACGTGAGGACCTAATGGCTGCGTCAGAAAACGGTATTCGCGTGGCTGAGTTTTGGGCCAAACAAATTTAACAACACTCGATTTATTGCCATCGACGCGTTAAGAAGAAGATCGTCAGTGTGATAACGCTCTTGGAAAAACATTTCGCTCCCCATTCCGACTGGCCCTTCACCTAATGAGACACACGAAATAGGGGGATATCCACAGCATCCCATCTTCAGTTAAGAAATGTACCCTAATTCACGAAGGACCCTTTTTGATGTTATTTATTTACTTATAGCTCCGGGGTATTGCTTCATGGGTATAGCAACTAAGTGACGTGAAAGTGGGTAGCAAGTTTTATATGTATGTAGGTATGTAGGTACAGTCGAAAAAATTGAATTCTGACCCACCATCAGCTTATTTTCTTACAGACATTCAAATACAATTAGGTCGACATTCGCGTAAATATACATTTCCTTGGTAACGAATTTGTCATCTGCCATCTTTGTTATTTTGACGGTTTCAAACGATTTATCGTCAAAGTGGGTCATGATTAACTTAGCCTGACTGTACATAGAACAATCTTAGACAGTATAATATGGCGAAGATTAAGAGGTTCTTAAAAAAAAATGCAATGAAAACAATTATTAGAATGCCTAAAGAGCCTCAGCTCAGCATAATGTTAGATGGCAACACAGTGTAACACCTGACGCTGATTTTCAGCTGCAACCCACGAGTGTGATACGCTATAATAATTATTAGGTCCCCACCTATGAAATTTGCGTTTTGTATGGAGAATTTTAAAGAAGTTGCATTTTTCATACTAACATTTTCTTAATTTATATAACAACCATAAACACTAATGTTATAATAATAATAATAATAGCGAGCAATTGATGAATATTTTAAATCATAGAAGTGACGAGGTTCTCTATTTGTGAGAAAATAAACGCCAATTTCAGAGGTAAACCCAATAATAAATAATAGAGTATGTTAACTAACAAAGGGCGTTCCCGTTAACCTGCAATAGTATAGCGTGTTTACATGCTAAAAAAATATTACCATAAAAAAAAAAATGTTTTTTTTTGTTTTTGTGTAGTAAAATATTCACAAAAAATATTAAATTGTTACGGAAAATAAACTCTCTGTACACGCCCACTTGTCACACTTGTTTTTCTACGTTGAAATACAAGTGTGCGTGTACAGAGTGTTTCTTTTACGTTTAAATTTAATCGTTTTGTGAACACATCACGACACAATTTTTTTTTTTAGTTGTAATATACTGTTATGTTCGCATAACTCGTCAAAATGTACGGAACAGCTGTTTTTATTTTCGCGATTTCATATTTGTTCCCATAGTAAAAGTTGTTCGTAATGATGAGTACAATGACTCCTTAAGAGGTTGTTGGTGTTTTACGAATAACTCTGTATACAGGGTGTTCGGTAGAAGAGCGGAAACAATTGTTTGAGGTATTGGGGATGTCCTTTACTAGCACTAAATTGTTTTATTTCTCATTTTTATTATGATTTATTCAATTGAAATTTTTCGTACCCTAACACACGGAAGCACAATGGTGATTTTCTAGAACCAATGGTACTTATATGTACATTGTAGAGAAGACTAAAAGTATGTGAGTTCTTTTACAACCACAAAAAATTGAGGTATTCCACTTTTAGCACTGATTTGAACGGCACTTCTCCCAACCGCACTTGAGCACGTCTACTAATAGCACTGTTTTAAAAATCATACCTCAAATGACCTACCGTGACACTTAAGACATAGGTTTTATGGGTGAAAATTAGAATATAACACGCCCTATCCATTACACGTTGCTACGCGTACGTCGACCGTACGCGAACGACATCAGCGTAAGACGAATTCAGGCAAAAAAAAAAAAAAACAATAAACGCTGATATATTTAGTAACCTATTCCGCTTGACTATTCTTCAAGAGTCATAAAAACCCTCTGCGTCCAGCGGTCGGTGTGGTAACACGTCGCGTTCTGGTTTGCAATTGGTCAATCGTCATCCTGAAGATGCCTCGTTGAGAGGTGAAACACGTGTCGATTTCTTACAGGGTTTTTATGACTCTTGAAGAATAGTCAAGCGGAATAGGTTACTAAATATATCAGCGTCTATTGTAATTTATAATGGATTTCCGCAAAGTCACGCCTGAATCAATTAACTAACGAATTCAGGCCTTAGGCCCTAGTTATAACAGGCGCCTCTTACATTGCACTTTCCAATATGGAAAGTCCTTAACGTGCTTTCCGAGGCACAGAGGAGTCTCGGTATGTAAAGATGGTGAGCCATCCACTGACCAACCCCGGCACTCGTAGCTTAACTTGATGGATCGACCCGTGCGGCTGTTATTACTTAGCCACGAGCTCCTCTCGTGGTAAGTGCCTTTAATTTCTTTACCTAAATGATTCGAATTTTAGCTTTGGACGTTTTCTTCATTCATAAAATACAATAGACGCTGATATATTTAGTAACCTATTCCGCTTGACTATTCTTCAAGAGTCATAAAAACCCTGTAAGAAATCGACACGTGTTTCACCTCTCAACGAGGCATCTTCAGGATGACGATTGACCAATTGCAAACCAGAACGCGACGTGTTACCACACCGAGCGCTGGACGCAGAGACACATTCTTCATTCATAGCCACAAACAAAAGATAAATCATAATAATTAGTGCTAATTTTAGAATGAAGAGCGATTAGAAGCTACATAAGTATGCAATTATAACCGATGATCATTTGTTGGCCTTCACTAGCTCATAAATGCACCCGGCAGCCATGCATAATAAAAGACAAGCATTTGTGTGTCGTGTCGTCAGTGGCGACAGAGAGCGCTGTCGTGTCATGTCGGGCATGAAATGCACGACATAGATATATGACGCGCCAAGTGGCCTGTGGGCGGTGACTGACGTTTTCTTCATACATCTCGAGTTTCGGTACTCAGGTGAATTGCAGAAATTAATATAGTTTTCTCAACGTCTGTCTTTTATAGGGTTCCGTACCCAAAGGGTAAAACGGGACCCTATTTCTAAGACTCCACTGTCTGTCTGTCAACCGGCTGTATCTCATGAACCGTGATACAGTTGAAATTTTCACAGATGATGTATTTCTGTTGCCGCTATAACAACAAATACTAAAAAACAAAATAAAATGAATAATATTTAAGGGCGCTCACATACGACAAACGTGATTTTTTTGCCGTTTTTATAGATAATGGTACGGAACCCTTCTTACGCGAGTTCGACTCGCACTTGTTTATTAATAATTACCTCTCTTATGAAGCTTGTTGCCACGTCTTTTTCACACGTCTTTTTCTACAACGCGGCTTATTTGTAGGCACGGTCGTCAATGTTGTATGGATCACTATGGAAGCTTGTTTACTGACACGTGTTTTTCTACGGCGCGGTTTATACGCCATACCGTAAAAAACCGTGCCGTGTATAAACCCTTAGGTTTCAGGCACTGGCTTAAGAGGAAATAGGTTTGGTCTTTTCTCCATACAAAAAGTCATAAGTCGAGGTTCGGCTCTCGTCTATTTCCTCATCCAATATTGGACCAATTTGAAAGATATTTTATAAATTGATTAGGAATGATATTTTCTGTACACCCATGTTTTTCTTTTTTTATTAATAGTTATCAAACTTGTACAATAGGCCTCTGCTGACAGCGGTCTAAACAGGCAATTTTGACCATTTTCTGAGGGTAACATTATGTGTGCTATTTGTTACTACTCAGAATTTTAATATTGTTTCAGTGTTCACTACTCATACGATTCCAACGCTGCCAAAAACTAAGACAAAAGTCATCTTTAATGTCTGTCACATCGCAAGGTTTCATCTCCGTAACAATAACGGACAGCTAGTTAGATCAAACACAGACATCTTACAAAATCCTTACTAATATATTAAATGCGAAAGTAACTTTGTCTGTCTGTCGCGCTTTCAAGCTTTAACTACTGAACCGATTTAAATGAAATTTGGTACACAAATAGTCTAGAGCTTGATAAAGGGCATATGCTACTTTTCATCGACATTCTACGCGGGCGAAGCTGCGGGCGGAAGCTAGTTATTAAATATACCTAGTGCAAAACACATAAAAAATGTAAACATTTATAGCTGTAAACAAATAAATTCATTGATAGCTTCATTCTCGCACATCCTTCAATACCCCGTAATCTTAGGGCCTTATCACACTGGCGATTTGCGAGCGTGTTTCGAACGAGCTGCCTGAGTGCGTAGCAAGCACGTTAAATTGTTTATTGATCAAGACGGTACAGATAGTGAGAAAACAAAGCTTACACTAGTTACAAGAAAGTCATAGGTACTAAGTTTTGTAACTACATTTTATTGCAGAACATGTTGATGTAAGTCATCTGTTAACAATTTACGTTACCCTGTATCTTAAACTAGGATATACCTGTATCTTAAGAGACAGCGAGACAAGCGAGTGTACAATATTGTGAAAACGCGAAGACCGCGTCGCGTGGCCGCGGATAGCACGCTTCACACCCGCGGAGAGCACGTTCACAAATAGTTTCGTTTGAAACACGCTGGCAAACCATCAGAGAGCCCCCCACCTAGGCACAAGTTACCGTGGCCTACCTGGAAAACCTTAGATAGACTTCGTACCCAAGTAGGCTGCAGCAAGGACAACCTCCACAAGTGGGGGTTCACGGACGGCTCAGATCTCCGGTGTGTCAAACTCAAACTCAAAGCATTTATTTCAAATAAACCAATTACAGGCACTTTTAAATTGTCAAGGGGTCGGTCAGTCAGAAAGATGAAGCTAGTTGCCCATTCCAAAGCGTAGTAGGTTCCTATGGAGAAGAACGGGCAAGAAACTCCATGGACACTCTTTTAAATCAGAATATTGTTACAATATATGTGTATGCGGCCCCCTTTACACAGACAATGGCTCACCTCCAATCTTGCCCAGCTTGTCCTGGCACCTGCACACGTGAGGACCTAATGGCTGCGTCAGAAAACGGTATTCGCGTGGCTGAGTTTTGGGCCAAACAAATTTAACAACACTCGATTTATTGCCATCGACGCGTTAAGAAGAAGATCGTCAGTGTGATAACGCTCTTGGAAAAACATTTCGCTCCCTATTCCGACTGGCCCTTCACCTAATGAGACACACGAAATAGGGGGATATCCACAGCATCCCATCTTCAGTTAAGAAATGTACCCTAATTCACGAAGGACCCTTTTTGATGTTATTTATTTACTTATAGCTCCGGGGTATTGCTTCATGGGTATAGCAACTAAGTGACGTGAAAGTGGGTAGCAAGTTTTATATGTATGTAGGTATGTAGGTACAGTCGAAAAAATTGAATTCTGACCCACCATCAGCTTATTTTCTTACAGACATTCAAATACAATTAGGTCGACATTCGCGTAAATATACATTTCCTTGGTAACGAATTTGTCATCTGCCATCTTTGTTATTTTGACGGTTTCAAACGATTTATCGTCAAAGTGGGTCATGATTAACTTAGCCTGACTGTACATAGAACAATCTTAGACAGTATAATATGGCGAAGATTAAGAGGTTCTTAAAAAAAAATGCAATGAAAACAATTATTAGAATGCCTAAAGAGCCTCAGCTCAGCATAATGTTAGATGGCAACACAGTGTAACACCTGACGCTGATTTTCAGCTGCAACCCACGAGTGTGATACGCTATAATAATTATTAGGTCCCCACCTATGAAATTTGCGTTTTGTATGGAGAATTTTAAAGAAGTTGCATTTTTCATACTAACATTTTCTTAATTTATATAACAACCATAAACACTAATGTTATAATAATAATAATAATAGCGAGCAATTGATGAATATTTTAAATCATAGAAGTGACGAGGTTCTCTATTTGTGAGAAAATAAACGCCAATTTCAGAGGTAAACCCAATAATAAATAATAGAGTATGTTAACTAACAAAGGGCGTTCCCGTTAACCTGCAACAGTATAGCGTGTTTACATGCTAAAAAAATATTACCATAAAAAAAAAATGTTTTTTTTTGTTTTTGTGTAGTAAAATATTCACAAAAAATATTAAATTGTTACGGAAAATAAACTCTCTGTACACGCCCACTTGTCACACTTGTTTTTCTACGTTGAAATACAAGTGTGCGTGTACAGAGTGTTTCTTTTACGTTTAAATTTAATCGTTTTGTGAACACATCACGACACAATTTTTTTTTTTAGTTGTAATATACTGTATTTAAAACTGATTTATAAGAAAGAAGAAATAAATAAAATACCTAACAATTAAACTGTGAATGTTTATAAATAAAATATATTATTAAAAATGGCAACATTCCGTTTAGTCGGTATGGACTCGCGCACCGCCGGCTTAGAGTAGTCTGTACATACAGCTGTAAAAAAAACGTGTGTCTTAACGAAGTTATTATTTACTTATCTAGTTTCAAATAAAAACCACAAAATTTTAAACACACTTTAGAAACCGCAAAATATTCATCAGATTATGAAGCCGTCAAACACAAACTCTTTGATATTAATATACGAAGAATAAAACTTCCCGACCACCGGATGGTAGGAAACTTCTAAGAAAGTCTATTAAAATTTGTATGTCAAGAACATCTTTCATGATATTTTCTGAGAACGTAAGATGAGTCGAATCTTATGAGACACCTGTGGCGTTTGTGAAGATTTGAGAAAAATGTATAATTTTTAATCTAATTTAGAATAGGTCATTCCGCCGCGTAAGTAAGTATATGACATTTTATATCATGAGGATGAGGCACTGCATGATCGATTGACAGACTACGCACAGTATAAACTAATGAATACCATACTAATATCCATTCAGTATTTTTGTCTCACGGAGCGACGCGCGCTTTATTTGTGGTAACTAAGTGTTTATGCTGTGAATGTGGTGATGAAATAAATTACACAAAGTAGCATGACTTTGTTTATTTCAGCACGACTATTTTAAAAACAGTGAAGGAAAACATCGTGAGAAAACCGACATGTCTTGAAACCAGAAATTCGAAGAGATGTATTGTGACATCGACCAACCCGGACGGGGTCCACGCGGTGGATTACAGCTCACTCCCTTTCACAGAGAGAAGGCCCTGTGTCCCTGCAATGGGAAGATTTTTATTGGTTATAAAAGAAAGTAAAAAAGGAAGAAAAGGAAGAAAAGAAAGAGAGAAAGAAAAAATCGTTTATTCATCACAGAAACACGTGCATACAAAAAGATAATTAACTCGAGTAATTACAGTAAATGAAAAATAAAACACAATAGATCTACATTATTACAATCACGAGCACAAAAGGGGAATAGTCGGCAGCTGCTGGGACGTAATAACTGTAACAAGAAGGCAATGCTGCAATTATGCTTACTTTTATTTCGATTTCCCCGTAAAACTAGAGCAAAGTACTTCAAAATATGTATAATAAGAAAACAAATAATACAATAAAGGAAATGTCAGTCGGTGCCACTTGGCACGACGTGTATGTGTGATGTCAGACTCTTAGTTTACGAGCGAGGGCCGACATTTAATACGGTTAAATATATTACAAGCTGCGTCCATTTAAATCGCCGTACTATTGTTATAGGTACTCTAGTGGCAGGAATATTAGTTGGGTTTGTTGGAACGGTTAGTCGAATTATGTAATTTTCGTTGGAGTAGTCATAAATTATAATTTTATCGTTTCGGTTATTGTTTTCGTACCGAGACCCTCTATGCCTCGGAAAGCACGTTAAAGCGTTGAGCAGACGATGGACTTTTTGTCCGCCGGACTGAAATGACAGCTCTATTTCTCTTAATCTATTTCTGAGTCAATTTATCCTAGAAAGAAAGAAAAGAAGGAAAAAAAGGAAAAATTGTTTATCCTGCGTCTGCGTTATCGCATAGATTTCTATATGTTCTATTGTCGCGGACAAATTGTACATAGTCTGCTCAGTGATTAATTGTCATTCCTAGATCTTTGATAATCGCTACGGGTAGTCAGAAGTCTGACAACCAGTCTTGTCAATGGGGTATCTTGCTACCCAGCAATTTGGTTGTGGATGTCAGATAGGCGCTCCATGTAAACTACTGGTAATCAGCAGCATCCGGTTAGACTGAAAGTCGACCCCAATATAGTTGGGAAGTGGCTAGGCAGATTGATTGATTATGGTTTTCGTGAATTGGCACGCGAGAAGGCACGTTGACATGACCCTTCTTCTATAAAACAAGGTAGATCTTGGCACATTGGCCAATAAAAGCGTACGTGAACAAAACATTGACACTGAACTACAAACTAGGTGTGTGCTAACACAGTAATCATTATGTACATTTAACGATCTTTTGGCACAATGTATCGATATTACGACTCTAGTTTATGACCCTAGTGACACCAGAAACTCACACCTCTGCCAGGAAGACATTCTTTGAAGACATGTTGTGACTACATGTTTGTGTTATTTTTACCTGCATAATATTGTTTATACACATGTTTGTGATATTTTTACCTGCATATTGTTTATGTGGCAATATCTTTGATTGAATTGGAGGGGCTTGTGGCTAAGTAATAATAGCCGCACACGGGTCGATCGATCAGGTTAAGCTACGCTTGCCACGGTTATTGACCATCTTTACATACCAAGACTCCTCCGTGCGTCGGAAAACACGTTAAGCAGTTGATCCCGGCTGTCATTCGTGGATCTTTGGCAGTCGTAACAAGTCACCAGAAGCCTGAAACTGTCTTAACAAGGATATCGTAATACCCAGTAACTGTGTTGTAGAGGTCAAATAGGCAGTCGCTCCATGTAAAATACTGGTATTCAGCTGCATCCTTATAGACTGTTCGAGACAGGCCTCCTCTCTTCGAGAGGGAGTGGGCTGAAATCCACCTCGAGAGCCCAGTGCGGGATGTCACATGTCTTCGAATTTTAGGTTATAGGACATGCCAGTTTCACGATGTTTTTCCTTTTTGAGACCGTAAAGATAATAAAGCGATAAATGCTAGCTTCCACAGGAACTGAAGCTTTAGGTTTGGTCCCTTCTGGCTTACACTTAATTTGACAATATAATAAAAAAATATTTTTGTTGCGGCCCTTTGAGAAATCCTTTTATATTATAATCCTCTACTTGATTGTTTTTATGAAAAGGAATGCTTTAACCATTAGTTATTCATTGCAATGTAACTCTTATCTCGATAAAGTAAGATAAATGATAGATTGCCGAGTTTTATAAAACTCTCAGCAATCATTCTAATTTATATTTTATTAGTGATGCCCGGGGCTTCGCCTGCGTGGATGTCGGCTATTATATACTAAACCCTTATCCGAAAACCACTCTATCCGTTGGTGAAAACAGCATGAAAATCGGTGCAGTATTTTTTGAGTTTGTCGCGAACAGGACGACAAACAGACGCGGCGGAGGACTTTGTTTTATAAAATGTAGTGATAACAATAAGATGAGTAAAAATTGTAATGACTTAGGTAGGTACTTATAATTATATTAAGGTCAGCTTTTAGGCATAAAGGATACAGCTGTAATACCAGTATTTTACATGGAGCGACTGCCTATCTGACCTCCATAACCCATTTACTGGGTAACACGATATTGATAGTTTTACGTCATTCAAATTAGATCATTAATGCTCTGTTTGGTAAGTAGAAATAGATAGACATTTTTCATAGCATAATCAGCCTATAATGTTGCCACTGCTGGGACACAGGTCTCCCCTCTATGAGAGGGAACGAGCCATAAACCACCACGCGGTCCCAGTGCGGATTGGTAAGTCATAATTGTATAGATTTTTCCCAAGTTTAGTTATAATTATTACTGTGGAGATTGAGAAGATCAGTCGGTGCGTCATTGTTAATTATGATTTATATTATGTCATTCCGTGGTCGTAGTGAATTGATAGCGTATAAGTAGTGATTCATTGCATCGGATTTGGATGCCAAAAGGTTGACGAAATATATCTTTGTAGATTCGACTGTGAACAACTTTGAATTTCATTTCATTTTGATCTTGACATCATAAAAGTATGAAAGTAAAAAGAAAATACATTCACTGGAAACAATGTTTAACAACATTTGCGCAATATTGTTCCTTGCAACATCAAATTTTACTGGCAATAATTGTTCCCGACTTTTGTTTACCACGAATACGCGCATATTACCGTGCGTTTGCATTTAAGACAAAACATGTTTAAATCTCTAATAACTGTCAAAAAATTTATGGAACATTGACATTTACTAGAGATTTTAAACATGTTTCGTCGTGAATGTTTCGCCAGTGCAAACGCACGGTTACCAGCAAAACTGCAACATTCCGTGTTGCCAGCAGCATAATTTCCGCTGCATAAAAACAATGTTGTGCAACTTTAGAAAACTTTAGACAAACCAAGGCCAAGTGCGAGTCGGACTCGAGCACGAAGGCAAAAAAACGGCAAAAAAATCACGTTTGTTGTATGGGAGCTTAAATATTTATTTTATTCTGTTTTTTAGTATTGGTTGTTATAGCGGCGTGTCTGTGAAAATTTCAACAGTCTAATTATCATGGTTCATGAGATACAGCCTGGTGACAGACGGACAGACAAACGAACGAACAGCGGAGTCTAAGTAATAGTGTCCCGTTTTACCCTTTGGGTACGGAACCCTAAAAAAGTAGATTAATTAAAAATATTCCACTTTATTCTAACAACTTACTCCTCTCTTTCCAGGTACAGTGCTGTGAGTGTAAAGTGATGAGTGACAAGTGAGTGTGTGAGTGAGTGTTGTGATGGAGGCGACCCCGCTGCCTCTCGAGGTGGACGAGGAGGGACGTCCTCAGCAAGGGTCCTCTACTGGGAGTGGTTCCTCTTCGGGAACTGGATACTATGCGCATAAGAACGGTGAGTGCTAAACTTAAATACACAATCTTGAATAATTTACGTGTATTGATACTTATATACACTGACCTTCAAAACAAAGTACCACACTTTTAAAATTGCAATTTCTCCTAAACTGTAGAAGCCAGAGTTTTGAAATAAAAAAACATTTTATAGCAAACTTCATCAGCTTTCTTGGAAATTATAGTTTATTATACATAAGTAACGTTTTTACCTTAAACCAAAAAAATAGCCATTTTTAACTTACTGGCAAAAAAGTCAAATAAAATTTACATCTACAGTTTTACGCCTTATTTACATTATTTTTTGATACTTGACGGCTTTTGAATCAAAATTCATCGATCAACAAATAAATGTGAAAACAAGTTTAGGCCCCCTTCTGTCTTGTCGCCCTGCATGCAGGCCCTGCACATGGGAATGTCTCGACTGATTCTAAACGTAAAACTAACCATGTATAATAATGAACCCCACTATTTTTACTAGCTAGAATTTTTTAAAGCGTAAAATAAGTATGATTATATAACCAAGTCATTTTAACAGACTTAAGTATGATTATGCCTCCGAATAATTACGAAAATCGTAGAATATTACGCTTTCAGAAACTCGAAAGCTAACATAATGACAGACTGTGCGGCGACTTTCGTCGTAAATAGCTTGAAAGTCAACACAAAGTCGACTTATCTGATTCACTTATATTTTATGAGCTCTGTGACCGAATCTAAGCTATGACGTAAAGGTACAGTTCCATTGCTGCCTGCGATTATACTACAGGGTGATTTGATAATTCGATTTTTTCTAAAAACCCTAGGGATACTAAGAGATATTGCGAACACTCTGATAATTAGAAAATGGTGAAAAAAATTCTGCGAGAAACTTGCAAGTAGCGTTCGCCGGCCGCTGCCGCGGCTCCGCTCTGTTCGCTTGCTCAGCAATACTAACCTAACCTAACCTATTTCACCCAGTTCAGTATGACGTATCATACAATCTGCCTGCGACTAGATAATTTGACTATGGTGAAAACATTTTTGCGGATTTACCAAAAATCCCTCAACGCGCTTGAAGAAGTTTTCACTTCAAAAATGTAGGCGGGATCGTTCACTGCGAGTGCTTACGGCATCGCTACGTACATATGCGTGGCTGACAAACAAATGAACCTCGCTGCTACGTGTGTAATCTCTCCGTGCACACGTTAAGCCGCAGTGGAACTGCGCCTTCATGCTAGATTTTCAAGATCGTTGTCGATACGGTTTTCGGGTCAAATTTTCGTCGCCAAATGTCGTTTGAGCGTAGTGCGTAGAATTGTGAGAGATTTGGTTTTTGATAAATTGGTTTAATTCGCTACGGGGAAGTATGAGTACTACAATATGCGTCAGTTTTAGAAGCAGTTCGATTTTCTCCTCTTCTTTTCGAATCGATCATCATCATCATCATCATTTCAGCCGAGAGACGTCCACTGCTGGGCATAGGCCTCCCCCTAGCCCGTTAAGACGTGAAAGGTAACACAAAAGAAAAGGACAGACAGAAAATATAATTAAGGATTTCCTAAAGGTGAAAGACTGACACAAAATAGAACTATGAAAGTAGATAAGTACGTATTTTCTGCCGAATCAATATTGTCATCGCGAGTATGGAGGATTGGCACAAGACAAGAGAAGCCTTAATCACTATCACTACATATTATAAAGTAAATCGCGGCGACAGTCTGTCTGAACGCGATAAACTCAAAAACGACCGAACGGATTTTTATAAAGTTTTCACCAATAGACGTAGAGATTCATGAGGAAAGTTTAGCTGTATAATTAATTATGATTTTGTGTAAATTGGCTGAAATATAGCGATGATTGTTGAAGATGTAGGAAATATCATGCCGACTGGGAGTGGGGTTTTACTGGCGCGAGCCGCGTAAACCAATAATAAGAAATCAATGTATTACGAAATTAATACATTGTTTACCAGGATTAACACATAGGGAACTTTTCATCCCAGTAGTACGTTCCCGTGGGATATTCTCCGACATACACGCGGGGGAAGCCGCGGGGAAATGCTAGTAAATAAAAATAATAAATCAACAGCGAGTGAAGTCGGGCTGATGGTAATGTTGATGATAAAGCGTGGAAAACTTTGTAAATGCCAAATGTTAACATTAGAAAGAAGGTCACAAAAATCAACAAAAAAAATTACAATGTATTATGTTCACCCTGCGACAAACAAATTCGAAGTAACTCACACTCGTAAATCATTACGACGACGTAACGACATTGTGATGACTATTGATTCCGAGAAATGAAAGGTTATTTACAAATATAGGGGAGATTGATTGGGTGTGTAATCAAGACACTATTACACAACCCTCACCCACTAGCTAGGCCATCAAAATGAATCTATGCTTAATATCCTAATATTATAAATGCGTTTGTTTGTTTTTTACACTTTCACGGCTAAACCGATTTTGATGAAATTTGGAGTTGGAGGTCAAATAGGCAATCATTCCATGTAAAATGCTGGTATTCAGCTGCATCTGTACCCTAATTGCATAATACACAATGGATCACAATCTGAAACGGTTTGAAATCAATTACAATTCGAAAAAAAAACCTGCTCAACAACGTAAATAATGCAATGTTGGTTGGCGGTTGGTTGGTGGTTGGTTGTGTGGTGTAGGGTAGGTACCCTACCTACCTACCTATCCTATCTGCATACCTACCTACCCTACCCTACCTACACCTACTTGGCAAGGTTTTTAGTACGTGTACTACAAACCTTGCATTGAGAATAACAAACACAACAAAAAAAGAATTATCCAAATCGGTCCAGCCGTTCTCGAGTTTTAGCGAGACTAACGAACAGCATTCATTTTTATTACATAGAAGATTTTATATATAACAAGAAGAGTAATATTCGGATTAAGTTGACTCGGGCCGAATTGTCACTGACCCATAAGGTCACTATTTCTGTCCTACACACACACACACAACACTAAATTTATTATTAAGCCAACCCAAATGACCCAAAACATTACCACATACTTTCCTCACACCTGAACAATAAATAAAAACTCCCAAATGAATGGTTTCTAATTGATATGAAATTAACAAAGAGAGTAATGTAGTGTGATATTACAACACCTGGGCCTAATGGCTTTTAGATCTGCTTTCTGGATTATTTTGGCGGTTATAATAATGAAAATGGAAGGTTTTGTTTTAGTTGAGGAGCTCGTGGCTAAGTAATAACAGCCGCACGGGTCGATTCATCAGGTTAAGCTACGCTTGCCGGGGTTGGTCTGTGGATGGGTGCCCATCTTTACGTACTGACACTCCTCCGTGCTTCAGAAAGCACGTTATGGCGTTGGTCCCGGCTGTCATTCGATCTTTGACAGTCGTTACGGGTCGTCAGAAGCCCGAAAATCTGACAACCAGTCTTACCAAGGGGTATCGTATTACCCAGTTACTCGGTTGTGGAGGTCAGATAGGCAGTCGCTCTATGTAAAATACTGGTATTCAGCTAGACTTTCAGGCTAGGCAGATTGGAAGGTTTTGTTAAAAGGAAAATGATTATGATCTAATATTTCAATCAGCCCTTTGGTTTGGTGCCTGGTTTTAATGACAACAGTAGGCATTTAATGGGATTTTTGCTTATCAGGCAGACTTTAGATTTACCATACGTGCCGCGTACCGGAAGATTTAGCGTTGAAAGGCCTCCCACAAAGTGGACCGATGACCTTTTGAAGGCCGCAGGAATCCGCTGGATGCGAGAAGCACAGAACCGGTCGAAGTGGCGATTCTTTGGGCTTATGTCCAGCAGTGGACATCTTTCGGCTGAAATGATGATGATTATGATGATAATACGTTTCTGCTTAACCCGTCGGCGAATACGACGTGATTTTAAAAATATGAATGCTGTTTTAAAATAAATTTTATTTTTTTTTATAAGAAGATCCATCGAGTTCGTTATCAAGCCTCCCTTACGTGCCTTAACTTTACAGTTAAAAAAAAATACATGGAATAGGTAAGTAGGTACTATACTACAAAGTTATTTTAGCGCCTCAAAATCTGAACAAAAGCCGCCATCTTGTTTTTTTAATACGATTCAAGTGACATTTCACAAAACAATTGCACAAAATATGTTTACCGACAGCGCCCCTGTCATACCAGCGCCAGATTATCCTTATAGCAGTGTAGTTGTTTTAAAAATAACATTATTGGATGTCTCGACAAATAAAAGGCAATCTTTTAAGCAAATCTATCTAACAATAGTTACAAGTTTGTTCTTTGAAAATGACAACCTTTCATTTTGTTTTCCTAAAAGAACTCGACTCAAATTATTTCGTAAAACATTTTCTTACAAACAAAATAAAATGTTTCTGAGAAATCAACACGTGTAAAAGAATTAAACCTTTTATTTAGTTGTTAGCAAAAAAATTTAGTTTCCAAGAAAATTATTTGAAAATCATAAAAGACTCTCAAAAAAAAAACATTTTGACTTAAAATTATGTCATGAAAACGCTATTTTCTTTAACAATCCGATGTTTCTTTTAACAAAAACGTGGTACCATGGTAAATCAAATTAATACCTCTATTACGTCTTCTTAACATTGAATTAGTAAAAAATACGATTTCAATGGATGTCCTTAAGGGGCCACCGTATGATGCTCTCAACTACAGTTTGGAGTTCGTGCAAACTTCGTTCGGTGCGCCGCCGTGTATGTGTGCGTGGTGAGATAAGAGATAAGTAGATATTATTATTTGCCATTCATTCTTATCGAGTCGTTCAATCGGCTTTTATATTTATTATTAATAATTAGGTATGTTCATTATTTGCTATATTTTTGTTGACTAATTTGGGGAATCGTTATTGAATGTATAGACTAGTAATGCGTTTTTTGGAAATTTCTTTACCATGTCAATATCTCAAGATATTAGATTACTATCTGCGCCCTTCGATTTCACCCGCGTAAGTCTTGATTCCGTAAGAATATCGGGATAAAAAGTATCCTATGTCCTATTCCAAGTAATGGTCTACCTATGTGCTAAATTTCATCTAAATCCGTTCAGCCGTTATAGCGTGAAAGAGTAACAAACAAATAAATAAACAAACAACCTCACTTTCGAATAGTTTAGAATTTATAATATTACTAGCTGCCCGCTCCGGCTTCGCACGGGTAGCACTAAGTACCTGCCTACCCTACCTACCTACCTAGCCTACATACCACTTAGGGGTATGAAAAATAGATTACGACCGATTCTTAGACCCACCGAATATACATATAAAATTTCATAACAATCGGTCAAGCCGTTTCGGAGGAGTATGGCAACTAACACTGTGACACGAGTTTTATATATCTACTAGCTGCGCCCCGCGGTTCCACCCGCGTAAGTCTCGATCCCGTGGGAATATCGGGATAAAAACTATCCTACGTATATATATATCTATTATAGTATATTGTATCTATTGGTAAGTTTAAGTACCTACTTATTATTTTGCACCAATGACAACCCCATTTTTTATGTCCACGCAATCACTGTCCATTCTAAGGTTGCCTGGAAGAGATCACAGAAAGCGATAAGGCCGCCCATTGTATGTTTTATAGTTTTAAATTTATTTATTTTCGCAATGTATTTTCTGGTGATAGTAATCCAGGTTATAAACTATCTGTTTGCCTTTTATCCAAATCCATTCAGCCGTTTTTACGTGATTGAGTAACAAACACACAAACTTTCACATTTATAATATTAGTAGGATTAGTGATATTATGTATATATATACATATCACTAATCCTACTAATATTATAAATGTTTATACTAGCATCCGCCCGCGGCGTCACCTGCGTGATAAAAAGTAACCTATGTCCTTCCCCGGGCGGCCATCTATCTCCTTGCCAAATTTTATCGTAATCCGTTCAGTGGTTTGGGCGCGAAAAGGTAACATACAGACAGACAGACAGACAGACAGAGTTACTTTCAAGTTTATAATATTATAGTATGGATATAAAGTTAGGATCTCAAGATCTACGCCTCGTAGAGAAAATCTAGTAAGTAGATAGGTACTTACTTCATTCAAATAAGGTACCTACCTAGTACACACGGCTACACATCAAGCTATACATTTCCAGTTTATGCTGATCTCGCATTGTATAGGATTTCCGTACAATGCGAGGTCAGCTTATACTGGAAATGTATAGCTTGATGTGTAGCCGTGTGTACCTATGCATCGTTATCGAGAGTGGCCTTGGAAATCGACAGACGAACGGGCGGCGCTAAAGTTGACCACCCACGGCGCGTAATTATAAATTATTAGGATTAGGATATATTTATTATTATTGTCTTTATTTAAAGTCTGTACAAGTTTATTTATTTTCTTTAGGGTGGGTGGCCTCAACTTTAAAAAACTTAGGCTCTCTTTGTTATTTCAGTAAGTAGGTACTTATTTATTTCTTTTACCTACTAAACTTTAAATATTGTGACTAGGAAAAACTGAATACAAGTCAAATAATAAAAGTGTACATTAGCAAAGTACCTATTAGTAAAAGACAAAACTTTTGTTTAGGTTCTTACTTCAGAGATAATGATAATCCATAATTTAAAAAATATAAGTCGAATCGTGATGAAGTCGTGTAGGGTTAAGTAATTATCGACTGAACGAATTATTTACAAAAAATACAATTATCAGAATACATAATGTAGTCTCAAAGATCCACACAAAACACGCAGATTTATAGGATTTGGCTTGTTACCTTATGTTCTACCTGCGAGCCGGGTGCTTGGCACTAAAAGTGTATATAAACTTCAACGACTTTGAACTTTTCATTTTAGTTTTATCAATGTAATGTATATATACTATGTAATAGGAATTTCACAAAAAAGTTCGATCAAAAACCGTACCGAGGCCGAGACCATAAAGCCGCACTTGTCCAAACAAATCACCCTACCCCGGGTACGCTGGACAAACATCACTTTCAAGTGTTGAGTTCTTGATATAATTATGCCGTGTGGCGGTGGCGCACTGCCGCCGCACCGTCGCCGCGCCGCTGCCGGTAGCTTGCACTTTTGCAAGCAGCCGGCGATCAAGTGGAATGGTGCGGCGCGGTCGCGGCGTGGCTGTGGTGCCGTGTCAACAGTTTAGAAGCGCGGCGGCGGCGCTGTCGTGGCGTCGTGTGGACGTGCACTGGCGGTGACGATGACGCGAGTTCCATGATTTTTGTTCACCCAAAAAGTGCTCAACGCGCCTAAAGAAGTTTTCACTTCAAAAATGTCTTTATTTTCTTAGGCTGAGTTTATAAGTAAACAATTAGTAGCTAAAGAGGTACATATAACGTTATAATAGGTACCTATATCATTGGGTAATACTTACTGTGAGATAAGTAAGTACATCCCAAATCCCAACGTCCGGAGTCCATGTCTTCAACCAAATCAAAATCGTAAGAAATATTCCAAGTCCGTAAACAAAACAAAACTTCACTGATAAGATAACAAACACCCCGAAAGAATCCCACACAAACCCCGCGTGTAGTAGAGGCACGTTACGCTAATGTGCCTGTCGGAGCGATACAGACAGCTACCACGACCACGCACACATTGACACGCGTGAAGCGAATAAAATTCTATTGAATTTTTATGAGAAATTTGGATGTGTTCCGTAATACCAAAAATGATTAATGAAAACCTATTTTTTTTCCAATTCTTTATCGATAATTTGTAACTTGATAATATAGGCTGTGCTTCTGCTGTAACAATATTACAAATATTGTTGTTTATAATACAGAAAAAACAGTATGAAAACATGTCATTTACGCTGTAAAAATGTTCGAAATTCAATTCGCTATAACTTTACTTTAGGTAGGTTTTTGAAAAAAAAAAAGGATTTAGAAGCCTATATAAATACTGTCTCAATCTGAATAACAACACAATATGGTGGAAATATTCTCAAATTGCAAATGATTTTGGTATTACGTTTGTATGGAGAATTCATCGGTCACCGTGTTCTTAACTATCCCATACGTTAAGATAACTAATGTGCAATAAAATCGAAAAATTCCCCACAATTTACTGGACCCATGATATATTTTTATTGTCTTAGATAAGCATGTTGAAATATTAAGAAAGATTAATGCAATCGAAACTGAACACTGCAATTTCGACCTTATCGTAATTTGCTTAAAGTTTAAAATTATAATTCAATATCATTAGCTAAGTATCAGGAAATATCAAGACTATATTATTTCATTCATTACAACTTTAAATCTTATTAAATAAAGTTCAAAATCAATTGGGATTACTTTTGAACTATTGAGAGATCTTGACTGCTATCTAAATAGTGTTTATTTGTTCCGAAAACTTGTCCACTCCATTTGTCTCTTTGATTAAGGGACAAATCCTAATATAAACGCGAAAGTGATTAATGATAAATGATTTATTTCTGTAAGTAGGTTTGTACAAACACTTTTACACGTCAATCACATTTTTAAAACTAGATGAGGTCGGCGTTTCCTATCTGACTACTCTGAGAAGAAAGGCCGAAACAAACTCAGAGGTCACAGTCTCTTTTAAAGTCCAGACATAATCTTGGTCAGATTATGAGAAGACCATGTAGATTCGTGTCTGAAATGGTCTTTTGAGGAAAGAACCACACAGATTGAGTGGACCTGTCCAGTCAGTGCACGCATTTGTCAGTAATCGTGCAGCTCAACTCCGCATTTAAGGAGCTCAACGATTTGATGAACAATACCAAAGAAAGGACATTTGGTTAGGCCGCATAAATTACTCAAACTGCCAGACTATGATTAATTAAAATTAAGAAAAAATAAATAATAAAAAAGAAAAGAAAGATCCACATAATCTTCACATTCACAATAATTAAAAATAATATAATACTTTACAAAGTAAATATTCATGTCAATGTTTGAATAAAATGTCAATGTAAATATAAATATAAAAATCCGGAAATAATCTTGGTCAGATCATTTGAGGACCATGTAGATTTGTGTCTGAAATGGTGTTTTGAGGAAAGAACCATACAGATTTGAGTGGACCTGTCCAGTCAGTGCACGCATTTGTAACGCACGCAACTCAGAACTTAAGGAGCTCAACGACTCGACGAACAATACCAAAGAAAGGACATTTGGGTAGGCCGCCTATAGTACTCAAACTGCCAGATAAATAAAAAATATGATCCACATAGTCCTCAAATTCACAATAATTAAAATAATAATAATATTATACTTCACAAAGTAAATATTCATGTCACTGTGTAGGTATATAATAAAATAAAAAGTTACCAAAAATAACAAGTGAGTTGGTTTGTTTGTTTGTTACACTTTTACGCAAAACTGCTGAACGAATTTGGATGATATTTCGCACATGGGTAGACCATGACTTGGTATAGGACATAGGATACTTTTTATCCCTATATTCCCACGAGATCGAGACCTACGCGGACTATAATAGGCTGAGTTCTCGATAACTCTGGGTCGTAGAATTTATTTTAGCAGTAAAAGTCACAAACTACTAGTCCTCTCTCCTCTCTCTCTAATCTCCTAGTCAACGAAACGATACATTATGATCAACAGCACGGTTATAAGAAATTCCGAAATTCCTGTCTCGTTGACGAATTGTTATGTCTAGTGAAGCTGAAATAAAAAAACGTTTATTGGTATATGAGACCCTTCATCGCCCAAGGGCTTATTGGATACGCTTCAGCGGTAGTAAGTTGTTCTACTATATTGCCTTTTAATTCTTTTGTTTTTTTGTGTGTTGGAAGAAATATTGCCAGCTATAAAAATTGTTGTGACGTATACGGGAAACTGAGAAGAAAAATATATCACTAAAATAACAAACATTTTATTAATAAGTTCTGTGTGTTGGAATGTTTTTGTTGTTATAAAATATTGTACAGTTTGACGTGTTGAAAATCGTTACGGGTAGTCTGACAACCAGTCTTACTAAAGGGTATCGTTTACATAACATAATCAGCCTATAATGTTCCCACTGCTGGGACACAGGCCTCCTCTCTATGAGAGGGAGTGGGTCGTAATCCACCACGCGGGCCCACTGCGGGTTGGTAGATGTCACATGTCTTCGAATTTTTGGTTCTAGGACATGCCGGTTTCCTCACGATGTTTTCCTTCACCGTTTTTGAGAGCAGTGGTGATGAAATTATTTACACAAAGTAAAGCGCCTGTCGGGGTTCGAACCTACGACCTACAACTCGTAAGTCGCGGTCGTTACCACTGGGCCACCACTGCTCTGCAGGGTAAAGGGTCTCTAAAGGGTATCGTTTACCCAGTAATTGGGTTGTGGAGTTCATATAGCCAGTCTGAGGCCATGTAATCAGTTGGATCTGGTTAGATTGGAAGCAGACCCCAATATAGTTGGGAAAAGGCTGAGCAGATGATTATAATAATTTGACGTGTTGAGCAAGTGTGTTGATGAGGTCTATCATCTCATTCTCATTTTTGTATTATCTTTTTACGCCATAAGGCTGATTCACGTAGCCCATGGCCTGGGTTAGGACATAGGATACGTTTTTATCCTAGTCCTACGTTCCCGTGCGAAAATTCCGACCTCCAAACAGGCGAAGCCGCGGGGAAAAGCTTGTCTATACTACTAATAATTATAAATAGGTAAAATATGTGAGTTTATACGTAAGGTATAGTAATCTTCGGAACTACTGACCCGATTCGAAAGAATATTTAACTAATTGTGAGCTACACGTGAACGAAGTAGCGGGCAATAACTAGTAAACCATAATTTCTTTAAAGCAGACCCAGGATAAACAATAATTGCGGGAAAGGGAAACCGGGACCCTTGGCAACAAACAACTGAAGGAACACGGGTGGGTTTTAGTCAGTAAAAGTCTGACACGCCCTTCCAGAGCGGGAGAAGTCATTATTGATGATTTACCATGCGCAAAAAAAAAAAGTATAAACAATAATCCCTCGTTTGGAAATTGTACGCAGTTGTATTCACAATCATGTGACCACCCCCTCCCACTCACCCCTCCCCTCCCCTATACTGAATGTGGGTCAATCACAACCCTTTAATCAGACCGACTGCGAATCATGGACGTCATTCACTGTTAAGTGTGGAGTGGAATAAATTGAAATAGGAGATTTTAAAAACTGATTTTAGATTCTGAAGCTATTGAAAACGTCAAGTTTTTTATTTTATTTCAGATCAATATGCAATGTTTGTTTGTAACATGTTTTACCACGTCCTGTGCTCTTTCGAAAAAGGCCAAAAACTTGCAATGCTATAATAATTATATGTTTTTGGTTTTGAGAAGTTAAGGCGGTTTTACTGTGATGTAATAATACAATGTCAGCTCCTTTCAATCTCATTGAGTCGGTCCCCCGTTGGGCGCCAAATCCATATGCAGCCAGTTCGACCGCAGATTACGTGTTGTTGTACCTTATTTAACTGAGGCATATGAAAATATATAATAACATGAATAAATAATATTAAAATGGGTCATTAAATTAAATAACAGCTCCTTCAACAAATCTATGAATAGTCCCACTGTGGGCGCCAATTTTGTTCACATAGACCGCAGTACTAGATTTTTACATATTATTGTTTGTGGTTTACATAGGTAATCATGTACATTCAATAATAGACATGATTTAAGAACGTATTTTAATTACTCTTTTAAGTCTAACTGCGCTAGAGCTGTCCCTGCTGTAGCTGAACTGTGAAATTGATTAGTCTTTTCTAATGATTAAAATTTAGGACAGATTTCACATCTCTATCAAATCTGTAGGTACTTGTTTTAGTCCCAAGTTGGGCGCCATTTCTACTTCTTTCGAAACGACATAAAATTTTATGAGAATGGCTCATGTCGTAGTTAAAAAAACTACCAAGATTGATCTGGGCCTCAAGTCTGCTATTTTTATAAAATCCGTCATTCCAACATGATCCAATTGTCATTTTGGTAAAAGTTCGTAATCTGCTAATTAATAATGGTTGATCATTGGTCGGTCAATGGTCTCGTAATAGAATTGTGTTATAATGGTATTGTGGTATTGCCATTATTATAAAACCCGTTAGTAGAAATGATTTTCGAAAAACTACTACAAAATTTAAACATTTATTTGTGCCAGATTTCATTTTTAAATATTTTTACATATTTTTTATTCGTGTTTTATGCAATCTAAAGTAGTTAGTAGGAAGTTCGTAAATACCAAAAAACTCACAACTATTTTATCTGTTTAGCTGTCAAAGTCAAATGTGACATTACTGCTTACTGACATTTAGCGTTTAAAAATCAAACCAACACCTCGACTTAGTTGCAAAACAGTACTGTATTTTTTTATTTTCTTTTGCATATATCTCGAAAATGGTGGGTCCTATTGTAAAAATAATGAAAATTTCGACTTCCTATAGGAAACCCTTAAACCCCTGAGGCTCAACATGTTGGTATTTTTTTTTTTTTTTTTGCATATTTTTCATACAAAATGTGAAAAATTACATAAAAAACACGTCGAAGGTGCTGTCCTCCGGCTCCTCCCCGAGAGGCGAGAAAACAAATACCAAGTGAAGGGAGAACAAATAAAGGGGTCGTACTCATTCTCAACAAGCGACGGGCTCGACGACGTCTTGTGCATTCCGCCCATCTTCTTTCTCTTGCATCCACTGCGTTGGCTAGCTCAAGAATATTAGCTCGTAGTGAATACATTGTCTCCGACAAACACCACCACTACTGACTCTTAACGAATTAAAAGCAATGATTGCACAATGACGTTATAATGATAAGTCACTGATCAAAGGAACTGTCAAAATTTTAGCAGATTACCGCATAAGTCAGTCATTCATTCATTATGTACGAGATTACCATTATAAACCATTTCTCTCAATGGAGTGTCAGTGGCTGACCATTGGAAAGTCATAATGACGCCACTCTATTAGTAGATTACCAAACTTATCAAAATCAACAATTATGAAATCAATGATAGACCATTCTGACACTATTGTAATAGCCGACTTGAGGCCCTGTACCTATGCATATTTTCTATTTCCTCATTTTTTATAGACCCTTGTTGTAGAACGATGTTACGAACTTGGTAAAGATTCTCTATTTTACAGTTGACAGATCTCAGACTGATCTCAATTCAAATCTATTTTTAAAACCTCCAGGTTCATTAACCTCTAGCCAGTCATGACTGAGTGAGACATGACTTTGCAAGCATTTCTATACATAGGATTACTTTTTTATGTAATTTCTTGTATGAATGCGTGTATACTTACATAATTATTCTTTTTTTACAAACTAATAAATAACAATTTAACAACGTCTGAATGGTCACGCGAGCCTGTTATGTCATGAGCCACGTAACCGGTCATTTTTCATATTTACCGGCCAAGATATAGATTAATAGTTTTAAGTGTTGGTTGAAAGTTGTTCTAGGGTGCTAAACATTTGAACGTTTTTCATGTTTCCAGTGTCTAAAAGTTAGCTACATCAAAGAGGTATTCTGAAAATGGAACATCAAGCTCAAGATTGTAGTTAAAACTTAGTTTTAGATTAACTACCTACTAATTTGCACAGGTAAGATGCTGCTATGAATGAAGACAAATCATAGTTAAACATTAAGGAACATGAAGACAAAAACAATAAGGCATGGTATTATCGTAGTATTATAATATCTGTGGTATTATTTATCCCATATTAAAAAAAGGAAAATAGGTTTATTTCAACAGATATTTATTTATTTAACAATTGCTTGCTGCACTTACAGTAAATACCAAAGCCTGCAGCAAGCCAACAACATAACATTTAACAAAAAAACTGAATGCAAACATTTCAGTTACGGAGGACAGCAGTGTCCTACCATATCTGAAAATAATAATAAAAAAAACCTGCCAATAGCGAGTCCGACTCGCACTTGGCAGATTTTTTCAAGTTTATTCGATACGGAACCCTTCGTTGGAACCCACGTACCATATTAAGATCGAACAAGAAACGCCGCAAAAAAACACGTTTCTTGTATGGGTTTTTCGTTTAATTATAACTTTATTTAATTTTTCTTATTTGTTGTTGTAGTTTGTGGCAATATAAATACACAATCTATGAAATTTTCAACTGTCTACCCTATTACGGTTCATGAGATACAGCCCGCTGACAGACAGACGGACGAACGGACCCCGAAGGGTACCTGACGAACCCCTATTACTAAGCCTCCGCTATTTTAAGCATACTATGTTTGCTACACCAATTTCAAGCGTCAATTTTGAACCATTTTTACAACGATTTATTACCAAAAATTCGTCATTTACAGCCTAATATAATTAAGTCAGTAAAACAATAAAAAACACTATAAATGTCACATTGTTTTAGCAACAGGAACTGTTATTTCACTGTGTTATTTTGTAACAGCTGACACGGTGAGAATAAATACTCGCTGTGACAAATTAATATAATTAGTTTTGTTAGAAACGCCGCCGGTTGTTGTAGTATTATTGTACATTTGTACTGTTATTTTGTGCAACAATATAATATGGGACCTACGTAGTCATCCTAATATTATAAATGGGAAAGTGAGTTTGTTTGTTTGTTACGCGTTCACGCTAAAACGGCTGAACGGATTTAGATGAAATTTGGCACAGGGGTAGAAAATGACCTGGAGAAGGACATAGAATACTTTTTATCCCGATATTCCTACGGGATCGTGACTTATGCGGGTGAAACTGCGGGGCAGCTAGTTTATTATACTTGCAGTTTTTTTTACGGATCTGCTAGACTGATAAAACGTAGTGACTAGATTTTATCAGTCGAGATTCTAGTATATCTGTAATCGTTGGCTTCTTCGCCTGGCTTGAGATCAATTTGTCAGCAAAGTTGGAATCATGAATGTCTGATAAAATACGCTCAAGGAACTGTATTGTGAATCTTGTATTTTATTGTTTTTTATTAATTTCATGTCTTTTTACCGTGTGGAAATTCTTTATGGGTCTTCCGTCTGGATAAGGCGGAGGGAGGGTTAGGTCGGACTTCTGCCGACTTAAACCATACGGTGGTCGTTCTTAGCACATGTAATGGGGCTCTAGGTTCTCCTGCAAAACCTTCCTGTGATTTTGGAACGTTTCTGGAAAAATCACCTGTCTTTCAGGTTATTCTTTGCAATGCTATTATTTGTTCTGAGCTTAATCTTCTATTTTTTGTCTAGCTTTTAATCAAAATACTAAGAACACTATAATCTACCTGTGCCTCAAAAGCCATCTGCTATTACAGTATAACAAAATTTAGAAAATTTGCATTCATTCTTTTCAATTTTACGATTGTATTTGGTTAGATGACTTTACAAGTTATTGCGTTTGCGTAAAGATCATTTTCACAAAGCAGTAATAAAGATTGAAGATTTTGAAGGCGCACTCAGTTCGGATGGTGATTGGTTTAACGAATTTTGCCGATGCTGCATCTAAGTTGTGTAGTACTATACCGTCCCTTTTCCATCCAAAATCTGTTCGTGGGTCAAAATCCCTTCCCCACGCTATATTTCGTAGTAAACAGTTACGAGTAATTTTATTAATACACCCATAACGATAGCGTGTTTCGACCCCGTTAACTTTTAGGGGGTAGTATGCAAAAGTGCCGGCTTGATTGATTGGTTGAACATTGCAGTACTGGACATGCTGTGTTAACATAATATATTCAGTTAAAAAACCGGCCAAGTGCGAGTCTGACTCGCGCACGAAGTATTCCGTACCATTATCTAGAAAAACGGCAAGAAAATCACGTTTGTTGTATGGGAGCCCCCTTAAATATTTATTTTATTCTGTTTTTTAGTATTTGTTGGCAACAAAAATACATCATCTGTGAACATTTCAACTGTCTAACTATCACGGTTCATGAGATACAGCCTGGTGACAGACGGACAGAAAGCGGAGTCTTAGTAATAGGGTCCCGTTTTACCCTTTGGGTACGGAACCTTAAAAACTAGGGAAATTATTGTCGTTTCTGTGAAATCAATCATCATAATACCTAGTCTTTTCCCAACTATCTTGGGTCGGCTTCCAGTCTAATCGAATTCAGCTGAATACCAGTATTTTACATGGAGCGACTGAGGCATCTGACCTCCACAACCCAGGTACTGGGTAATACGATACCCCTTTGGTAAGACTTGTAATATTATGACATCATACAGTAAAAACCAATTTTCCTTAGGGCAGAGGAACAATAGTACATTAATCTACATAAAACCATCATAAAACGGATCTTAGCATACAAAAAAAGCACACCATCTAATTTATAATCAAGAAGACTCCAATCAAAGATGGCGGCTCTCTTCGTGAACGCTTAAATTAATAAAAAACTCAACTTTACGTAAACATTCCTTGGAATCCCATTCACCATATCGTAAACGCTTGAATTCAAAAGAAAATAATTTAGCAAAACGTCGGAATTAATATCAAACGAACCGCATAATACTCCACTTTGGCGCCAAAAGTCAGCCATATTGAAAATGTTGTCGTGACACAAGTAAATTAACATAAACCACTCTGATTGTATGAATATTTACAAACCGTCGATCTTACGCTTTATTATATTCAAATAAGACAAAATTTCCCTGTAATCTGCATCGTACTGCGTTCCCCTAGAGAATGTTAAACGACCGATTATCTTGACCTCTTCACGGTAAAATTATTCGAAGTCTCAGAGCTCAACCTAAAATGGATGCCGAATATGCTTTTATAGCTGTCGTTAGCATAAAATAATACGTAATGTATTCTTATATTATTTTTAGGCTACGCATAACAAATTCGAATTTACGTATTATTATATTAAGAATATACCGTAAGTCCTTTTATTACGAGTATTTTGCGTAAAATTAAAATTGTCTGGAATAAATTGGAACGTTTGCGTAATTTTCAAAATGGATTAAACTTTCACGGAGGACGATAAAAATGTGACATGATGTATTTTCTCGTTTAGACGGAATTAATTTTGAGAAATTAAGACACGGCTGTGTAATAAAAAGTTAAAGAGCAGATGTTACTCTTACCTAAAAATGTCTTAGACTTTATTTTACTTTGTATTTCCCAAAATATTCAAGTTAATTTGCTCTTCAGTCTCTTACGTCGACACGAGCTAGAAGTTTTTCCTTTTTACTCTTGTTTACTATAATGTCGTGGTAAAAATATGTTACAATCTTTTTTTTACCACAATAATTAGCAGGTCTGACTGATTTCTCTACGGTTTCTTAGAAGAGTGGTGGCCGCCACATAGTGGCCGCGATTAAAGGGCGAGTGACGTCACTAAAACGTTACTTATGGAAGTAAGTTACTGTGTTTTCCTAAACACCGTTTTTTGACATCGTAAGTCTAACCCTGTTGTCATCATTTTCATGACAGCTGTCACTGCGATCGTTGTGAGGCGGCCACCGTTCTTCTCATCTCATCTCATCTTCTCATCGAAATCGTATCTTTGTTTTATAAAAGCGGTGTGACGTCGAAACGCTACAACTTTCAACGCATCATCAGTATCAATTTGTATACAAGTATTAATAGGTATGTGCAATCTCCAATTACCCACAAATGTTACAAACAGTACATAAATTAAAGTATTTACTTCAACAACCATAATTAACCAAAACAAACATCAACTGAAATAGAATAATTTCATAAAATAATCCGCTTTGAATATGAAATTCCCGTAATAAAGCTGGTTTTAAAATTACTATGAGTTAACCAACCAATATTCTACTAATTATCATGCAATCGAGGACCGGCAAATAAAATTATTGGCATACGAATTAAACAGGACGCAAAATTATTTCCATTGCTGCGTATTTGCATAATACCGACCACCCGTGTAATGACGTGCGCGGCATGGCGTATTGTGATTGGTGGATAATCAAGCGGCCGGTGTTATGCAAGAGTTATCCAGCTTAATTTGACTTTGTATTTCGTGATTAATTTCGAATGCAAATTAAGAGTGCATTTTATAAAGTTGTATTGTATTTGTAGACTGGTTATTAAAGTTTATTCCGTTCAAGCTCAATGTTATCGTATAAATATAAAAAAAAAACATTTGGTATTATTTGTAAAATATTACAAATAAAAAAACAATTTAAACATTGTGTAAACATAAATTCTGGCAGCCCCCGTAAGTTACAATTATTAGTACATGTGTAGGTGCTTTTTTTCCCCTTATCATGGTAGCTTAACAATGAGCAGGCTAATAAGTAAATATTTCAAGCCTATATTAATTACTTATTTAGCCTAGATATACAAGGTGTAAGGGACAGCCCTCCGCAGACTAATGGGATGAATTCAGCGTATCATACTAAGACGATCGGAACATGAAATTATTTCAGGAATGTTATGGGAATCCAATAAACCTGATTTGTATTATTACCTCACGCGCAATGTATCGTTACCGTGGCAAAATCCGCGTAGCCGCACTCCCCGTGTCGGGGGTGCGCTCGAGTATTTTAACATCCATTGCTGGTTTTTTTATTTTAGCTGTTTTAT
Organism: Lithophane semibrunnea; assembly: GCA_947363905.1. NCBI lineage: Eukaryota > Metazoa > Arthropoda > Insecta > Lepidoptera > Noctuidae > Lithophane > Lithophane semibrunnea. The sequence continues at coordinate 3,384,292 of OX376208.1, forward strand.
TTACATAAATGGAGTGCTGCGAACAGAGAATGTTTTTTTTATATCTAAAAAATGGAATCACTGAAAAAACGATAAAAAATGTAAAAACTTTCCTGAGAAAATTTCCGGTGGAATAAGATTCAAAATAAGGAGCTGAATGCCCCCTGTTAATTTACGGAGGGCTGTCCCTTACACCCTGTATGTATAAGAAAGCGAGGATATTAAGAAAAAAAATACAAAATGAGGCTTCGTTTTTATAGCGATCATTTGTTTTGAAAGACTCGAGTTTGAACCCAAGACACGTACCTCTGACTCTTCGGATTTATGTCCGTATGTATAATTATCACATGCTTCAAAAACGATGAAGGAAAAATCGTGAGGAAACCGGCATGCCATTTTTTTTTTTTATTGAGACTGTGAAATCATCCTATGACTTCTCCCGCTCTGAGCGGAGCGAAAGGGCGTGTCAGACTTTTACTGACTGAAACTGAAACCCACCCGTGTTCCTTCAGTTGCCTGTTGCCAAGGTCCCGGTATCCCTTTCGGACTTTCCCGCAACCCTGACAGGCATCGGTCCTAGCGGCATGCCTGAGAGACATTTCTCGATGGCATGTGAAGCCAAGTAAGAGGCCCATGACGCGTGCGGCTGTTATTACTTAGCCAAACTCCATTTCACATAATTATAAGCTAATATGAAAAGTCCTTCCTACTTCAATCACACTAATCCAATGTAAAAAGTGTTTGAGATTGTATACAATGGTATTTATAGTGTTAATAAACTTATTTTATTTGATTAATCCATAAACAACCAAATAAAATCAAAAGTTTAAATCCTTATGATTAATTGAACACCCCAAAATAATGGAATTATTAATTAATATTCGAGTTTAATTGCTCGCTTTGATTGGCGACAAATGACAGTAATTGGAACAATTAGTCCATAATTATTATTATTGAAGACTCGTAGTAATTAATATTGATGTTTGAAGTTGTTTGGGATATTGGACATGAGGCTAGTAAAAATGGTTGAGTGTTCTTTTTAATAAAAAAGGCAGACTGATAAGATCAAACACCCTTTTTACCCGACTGCCCCAGAAGGAGGGTAATGCTTTTCGAGAGTATGTATGTCTATTTCTTTGGCACGCTCTGTAGCCTAAACAGCTTAATGGATTTTAACATACGAGGTGTCATTAGGTTCGTCTTAATTGTGGGAGTGACATAGGCTATATTTTTTTTATATATTTCATCTGCAAATACAAAAAAAAAACGGAGGGTAAGGTTTTTTTTAATTTAAATTACAAAAATATTGGTATTAAATAAAAGCTAGTAATGAGTTAATTCCAAATATATATATATAGTAAATATATATATATATATATTTATATATTTTATTAATATATATATATATTTATATATTTTATTAATATATATATATATTTATATATTTTATTAATATATATATATATATATATTAATAAAATATATAAATTTAAAAACAAAAAACCCGCCAGCAAGAACCTATAACCAAAAAGAGATAAACAAGCATTGAACTTTGTTTTTTGTAAGGTATTGCAGGCGGGGACAAACCAATAACCTGAAAATATATGGTATAACTTTTGTTTGTCCCCGCGCAGTACCTTACAAAAAACGAAGTTCAATGCTTGTTTTTCTGTTTTCGGTTATAGATTTTTGCAGGCGGGTTTTTTGTTTTATAAATAATTAGTTTTATTTTAGGTAGGAAATACAATATTTGCGAGAGCAGAAAGACCTGAATTGTAGCCAGCAGCACTTATTTAATAAAGTCTTTATTATTTGATTCATTGGAATCGGGTATTGGACCGAAATGAATTGGTATAATTGAATCGCGGTTAGTTTCATAAAATAATAATTCAATTTTATTTCAAATAGATTTTGCTTTTACTTTGATAAATCGCTTGTCAGTTGCTGTTGAGTAGGTAACTATCAATTATGCTTTATTTACCAACGTATTTTGAAATAATGGTTAAAAAAAAATATCGGTCGATACTGGGGTCATTGTACTCATCATTTTGAACAACTTTTTCTGTGGGACGAACCTGGAAATCGCGATAAAAAAAACAAGTGTTCCATAAATTTTTTGTATATCTTTTTTAGAATCTCTCAGTAGCAGCCCGTAAAGAAAGAAAAATTGTGTAGTTTGATTTTGTATGTGTGTATTACTAACATAGTTCATAAGTTTCATTGTATAACTAACACTCTATGGACAGCCAAGTTTGAAATAAAGTATAAATAAATAAATAAAACTTATTACTTACACAAACAAAATATCGTGACGAACTTCCGACCAACCTATTTCCCGGCTGAACTCATTCAGATTCCTACCTACATTACGTAGAGAAACTTGGTCTCGGTACTAGGAGCTCATGAAACAACAAGATAGATGCGAACTGCGAACTGTATCAAAACTAGCAACTCTATAGATACCTTGTAAAAGTTCTTGAAAGTTCGCCGCGGGTAATCTTGTATTCATATTGATATTGTTGGTTGAAGCGTGGTAAATGTGTTTTTCTCAAACATGCTTGGAAATCAGAGCATTATTTTGACAACCTTCTTCGAGATAAATCGAAATTGCCGGACTGTTCAAAAACAAATGACGATGCGGCCGGCAAAGTAAGTATGAAAATCCATAACTGTCATGTTTAGCGGCCAAATAAATTACTATGAAAACTCATATCTGTTGTTATTTAAAAATGGAACGAACTTTTTACTTCAGCGCATCAAAGATTTTATTTGAATGTCGATTTGGCTTGCAAATAGAGCTATTTAAAATAAAGAAGAAACAATGATTGAATTATAATTAATTTACTTAGTTTGAATTGATTTTGGAAATTATAATTAATTTACTTAGTTTGAATTTCCGTGCATTGTTTGAGAAAAGTACTACGAGTATACAAGCCTTTGCCGCAACCAGCTATTGATGGACTCACGTTTGTGGTCATTTCACGATCGTCCATCAATAGCCCAGTTGCAGGCCGCGACAGTAATGTACTATTGTGGTTCAATGGAGATGCTTTTCGAGTTTTGTTATTCGTAGCCTTTAATAGTATTCTTTTCCGAACTGTCTATGTAGACTTTAAATAAGATAATGCTACGAGTAAGTAGTAGGGAGTTTGTCACGTTACTTGTTCCTCCCAACTTAGTAATGAGGAACTGTTGAAGGAGTTTGAGGGCCGTCTTTGACGGTAACGTTTTGCCTTGACGGTCAATAGGTACCATAACCGTTGGCAGGGCAACCCCTCGACGGTAGCTCCGGCTCATTGAGTCGGACGTCAAACAATTTACATCGGTAACTCGATTACTCGACTTAATGAGTCGACGCGACAGATGTGGCTCAGGTCGGATTTATTGCGAAATATTGCCTGTCTAAACTATACCTTTGCTGCTCTAACTTTAACAGAGTGTAGGGAAAAGAACAGGAAAGGTATTATAACATCACATGTTATACATCTGTCCATAATTCCCGTCGAAATGTGTGTATCTTTTAGTCAGTATTTTTACGCTGCAATAATGGCGTCCGCGTGTTTTTGCTTCGAAACAATGATCGATTCTACACTTCATTATACAGCTCCAGGATATGTTAATGATTCAAAATAGCTTGAAATTTCCCATCACACTCAACTTGACAAATGCTTGCACTGACTGGACAGGTCCACTCAAATCTGTGTGGTTCTTTCCTCAAAAGACCATTTCAGACATAAATCTACATGGTCCTCATAATTATTATGGCCTGACCAAGATTATGTCTGGACTTTAAAAGAGACTGCAACCTCTGAGTTTGTTTCGGCCTTTCTTCTCAGAGTAGACAGCTCATCTAGGTCATTTTTTTTTGTTTTTTTAATATTACGTGTAAAAGTCATTCAAATATCATACTAGTTGATGCCCGCGTGGATGTCGGTTATTATATACTAAAACCTTACTCGAGAACCACTCTATCCATTGGTGAAAACAGCATGAAAATCGGTGCAGTAGTTTTTGAGTTTATTACAAACAGACCGACAGACAGACGCGGCGGAGGACTTTGTTTATTTCATTTCATTTCATTACTTCTTGACACTTCTAGTCAAATATTGGCCAGCTATGAACACTCATAGCTGGCCAATATTTGACTAGAGAGTGTTGATTCTCATCCTAATTTTGAATTCAGAGTACAGCTAGCATGTGCCAAGATAAGTGACGTCTGATTCTGAATAAGGCCTGAGCCTTGAGAAGGTAAAAGGTCGACTTATTCTAAGCCTGCCTATTGAAACTTAGACTTTTAGAAAGTGCTACCTTTCAGGTGATTTAGAATAGGATAACTTTCGATTTTTTTACATTTCTTTCGGAAAAGGGCTGGCCTAAAAAAATAGCTAAAACTGCTTTCAATATTTTATTAATATTATCTGTAATTATCGTGTTAGCAAGTAACTGGGTTGTGGAGGTCAGATAGGCAGTCGCTCCATGTAAAATACTGGTATTAAGCTGCATCCAGTTAGACTGGAAGCCGTCGTCAAAATAGCCGGGAAAAAGACTAGGCAGATTGATATAACATCAGGCCTGTAGTTCCTGAAGGGATCGGCAGAGGTGTGCAAAGTGCATGTTAACTATACATAGTAAATATATGTAATTTTCACCAGTTTCAAACCAAATTAAACCTATTATTTGTAGCATAATAACAATATAACGTTTTGTAGTCACTTGTAAGTGTAGACTTTTAATTACAAGGCTAGATAATATTCACATAATACAGTATGTTAACTAACAAAGGGCGTTCCCGATAACCGACAATAGAAAAGCGTCCATACATGCTAAAAAAATATAACCACAAAGAAAAAAAAAGTTAGTTTATGTATTGAAATATTCACAAAAAAATATTAAATTGATACGTAAAATAAACACACTGTACACGCACACTTGTATTTCTTCTCTCTCTTCTTTCTAATATTTTTTGTGAATATTTTACTATAAAAAAATAAAAATAACATTTTTAATGGTAATATTCCTATAGGTATATGGCCCTTCGTTATATAGCATACTGTATATAAGTTAAAAGTCTTAAAATAATAATAATTATGATCAAGTAAATAAAGAAGGAGGGGAAAGATTCGTCCGCATAGCTGTCAAAATGAAAAGTGCCCAGAAGGCTGCCAGCATTGCCACGTTGAATGGCAATGCTAATTCTTTGGCCACAAAAGTCTACTATGCAAAGCTAAGAGTCGGCCAACCGCTTGGCGATGACTCTCCTAAGTTCGTCTGAAGTCTTACACAAACAAGTATTCAAAAATAGACTGAGTAGCGAAACTTGAAGCCACTTCCGAAACCAGAGCCAAACGAGCGCAACAAAATGTTTAAAAGTTAAAGTTTGAAGTTAAAAATAATTTAATTTCCTAACCCGTCTTGAACTTGGTAACATCTGTTTCTAACGTCTGGCTGAACCTTGAACAATTTTGATTAATTCAACACAACGATTTATAAGGGTCACCGCAGACAGAGATTATATGCTCGAACAGTTTTTTCTTTGATTAATAATTAATTGACTAACCGTTGCCCGCGACTTCACTTGCGATCCAGGATGAAAAGTTTATGTCCTTTTCCGAGTCATGGTCTACCCATATACCAAATTTCATCCAAATCCGTTCAGCCGTTTTAGCGTGGAAGCGTTACCAACAAATAAATAAACTCACGTTCGCATTTATAATATTGGTTAGGAAAGGTTTATTTTTAGTTTAAACTCTACTATCAAATAATCATCACGTAAAAATGTAAGTTAGATAAAATTGCTTCGAGCATTTACGACAGCAGTGGTGGCCTAGTGGTATCGGTCGCAACTTACGAGTTGTAGGTCGTAGGTTCGAGCCCTGACAGTCGCTTTACTTTGTGTTATTAATTTCATCAGCACTGCTCTCAAAACGGTGAAGTAAAACATCGTGAGGAAACCGGCATGTCCTAGAACCAAAAATTCGAAGACATGTGACATCTACCAACCCGCAGTGGGCCCGCGTGGTGGATTACGGCACTCCCTCTCACAGAGAGGAGGCCTATGTCCCAGCAGTGGGAACATTATAGGCTGATTGTATGTGTGATTATGTATTTGTTGCTCAGTCTGTTCCGACCCTAAAAGAACCTATAAGAATGCTTTAAATAAGAAATATTGGCACTTGTTTAAAAGTCGATTTGAATGGAAAACGTTAACAAAGGGAATTGAATTAATATTGTGTTTGGTTTAATTGGGTTTTTTATTGATAATGTTGGCTGTGATTTGAAACAAAACCTTCGTTGGGGTGACTTTTAAAAAGGTTTATCCAGTTTGACGAAAACCTTACTCTCAATTTTTCGCCCACTAGTGCCACTGCCGTGTAATGATGACAATACAATATTAAGTTGTGTCCAAATATTGAGTGGCAATTCTGCACTGCTGCCGCGCGCGAACGCTTTTGTCTACCTGCCGCGCACAAACATTTCTAGCAAACATTCGTCAGTAATTGTGTTTGGGCGAACCGACACACGTAACCGCTTTCATTTTAGTTCTTATGCCAACTGAAGTGCGCGGCGTGTGTCGGATACAGCACTGCCGCGCAAACATTCGTAGGTTTAGTCCTAACTAGAGCGCAGCAGAAATGTGTCCTGCAAACGCCGCGTGTTGCTGCCGCGCTCTTACCGCGCAATGTTTGGTCACACTATTATAATAACGTAGGTATCCTATAAATTCTGATATTGCAAAATATTTTATGATGAAGGAAAAGCTCGTGATCCTGAGCCTGAGAGACGTTTCTCGACGGCATGTGAAGCCAAATCAGAGGCCCATGCACGGCATAAAAACTGTGACGCCCCAGGTTAATCACTAACCACACGAAATAGAAAGAAAATAATAAATTCACATTAAATAAAATTACCAAAATCACTAAAGACTCCCACAAACAGGCGCGATATCGCGGGTGCGACAAGGGTTGCGCTGCTTGTCGCGCCCGCGATATCGCGCCAGTTTGTACGAGGCTGTCTGAGATCAGTGGTAGCCCAGTGGTAACGGCCGCGACTTACCTACGAGTTGTAGATCGTAGGTTTGAACTCTGGCAGGCGCTTTACTTTGTGTAATTAATTTCATTACCACTGCTCTCAAAATGGTGAAGAAAAACATCGTGAGCAAACCGGCATGTCCTAGAACCAAAAATTCGAAGACATGTGACGTCTACCAACCCGCACTGGGCCCGCGTGGTGGATTACGGCCCACTCTCACAACGAGGAGGCCTGTGTCCCAGCAATGGAAACATTATGCACGAAGCTTTAAATTCCTGGCCATCCCTTCTAAATTACGAGCAGCTTTCGATCTAATTTATTTACCTACATTGGAAGACACAATACATCAATTTGCCTCTAATTCCAACTGCTGCCTTGGTATTGGACAGCGGCCGTAAATCTTTTTATTGTCCTCCTGGGCCTCGGTTTATGCCTCGCGAGTGAGTTTGGGTGTGAATAATAAAAAGAAGGTGTTTTAGGGTACGTGAACTTGAAAGTTTTTTGTTGGGCTCCGTGCATATTGAGTAAGTACGTAAAACTAGTGTTTCTTAAGAAATAGTGTTCTAAATAGTGTCGGCAATTTATCGTCGAATGACGTCACTGAATCAGTATTTATGCAAGTAAGTTGGTGTGTTTTCCTAAAGAGCGTTTTTTGACACCGTAATGTCAAACCCCGGTGCCATTATTTTCATGACAGCCGTCACTGCGGCCGTTATGTGGCGGCCACCGCTTTTCCAGGTAATATTACAACACAACGCATTGTACACACGGCTACACATCAAGCTATACATTTCCAGTATAAGCTGACCTCTCATTGTACGGAAATCCTAAACAATGCCAGATCAGCATAAACTGGAAATGTATAGCTTGATGTGTAGCCGTGTGTACGTCGCATTTTTTTTATTATGTTGTGACTAGCTTGTCTCAGGTTTAGAGGACCTTCCGAATCGCATAATCATAATCAGCCTATAATGTTCCCACTACTGGGACACAGGCCTACTCTGTATGACGGGGACCGGGCTGTAAACGACCACGCGGGCCCAACGCGGGCCGGTGAATCGATTCGAAATTGGATCGCGACGAACATTTTTGACGAACGCAATGTTTGATGTTCGATAGTGGTACGCATGTTTGTGTTCACTATGTTTTTGTTCGTTCGTGCGTTCCTTTATGACATTACTCTATAGAGCGGTCCTGTGCAGAAAAACATAAAAGACACCGTAAGGGCTCATGACACGAACAAGATTCGTGTTTTTTGACGAATCGTTTTTTTTCAAGAATCGTGAAAAATGACGGAAACGTCATAAATCACGTATCGTCTTTAAAAAATCACGTTCGTCAAAAAACACAAATCGCATTTTTTTTTTTATTGATCTGCTGAAGAGCTCGCCCAAGACTGAACTGTGAATCACGAATCATATTTTGACGAATCGCAAAAAAACTCGTATCCGTATGCAATGTGAACGTATCCGTCATGACGTATCGTGTTTTTTGACGAATCGTCAATAACGGATCCCTTGTGAATGCGGCCTAGACTCAAATGTCACACTACTCGCACCATTAACGTTTATCTTAACAAATGACATCATGTTCTGAACGAAAGTAATGCGAGACCAAATTGTTTTCGTCTCACAAAAGAAATGGACATACATCGGCCACATTTAATATCTTTATAGCGATAAGTTTCTTTTATAGCACGAAATGGGTTTAGTTTGTCTTCGGGGTCAGTTTTGGGGTTCCTTGTTGGTGTTGACAAAACGTTATAGTTTTTGAAGGACTATACGATTCATAATAGTTGGGTGTGGAAATTGATAGATATTTCTGTTTAGAGCTAAATAACTCGTCCTGGGTTCAATTCCCGGGTCGGAAAAAGTGTTATTGTGTTTGTGTTTTTCGACCACGCGTGGCGATAGGGTCGCCCCCTATGACACGGGACTTTAAACATAACTGGCGAAATGTGTATGCAAACCTCTGCCTAGCCCTTTCGACATTAAAGGCGTGATGTTATGTGTGTAAATCGTCGTGATCATTAATTATTATCGCGATTCTCTGCGGTGCTGAAAATAGGCGTCTTTCGAGATGTTCTGCCTTTAAACCCAGGCCTTTCTTTACCACTTCCATTTGCATAGCGTTCTACATATTTGTCTAATTTAATTGCACTATATGAGTTTCAAAGTTTATCGTCAAACTTACTTAGTCCTTTCTGTAAAGCAAGATTTTCAAGGCATTTCTGAACACCATACAAATATTATTAAACTAGCTGCGCCCCGCGGTTTCACCCGCGTAAGTCTCGATCCCGTGGAAATATCGGGATAAAAAGTATCCTATGTGTTAATCCAGGTTATAAACTATCTGTTTGCCAAATTTCATCCAAGTCCATTCAGCCGTTTTTACGTGAAAGAGTAACAAGCATCCATCCATCCATCCATACTTACAAACTTTCGCGTTTATAATATTAGTTAGATACTAGTGAGTCCCGGCGCGTTGCTGACGTTATACTATGTCTATAATAACCTTCATGCAAGTGCAAGCAATAAGTTGACAAAGTTTTATCGCAATCGAATCTCATAAAATACGAACAAACAAACATTGAATCGTCTACGATCCAGGATAAAAACTAGCTAAAGATCATAACCTAGGTCATGGTATACCTCTGTGCCAAATTTCATCTAAATCCGTTCAGCCGTTTTTACGTGAAAGCGTAACAAATAAATAAACTCATTTTCGCATTTATAATATTAGTTAGGATTAGATAATCTATTCAGAAGTAGACTCAATATTCACGGGCTTTCCGACTTCCAACATCAAATTACATCTAGCCACCTCTCAAAACGTTTAATTATCGCTCGGTCGAACTTTAATGTGCAATGTACGGAACACTAGTCATGTGGAACCGTCTCGCGCTTAGTTCTCGCTCTGAGAATTCCCAAGTGTTGTCAAGGCTAATATGATGGTCCTAGGATATGAAACTTCTCCTATTTATATGTTCAATAGCTTTTGAACACTTTGCTCAGGTGGAAGGATAAAATAACCTAATGTAGATACGCTTCAGTGTTTTAAGCTACGCTTGACGGGGTTGGTCCGTGGATGGGTGACCATTTTTATTCCTCCGTGCCTCGGAAAGCTCGTTAAGCCGTTGGTCCAGGCTGTCATTCGTGGATCTTTGACAGTCGTTACGTTACAGAAGCCTGAAAGTCTGACAATCAGTATTTTCATGGGGTATCGTATTACCTAGTTACTGGGTTGTGGAGGACAGATAGGCAATCGCTCCATGTAAAATACGGGTATTCAGCTGCATCTGGTTGGACTGGAAGCCTTGGGGTCGGCTAGTTGCATAGTTGGGAAAAGGCTAGGCAGGTAAATTCTGCTTGCGCGATGCAGGATTTGTGTGCTGTCAGGTCTTGATGCGTAGTTCGTATGTAGCGTTGTCAATGAAATCGCTTCAATCGTAGACGATCATTTTGCGAATCAATCACTCAAACATTGACAATTACAATTAATCGTTTTTCTTCAATGTTTTGAGAGCAGTGATGAGGAAATAATTTACACAAAGTAAAGCACCTGTCCGGGTTCGAACCTACCACCTACTACTCGTAAGTCACGGCTGTTACGACTGGGCCACTACTGCTCTATAAATATAAATTCTGCTGCTTAAAGGCTCTTACATACTGGGGCGATTCGTAGCGCGACGCGACGCCGCCGGATTGTTCGCCGTGAAGTTTTCTCAGAAATTGTTTTGTTAAAATTCCCGTCGCGCGGCGAATTGCGCCAGTATGTAAGAGCCTTTAATTCTACGAATGAACAATAATAACCGACTCGGCTGTAAAACAAACATTTAGCATTGTGTCATACATAATCAATCATATAAAATGAGTATTACGAGTGCCAAATTATACGTTGGCTGGTTGAGGCGTTCAGTCGTGAAAGGGCGAACAAACAATAACAAACTCAATATCTACGAGAATAAACGAACATTCAGATAGAATATGAAATCAGAGGGCAAGTGACAATCGCTTCGAAAGCGTTTCGTATTTCTATTGGGTCCCGACCTATGAAATTAAAAACCTTATCTAAGTGGCATATTACGTCTTAGTTTTTAAACATTAGTGCATAAAACTTTTAAAACATTAGTGTTCATGGTTGTTATATAAATTAAGAAAATGTTAATGCAACTTCTGTAAAATTCTCCATGCCAAAACGCTGATTTCATAAGTGGGGACCTAATACAATGACTTTCAACAGGATTGAGCTTTTCGATAGCTTATGTCAGTCCTATACATTTTTGCCTTTTCCATCGTCGGTAGCGCTGATAGAATGTCACTTTGTCTAGGGCTTCTGAAAGGTTGTTTGATTGTACTAATGTCAATACCTCGTCACGTGTGTTGTGTTGTTGTAAGGTGTTGTTTTGTTGTAGATGTTGTGTTGTGATGTGTTGATGGTGGTGTTTAACCAGATAAATTATTTTATTTCTGTAAGTAGGTTTGTACAAACACTTTTACACGTAAATCACATTTATACTAGATGAGGTCGGCGCTTCCTATCTGACTACTCTGAGAAGAAAGGCCGAAACAAACTCAGAGGTCACCGTCTCTTTTAAAGTCCAGACATAATCTTGGTCAGATCATGTGAAGACCACGTAGATACATCTAGATACATCTACTAGTGTATGGAGTGAGAGGGGATGTCGGGGTCTACTGGTATCTCTAAATCAGTCATCAGACATTTCAGGCTTGCGACTGACCGACGACCGTGACGCTTATCATAGATTAACATCAAGAACAGGTCAAGCTTGCCAATAGCGATGTTCAATCTTGTATAGCAATCAGTTTGCACTGGTTCCAATTTGCCTCGAGCGTATTAGGCTGTGGACATAGCGATAGCGGGGCTATGAATCTAGCAAAGTGGCGAGTAGGGGTGAAGTGGGTTTTACATGATCCCAGCTTCGCGTTGTGTCCGCAGTATTTTTACACAACTGCACAAAAAGGAGTGTCATTACACGACTGCCCAAAAAGTTTTTTACTATTTAGTTCGTTTTAGGCAGTCGTGTTTTTTTATTATTTAATTTTTGTTATTTATTATTCATGATCAATCTGCCTAGACTTTTCCCAACTCTGTTGGGGTTGGCTTCCAGTCTAACCGGATGCAGCCGAATACCAGTATTTTACAAGGAGCTACTGCCTATCTGACCTCCACAACCTAGTAACTGGGTAATACGATACCCCTTGGTAAGACTGGTTGTCAGATTTTCGGGCTTAAATTAATTAAATTAATTATTGATAGGTGTATTATTAGTAATTAATTTTAACATGATATTATTATATTATTATAATAATTATGTTTGCCCGGAGTCCAGATTTATGGCCGGTTGATGGCAATAGTTTCGCCCCCTATTACATGGGACTAAAAAATAACAGGCGAAATGTGGGTGTACTACAAGATACACCTCTGTCTAACCCTTCGGGGAATACAGGCCTAATGTTATGTTATGTTATGGTAACTTAGTCCTTAGTGCTGGCCATTCAATGATAATCGGGAAAGTTTATTGTGGAGTTTTATCCACAGGTGCATTGATGCCTTCCGCTCCACCCAAAGCGGGAGAAGTCATTGGATGATTTCCAATGACTTCTCCCGCTGTGGTGCATTGATTCCTGCTTGCACCTAAACCTCATATTCACACCGCTATTAAACTCACATAACTAATCTCCACCACTTATCTCTCAAGATATGATGATAATCAAAGGCACAGGTGTGTTGGCACTGTTGCCGTTCTGCAGGCGAGCTGGCAACGCATGGCTGCCCGTGGCTTGCTGCCAGCTGTAATGGCCCGTTAAGTAATGTAATACCAGAATAAAATCTTAAATGTTCGAGTGAATGCCGGAAACCGTGCGTGGGTTATGGAGAAAAATTAAAAAAAAATACAGAAAAAAAACTTTCTACAAAAAAAAACAACCGACTTCCAAAAAAAACACTAAAAAAGTGATATTATTTAATTTCAGAAGTCGGTGTCTTTCCTTTTCAATTTTCGTTTTTGGCCACCGACGCGACGGAAGTCAGTTGTTTTTTTTTTGTTAAAAGTTTTTATTTTTCACTTTTTGGTTGTGGTACCTACCCCACAAAAATTCGAATACCACTACCAGCTGTAAATAACAGTGACGGAGTCAAATAAGATATCGTCTACATACCGGATGACATTTTTTACCGTCTCGAGCATAATAAGGTGTGTTGTGTAAGTGGAACAGAAGCCATACCCGAAAATATTTGCTTAGTACCATTGAGATTGTACAGTTTCGGAATTTCCTTCAAAAATCATGAAAACTATCCATCCTACGGCCCGTGCGTAAAACTAAAAAACTATGTGGGAAAAATACGTAATTTTTTACACTAACTCAAAAATTACGCAAGTTAAAGTTAATAAAATCTACCAAACAAAAAAAGAATCATCGAAATCGATTCACAATTGGCGGAGTAATCGCGTAACATTTATACGGCGGAGTAATCGTGAATTGAGAATCTCCTTCTTATTGAAGAAGTCGGTTAAAAAGACCTTAGAGTTGATTATCCGCTTTCCTCATCTTCTACCAGGATTTTCCCAGCACAGAACTATTCGATACAAGACGAACCGAAATCCAGAATATTCACCCTCAAATTATTCACCAAAAAAATCCCATTCACAACCAAAAAAGTAGGTCATTTTCGCAAAGAGATTGAATTTAACACACTTTTTGAATACTGAAAAACGTATCATGGTTATAATAAATTCCCGTACGGCTTTCAGCGAATGTTTCCAGATATATTTTTTCAGTGTTTATTTGGTTCAAAGCAATATTTTTTTACGCGACTGATTTTGTTTCTGCGAATCGAATTTTATTTTGAAGTCTGTTTTTATTTACTTTTTACAGAAATATATTCAGTTTTTTTCATCATAAATTGTTCATTAGGATTCATAATTGGTCAGCCTTCTTTACTCGTCGGTCGTGTCAAGGACTCCAAAAATTTAAATGAGTTTTGACTAGGTATGTCTGTAAAGAAAATAAATACACTTTTGCTCTCAGTATTACTTTAATGTCATTATTAGTTACCTAGCAACAAGGCGTTGAATAAGGACAAAGAAAAGATGACCAATGTATTATTGAAATCCAGATTCAACCCCCAGGGGTTGAATATGGACAACACAGGGTCGGACTGACCATATAGTCGAGGTGGCGTTTGCCAGCCGGGCACTACCATACGCGGGCCCCCCGAGGGGCTGGCGGTAGGTAGATATTAGGTAAAGTATAAAGTAAACACACATTTTTCATAACAAAAAACACATTTATGAACAACTCGTCAAACACGAGTAAAGCCGCATCAATTAGGCTTGGTCGTCTTACTCGATCGTCTACTTAAGAAAGGGAACATAATGTTGAAGAAACCGAGAGGCGCAATTAGTTAATTATAAAAATCTAGACATCAAAAAAACATTGTTCCCTACATTTATGTTCCCATAAGTCGACAAAATGTATGGAACAGCTGATTCTTTTCAGGTTTGGTCCTATCGTAAAAGTTGTTCATAATGATGAGTGAAGTCACGTGTTTAAATATAGGTCACTAATTACCGGTATCATTATTTTCCGATAGTATCCCATCTACCAGTATCCCGTCCCGGGCCCCGGGCTTATGGGTGTGGGAAGCCACCCGGGCCCTTCCTGCCCAGTCCGACCCTGGGACAACATTTAGGGGTTGAACGTGGTCGGGGGTTGAGATTGTAGGGGTTGAACGTAGACTAATCCAACATAAGTTTCGGAGCAATATGTGGTCACATACAGTGCCTTACTCGACAGTAGTGATGCAACGAATACGAATACGAATATTCGTTTTCACCGAATACCATCATCGAATATTCGTATTCGCCGAATACTTTCACGACATTCGTAGGTAATTAGTGTCTTCCTAGCAATCCCATCTAGGAGATATTGTGTTGCGAAATATTGCGAAAACATTTCTTGATAAAACCTTCCACAGTGGCCTTAGAAACTCTATTTTCAACAGTAGGAAATATACAGGTAGAATAAACAAACCGTTTGTCGCCAAAAAACTTGCGACAATTATATTTAAAAAAAATTTTTTGCTTGGCATGTTTAATTTCCTTTCACCTTATTTGACTAATAATCGCGTGCAGCTATAGTAGAATCAGGTATTCGTATTCGTATTCTGAGAATAGTACAATCTGTACCTATTCGTATTCGTAAAAGAAGTATTCATTGCATCAATATACTCGACAGTAATAAATTGCTTCTAATATTTAAGGAAAATTATAACGAAACGAAACAAGTTAATCCTTATCGAGCTTGTAATCAAACTAATGACCAACCCATTTAAAGTATCATTGCGAACGACGAAAAGATATTTATCTTTGTTAAAGAATACTTTTGTTAAAGTTTAATAGGTATTAATATCTTTCACGTCTGCTTGTATCTTTATTACTATTTTTTATGAATTAATGATGAATTACTTAAGCCATGTACTTATTCGAACTTAAAATAATGTCCATTTTGTTTTCCTAACGATATTATTGAACACTCTATTAATATGAATGCACCTCTTTTTGTTAACCTCTAATTAATTCCTTTTTTGGAGTCCTAAAAATACTAAATAGTCTGAATAGTAGACTGCGAGCAACTTGGACGTAGTGCTCGCCGGCCGCTGCCACGGTAGCGCTATATTAGATGGTCACCCATCCTCGAACCGACCGCGGCAAGCCAGCCTAGCGTAACCCTTCAACCAACCCGTGCGGCTGTTATCATTTTTAGCCAAGAGCCCGTTTGCCTTGCCATTTTATACGCTATTAAATTATTTCTGTGAATAAACACATTCTCTTTTTTTATTTTATTTACCCCGTTTTTTTCCCAAAAGGTTTCAAACCAATAACATTAACACACATAGTGTCTCCATAAAAAAATAGAAATTCGCAAATATAGGTACTCTGAAGACCGCACTAACACTAAACTATATTACAAAGAGCAGCACTCTTTACGATTATAGTAAATGGCCGCCGATACAAGTGCGTCTCCCGCCAAAATGACTTTCGCGCCAAAGCGACCGCGACATTTGCAATTCGTTTGTGAGAACGCGTTTGAAGATACTTTTGACATACGGGTGACATTTTTGTGGAGCAAAGGACAAGGTGAATGATCTATTCTGATTCCAGACTTAATAGGCTTTTTCCAATGTTATAAGGCGTTTTTTCAAGTTGTTATTTGTTTCTTTTTTTTTTTTTCAATCTTTGGTTGTGGTACCTACCCTACACAAACTCTAATACCACTACCTGCTATGTAAATAACAGTGACAGGAACTTAAAACATCATTATAGTCTAAGTTGGAAAAATACATAATATTGAAGCTAACTCAAAAAATACGCAAGCGAAGTTGATAAAAATTTTATTGAACCAACTAGGAAGCATGACCTACCAAACAAAACGGAATCATCAAAATCAATTCATAATTGGCGGAGGAATTGCGTAAGAAACATATAAATACCGTCGAATTGAGAACCTTCTCAATACTCAATTTTTTATTGCATTCCACAGTGTGTTACATAGATGGTACAATAAGTAAAAATATCACTACGGACCCTGTCGGGCACAGCAAAATTAGGAGAGAGGAAGAGGGCTAAGCAGAAATTCAATATTATTATAAATTAACCTCCTCCTTCTCCTTTTTGACGTCGGTTAACGAGTGACAATAAACAGTCAAAATTGAAATTAATGATTTAGCCTGCCTGAATACCAAACTAAGCATAATAATTAACCAGTTTTCCAATTAGATAAACGGCTCAGATTCCAACAGTCCCATCATTGTAGAATGCACAATCAAATCACAATACAATAACAAACGCCAGGAATGAACAGTGATCACTCAGTAAGTGCCAAACATTCTCTTAAAGTTATCCCACTCAATTAAATATCCGAGCTGTTAGATATTGAATAATATTTCGGTCTTGGCCGATTGGCGATCAAAATGGATTGCCAAAATTGAATATTGTGAGACGCCTGCCTGTTGAATATTGTACGAAATCTACATGAACAATCGTTTATGTTTAAAATACCTCTGTGAAAACACAGCATAATACAGAAGACGCACTCCGCATTCTAGGTATGAAGCTACAACTACGCGGCGGGCTCGTCTTGTCGGGCCAATTCAGTGAGCGTAACGTAGTCAGGATAAAAGAGTTACGCGATAGAAAGAGAGGCAGCTTCTAGGTGAATATAACTGTAGGTAATTAACGCTGTGCGATCTGAATTGCATTTTATTGTGTCGTAGCAAGAGTCGCTTTTTATTTAAATGATTTTGCGGAGTGAACCATCTGTAGGTACTAATCTGTGGCTATTTTTATTGTTTGGATCATAGTTATTTGAATCATTAAAATAGTTACAACCAATCCTATTCGTGAAGTCGGATTACATAAGTTGAAGTCGGTTACTAACAGATTAAATTATAAACTCGTTTCTATTTGATACCGTACATCAAACCGTAATAAAATAATGTACTATAAAATAAAAGGCTACATCGGCCATTCTGCGAAGTGGCCAGAACCTGTTCGTTCTATATATCTCCTTTTTAAATAAAGCTACATTTTAACGATAGTGTGTATTTCGCTTTATTTAATGTTTTCTGTAGTCACGTATTTCAATTAAAACATAATATCTTTAATTTATTAAGATTTTGCGCATTTCCTGTAGACCAAATCACGTCCTGTAGACTGTTCGCGACATAGGTTGCCAGATCCAGAGATGTTTTAAAAATACTTCCACATATTTTGAAGTAGCTTATGTGAACCTATCATATTGCAAATCTAATAAGTTAAAATTTTCGGGTAATTTAAATCTGTATAATAATAAAATAAAAATACTGACACCCGGTTTCTGAATGAAGAACTTCTTAAACTATACATTATCTAAGGTTCAGACGCAAATTGAAAATTTCTTTGCAAAACAACGTAAGTGAATTTAGCAGGCAATAGAGAAATAAAAAAAAATAGCAAGATATTTGGGGCGAATCGGTACATCAAAATAATTATTTAAATGTCAATTTTCCACTCGCCCCTTCGTAAGGGGCGAATCGATACACCAAAATAATTATTTAAATGTCAATTTTCCACTCGCCCCTTCGTAAGGGGCGAATCGGTACACCAAAATAATAAAAAACGGGGCGAGTGGGACATTTTAATCTAAGGGGCAAGATCCAAGGGGCGAGCGGGGCTCACACCGATATTTGAGGAGAGATTGTTGAAACGAAAATATAATAAGCTGACAATTTTCTACTCCCGTGTGTTTCGCAGCAAAAATGCCACGTCAAGATAATCTCTGCTGACATACTTCTAACATACACACACGTCACACTCCAGACATTTTTATACGAACCCCTATCGTACTGTGGAGTACAGAGTGCTTGAAGGGATTGGACTTGAAGAAAGTATTATGTAGGATAGACGTCGCAGAGTCCTAATTGGAAAAGACGTTATTTTTTTTTTTTATTTGAATTTGGATTCAAGGATTTTAGCCGAAGACCGTATTATTGTTAACTAAGAAAGATTTTTCGTAAAAATACGAGGTAATTTCAGGTGGTTTACTAAAAAAAAAAGAAGTATTTTTAGACGATTGGAAACTTGAATGCTGATTGGCTAATCTCGAGTCAACATCTTTAGCCTGGTTGGTCAGAACATGGCTCGAATGTTGCTGTTAACCAATCAGCGTTGTCAGTGCAAAACGTAAATATAAGATAATAAAAAACCAAGACAGCACTGCGATAAACACAGTGAAGCATGCCAAAACTACACCTCCGCTCTGTGCAAAAACGCTCACACACACACATTTACAATCAAACTACACCCCACTAAGTGCACACATGTTTACAAAACCGGCCTCACGTCACTGTTGACAGCGCTCTGTCTTGATTTGTCAAATGATTTCCACAGAACTTTTCAGTCACCGGTGCCACTTTTAGACTTCAGGGACTTTCAGAAACCAGGGTTGCGGGAAAGTACGAAAGGGATACAGGGACCTTGGCAACAGGCAACTGAAGGAACACGGGTGGGTTTTATTCAGTAAAAGTTTGACACGGCGCCCTTCCGCTCCGCCGAGAGCGGGAGAAGTCATTGGAATATTTCCCAAACTAAAAAAAAAAAAAACCCTATGTGAAAAGAAACCGGTTAGTGATTCTTAAACAAAGATAATGATGATTATTATATTTTTAGAGACAAAAAACTAAAGAAAGAAACAAAAATATATAAAATATATTTATTATGAATTCCCAAAAACTGCCCGGCTTGTTGATGTAATGGTCGCAACCGCTACTGCTGAGCATGAGGTCTTGGGTTCGATTCCCAGGTCGGGCAAAATGTTATTTGGTTTTTCATCATGAATTTTTCAATAGCAGCTCAGAGTCTGGTTTTGTGCCTCGTTGATGGCTCGCCCCCTATTACATGGGACTTAAATATAACTGGCGAAAAGTGGGTGTACTATAGGTACACCTCTGCCTAAGCCTTAGGGAATTACAGGCGTAATTTTATGTTATATTTGAATCCCCAAAACTTCCAAACAGACTATAACATGTAACGCTGCACCCAAAAAGAATATTTTCCAAAACTTTATACCCTGCGTAGTTACCAAAAATTCCTGCGACCACAGTTCCCTTGTAAATATTAAATACTCATACTAAACTACAAATTTTCGGCTTTTGACGAAACCACTGTTGCAATATACACTTCGTTTGTAAGGGCGAATGTAGACAGCCTGGCCGAGACCGCGACGGATGCCGAAACCGCATTACCACATTTGATGCAGGCAGATGGGGACCAATGTGTTAATTTGCGGTTTTTCTCGCATTGGGACTGAAATTTTCAGTGTGTTTACTGGTATTCTAATGTAAACTAGACTGCTGCACAGCAGTGATGATTCTTCCAGTTCCTATATAAAAAAAAACAATCATTCCTCACACTAATCAAATAAAGTGAAATATTAGCTTCACTAGTAGTAATTTGGATTTTCTGAAACTAAATTCACAGTTATTCAGTTCAATAAATTCACAAATGAATTCTATTAGCGGTTGTTTATGAAATACGGTTTCGGCCTCGGTTTTGTTGAGCCTTGAACTCAAATTCGACGAAACGATGTTTAAAACACTGTAAACTTTGTTCAAAATCGGCTTGTGTAAACTAAGCCTTACGGTCTTAACAAATAATTCATAGGGTAAAATGCTGTAAGAAACAAAGTCGTAGGTACTGAATTTTACACTAGCTCTAAATATACGTCACTTTTGGACAAACATTTTGTAGGTTAATGGAAGATTTTTACGACTTTTACACCTCCGAGGGTTTACGAGGTTTACGGCTTTCGCTTTAGGAAAATTTTTGTGCTTGCGGATAATAACTAATTTATTATCCGCAAGCAGTAAGAAATGTTGACTTTCTAATGTATTTCAAGGTTTGAGCTATGTTAGTTCATCTTTCAGATAGATAGTGGTCTGAAAAGGGAACGGCCTTTACCCACTAGTAGGACATTGCGAACTTAATAAATAGATGGATTAGTCTGACCAGTTCTGGGAATCTATCCGACTTTCTATTCAACAGTTTGGCTGCTAATAAAACTAACTCCAAAGTAGAGAGTTACACACGTGTTTCATAAAAGCATCTTTAAAAAACACGTGTGTAACAGACTGATATCATAAAAATAAATATGATGATGACAGAAAGAACTCGTCTGCCTTTAAAGCAAGAGTGAACAGGCATCTTCTGAGCTTGCTCGTTCCATCATAGACCTCATCTATCGCTTCCCATCAGAGTTCGAGGTCAATACAAGGCAAGATCAAGCAATCTGGCTAGCCTTTTCCCAACTATGTTGGGGTCGGCTTCCAGTCTAACCGGATGCTGCTGAATACCAGTATTTTACATGGAGCGATTGCCTATCTGACCTCTACAACCCAGTAACTGGAAAAAACGATACCCCTTGGTGAGACTGGTCGTCAGACTTTCGGGCGTCTGACGACCCATAACGACTGTCAAAGATCCACGAATGACAGCCGGGACCAACGGCTTAACGTGCTTTCCGAGGCACGGAGGAGTAAAGATGGTCACCCTTCCACAGATCAACCCCGGCAAGCGTAGCTTAACCTGATGGATCGACCCGTGCGGCTGTTATTTCTTAGCCACGAGCTCCTCAATACAAGGCAAGATACGGCAAAAAAAACAGCCTCCACCCATCAATCAGCACGAAGCCATTAAAGATGGCACCCAACACCATAACTGCGAACAAAACCTATAAATCTCTCAGATAATAAAGGCGTTCCACACATCCCATCAAATGAGTATCACAGTAACAGGTGTCGTGGCCCATTCAAAATACATTACACCCTGCCAGTATGAAAGGGCATAAAACATCGGGTTATGCCTATAAGGATGTACGTGAGATGCTTACATATCGTGAATGTAGGGAAGAATTAGGTGTCATGGCGGTTAAAATGGCCGCCATGGGAAGTGTCAAACTTGACGTTTAATGACAGCTGCCCCAGGGAAAGTTTTGATAGGTTCCTAAAATTAACATTACGTTTTCGTTTTATAGATGACTAGCTGCGCCCCGCGGTTTCACCCGCGTAAGTCTCGATCCCGTGGGAATATCGGGATAACAAGTATCCTATGTGTTAATCCAGGTTATAAACTATCTGTTTGCCAATTTTCATCCAAATCCATTCAGAAGTTTTTACGTGAAAGAGTAACAAACATCCATCCATCCATCCATAATTAAAAACTTTTGCGTTTATAATATTAGTTAGGATAAATGCTGCTGAAGATCGGAAAGACCATGAAATAACGTAACATACGTTAGTTAATTGATTCAGGCGTGACTTTGCGGAAATCCATTATAAAATACAATAGACGCTGATATATTTAGTAACCTATTCCGCTTGACTATTCTTCAAGAGTCATAAAAACCCTGTAAGAAATCCACACGTGTTTCACCTCTCAACGAGGCATCTTCAGGATGATGATTGACCAATTGCAAACCAGAACGCGGCGTGTTACCACATCGAGCGCTGGACGCAGAGTGAATCAAATCGTTTTTTTTTTTTTTTTTTTGTCTAGGCCGTCTCATAGTTGTATGGTATTGTATTTACAGTTCAGAAGGAGAATAAAGCACACCGAGTTGTAGATTTATGAATATAATAAAAATTAAACAGAGAAAACTAAAATACGACAAGAAATAATATCATTAACATGACATTCCTCTTTGACAACTATTTTTCTTTTTATTGTCTGTAAAGGTTGCTAGTCTTGCTAGATACATAAGCATGGAGGTATGTACCCCACAGTTGGTTTTAGATGAAAATCGTAACTATTTAACCGGACTTTCCTGTGGCTGCCTTAAGCTACTACACTCAGGGCCTCCAGCCAGGGGCATATGACTATTCTAAATTAAAACTAAGTGAACGCTCGCTAAGGGCACCCCCTGTGGGGTATGAACCTCGGCTTAGGGCGTCACTGACGGGACGACAGCAAGATGGGACAGGCTGGATCAATATCGGATCATTGTTATTATACGGGGAATTTAAAGCTTCGTGCTCAGCTATGGCGCGGGTTGGCATATCATCGGACAAGGGACGGGGGGACGAATTTAATCGGGATCGCGGTCGTGCTGGACCTCGGCGGCGAGGTCGGAATGACGGTAGGCGTCTGTTTTTGTGTTTGAGAACTGTACTGGTGGCCCTATTGCTCTCCTGGAGGAGGGTTATGGGATCATCTGGCTGTGAATCAAATCGCCCGACACCCCCACTTATATAGGATTGCTGCTCGGCGCTGATTGGCTAGGACCGTTATCAGTGCGATAAGCGCTTTGTTGCGATTGTTCGCCCATTAACGCGCTTATCGCACTGATATTGTTTGCAATTGGTCAATCGTCATCCTGAAGATGCCTCGTTGAGAGGTGAAACACGTGTCGATTTCTTACAGGGTTTTTATGACTCTTGAAGAATAGTCAAGCGGAATAGGTTACTAAATATATCAGCGTCTATTGTATTTTGTAACATACGTTACAAACCCTGAACCGAAAATTGTTAAAAATTATTTACGGAACTGCCTCATTGGTTCTGTGGTCGCAAGCGAGGCTGTTGAGAGTGGGTTCCTGGTTTTGAACTCGGTCGAGCAAACTGTTGGGAGTTTTTCATAAGGATCTTTTAATTTCGGTAATAGTCCTAAGTCTGGACTTATGTCCACATGAGGGCTATTATGCTCCTGCCAGGGTTGCGGGAAAGTCCGAAAGGGATACTGGGGCCCTTGGCAACAGGCAACTGAAGGAACACGGCTGGGCTTTAGTCAGTAAAAGTCTGACACGCCCTTCCGCTCCGCCCAGAGTCGAAGAAGTTATTTGATGAAAAAAAAAAAAACATGCGGGGCATCTTTGGGGACTGCCGATAGAAGTGAAAACTAAGTAACATTAATTCATTTTGGTGACGATGACGCGAGTTCTATGATTTTTGTTCACCCAACAAGCGTTCGGTGACGATGACGTGAGTTCCATGATTTTTGTTCACCCAAAAAGTGCTCAACGGGCATAAAGAAGTTTTCATTTCAAAAATCTATTATGCTTGCCCCCCACTTCCTACAAGAGACTTAAACATAGTATCTATACTTATATTGCTTACACCATCAAGAGGTTTATTATTTTTCAATATTTTATACCAATACATTATCTATCGAAACCAACATCCTAACTTAACAAAGACAAAGCTACATCGATGCGTCTGATAGGAACAACTGATTTATCCACGAAATAGAGATATAGGACTAATCAATAAACTGACAGCCTTGTTTTGTTCTTTAAGTCTTCAATTGAATGGCTGATTGACTAGATACTCAGATTACTCCTTTCTGTATCTGACAGCCTGGTACTTGCTGCCTTTATTTTCGTTCGAGTTATGTTGAATTGTTGTTTGTTTCAATTTATTTGTATATATTGTGAAAGACAATAATATTTTCTTACACGTGTCATCTTGATTTTGATGTAAAAGAAGATTGTTTTTTTTACTTTTGTGGAGTTTGCAGGTTAATCTTATTCTCGTGTTGGTGTGTTGGTATCTCTCGCGAAAAAAATCAGCTGTTCCCTACATTTATGTTCGCATAGCTCGTCAAAATGTAGAGAACAGCTGTTTTTTTTTTTGGCAATTTCAGGTTTAGTTCCATAGTGAAAGTTGATCATAATAATGAGTACAATGAGCCCTTAAGAGGATGCGCATGAGTTAATCGATGATCAGAAAAGATTGTTAGTGGGGGCTGACTGCCATGTGGCACCGGACGTAATTATAAAAAATATTGATATACATTGTTTGAATGAAAGGCGACTAACAAAAGGTATATATAAGGCAGATGTAAGTGGAAACGCAGGGAGGGGACGCCCTAGGAGGTCATATAGTGACCTTGTTGGAGATGTTCTTCAAAAAGGTCAGGTGCGTAGTACTCGCAACCGGCGCGTGTATGACCAGCAGGCGTAGCATAACGCTTTCTATCTCTACGAAGAATAGACATAGCTTTTTCTATACAAAGTGACATTTGGTTTCTTCATTTTTGACATCGCACCGTAGAACAATCTGTCAATTTGTCTTTCATTTCCAACGATCTTTGTCTAGGTCTTTTTATATGTAGACAATTTTGGAAGAAAGTTTTCTATCCCAACTGTCAAAATCACCATCAGAAAAAATATCCTATGAGAAAACAAAGAATTCTGAGTCAAATTATGTAGAAGAGTGAATTTCGTAAAAAGTGCAGTTGGCTGTTTCTACTTTGCTGCTGTTGTACCTATTGTCTACACGGAACGTTATTTTTGTCTACTCTTCTGTCGACAACACGGTGCTCATGCTACGCCTGCAGATGTATGAACGTAAACGAGGCAAAAGGAGTATGTAAGGATCGTAGCAGGTGGCGTACTGCAGTTTCTGCCTCATGTGAAGAAGGCGTGAGAATAATAATATGTATGTATGTATACATGGTTTCATTCAATAGTGTTAAATTATTATTAACTATCGACATCGGTAACATTAGTAGGTATCAGCTTGCCCTGTGGCAAAGGCTTCCCCTGGGGTTTGCCATAATGTCCTGTAAACGATAAACTGTTTGTTACTCAGCATATAATTTATTTAGTTGTACCTCTATTAATGTTAATTTTATACAGCCAAGCTGTTGCATAGTGATTAAGTCACCATGCACATGAAGACGCGCACTCTACTTCAGACTTGGGATGTCTAGATTAAACTTCAAAAGTTTTGCATAAGACCCAGGATGCACAACAGCCAAGCTATTCTGATAAACCCTTGAACACACACTTGCAAATGTCTGAACTCTGTTTTCTGTTAAAAAAAAACCGAGCTCAACGGTCAGTTTTTTCAGAATACATGAAAAGGGAAAATGTATTTTAACTATGTACTTTAACTGTGTAGTTTTTCATCCGCGCCTCAACTTCTTTTTAGGGGTCCGTTCCCTCCGCGGCTGTCCATCCGTCTGTCTGTCAGCGTGCTGTATCTCATAAACCGTAATAGATAGACAGTTGAAATTATCACAGATTGTGTATTTCTAACAACAAATAATAATAAAAAGATAAGTTAAAAATTAAAAGTAAAATTAAAGGGAAACGTGTTATTTACAGCGACTTTTGCTAAATATTGTACATCATCATCAGCCTATAGCAGTCCACTCCTGGACATAGGCCTCTCCAATTGCACGCCCTACAGCTCGATTCTCGGCAGCTCTCATCCAGCTGCTACCAGCCACCCTGCGAAGATCGTCGTTCCACCTAGCCTGAGGGCGTCCTACCTTACGTTTGCCGATTCGAGGTCTCCACTCAAGAACACGTCTACCCCAACGGTCATCGGTTCTACAGCTAATATGGCCGGTCCATTGCCACTTCAGCTTGCTTATTCTGTGAGCTATGTCAATAACTTTGGTTCTCTGCCGGATTACCTGATTCCGGATTTTATCTCTCAGAGATACTCCAAGCATAGCTCGCTCGTACAAAATATTGTACGGTGGTACGGAACTCTTCATGTGCGAAGCCGACTGCGAGTCAGACTCGCACATGCCTGGGTTTTTTTTGAATTATGTGCGCTGAGCTTCAATATTATGTTTGAAACTACTCAGACATACCCCAAAAGGCTGGAAAAGCCATACTTTGTAAACATTCAAATGTCTTTCACTCACGGAATGTTATGATATAAATGTCTGTTCCTACTTACTTTCTGCCTACAATGTTTTAAAATTTAAATTGTTTTTATGCAAAACGTATTGTAGTTCGTCGTGTAGTACTTTGTAAGAACATAACATTAGGAATGTATTCCCATTTATATGTATTTTGTAGTATAAATTGTGTATAATTTATTTTTATGTAATTTATAAGGTGGTGTTACAACAAAGTAAGTATATACATATATTATAAATTAAAGTCGCTTTTCGTGTTTATTTGTATGGCTCCATTGTTCTTCTAAATCACGCAACAGATTTAGATGAGGTTTCCACCATCGTGTAGAATTTTTTTTCTGAATTACATACAGTATGTTAACCAACAAAGGGCGTTCCCGTTAACCTGCAATAGTATAGAGTGTGTAAATGCTAAAAAAAATTTTTTTTTTTTTTGTGTCGTGAAATGTTCACAAAATGATTAAATTTTAACGTAAAAGAAACACTCTGTACACGCACACTTGTATTTCAATGTAGAAAAACAAGTGTGACAAGTGGGCGTGTACAGAGAGTTTATTTTCCGTAACAATTTATTATTTTTTGTGAATAATTTACTATAAAAAAACAAAAAATTTTTTTTTTTTTTTATGGTAATATTTTTTTTAGCATGTCTGGACGCTATACTTTTGCAGGTTAACGGGAACGCCCTTTGTTAGTTAACATACTGTATAATACATTAATATTAAAGTTACATATAACTAAGAAATCTCTATGTTTTGTCAACTCGTACAAACCGTGGGAAGCAGTAGCGGGCATAATAATATTATAAAGAGGAAAGAATTGTATGTGTGTATGTTTGTAATGAAAAAACTCAAAATCAACTGCGCTGATTTAAAAAATTCTTCCACCATTAGAAAGCTACAGTCATCCTGAGTAATATAATTTATAAAGATTACACGCGGGCGAAGCCGCTGGTGGCAGCTAGTAATATATAAAAAAAGCAGTGTATATGAATTATAGTGCATTCACATTTTGTTAATACTTTGAAAGTTTGTGTTAATATTTTTGTTCGTCCGAAAGTCTGACAACCAGTTTTACCAAGGGTTATCCGCATCTTACCCAGCAACTGACAGCAGTGGTATCCCACAGAGAGGAGGCCTGTGTCCCAGCAATGGGAACAGTATAGGCTGATTATGCAGTAACTGGGTTGTGGAGGTCAGATAGGCAATCGCTCCATATAAAATACCGGTATTCAGCTGCATCGAGTTAGATTTGAAGCTGATCTCACTATAGTTGGGAAAAGGGCTAGATATTTATGATGATGATACTGTCTCATTAGTCTTATGAACGCAAAAGTGAATGTTGAGCATGGAGTCTTAAGGCCCCTACAAACAGGCGCGATATCGCGGGCGCGGCAGGCAGCGCCCTCGCGCCATTTTGCACGAGGCTTTAAGATAGATCATTATAAGTTATAGATAATTTATTCGTTTATTTCCTTGTAGGTATATAAAATAGATTACATTTTCAATAACTTTTGAAATAATAGCCCATTGCGTTGGGGAGCATAAGGTCAACTTGGCAACAGGCAACTGAAGGAACACGGGTGGGTTTTAGTCAGTAAAAGTCTGACACGCCCAGAGCGCCCAGAGCGGGAGAAGTCATTGAATGACTTCCCACCGTCAAAAAAAAAAGTATGTAATTTTACCTATCGATGATTTACTGCTCCTTGGTAATCACGAGGCATTGATATACACATACCTAGCCATACATTACATTATTATTATTTATTATGAATTGTAATGTACCAACTTATTTTATTTTATGATTTTATTTGAATGTCAATGAATGAAGGAATGGTAATACAATGTATTTATTTTAATTGTAATTTTAATAAGTTCGTAGGTAATAATTTATATATTGGGACTTGGTGCCTTAAAATAAAATTAATAAATTAATAAATTACACCTTCACAGTAAAGTAAAGTAAAAACAATTTTCGGCCGTTTTTACTGTATATTTTTACAGCACATTTTTTTCACGACTCTCTTCCTGTTATTACCGTAATTCGTATAATAAAAGTATTATGGCACAGTTAATGGTGAAAAAAACCTTATTTGAGGACGGAGTGATTTAAAAAATGTATCCCTAATGATGGTACTACGTGTTATGTTTTGGATCAAATTAATCATAATCGGTTTAATGTAGGTAAGGTACGTGTATTGTATATAAAAAGGATTGGAAAAAGAATTTAATTTTTTATATAAAAACTTTAAAAAAACATTATAAACACTTTTTCAAATTGTTGCAACTTTGGACTCTTTTTATTTCTGTTTTTTGTTTTCACATTTATTTCTTGAACAATGGATTTTGAATTAAAAGCCAAGGTGTCAAAAAAAATGTAAATAAGGCGTAAAACTGTAGTTATAAATGTTGTTCGAGTTTTGTGTAGTAGTAGGTAATTTAAAAATTGCTATATTTTGGTTTAAGTTAAAAACGTTACTTATGTATAATAAACTATAATTTCCAAAAAAGCGTTTTTGTTTCAAAACTCTAGCTTCTACAGTTTAGGAGAAATAGTTGCAATTTTAAAAGTGTGCTACTAAGTTTCGAAGGCCAGTGTATAAATCAACTCAGCCTATTGCAGTCCACTGTTGCATAAGTATAAACAGCTTATAACCTTCCCACTGCTGGGACACAGGCCTCCTATCAGTGAGAGGGAGCGAACCTTACTCTCCACTCTGTGCATACACGCTCACACGCACACATTTACAATCAATCTACACCTCACTAAGTGCACACAATGTTTACGAAACCGGCCTCACGTCACATTAAGACAGCCCTATGTTTTGTTGTTTTATTTGGACTGACATTAAACCGATCAAAAATACCAGGTAATAGTCAAAAAATACCAATTTATTATATAAACTTTTTTTACTCGCCTCACAGTCTCGCGTGATTTTGTAAAAGCTAAAGCAAGCAAGTACTAATGGTACTGGTGGCAAAGTTAATTGCCACCAGTTCGTAACTTAAGGATTTAAGTTAAAACGGCTAAGTTGAAGGGCGCCTTGCCTCAATACCCTGGTTTATAGCCCGCTGGGACCGAGTGTAGTGTTTGGCCCAGATCTTTTAGATAACATGGAGTTTGAATAATAAACAAATGAAATACTACGCCTGAAACAAAAGCAGTACTAGAGCTGTACCTACTAAGGGCGAATTTCACCAAACTTTTATACCGAGTATAAGTCTTATCCTGCGAATAAATGTTGAATTTTTGACAGTTTTTCTATACAAAAACTGTCAGACGCCATTTTTATTCCACGGATAAAAGATATCTGACTTTGGTAAAATCAGCCCTAAGCCTATTTGTGAAGGGGTTCGTTAGGTAATTTATACCGCCATAAGTAAAAGATCGAGGGGAAGACCTGGATCTCTGAGAGTCTTTGTGAGAGGGAGTGGGCCATAATCCACCACGCGGCTGTGGGCCCACTGCGGGTTGGTAGATGCCTTGGTAATCACGAGGCATTGCCAAACTATACCACATTACACCGTTACAGTAAAGTAAAGTACAAACAATTTTCAGCCGTGACTTTGAATTTTTGTTCTAGGACATGCCGGTTTCCTCACGATGTTTTCCTTCATCGTTTTGAGAGTCATGAAATAATTTACACAAAGTAAAGCGCCTGCCAGGGATCGATCCTTTTTTTTTTTTGATGGTGGGAAATCGTCCAATGACTTCTCCCGCTCTGGGCGGAGCGGAAGGTCGTGTCAGACTTTTACTGACTAAAACCCACCCGTGTTCCTTCAGTTGCCTGTTGCCAAGGTCCCGGTATCCCTTTCGGACTAACCCGCAACCCTGGCAGGCATCTGTCCCAGCGGACCCCGCCAATTGTGCTGACATCTCTTTGAGGCGCGCGTAGAACCTCCTGGGTTCGATCCTGGATTCAGGATTCAGTGTTCGAACTCGTAAGTCGATGCCGTTACCACTGGGCCACCACTGCTCTCGAAAAATGCAAACATATTACAAAAAACTAATGTAAGTGATATGAGTAAATAAAGAAAGAAAGAAAGAAAGAAATAAATTATATTCCTTTGCCTATGGCATTAAGTCCGCCTCTGTACATTTGTGTGCTTAAAGTATTAAATAAATAAATATTCGTCCTACAATTTAATTCTGTACTTTAAAAACTTACTTGCTTATGTAAACACACTAGGTGCAGTAAACCCACTATGTTTATTTTGAGCATATTCAGCACACCACCTTTATATATCCCCAACTTCTAAGCTCGGCTAAGGTTCGTAATATATTTTGATAGTAAGGATAAGTAACTTAAGTGAATGCGGCTAAATTAAGGTGTATACTTGTACTTGATTTGAAGGGTTCCGTACCTTTGTCCGTTTAATTTACTTATGGGGGACAAGAAAAGGTTTTCCTTTGTGCTTAGGGGATCCGAGTTGAGAGTAACTACTTATTTGGAATTCTGTTGAGTAGCGTAAATACGTTCTTGCTTTGTATATTTACATCTTGTATATAAGGTAGGTAGTGTTGATAAATGAGGAGGAGCTCATGGCTAAGTAATAACAGCCGCTCGGCTCGATCCGGTAACTAAGTTAAGTTAACTAACTCGGTTAAGCTACGCTTGCCGGGGTTGGTCCGTGGATGGGTGACCATTTTCACATATCGAGACTCCTCCGTGCCTCTGGAAGCACGTTAAGCCGTTGGTCCCGGCTGTCATTTGTGGATCTTTGACAGTCGTTACGAGTCGTCAGAAGCACGAAAGTCTGACAACCAGTCTAACCAAGGGGTATCGTATTACCCAGTTACTGGGTTGTGTAGGTCAGATAGGCAGTCGCTCCATGTAAAATACTGGTATTCAGCTGCATCCGGTTAGACTGGAAGCCGACCCCAACATAGTTGGGAAAAGGCTAGGCAGATAGATATAATAGTGTTGATAAACAAAAAGGTACTACACGCGAATTACATGAATTTTTATTAAATACTGGCTGATGCCCGCGGCTTTGCCCGCGTGGGTGTCGTATATTGTGTACTAAAACTTTCCCCGAGAACCACTCTACCCTTTGGTCAAAACAGCATGAAAATCGGTGCAGTAGTTTTCGAGTTTATCGCGAACAGATATTGCCTGTTTATGTAAAGAAGTTGTTGTCACTTATGGCCGATTCCTATAATTTACGGACCGTTACTGGTAACAATTATGGCTCTTGTATCTTTACCATTATTGAAGCAAAGATCTCATAGCTCTGCATAGTAAACCCTCATATTATGGAGTAGCTATCGCAGGTAAAATTAGCTTACGAATATATTGGACACTTGAATCTCCGCCTGGCCACGGGACATTCCGCTTCAGCGAATTTTCTTGCGGTGCGAACGGCGAAGCGTCTTGCGACTAAAACAAATGAATAAAAATGTACTGCCCGCCGCCGCCGCCGCACCGCCCGCCGCGCTGCCGCGCTCGTCCCGTGGCCAGGCGGTCAAACAGCATGTTTTATAAAGGTGTGTTCATATTTAAGGGTGCGGTACAGATCATCAAACTAAACAACTTTCTCCATGGGAACATTGTAATCGCGAAAAAAATATCAACTGTCTCATACAAAACTTCAATACCCTATACAGTCTTTTAAAGTTAAAGTTCGAGAGTTCGTAAGAAGCTGGCAGTATCACACATCGGTAGTGTTTTCCCATTGTTTGTCTTAGTTTAATCATGTATTTATTTGTGCTTATATACCTACATATCTACATTAATATTATAAAGAGGAAAGATTTGTATTTTTGTGTTTATGTTTGTAATGAATAAACTCAAAAACTACTGCGCCGATTTCAAAAATTCTTTCACCATTAGAAAGCTAAATTCGCCCTGAGTAACATAGGCTATAATTTATAAATATTACACGCGGGCGAAGCCGCTGGCGGCAGCTAGTCCTATATAATTATGTATTCATAGTTTTAATAGGTGTATTATCCTTATATTTAATTTTTTTTTTTTATTCCACAATTTTAGATATTGCACCTACCAGTGTTTGTCTCTGCATCACCCAAAGGTTGACTGGTAGAAAATGCCTATGGCATTAAGTCCGCTTCTGTACATTTGTGTGTTTAAAGTATTAAATAAATAAATAAATACCCACTCGACCCTAATGTATACATAAAACTACACGAAAATAAATAAGGATTACATTTCTCTTAACCCAACTTCTCTATTATTAATTAAAATTAGTAATAACACCAAAACCCCAAAGTCAAGTACCTACCGACGCTGTATGTTCGTCAGTCACTTTTTCCATCCTAAACAAACATGGCCGGAGTCAAAACATAATATAGGGGTACAATGAAAAATAACACCCGTTTTCTTCAGTACGGTCGGCAAAAAAAAACAACAGAACATCGTGAATTTATGTCCGCACTTTGTATTTGTTGGGTTCTGGGACTTTTTGCCACAATTATGGGAAGTCGCGGTCGACTCCTTTTTTGCTGACCGTATTTGGTGAGGCAGTAAATTTTATTGTTTTGTTGTCCTTCTTAGTCGAGTCTTCCGTGATTTAAGATGTTTTAAAAGCGTTCTTATACACAGTCCGGTTATTCGCGCCTTTGTCTCTGATCTCCAAAATTATCTTTGGGTAATAGAAGTTATTCAAGGACTTTTTAGAGGACAGAATGAGGCTCTGTCTTCAAAAGAGGCCTTGACTGTCAATCTTTGTTAAATTCTCATCTCGCCAGTGATAAGATTTCCCATGTTATAGGGGGCGAGCGTATTGCCATCAACCGGGCACAATCCAGACTCCAGGCCGCTACTGAAAAATTCCAGATGTAAAAACCGACCCGGGAATCGAACCCAGACCATATGCTCAGCAGTAGCGCTTGCAAACGCTAGACCAACGAGACAAACAATGTCACTTTGAAAGGAGGGAATCGAATGTGTTTGAAAATTGCTCGACATTATAATATACTATTTTGAAGTAAAAAAAAAGAAAAGCATATCAGCATCATGGTGCCGAAAAGAGGGAATCGAATGTATTTGAAAATTGCAAAATGGCTCGCCCCCTATTACATGGGACTTAAACATAACTGGCGAAATGTGGGTGCACTATGGGAACACCTCTGCCTAACCCTTCGGGGAAACAAGCCGTGATGTTATGTTATGTTATTACTTAATACCTTTGCAGTACAACCTCCTGTTATCCTACAAAATTTTTGCGCATTTTCTCGTTCCTAAGTCGAAAATTCTCAAAAATTCAGAAACAATTAATAACTCGAAAACTATGAAAAATCGCGGAACATACAAGCACGAGGGAACAAAAATTTTTTTTGGACGTCATTTTTCCGGCCACCCTGTATAACTTCTTCAACAAACGTGTACGTAGTTAGAGAGAGAGTGGAATCAAGGTTAAAGGCATAAATAAGGGTCTACTATAGTAGAAGCTACGACAGTGTCTTATCTTAACGACAGTTAGGAAGATGGATGGCTTAAACATGCAACCCGTTCAGTGATATCTTTCAATTTATCATCATGACTTTGAAATCAACACATAAAATGTCACCTTTTGTCCTAATATTATAGCAACATGTATATTCTAAAAGGATCGGCTACTAGGTAAATCTAGAATTCTTGTTTGTGAGAAATGGTTAAGTATGCCACAAACAGGTTTTTACAAGAAAAAACAACCGACTTCCAAAAAAACACACAACAAAGTGAAAAATAACTTTTGTTTCAGAAGTCGGTGTCTTTGGATCTGTATTTTTAGTTTTATGCCACCGACTTCCGAAATAAAAGTTATTTGTCACTTTGTAGTGTTTTGTTTTTGGAAGTTCGACACACCCTATACTAATATATATATTCTTTCATATAAAATCGATAGCTTCTTCTCCAGAGTAAATATCATACACTAGCTGCGCCCCGCGGTTTCACCCGCGTAAGTCTCGATCCCGTGGAAACATCGGGATAAAAAGTATCCTATGTGTTAATCCAATTAATTAACTATCGGTTTGCCAAATTTCATCCAAATCCATTCAGTAGTGTTTACGTGAAAGAGTAACAAACATCCATCCATCCATCCATCCTTAATTACAAACTTTCGCGTTTATAATATTAGTAAGGAAGTAAGGATAGTACCTACCCTCAAGAATATAAAGAGATGGTACTTTAAAAAAAAATCTTACATTGTCAAAACAAAAGATAGCCAATTTTACCCAAGACTGAAAACTGCCTAGTATCCTAAAACTAAAATCCTATCCTAAAACTACCTTTTTGCCATCAACTTTATCGACACATCGTATCTTTCAGTGGAGTTAGTTCATTATTTCTCCAAGATTTTTTTTTTTGTAGAAATGTATTTGCTGACGGTACGCTTACGTGTTAGTTCTTATATAAACAAGTTTATTTATTGAGTCTACTGAATTGTAGCGGCTGTCTCACTACAGCTTAGTTTTTAGGGTTCTGTACCCAAAGGGTGCTAAACGGAACCCTTTTTTTTTTTTTTTGAGTGTGGGAAATCATCCAATGACGCTAAACGGAACCC
Source organism: Lithophane semibrunnea (assembly GCA_947363905.1). Classification (NCBI taxonomy): domain Eukaryota; kingdom Metazoa; phylum Arthropoda; class Insecta; order Lepidoptera; family Noctuidae; genus Lithophane; species Lithophane semibrunnea. Next base: position 3,419,020 of record OX376208.1, read on the forward strand.
TACTGATGGTTTGAAATAACTGGACACGCGGCGCAAAGCGCCTTGAACGCCTCCTACGTCGTCCATACGCCGATATCAGCGTGTGAAAGAGACCACAAGATTACATATCTATAGTAACCATCGTGACACGGCGTAAGGCGTGCGCGTGACGCCTGTAAGCGGCCGATGGCGTTTATAGAAGACCACAGCCTTAAGGCTCCCACAAACAGGTGCGACAAGGGTAGCGCTGCCTGTCGCGACCGCGATATCGTGCTAGTATGTACGAGCCTTTACTAAGCCTCCGCTGTTCGTCTGACCGTCTGTCTGTTAGCAGGCTGTATCAGCATCCTGAGGACACGTACTCGAAGTCAAGGATCAGGTTCTAGAACATCGTCTTCATCACAACCACCACAGAGTTTTGGTTTCTGCCACCACCAAATCCCACCTTCGCCACCTCTACAGGCGCTGCCATCTCCACCATCACCATCACCGAACTCGACCAGGTATCACGAGTTAATTTCTCCCGAAGACGGAGGTCCTCGAGAAAATCTACTAAATGAAGATATAGGTGGAGTAATAAAAGATTGGAGTTCCATCAGTGTACAAGAATAGTATCTTCAATAATTACGCGGGAGAATTAGAAGATATATGTTATGTGAATTCTATTTGTGATTAAAACTGATTGTTAAGTATAAATCTGTTCTAATATAAAAGGCTGATAGGTAATACATAATTAAAGCCTTTTTTTATAATCCTTTCACAAAAATAAAACAGATTTCGTTAGTGTCCTTTTTACTGGCCAGTGATCTTGCAGTGATTGTAAGTGACACAGAACGTTCAATGGCCAGTTCACTAGCCACACGATTTTCAGGTTTTATTTCTAAAACATGTCATTATGATTTACGGCACAGAATATAAATGTATCAAAAAATATTAAGAATTCAAAAAAAAAGTTAGGGTGTGCGTTAAAGGGTTAATATTGTAGGCACGGAACTTTTCGTGTGTGAGTCCGACTCGCACTTGGCCAGTTTTTTTTTACATAATTATCAAGTGAATAAGTCGAGTTTGTAGGGCGTAGGTTCGAACCCGGGCAGGCTCTATACTTTGTGTTAATTATTTCATCACGATACAAAACTCTACTCTCAAAACGGTAAAGGAAAACATCGTGAGAAAATTGGCAAGTCCTACAACCCAAAAATTCAAAGACATGTGACATCTGACAACCCGCACTGCCGCCCACTCCTTCTCATAGTGAGGAGGCCTGTCTCCAAGCCGCTGGGAAAATATAATCTGATTATTATGTGAATAAGATACTTATTGTATTATGTTATTTATAAAAATGAATCCCTATTTCCCTTGGTCACGCCATCACGCGTGAACGGCTAGACCGATTTCGCTAATTCTTTTTCTGTTATGTTTGTTAATGTCAGGAGAAGGTTCTTATGAAAGAAAAAATTAAGAGAATTGCGCGGAAAATTAAAAAATTTAAAAATAATTAACCACCATAAAAAAATATTTCTAATCTAAACTTAGCGCTTTGACAATATAAACTTTGATAATACAACGTCTGTCGGGTCAGCTAGTTATGTTATAAATGTCATGGAAAGAAAAGTAGGTAATGTCAACAATATTTATTTTTCCCGACTACGGCGAAGAAAAAAGGAGGGTTATGATTTTGACCGGTATGTATGTATGTATGTATGTATGTTCATCTGTTCCCTCCTATCTTCCAAACCACTTATCATAATTTGACAAATGAGGTATCGTTAGAAGCATCGTGATTGTCCGCTGGTTATAGGCTATGTGAAGTCACATTAAATTAAAAATGGCGCCCTCTAGCGGAAATAAAGTGAGGAACTTAAAAAAAATATGGTTTAATCGTACCATGTTGGGTATCAAATGAAAGGGCTTAATGAGTACATTTCAAAAATATATATATTATAAACCCAAAAGAATTAAAAAAAAATCAAGTAATAAAAACTAAAACCCAACTACGACTTAAAAGGTATAAACAAGACACTACAGACAGACAAATTAAAAATCCGGAGTCACACGTGTTAGGGCATAAATCGAACAGATTACGTGTGACTCCGGATTTAATTTGTCTGTCTGTGGTGTCTTGTTTATACCTTTTAAGTCGTAGTTGGGTTTTAGTTTTTATTACTTGATTTTTTTAGTTTCAATAAATGTCAGTCGATATTTTCTTCATCTTTTCATGAAAAAAATCAATTTCTTTCAGCAATGAACTACGTGTCTTATATTGAAATATAATTTATATTCCGCGTGACAACTTATTATAACATCACGCCTGTATACCTCGAAGGATTCGGCAGAGGTGAGCCTTTAGTAGGTACACCCAAGTTTATATTATTATAAACTAAAAATCTGGATTAAGGCTGATTTTAGAGTCACACTGAGCGTCGCTGAGCGTCGGCGCTGACGGCCCAATATGTATGATTATACAGGGTGTTAGGGTGAACACCGTTATCCTTGCAACCAGTGGTTGGGTTTCATTTATAGAACGTAAAATCAATGGAAAATTACAACTTTTTTTTTCTTTTTTTTAAATCAACCTTTTACCATAAGAGACGAAAGTTCATTGCCCTATGCGCTAGGGCAATGAACTTGCGTCTCAACACGGGCGGGGGGTGCGGGATGTGACCTGACCGGCCGCGAGCGCGATCTCTCCCTCAGTCAGTCAGCTGTTTCGCTAGAGAGCACGGTGTCGGATAGAAACTTTTTAAAATATTTTAATGAAAATAACGTTTTTTTTTTGTTGTGTTCGGTCATTTATTTTTATATTTCATTCAACTACCCATGGTTTGAATGACAAGAGTGTTTACCCTTACAGCCTGTATATCATCATCCTGCTCAGCGCTGACGGCCGTGCCGTGCGATAATCATACATCTGTAAAAGATCGCTCTTAGCGATAAAACCGCCCATTGTGTCACCCTATGTTAAATTTCTACATTTGTAACTGTATTTTTTATGGTGTACATAATAAAGAGTATTCTATTCTATTCTATTCTATTGGGCCGTCAGCGCCGACGCTCAGCGACGCTTAGCGTGACTCTAAAATCAGCCTAACACACAGGATACTTTTTATCCCGATATTCCCGCGTGATCGAGACTTGCGCGGGTGAAACCGCGGGGCGCAGCTAGTTCATCATAAAAAATAATTAATTTTATTTGATAGGGTAAGGTAGGGTAGGGTAGGGTAGATATCTATTAATGTTATAGATCACATTCTACAAAGTTAAACCCATTACTCTCCTTTTGGGTTAGCCACAATCTGGCAAATAAGCATCATAAATAACTATAGGCAGATGAGTATAATTTTTCATCCAATTTTTTTTGTCCATAACCTGCTAACTTCATCTCGTCTCGTCTTAATAATTCACCATGTTTTATGGAGGTCAAAACTTATAAAAAATGCTATGAAGGTCACATAGGACAATGGCTGTAAAAATTGGCAGTGTCCTCACAAGAGTTGGGGGTACCCCATAAAATATTTTATGTGAAGCTTTGGCTCTTGTAAATAACTCTCGAAGTCAAGATAAGAAAAGAGATAAATAATAGTCTTCAATGGGGTTTTTTGCCTTTGACCCTTTGAAGGACATTTGCCAAATATCTTTTGCAAAATAGATTCAAACATTCAGAAAATATCGTTAGGTTTTTTACAGTAATTTCACTTTTTCATTTTCAGACATACTATTGCACAAGGCTCGAAAACACAATTTTACGACGTCTAAAGCCGCATACAGACTTTGCGAGGCATTCGCTGTGCGCCGTTCGTGGCGCATGCCTCGCAAAGTCTGTATCCACCTTAACAAGTGTTTTATAATCACGGTTTCAAACCTAAGGACAGGAACCCTCCTGGAGGGTTCACTTTAGCGCAAAGGTTACATCAGTGACCCGCCTAGAGGGTCCACTAGCAATATATAGCGGCATGGTATATTTATGAGCTCTATGAATAATAGTGGGTGGACTCAAATGTGTTAATGAAAGGTTAGCCTGTTGACATGAACCGAATAAAAATCCAGACTTGGTACCTACAGGCTGCGTGAGTTACCTAATAGTGAAAAAACACAGTATCATTTGCTACCACAAATCAATTAGGCATTCACCTAAATACTATAATTTGTGATTAGGGGCTACGGCAGACAGGTGCGACGAAGTTCTCACAGAAATTTTATTGTTCCACTGGAGCGCTACTCTGGTGGAACAATTCACGCCTATCTGCGGGGTTCTCAAGATTATCCAATTTTACCTAATAAGTACCGAGTTGGTATCATATTTTTGTTTACACCAAAGTTTTAGAATAATAGAATTATATAGGTACAAGTATTAAAAGGAAAAAAGGGTCTCAAAGAGAGGGCATCGAAAAATTCATCCGCATCGGCGCCGGTGTTTAGCATTGTCACGTTTCACATTGTATGCCAACCGTTTAGTCGTACGTATGTAATTCCTACCATATTTTGTTAAAACGACTGTTTAATAACCTTTCTTTGTTTCATTTACAGGTAAGGCGAGGTTCAAATATCTACTAACTTAAGGTAAATTACGTTAAATTTAAGCGAGTTAACATTCATAATTAATGCTAATTCCTGAACAACGGGGTGTCAGTATTTAAGGTGTTGACTAGGAAGGCAGAGTTCGAAAGTTAATTGATTTACTGCTTCATAAAGAGAATAAGTCTTCTTGAAGGAGTAGATAGCTAAGTTCAATAAAGAGACGTCAAACCTATCCTAAGTTTTAAAATAATTATCACGTAAAGAATAAGTTAAATTAACGGAGTTCGAAAGCCCAATACTGCTCTCCAACAAAGATAGCTTACATGGCTCAAAAGGCTTTTTTAATACCTACTAAATTAACTAAAAAACGAAATGGACTAACTAACTATGCCAATAAATATAAAAACAAAAGGACACTAAGGGCTGATTTTACCAAAGTCAGATATCTTTTATCCGTGGAATAAAAATGGCGTCTGACAGTTTTTGTATGGAAAAAATGTCAAAAATTCAAAATTTTGTCGCAGGATAAGACTTATACTCGGTATAAAAGTTTAGTGGAATTCGCCCTAAGACATTTATAAAACTAGATAAGGTCGGCGTTTTCTATCTATCTACTCTGACAAGAAAGGCCGTAACAAACTCAGAAGCTGACATGGCTCAAAAGGCTTTCTTATACCTACTAAATTAACTAAAAAACTAAAAGGACTAACTAACTATACTAATAAATATAGAAACAAAAGGAAACTTAGACATTTATAAAACTAGATAAGGTCGGCGTTTTCTATCTAATTACTCTGAGAAGAAAGGTCGAACAAACTCAGAAGCTGACATGGCTCAAAACTCTCAAAAGGCTTTCTTATACCTACTAAATTAACTAAAAAACTAAAAGGACTAACTAACTATACTAATAAATATAGAAACAAAAGGACACTTAGACATTTTTTTAATCTAGATAAGGTTTTCTAGCGAATTACTCCGAGAAGAAAGACCGAAACAAACTCAGAGGTCACAGTCTCTTCTAAAGTCTACACATAATGATGGTCTAAAGTAAAAAGAAATACTTATCTGAAAAATGAGATTTGATTATGTAACACACAATAGTGTCAATATACACAGTACCCACAACAATAGTGACTATTGTATCTACAGTAAAAATCCTCTTATTCTTAGTATTTTAGAACACAATACGTCTTTCATGAGTAAGCTTTGTGAACCAAGTAGGTATGTTTTTTGTGAAAGTTCCTAACATTATCATTAAAGGCAATCTATTATCTGTTAAATCCAAAGTCAAAGTCAAATAATTTATTTCAATTAGGCACATAAAAGGCACTTAAGGCGCTTAGTCCCGTTTAGTATCGTAACACGGTCACTTTAAAAAGCCTTCTCCTCATTAACGGCTTGGTTAAAAGATCTGAAAAAAATACAGGCTGTAAGGGTAAACAGTCTTGTCATTCAAACCATGGGTAGTTGACTTAAATATAAAAATAAATGACCGAACACAACAAAAAAAAAACGTCATTTTCATTAAAAGATTTTTAAAAGTTTCTATCTGAAACCGTGCTCTCTAGCGAAACAGCTGACTGACTGACGGAGGGGTCGCGTTCGCGGCCGGTCAGGTCACATCCCGTACCCCCCGCCCGTGTTGAGACGCAAAATCGTCGCCCTAGTGCATAGGTCAACGAACTTGCGTCTCTTGTGGTAAAATGTAGATTTAAAAAAAATAAAAAAATCGTTGTCATTTTCTATTGATTTTACGTTCTATAAATGAAACCAAACCACTGGTTGCAAGGATAACGGTGTTTACCCTAACACCCTGTATATGTTTGCCATAGATTCATGTACAACATTTTGTATTGAGCAATTTTTTCGTATGACTAATACTTTTGCCTTAAAAAATATTTAATAAAATGCAATTTTTGGCTAATATTTCCCTACTACTTCTAAACGGCTTTGATGTTTGGAAATATTTTTATACTGAAACATTAATGGTTAGAAGTACTACAGATTGTATTGAGCAGAAATGTAAATTAAACAATTTTTTTTTTAATTACCCCTCTTAGAGATACAGGTTCAGAGGTGCTCTGCGCGGGCGCGCGCGGCAGTCGCGCGTTAGCATTGAGACGGGACGGTTGTGTCGCTCGCTGCTCCGCACCGGCTATTGACCGACTACGTACGTTTGTGTATGTTAGTGCAAATAATCACGAACAAATTACAGTGTGCGCGTCTAGACTAGCTCGCTGCAGAGAGTCTTGTTCGCGTGGATGCTTTATTAGTGCTGCGGTTTCTACGTACATACTGTTTTTGTTTATATGGTTTTTATGTAGGTCATCATCTACCTAGCCTTTTCCCAACTATGGTATGGTCCATACTAGGTAGGTAGGGTAGGTAGGGTAGGTAGGGGTAGATAAGTAGGGTAGGTAGGTAGGGTAGGTAGGGGTAGATAAGTAGGGTAGGTAGGTAGGGTAGGTAGGTAGGGTAAGTAGGGTAGGTAGGGTAGGTAGGGTAGGTAGGGTAGGTAGGTAGGGTAGGTAGGTAGGTAGGGTAGGTAGGTAAGATAGGTAGGGTAGTTAGGGTAGGTAGATTAGGTAGGGGTAGATAAGTAGGGTTGGTAGGTAGGGTAGTTAGGGTAGGTAGATTAGGTAGGGGTAGATAAGTAGGGTTGGTAGGTAGGGTAGGTAGGGTAGGTAGGGTAAGTAGGGTAGGTAGGGTAGGTAGCGTAGGTAGGGTAGGTAGGGGTAGATAAGTAGGGTAGGTAGGGTAGGTAGGGGTAGATAAGTAGGGTAGGTAGGTAGGGTAGGTAGGGGTAGATAAGTAGGGTAGGTAGGTAGGGTAGGTAGGTAGGGTAAGTAGGGTAGGTAGGGAGTGAAGGTAGGTAGGTAGGGTAGGCGACCGACCAACCGACCGACCGATGGACCGACAGACCGACCGAACGACCGACCGACAGACCGACCGACCGACCGACCGACCGACCGACAGACCGACTGATAGACAACGAAGCCTTAGTAATAGGGTCCCGTTTTACCCTTTGGGTACGGAACCCTAAAAACAGTGCATTAATGATGAGATAAAATTACTACGCAGTTGAAAGAAAAGACAAATTATTTATTTAATTATGTAAAATCGAGTAGGTACCAGGGCCAAGCCACCTTTAGACACCAGTGCCAAAAACCAGGGCTCGAAATACTTTCAAGTGTTTTCTTTCTGCATTGAAAATAGTTCTGTAAAGTCATACAAATAAGGAGTACAATCGCGTATGCAAAAAAGGTTACGTCCAACTTCCAACCAAGACTTGGTGGAAGAAAAATACTTGCATAGAACATTGATCCTCAACTCTATAGAAATAAAGATTACAATAGCGTTTACAAAAAAAAACTTCTAAACCTAAACGTAAAAAAATACTTTCATAGGAAATTGTTCCGTGCAACCTTACCAATAAGGATCATGATCGCATTTGTGAAAGAGTTACTCTTTCATGCGTGAGTCCCATTGATTAAAAATCTTTGATGCGTTGCGCGTTGAAGTAAAAAGTTCGTTCCATTTTCAAATAACACAACACAACAGATAATTCCCCTAAGACGACACACTGACCGCATCGTCACTTGTTTTTGACCAGTACAGCAATTTTGATTTATGTCGAAAAAGTTTATCAAAATAATGCTAGAATTTCCAAGCATGTTTGAGAAAAGATTTTATTTAAATTTCGATTTGTTTTGCAAATAGAGCTGTTTATGGAGCAGTTTGAAGATTGATAACGAATAATCGGTGGAGTACTTTGAGAATAATTCAAGATACCTATGGAGCAGAATGGGAATAAAATAATAAGTATTTTTTAATAATACAAATACCTTGGAGTAACTTGGGAAGTAATGTATGAGATTTTTATCTTTTTAGATCAAAAGAATGGGGTACTTTGGGAATAACCCGTTTAAAATAAATAAGAAACAAATGAACATATTGGCGCGTGAAACATTATCCTTGTTCGTCATTAATTCTGGAAATTATAATTAATTTACTTAGTTTGAAATTCCGCGCATTGTGAGATTGAGAAAAGTTCTAAACAAGACTTGGCCGCAACCAGGCATTGATGGACTCACGTATGTGTGCCTCGGTTTTACCTCGGCCCACATTTTCACGATCGTCCATCAAAAGCCCAGTTGCAGGCCGCGACAGTAATGTACGGAAGAAAGAATACTTGCATAGAACATTGATTCTTAACGTAATATAAATAAGGAGCAGAAATGCGTCTACAAAAAAAAAAAACTTCCAAACCTTTAAAGTAAAAATACTTGCACAGAACATTGATCCGTAACTTCATATAAATAAGGAGCAGAATCGCGTCGAGATTCGACGGAGCAAAATACTTTGAAGTCTTGCGAGTATTTCGGGTCGGCACTTGGTCGGCGTAAGTACCTACTTACAAGTAAAAACCTAGTGTAAAAAACCTGGTCGCGTAAATACGCACCTACCCTAAAAGAATAAACAAGTGAACATATTGGCGCGTGAAAAATTATCATGGTCCGACATTGATTCTGAAAAAGAGAAAGAGAAGGAGAAGGAAAAGGAGAAGGAGAAGGAGAAGGAGAAGGAGAAGGAGAAGGAGAAGGAGAAGGAGAAGGAGAAGGAGAAAGAGAAAGAAATATATAAATCATTTATTTGCTGGTTATGTAGGAAAGAGAATTTTTTTTTTTTTTTTTAATGTTTTCTTACACATATATGCTAAAAATAATGTCCTGTTCAAAACATAAAATATACGTATACGCACAAACATAAGTATCGATCTATACAAATATCAGCCTTGCATCTACCATTAATGAGGCACAAGAATCGTAGGCAAAAATGGCGACCTACGTGCGCATGTCTGCGCCCCTGCATATTCTTTGATCAACATTTTAGTGTAGCGCGCCACCGCGCGTGTCTAGAGTAGGGACTTAAGCTCCGCCCACATGCGCAAGGTCAGTCAGGAAACTATGGCCCTTAACAACGTAAAGATTTACAAAAATTCCAGTCGCCCCTTTCAAAAGTTAGTTTTCGTATGGAGAAGAATGGGCAAGAAACTCCACCGTTACTCTTTTAAAATGTTTTACAAATACTGGTACTTTTTTATTGAATAATCCTGGAGACAAAAAACTACCTGAAGCATTGCATTAATTACCTACCGTAGTTGCTGACCAAAAATAACCATTGTCTGCCAATCTGCCTAGCCTTTTCCCAACTATGTTGGGGTCGGCTTTCAGTCTAACCGGATACAGCTGAATACCAGTAGTTTACATGGAGCGATTGCTTATCTGACCTCCACAACCCAGTAACTGGGCAATACGGTACCCTCTGATGACATGTAACGACTGTCAAAGATGGATGGAAGAATGACAGCCGGGACCAACGGCTTAACGTGCTTTCCGAGACGACACGCAGGAATCTCGGAATATAAAAATGATCGCCCATCCACGGAGCAACCCCGGGGAGCGTTGCTTAACCTGATAGATCGACCCGTGCGGCTGTTATTACTTAGCTACGAGCTCCTTTTATAATGATGTCATTCAAATCATACTCAATACTCAATTTTTTATTGCATTCCATATGTTACATAGATGCTCTAATAAGTTGAGCTCCTTTAGTTCTGAGTTGAGCTCCACTATTACTGACAAATGCTTGCACTGACTGGACAGGTCCACTCAAATCTGTGTGGTTCTTTCCTCAAAAGACCATTTCAGCCTCTAATCTACATGGTTCTCATATGGCCTGACCAAAATTATGTCTGGACTTTAAAGGAGACGGTGACCTCTGAGTTTGTTTCGGCCTTTCTTCTCAGAGTAGTCAGATAGGAAACGCCGACCTCATCTAGCTTATTTTTACAACTTTTTAATATGACGTGTAAAAGTGATTCCAATATCCTATTTACAGAATAAACAATTTCATTTCATTTCATTTCAGTAAAAGTTCAATATAGACCCTGTCGGGCACAGCAAAATTAGGAGAGAGAAAGAGGGCTAAACAAAAATGTAATATTATTATAAATTATTAGATGTGTTTAATGATGTAAGTAATATATTATTAGGTTAGTGTAAATCATGCCATAGGCTTGACAAAGAAGGCTCCACACGACTCTCCTTAAAAAAAAAACTCCTAAACAAATTAATCTACTTAACTTAAGGACCAATAGTAAAAATCCTGTCCCGTAAAACGTGGAACAAAAAGGACAAACCCATTAACGTCGTTTGACTTTTAAAGTTTCGGTGAAAAAAAATACATTATAATTCGTACAAAAACACCCCGGTGGGGGAACATTGTTCTCAAAAAAGTTTTGTTAAAAAATGGATTTAGAAAGTTATTTATGGGGTTCAGTAATGAAGTAAGGGGAGCTTTTATGAAAATATTTGTTAAGACCTTGTTTCCAAGTTATTTAGTTAACTTACATACCTATTTTGTATTCAATAAGCCTTACTATTTATGTTACATATAAACAAGAAACATAAATCACTTTGAATGCAATCCTTCTATGAACACCCACCCTAAGTCGATTTAAGAAAATACCAAGAGTTCTTTTAATCAATTTATAAATGTTGCATATTACAAACGTAAAAAAATACATGAATTATTATTACACAATATCAAACGAAACATTCGTACTATGAAAATTACATAATATAATATATAAAAAAATCTCAGCAATTTTCAGACTGCAGATTTGTAAATCTTTTAGAATTTATGAGTGTATAAAAATCTGAGTATACAAGTTTTTTTGGCTAGTAGTAAATTGTCACGACTTTTCTATGACATTGCACGAATAATGTGCGAAGCAATTAAACCGAGAAACACAAAAGTACATGATAATAAATTGTAGTAGAAAAAAACTTTAAAATAAAAGTTTTCTTTTTGCCATATTTTATACCACAGCTTATTTTTTTTTGCAAAACGCCTTTTTCACACTTATGCACTTTCCATCAAGGATATTAAAAATGAAGCATTTTTTTAGTTTTCTCACTTTTCGCTAACAACAAACTCCTTTTAACTATACTGACGAGCAATATAAAAAGCCACTAACTTATCATGAAATATTTCCGAAACTACGCAAGCTAGCTTCTTGAAGTAAAAAGCAACAGTGAAGTGTATTTAATAGCGCATACAAACATATAAAATACTGTTTTCAAGATTTTTTCACCTTATGTAGCTAACTTGTATGGTTTAGGAGATATTTAGATTTTTTTGGCACTTTGCAAGTGGCTTTTTCATATTTTAAACAAAAATAAACAACAATATTTTTTAAACAAAAATAAGCAACAATATTTTAAAAAAAAAAAATAAGCAACAATATTTTTTAAACAAAAATAAACAACAATATTTTTTAAACAAAAAAATTGAGTCGAATTTCCCCGCTAAATATTCAACTCACGCTTACCTTTTTAAAAGACTCGAGAGTCAAACAAAAAGCAGAGATGGACAGATAAAACTTTGTCAAAGCTATAAACTGTCCCATTGGTCTTTGTCCCAAAGTTGTGCCGATCCAGAGAAATTATATTAAAGGGACAAACACTTGGATGTTAGATGGGACTGAATAATTACCGACTGTTGCTGAAATTGGGGCTTTGGGCGTATTAAGGTTGAGCCACACTATGGGGCGCGTAGTTGCGTATTGGGGCGATTGTTTGTGAGCATATTACACATGCTGATTTTTCATGGTGAGGTAAGTTTCGGCATGTTTATAAATACACTGGGTCTTGCCACTAAATCTTAGACACTTGTTCAACGTGTGTCTAATGTCAGTTTTATGTCAAACTCCCTAAAGAAATGTCGTGTAATAAAAGGTGTTTAGGCAAAACAACTGATAAACACGGTTTTGTGGTTAATGTAATTAAAATAAGGTTAGTGTAATTTTATTCTTGAAATATGAATTTGAAAAAAAAAGCACCCTATTAGAACACTATCTAAGCACTAATCGCGAATGAAATTAAATTGTATATTGAAATAATTGATTTTACATAAATATTAATAATATAGGGGCCTTAACTGGCTGCAAATGTTTAAAAAAAAATTAGTATAGTTTTTTTTTTACCTAGGCATCTTCCCAATTCATTATTCAAAACGCATTTTGCGTATTGTCAAACCTATTATGCCACTACCCTAACATTTTGCAATTCGGCAAACGACACCGTTTTACCGCAGTTATTTATTGTCAAAACCCGCACTTTTGGGTATTCGAAAATTGAATTAAAATGTAAAATGGCGGCTGTAGAGCCGTAATGAGGATGGTTCTCATGGGTGCAGTCTTGGAATTAAATAGAAAATAGACTAGAACAAAAAGTAGTTTTTTCTTCTTCTTTAAATCAGTTTTTCTGTTTGATGCTCAATGGGGTATCGTATTGCCCAGTAACTGGGTTTTGGAGGTCAGATAGGCAGTCTATAAAAAATATTGATATTCAGCTGCATACATGGAGCGACTGCCTATTTGACCTCCACAACCCATTGCAGTTATTGGGTAGCACGATACCCGTTAGTAAGACTGGTTGTCAGACTTTCAGGCTTCTGACGACCCGTAACAACTGTCAAAGATCCACGAATGACAGCCGGGACCAATGGCTTAACGTGCTTTCGACGGAAGAGGGGTCTCGGTATGTAAATATGGCCACCCGTCCACGAACCAACCGCAACAAGCGTAGCTTAACTTGCTCGATCGACTCGTGCGGCTGTTATTACTTTCAGTATTAAACTCCATTAATGGTGTATTCTATTCTATATCCCATAAACGAATCGGACCGGAAGTTGACTACGATATTTATCTTGGAAAGTACAACACTGACAATTAGTCAAATCAACAACCAACCAAATAAAACAAAACAAATTAATCCGACACATTCCATAAAGATTCCATTTTCAAATCAACTTGAAAGCAACCGCTACAATATAACCTCAAAATACAGCAAAAACATTCGAGCCAATTCATAACCCGACTACAAGATAAATGGTGGCCATTGTGTGAATAGTGGAGACAAAGTCTTGGACTCCACTGTCATTCGATGGCTTAGGCCTTCGCCCCCGGGTCCCCTTTTGGGGCTTATCACCGTCCGTGTAATATGAATGGATGGTAAGTAATAGTTTTGGGACATAGAGGTCTGTTTGTTGGGCAGCAAATTGTGATTTAGAATTTGTATTTTCTTTGTGTGGTGATCGTATTACATACAGGTTTTATTTTATAGACTGGGACCGTGCGAAGCAAGGGAGGGTCGCTAGTCTTCAACTAGCTAGCTTCGCTCGGTTTTACGGCTTGACAACATCGGAACATTAACTACACACACACACATTTAACACATTTTGTCTCTGCATCACCCAAAGGTTGACTGGTAGAAAATGCCTACGGCATTAAGTACGCCTCTGTCCATTTCTATGTTTGAAGTATTAAATAAATAAAATAATTATAACTTTCCGTAATAAATACTCTGATCTCTGATGGTGAAATCCACATTAGAATCCGTTGCTAGTTAAGATGAATGACTTGGTCACACAGCCAGACACAAAAATCGACTTTATTTTGTAATAATATCTACTTATTTTGTAATAGATTCTAAAGAACATTGACGCGATTTAAACACCATTTACATATATTGTATGGTCAAAAAAATAAGGCAGAGGTAATTGACTGTAGCGTTTTTCAGTGGGGTATTTAAAGAGCCTGCTACACCGCCCAATAATCCGAAGTTCAGCATTTTACAAAATACCCGTCAGAATCCACGAAAAAAACATCTTCCCACAGAAAACTGTACAAAAACCCCAAAAAATAAAACAATATCTACCCTCCACCATAATTTTTATCCGATTCAATAATATTTTCACAATTTATCTCGACTATCTTATTTTTTCATTACAATGCTCGACGAATTATGTGGCAGTGTGTATCATGTTTCCTGAAGCAAGCATACAAATATCAACCTTGTGTTTGTAGAGATAGAGTTTAGTTTAGTTTACAGGGAAATAGAATGTTATCCCTGAAAGACATTCGTTTTTATTTACTTTAGTTTCAGGGGTAATCTAGTTGGTGATCATTTTGTTTGCCTCGTATGGATTGTTCCATTGGTTCGAACTATTTGTTGGATATTCTTTGATTCTGTGTGGGACTGTCAAGTGATTTTCTTATTTTTATTGTCTCCTTTGTTGTGTTTTCGGAGTTCGTGGCTTTCAAGGGTACCGGTTATTTGATGAAGAAATAACGAAGATAGTTATCCTAATAAAGTGTGAAATAATAATGAAGTGAAATGTTAGATATAAATTTAATTAATTTAATATTTAATTCCTAATGATATTTATGTGTTATTTGATACCTCTTCTGCAATATTAGTTTTAAGTTATCTTGCTGCGCCCTAACAGGGTCATGTACTCACTAGTTTAAGCTTAGCGTGTAAAATTGGTTGTGTACATTGTGCATTAAATAAATAAATAAATAAATAAATAATCGGCCTCTTAGTGAAGCTCCTCGGTTCTTCATTTCAGCTTTTAACTGAGGTACAGCCCATGTTGAATACATTATGAAATGAAATGAAATGATTTATTCTGTAAATAGGATATTGGAATCACTTTTACACGTCATATTAAAAAGTTGTAAAAATAAGCTAGATGAGGTCGGCGTTTCCTATCTGACTACTCTGAGAAGAAAGGCCGAAAGAAACTCAGAGGTCACCGTCTTCTTTAAAGTCCAGACATAAACTTGGTCAGGCAACATTATTCGTTAAGGCCTGAATTCCTCTTACGCTGATGTCAGTCGCGTACGGTCGGTCGCGTACGCGTAGCAACGTAGTACGCGTAGCAACGTATTACGCGCCGCGGACGTCAGCATCGCAGTATGGTGCTATAAAGAACACAACGTACATACGCACGCGTGACAGACGTACGCGACCGACGCGACCGACATCATCGTAGGTACACTTCTGCCTAACTCTTCGGGGAATACTGGCGTGATGTTAATATGTTGTGTACTTTACTATAGATCCTGATCTCTCTCCGGTCGTGTCGGATTGCCGTCCCATCGGACTATGAGAGTGAGGGAAGAGAGAGTGCACTATAATACCTCCCGCGCCGAAGGCTAGTCTCCGTTGAGATTGGCCGCCGTGGCCGAAAATACGGTCTGGAGGACTATTATTATTATTATAGCGGGCGCGCCGTTTGTGCCGGGAAACTTTTATTTAGATATATTTATGTTTACATTTACTCTTTATTTCTGCTTGAGTACTTACTATAGATATCGTTTTTTTTTTCTTGGTTGGTATATTGGCGTGTGCTAGCTGACATAATGGCTAATAAATAGTAGTTCAGCGAACAGTAGACCTCGCGGGCACATACTTTTTTACAACAATTACCCTTTAGTTAGTTGCGCCAAAATAATCACACTGTTAGTCACATGGGGTCTGTGCTGATCTCAAGAATTTATTTGTGAATCAAGGTATCAAAGTAGGTAGTACCTACTCTCTAATGGCCGATTCCTATAATTAACGGACCGTTATGGGTTAAAATTAAGACTCTTGTATCTTTACCAATAATGAAGCAAAAACCTCATAGCTTTGTATAGTAGACCCTCCCATATAGAAGTAGATATCACAGGTAAAATTAGCTTACGAATTTATTTATTTGCCCAGTTTGGCAATAAAAAATGCTACCATTCGTAAGCAAAACGATTCGTTTTTGTTTATAGGAACCGAGCATTAGTCCGTCAACGTACAGTCACGGACTTTAATTGATGAGCCACCTGGTACTGTTCGCATTTTAGCCGTGTAATGCAAATCGGGTTTATTCGGTTCCCGACACGCAAAGTCATATGTCTTCGTATTAGAAGAAGAAAATTATATTTCATATCTTTACCGGTTGGCTAACCTGAGAGCAGAACTACAAACTTGACAGCAGTGACTACTCAAAGTCAACCAATTGCAGGTCTAGCAACAGTAACCTAGCAACGATAAACAATTGTTGCTAGGTTACTGCTGCATAGTAACGTTAGCGTACGGAGAAATTCTCTGACATCAATATTTCAACTGTCACTGTCTTCAGTTAAGTTTTCAGAATTATTGTGTTAATGAGCTATGATTCAAAGGAGGTCAGTATCAAATAGATTGGATAAACTTAATGCAACATTGTATTTATTTTTATCATTAAGAACTTATTAGTCAACCTCTATGGATAAGACTATTTCCGATTAAAAGTAATTTATTTGTCATCTTGATATTTCAACTGTCACTGTCTTCAGTTATGTTTTCATAAATTATCGAGTTAATGAGCTATGATTCAAAGGAGGTCGGTATCAAATAGATTGGATAAACTTAACGCAACATTGTATTTATTTTTATCATTGAGAACTTATTAGTCAACCTCTATGGATATTTCCGATTAAAAGTAATTTATTTGTCATCTTGATATTTCAACTGTCACTGTCTTCAGTTATGTTTTCATAATTATCGAGTTAATGAACTATGCTTCAAAGGAGGTCGGTATCAAATAGATTGGATAAACTTAATGCAACATTGTATTTATTTTTATCATTGAGAACTTATTAGTCAACCTCTATGGATATTTCCGATTAAAAGTAATTTATTTGTCATCTTGTTTACGAGCTTGCGATTTGAGTTCGTGTTTAATCGTGTAATCTCGTGAATGTATGAAAGTAAACAAGATGACAAATAAATTACTTTTAATCGGAAATATCCATAGAGGTTAACTAATAAAGTCAACCTCTATGGATATTTCCGATTAAAAGTAATTTATTTGTCATCTTGTTTACGAGCGTGCGATTTGAGTTCGTGTTTAATCGTGTAATCTCGTGAATGTATGAAACTGCAAAATTGAAAAGTTTGAAGGTGCCTCATCAATTAAAGTCCGTGACTGTACATACGGGTCCGTTCAAAAGTAGTTCTAAACTTTGGAGTGACTGATTCTCATCCTACTTTGAATAAATTACTTTTTTTTTTAATATTGATACCGGAAAATCAATATCCTTCCTTGTAAGTAAAGTCATAGGCTTACCTAGTATACCAAAACAACAAAGCCAAGCCATTTATGATAAGTTACAAGACAATATCTTTAATTTTATCGCTCAACTCAATGAATACCTATTGTGTGTCTGTTTGTAAGTGGCTTTGTTTGTATCAAGGGCTAGAACAATAGTCATAATGTTTGTGAGGGTTAGAAACTATATTAGTTATAACTAAACTAATAATAACTCGTCCTTACGTAATAATGTTCAAAGAAGTTCAATTAGATTGGATAGGTTCAATCTATTCCATTTATACTAATAATAGAAAGTGAAAGAGCGAACTTTGTGAGTTTGTGTATACGTGGAGTGCAAAAACAATTAAAAGAAAGCCATCAAATAAACTGTTCCACCGCGGAATCGAACCGCACTTATCAAAATTTAGTTTCAGTGCGGTTAGTGGAAGTGCTCAGGTGTGGCTCGGACAGGTGCTGTTAAAATCAGTGCTCTGAGTGGAATACCTGTTATTTTGTAAAATTGCAAAAGTTGGTTTTAATAATTAGGTTAATTCCATCTGTATAATTTTGCATTTATGCAACCATACATTTTTAATAGTATAATCAAAGGTATGCCATTCTTCTCCATATATACAAAAAGGCTCTTACCACCACCACGTGTCGCCTCCAATTAATATATTTTCTAAGCTCGTTCCCGCTAAGTGCACTTGCTGCAATTTTCGCACAATGTAAGCTTAATGAACTAGTTGCCAGTATTAACTAGGATTTTATTTAGAAACCCCTTTGCTCTTAGTATAAGTGCGAGTAGATTTCGAATTGGCGTTCTTTACCTGTTTGACTGAAACCGCTGTACCGCGCCTTAGGAATGCGCAGCGAAGCGGGGGGCAGCGTTGACGAATGAGCGGCGGGACGCCGTAAGTGTTGACGAATGAGCAGCCTGCACTACCCCCCGTCTAGCCGGGCACATACCTAAGGTACGTCACATTGGTCTCGGGCAAACTATAGAGATCCAATCCTGCTCCGCACGGCATGACAAACATGGCAATTCCTTTATTGATAGTTTTATACCTACCTTCATGTAATATTAATGTATTATACACATAAATCTTCCGGAATAAATTCTCAAAGTGATATTATTAACCACATCGAAACCTGGTGAGCAGCTTAGAAGAATAACATGGTCACACGACAAGTGACTTTGTGTTTTAATATTTATAGAAAAATAGATATAAATAAAATTTAACTTGCAATGTAATGAGATGACAGTCTATTTCTAAAGGACTTGTTTCATACCAGACAGATGTGTAAATGTGGCATGTGCATGACTTGTGCTTGCGTCCAGTTGTAATGTATAAAACGCTATGTAAGACGTCCTCCCATTCCCGTAATTCAATCAAACATCAAACACGAAAAATTGTATTTAAAAAAAATCGACCATAAGCTGGATGTTTACCTACCCTTGAAACGCTGCCCACCCTAAATGTGATACAGCCGCTAAGCCCACATTAATCCCTTACAAATTGAGCCCTGTTTAAAAATAGCACCCTTTAGCTACACTACAGAGTAGGAACAGAAGTTTAGGTATGAGACATTTTTAAATAATTAAGACTCGGAGTGACATTATACCTTATTTTATTGAGGAGGAGCTCGTGGCTAAGTAATAACAGCCGCACGGATCGATTCTTCAGGTTAAGTTACGCTTGCCGGGGTTGGTCCGTGGATAGGTGACATCTTTACATGACAAAACTCCTCCGTGCCTCGCTCGGCTGTCATTTGTGGATCTTTGACAGTCGTTACGGGTCGTCAGAAGCCCGAAAGTCTGACAACCAGTCTTACCAAGGGATATCGTATTACCCAGTTACTGGGTTGTGGAGGTCAGATAGGCAGTCGCTCCATGTAAAATACTGGTATTCAGCTGCATCCGGTTAGACAGGAAGCCGACCCCAACATAGTTGGGAAAAGCCTAGGCAGATTGGTTGAGTGACATAAACCTTATTTTATTGCATTTGCATGCCATTGTATACGGCAAACATGATGATTTGTTTTTAACTGACTTCCAAAAAGGAGGAGGTTCCTTATACAGGCTGTAAGGGTAAACACTCTTGTCATTCAAACCATGGGTATTGTTACTGTTATGACTTAAATTAAAAAATAAATGACCAAACACAACAAAAAAAAAACGTTATTTTCATTAAAAGATTTTAAAAAGTTTCTATCCGACACCGTGCTCTCTAGCGAAACAGCTGACTGACTGAGAGAGGGGTCGCGCTCGCGGCCGGTCTGGTCACATCCCGCATACCCCGCCCGTGTTGAGACGCAAGTTCGTTGCCCTAGCGCATAGGGCAACGAACTTGCGTCTCTTGTGGTACAATGTAGATTGAAAAAAAAGTTGTAATTTTCCATTGATTTTACGTTTTATAAATGAAACCAAACCACTGGTTGCAAGTATAACGGTGTTTACCCTAACACCCTGTATGTTCGACTTTATGTATTTATTTTAACCTTCTTCCAAAAAACTAAAGAAACAGGGAAAGGGAAAAATGTATTTTCATCGATATTATTGTCAATTGTGGACTGATTTTGAAAATATTTTTTTCACTTGCTAGAAGAAGTTTGCGCAGTCCCATATAAATTGTATAACTTTGCTTAGGTAGTTTTTGACTTAGCTTCAATAACACGTATTTTTTCTATTTAGCCTATGTGGATGCTGTTATATTAAGTTCCTTGCACTGTTATTTACATAGCAGGTAGTGGTATTCTTGTGTGGGGTAGGTATCACAACTAAAAAGTGAAAAATAACTTTAATTTCGGAAGTCGGTGCAAAAAACAAAAATTCAAAACGAAAAACACAGACTTTCTAAATTAAAGTTATTTTTCACTTTTTTTTAAATCTCTACTTTTATCCTTGACAATTCAAAAGTGCCTGTAAATGGTTTAATAAAATTGAAATAAATGCTTTGAGTTTGAGTTTGAGTTTATCATCTCTTGAATGCTAACAAAGTGTTGTATGTACCTATTGTCTTACTCATGTTTGAGCAAATATTTTTTTTATTGTGTGCCTTGCCTGGGTCAAATAAATTTATTTTCTTTCTTTCTTTATCTTTTCATTCATCGCGGCACAGTAGGAAAACTAGCTGAAACTTCTGCGTTTCTCTACCTTGTACACCGATCCCCAAAAAGTAATTACGTCAGCAAATTACGCGGGTTCCGTATAATTTCATTTATTTTGTTGGTCCGTCTGCCGGTGCTTATTATAACATTTTGTTGTGGCTTCATTTCTGGATTAAAGGATATGCAGGTATCTGCATAAACCTGAAGCCACGAAAATTACGATTAATGTGTTGGAGAAGGCAACACTTCAACTTCACCACCACCACCACCACTTCACTTCAACACAGTCTGTTCCCGTGTTCACTAAAGTGATTTCCTAAGTATTGTTTTGTGTACTCATTTCCCATCAGTTTTTACAAGGTCTATATAACAGGTACAAGTCCAAGCTACAGGCTGTTTCATAAAATTTCCTCATGGAAAACTCAACAACGCTGCGCTCGAACCGGAGATGGAATACAGAAGTCTAATTTGCTCAGCAGTCTCGTTTCCGGCCTCTAGACCAATTTGACAATGCATTTTATGGTATAACGTCCACAAACGCAAAAAAAAAAACATTAAAAAAGATTTTTTATTTTTTTTATTAAAATATTAATATGATACGTAAAGGAAACACTCTGTACCGTACTGTGTTTTTTTATTGGTAATATTTTTTTTAAAATGTCATAATCATACTTAATAAATAGCTTAAGTGACGAAACAGTATTTTACCTAGTATTTCTAATAATACTGTAATAGATTCTTTAAACTTTTAGACTCGACAAAAGAGAAGCATGATAAGAATATTTTACTGTATTACCAAAATATGAATCGCTTCTCTGGCAAAATCCTAGCCGTGGAATTGTTAATAGATAAATATCGCATGGATATCTTATGTTTTTGTGAAACCTGGTTAAAATCAGATATGATGTTGTTTAATGTAAATAATTTTTCAGTAGCCAGTGCATACAACAGGTCCTCAATAGACACCCTATTAAGGACCTGTTGTATGCACTGGCAACTTATTATACAGGGTGGCAAGGAAATCGAAGCACAAACCAATCAATCAATCTGCCTAGCCTTTTTCCCAACTATGTTGGGGTCGGCTTCCTGTCTAACCGGATGCAGCTGAATACCAGTATTTTACATGGAGCGACTGCCTTTCTGACCTCCACAACCCAGTAACTGGGCAATACGATACCCCTTGGTAAGACTGGATGTCTGACTTTCGTGCTTCTGACGACTCGTAACGACTGTCAAAGATCCACAAATGACAGCCGGGACCAATGGCTTAACGTGCTTTCCGAAACACGGAGGAGTCTCGATATGTGAAAATGGTCACCCATCCACGGACCAATCCCGGCAAGCGTAGCTTAACCTGATGGATCGACCCGAGCGGCTGTTATTACTTAGCCACGAGCTCCTCTAAATCTAAATCGAAGCACAAATCATGAATTCATTAAATGAACCTAAACTACGTTAAAAAGATTGTCGATTATTAAAAAAATAGAGAATTTAAAGACTTATTTATTTATAGGAGAACCAACAGCTATAAATAATGGATAACAATTTTATAAGAAACACAGAGCCAATTACAGGTTCTCACGGGTAAAAACTGAAAAAGTAATAGAAATCTTAGGATCACTAACAAGCACGATAGAAAAGAATATAATATATATACATATTATATATTAAAGAGAGGCAAGTCGCCGGGTCACGACAGCCTAAGTATAGAGCATTTACTTTATGCTGGTAAGCACTTACCGCGAGTACTAGCAATGTTTTTTAGCTTGTGCCTGAGTCACTCGTATCTTCCAGTTGATTTACTTAAAACTATTGTTGTGCCCATTGTTAAAAATAAGACTGGAGATGCGAGTGACAAGAGCAACTACAGGCCTATATCCCTGGCTACCATCATTGCAAAGGTGTTGGACAGTCTGATTGATCAGCAGCTGGATAAGCACTTAACACTCAACGACGCGCAGTTTGGGTTTAAGCCACGTTTATCCACGGAAACAGCTATACTATGCCTCAAACAGACTGTTCAATACTATGCAAGTAGGAAAACACCTGTGTATGCATGTTTTCTGGACCTCTCCAGGGCCTTCGACCTCGTATCTTATGGCTGCCTATGGAAGAAACTGTCAAATGTTGAGAACCTCCCAAGCGATATCATTAGGATGCTAAAGTATTGGTATAAAAACCAATACAATTATGTTAAGTGGGCGGGTGTCCTGTCGGATGCATACGGGTTGGAGTGCGGTGTGAGGCAGGGGGGAATCAGCTCACCCAAGCTATTCAACCTGTATGTAAACGAGCTGATCTGTGAGCTCAGCAATACCAATATCGGGTGCTCCATTAACGGGTACTGCGTCAATAACATCAGCTACGCGGATGATATGGTATTGCTGAGCCCATCGATCAGTGCACTTAGGAGGCTTCTTCGCATCTGTGAAGACTATGCGGTGGCTCACGGCCTCAGGTACAATGCGACCAAGAGCGAGCTACTGGTTTTCAAAGCGGGTAACAAATGTTATGATACTGTCCCACCAGTCACCCTGGGGGGCGCTCAGCTTTCCAGGGTCACAAAGTTCAAGTACCTGGGGCATTGGGTCACTGATAGTCTGTCCGACGATGCGGACGTGGAGAGGGAACGCAGAGCATTGGCAGTTCGATGTAACATGCTGGCTCGTAGGTTTGCACGTTGTACTAGGGAGGTGAAAATTACACTCTTTAGAGCGTATTGCCAATCTATGTACACGTGTGCCCTATGGGTCAGCTATACAAAAAGCTCGTACAATGCTCTGCGAGTCCAATACAATAATGCCTTCAGAGTTATGTTGGGGCTGCCGCGCTTTTGCAGTGCATCGGGGATGTTCGCGGAGAATGGCGTGCCAGATTTTTACGCACTGATGCGGACACGGATAGCATCCCTGATGCGGCGAGTGCGCGACAGCTCCAACAACTTGGTAGCTATAGTAGCCGACAGGATGGACAGTCCAATTATGTGGCAATGGATGACCACTCATCGTGCGTCATTCCGTTATTTAAAATAAGTTGTTTTTGTAGGTATATGTTTACATGTATGTATGTATGTTTTGTGTATAAAATTGTGATGTGTGTTGTTTATGGACCTATGGTCTGAAATAAATTTAATAATAATAATAATATATATAAATGTAAGGTAACTAAGGTACAATAAGCACTAAGCAGTTTAAAAAAAGTCAGCGTTCAGCCGATTGCGTCAACTTAATAGGCTTAACATGATTGGCGAAATGAGGGCGTACTACACCTCTGCCTGTCTCTTTGGGGAATACAGGTATGATGATATTAATTATGCCCTATCCAAAAACCACAACATGACAGTTCATGTTTTTCTTTCGCCCCTATCACATCACCCGATTGTATAATGGACTAATTAATAAATGGGCTTCAAATTAAATTCAATATGACCCACTCTGAACACAGAGAGGAAATAAATGACAATATTGAAAACTTTTTGAAGGTTGAGTTATTATTAACTAGCTTCCGCCCGCAGTTTCGCCCGCGTGGTATGTCGACTAGGTAGTCGTGCCATGTAAGTCATGGTTGTGGACACACAGTAACTGGGAAATACGACTCCTTGGTCAGACTGGTTGTCAGACTTTCGGGCGTCTGACGACCCGTAACGATATTTACCAAATTGACTAACAACTTAAATTAACCGTTTAATTCACAACTGTATTTTTTTGCCAGTTGTACGAAATGGCTTTATCACGACAAATTGACGTACTGTCAACTGTGTCAACCTACCTTACGATTATTTCTACGATTATATGACCTGACTGTATCACGGCAAATTCTCTCAATGAAAACTTCGGAACCCATTTTTAAAACGCCCTCAAATATTAATAAAAGGAAAATGCTAAGTTTTCATAAAAATATTTTTAAATTCAATACTGTCACTTGGAATCTGACATTAACGAATACACAAGGGGTTTTAAGGCAAAAGAATAAAAGACATCCCTTGAATGCCACGCAGACAATAAGATACTTTAACAGTATTGTGATAGAGTCTTTATTAGAATGGATATGGATTTGATATTTCCCGTCTAATGGTTAGAAATATTCCTTTGCTTTATTTTTATTTCTATTATACTTTCTTTCTTTTTTCTTTATGAATTATTTTATGGTTAAGCTTAGAAAAGTTCAAGGCAATGCACAATGAGCAGAAACATTTGGTTATGTAGTGTTTCAAATGTTTATATCTAATTTTTATTTTTATAAGAGGTTTAGAAAAGGTTAAAAAGAGTATTCTTTTTACCCGACTACGGCGAAGAAAAAAGGAGAGTTATGATTTTGACCGGTATGTATGTATGTATGTATGTTCATCTGTTCCCTCCTATCTTCCAAACCACTTATCACAATTTGACAAATGAGGTGTCGTTAGAAATGGTTATAGGCTATGTGAAGTCACATTAAATTAAAAATGGCGCCCTCTAGAGGACATACAGTGAGGAACTTAAAAAAAAATATGGTTTAATCGTACCATGTTGGGTATCAAATGAAAGG
This sequence comes from Lithophane semibrunnea, assembly GCA_947363905.1. Classification (NCBI taxonomy): domain Eukaryota; kingdom Metazoa; phylum Arthropoda; class Insecta; order Lepidoptera; family Noctuidae; genus Lithophane; species Lithophane semibrunnea. The sequence continues at coordinate 3,444,112 of OX376208.1, forward strand.
GCTTAATGAGCACATTTCGCCATAGTCGGGTAAAAACTAAAACCCAACTACGACTACGATTTAAAAGGTATAAACAAGACACCACAGACAGACAAATTAAAAATCCGGAGTCACACGTGTTAGGGCATAAATCGAACAGATTACGTGTGACTCCGGGTAGTTAGGTTTTAGTTTTTATTACTTGATTTTTTTTATTCTTAGGTTATCATCATCTTGCAAAAGAGGGCAATTCGCGCGATCTATAAAATGGATCCTCGTGAGTCCCTTAGAAACAAATTCAAAGAAGTTGATATACTAACTCTGCCTTCTCTTTATATCTTAGAAAGTATTTTGTATGTTCGCAAAAACTTAGGACTCTTCAAAATAAGAAACGATTTCCATAACATAAATAGTAATAAATATACGAAGTAAACATGAAATTGTGATACCTAAATTTAGATTAACCAAAACTAGTAAGTGATTTCTTATAAACAGTATCCGCTTTTATAACCGAAATATATTTTGTAATTCCCGAAACAATGTACAACTCAAAGAGCTCTTGTCATAGTAGTTATTAAAAAATCACGACCGGAGAGAGATCAGGCGTAGGACCAACGGCTTAACGTGCGCACCGAGGCACGGGGGTATCACACCGCCAACTTCCAAACTCCGGGCTGTTACTACGAAATTCCTAATGGAAAAATCCAATAACACTTTGCCCGACCCAGGAATCGAACCCAGGACCCCACGCTCTGCAGTCGCGCTTGCGACCACGAGACCAACGGGGCAGTCCCATCGGACTATGAGAGTGAGGGAAGAGAGAGTGCACTTGTGTCTGCGCAAACACTTGTGCACTATAATATCTCCCGCGCCGATGGCTAGTCTCCGTTGAGATTGGCCGCCGTGGCCGAAAATACGGTCTGGAGGACTATTATTATTATTAAAAAACTTTTTACAAAAAAAAAACAACCGATTTCAAAAAAAACACTAAAAAAGTGAAAAATAACTTTAATTTCGGAAGTCGGTGTCTTTGCTTTTTTAATTTTCGATTTTTGCCACCGACTTCCGAAATTAAAGTTATTTTTCACTTTTTTAGTGTTTTTTTTGAAGTCGGTTGTTTTTTTTTTGTAAAAAGTTTTTATTTTTCACTTTTTAGTGGTGGTACCTATCCCACACAAGTTACTACCTGCTATGTAAATAACAGTGAAGGAGTCTAATAATTATATCGTCTAAATAGACTGTGGGAAAAATACGTAATATTGAAGCTAGCTCAAAAACTATGCAAGCAAACTTAATAAAATTTATATGGGACCATCTCGGGAGTATACCCTTTCGAACAAAAAAATAATTTTTAAAATCGGTTCACAAATGGCGGAGTAATCGGTGAACATACATAAAAAAAAAAAAAAAAAAAAAAACAATCATCCGAACGTAGTACCTCCTCCTTTTTTGAAGTCGGTAAAAAATCCCAAACATTTCTAACATTCGATCTACAGTGTGGCCATGAAGCCAGCGTTGCCTATGTCCTTTACACGCCACTAGCGCTAGGCTAGCAAATAGGCAGATTCAAAATGGAGTGTATGTTATTTTATGCGCCGCGGGCCCGCAAATTCACGTGCGCCGTACGGTCAGTGGGCGCAGCTCAACGGTTAGGTCTGCACTGCCTTTATGCGAAATTAAGGGTTCACACTTGTGACACTGGGATTATGAGTGGTGTATGCTATCTGTGATATGCATAGTTTAAAAGGTGTAATTTGGTGTAATCTAGTTGGTTTATAAAGGTATCTAACTAGTGTTTTAAGAAATGTTTTCATTGCTTAGCGATTTTCTAGCTAAATCTAGCTAGAAAAGAATGAATCACATGTTTTCTAACCCTTTTGGAAACAATATTTCAATCCTGCAGCTTCTAGGCATTTTTGCTGAGCTGAAAATCATCATCTGCCTAGCCTTTTCCCAACTATGTTGGGGTCGGCTTCCAGTCTAACCGGATGCAGCTGAATACCAGTATTTTACATGGAGCGACTGCCTATCTGACCTCCACAATCCAGTAACTGGGTAATACGATACCCCTTAGTTAGACTAGTTGTCAGACTTTCGTGCTTCTGACGACTCGTAACGACTGTCAAAGATCAACAAATGACAGCCGGGACCAACGGCTTAACGTGCTTTCCGAGGCACGGAGGAGTCTCGATATGTGAAAATGGTCACCCATCCACGGACCAACCCCGGCAAGCGTAGCTTAACCTGATGGATCGGCCCGAGCGGCTGTTATTACTTAGCCACGAGCTCCTCTGCTGCCGAGCTGAGCTGAAAATATAGGTGTAATAATAAACTACACGTTACAAATTAAGAAGGTAGTATGGCACAAAAATAATTGCTGGGAAACGACTTTTATTTTTCGGTCTGAAAAATCGCAATTTGCTTTACATTGTTGATCTCAGTAAGTACTAACCTAAAGACGCAGTCTCGGGCTCATAATCTATTAACGATGATAAACAAACGAAAGATAAGGAAGGTAACCTCACCACCATAATGGTAGGTATCAAAAGTTGAAAAGAGATACAAATATCGGGAAGAGCGGATTTTACCCTAAAAAAAAGAAAGAAAGAAGGAAAGAAATAAAATAAGTTTATTTGACACTGGTTCAGGCACATAGCTATTCACACAAAATAAAACAGAAAAAGATTATTATTGTCGTCTTTTAAGTATTTTACTGTGTGTACACACAGTAAATAGTTATATATTTATTTATTTTATTATTTATCTATTTAAATAAATATAAAAAGCTTAAAACAATAGTTTATCCCAATTAAATAGTATGTGAACAAGATTATTACTGCCTATGCAAATCAACCAGTAGGTACCTATACGGCACCCCTACCATCAGTGGTACCTACAGTGACCTGAATTTACTGAATTACGTATTCTATCTACGCGGTCAGCCGGTGCGCGACTGTCAATGAAATTTTGAAAGACCGGTCGGTGCCATTTTATTGTAGGTAGTTGGAGTTTTAATTTGACATGCGAAATAGAACACAGTTTTAGGAAACCAACTATGTTGGGTTGGGGTCGACTTCCAATCTAACCGGATGCAGCTGAATACACGTATTTTACATGGAGTGGTGCCTATTTGACCCCATTACCCGGTAACTGGGTAATACGATACCCTGGTAAGACTAGTTGTCAGACTTTCGGGCTTCTGACTACCCGTAACGACTATCAAATATCTAAAAGTTTTAGCCGGAACCAACCATTTAGGATGTCCCTGCCATTGTAGAAAGTAGGAACCGTATATCAAAAACCGGCCAAGTGCGAGTCGGACTCGCGCACGAAGGGTTCCGTACCATTATCTACAAAACGGCAAAAAGATCACGTTTGTTGTACGGGAGCCCCCTGACATTTATTTTATTCTGTTTTTTAGTAAGTATTTGTTGTTATAGCGGCAACAGAAATACGTGGTCTGTGATTCAACTGTCTAACTATCACGGTTCATGAGATACAGCCTGGTGACAGACGGACGGACGGACAGCGGAGCCTTAGAATAGGGTCCCGTTTTACCCTTTGAGTATAGAACCTTAAAAAGTAGAGTGAAAACAGACAGCAGAGTCTCAATCGGTTTCGATATAAAATCAACGAAAAAAGCATTTCGAACCCTCTCATTTACACCTCCATTACAAAGATATTACACCTCATACTCCGCTTATTCCTTCCATCGAATCTCGTTGGAAATTTCCAATTTTCCTCACATTATGTTTCCTAACTTAATTTCCTCGCTGCCATCACGAAATGCTTCGATTATTGCGCAGTTTTAAATTGAAACTGTCGTACAATAGAAATAGTGTTACCTCTCGTGCTGTGGTGGGCCATGAAACCAGAGGGGATATTTTTACGTAAATATCTATTATACATTGGAGCTCGTGGCTATGTAATAACAGCCGCACGAGTCGATCCGTCAGGTTAAGCTACGCTCGCCGGGGTTTGTCCGTGGATGGGTGACCATCTTTACATATTGAGACTCCTCCGTGCCTCGGAAAGCACGTTAAGCCGTTGATCCCGGCTGTCATTCGTTGATCTTTGACAGTCGTTACGGGTCGTCAGAAGCCCGAAAGTCTGACAACCAGTCTTACCAAGGGGTATCGTATTACCCAGTTACTGGGTTGTAGAGGTCAGATAGGCAGTCGCTCCATGTAAAATACTGGTATTCAGCTGCATCCGGTTAGACTGGAAGCCGACCCCAATATAGCTGGGAAAAGGCTAGGCAGATGATGATCTATTATACATTGTAACACCGAATCAATTTTTCGCCTCCCCCTTAAGACCTAGGCAAAATATGTTTTTGATATTCCAATTCCATGACCGAAAGAGGTCCCATAAAGAATATGTATTAAAAATCAACAAAAAAATATATAAATCCGCGATATTTCACAAGATTATGCTAGTGATTAACAATCGATCTAGCCGATTTCAGTAAAATGATCTAAGTTAAGCTAGTAATGGTTATTACTCTTTTAGAAAGTTTGTTGTTTATTATCATAGTTACCTAGAGCGAGCAGCAGTACTTTTATTCTATGGCTAGAGGTAGGTAAGGTCTATTTAAATCCTTGTTTCCAATTTTGAAAAATGTTGATGTTATTTCCACTTAAACAAAAATAAACTTTATGTAAGTATAAATAAAGTTGATTTTAGACTAACTAGTACCGTCGAAAAAGTCTTAAAAAAATATGAAGTTGTAGCGCAAACTGAACCTAATAATTAAGCATTACAGTTGTTTTTTCTAAAACTCGTGTTTGTTTACACATATGTTTGGCAAATAAATTACGAACGCAGAATAGGTCTAAGACTTTACCTACTAATTATGGTTGTCTCTCCAACATTATACATGGACTAAAGCTGTAGTGCTGGAGCTCATAAGCCGTAGTGAATGATTAATTTTTAATACCTTGTCTCATTATAAGCTGGGCCCTCGGCTTTAGATAAATTTTTCTGATGATTATATAAAATAACAGTCTAACAAATAAGAGAAGATGAGGTAATATTAAAGTAATAAGTATGACTAATATACAGGCTGTAAGGGCTGTGACTTAAATATAAAAATAAATGACCGAACACAACAAAAAAAAACGTTATTTTCATTAAAAGATTTTAAAAAGTTTCTAACCGACACCGTGCTCTCTAGCGAAACAGCTGACTGACTGAGGGAGAGGTCGCGCTCGCGGCCGTTCAGGCACATCCCGCACCCCCCACCCGTGTTGAGACGCAAGTTCGTTGCCCTAGCGCATAGGGCAACGAACTTGCGTCTCTTGTGGTAAAATGTAGATTTAAAAAAAATAAAAAAATCGTTGTCATTTTCTATTGATTTTACGCGAGGATAACGGTGTTCACCCTAACACCCTGTAGTTTCGGAAACTTTGAGAAAATTCGAATACAAGTATGTTATTGTTGTGGATTCCACATACATTGAAAATAAATACATAATAACAAAAAGGTGGACCTTTTTTGAAGATGGTTAAAAAGTCAAGGTTGCTCGAGTTCAAGTCAAAGTCAAAGTCAAAGTCAAATAATTTATTTCAAATAGGCACATAATATGGCACTTTTGAACGTCAAACAAAGAAATAGAATTGATTCTAGTTGCCCCTTCCAAAAGGTAGTTTTCGTATGGAGAAGAATGGGCAAGAAACTCCACCGTTACTCTTTTAAAAATGTTTTACAATATTTTGTATACATTAATTATATAATTATATGTGAAGTGTCAAGTAAGCAAAATGCCGCATTCCATTTATCTCATAAGTCATAACTTTAAAACGCATGTGTCATCTGAAATAGCTTTTGTTCACAACAAACGCTACTAAGATAAATAGTCTTTTCTATATAAATAAGAAAATAACGTTCTCTAAACATGTTTCAGTTTATTTGAACATTTTATTTCTGTCAAGAATTTAGTTATAAATCATACTCTTTTTAAATATTTAATTAAGGGCACTGACATAAAAAAATGGCTTGGGATTTTGCCAAAAAATGCTCTTGCAAATACATGTCATAGCAAACGTTATTATTTATGAAACAGACAAAAAATGTACAACCAAAGATATTGTATTATTTACGCCTACAGTCCACACAAATTTTTTCATCAAACTAAATAAAAGAAAATAAGAAATTCTTAAATGTTATTTGTAAATGTCTCAAATTTTTTTAATGTAATTTTTCAATCTCGCTAAATGTTTTAGGGTAATAAAGAAATTATCGGTTGTTATAATAGATTATAAAACGAGTTTTTTTGATGATCCTAAATATTTAAGACTGAGGAAAATGAAAGATCGCGGCCTACGTCATTAAAGATGTTTAAGATATTTTTATGACTTCTGGAATGAGGATAAAAATTCTATACATCGTTGTGTAATGATTAAAAATAGAGCATTACGAATGGATTTCAGATTACTACACATTTCTCTGACACAAAAAAAAAAAAGATTTGAAAAATGAAAAATTCATTACGGATATTTTGCTATTTATAGATTTCTTTTTTATCAAGCCTTTTTACCTCGTACAAAAATAGTGATAATTTTTCTTATTTTTTCAAACGAATACTGTGTCTTGTTTACGGCCGTAAAACACCTGTATTTCAATGTACCCTACTCCACAAACGTTTAAAACTAAAACTTTCTTCCAACGATACCAATTTAAAATCTCTAAAACCTTACCAGACACTACCACACTTACACTACCATACAATATTTCCTAGTCGGTGCGACAAATCAAAAGTTTTCATATAAATCCGCTGGTTTTATGGCCCCACAGCGAGCTGGGCGTGCTGTTATTACTTGCTATTTTTCAAGCTATTGTGATGATTGGTGCTCGTGAACTGCTTACTGAGCAGCGTTTGGTCGACTTCGAAGCGAAATATTGTGTGTTTAGGAAATTCCATGTTCTTTTCCCGTAGAAAAGTAATGAAATTGGACAAGAATGGACGAAATACAATAGACGCTGATATATTTAGTAACCTATTCCGCTTGACTATTCTTCAAGAGTCATAAAAACCCTGCAAGAAATCGACACGTGTATCACCTCTCAACGAGGCATCTTCAGGATGACGATTGACCAATTGCAAACCAGAACGCGACGTGTTACCACAGCGAGCGCTGGACGCAGAGTAGCATCCTGAAGATGCCTCGTTGAGAGGTGAAACACGTGTCGATTTCTTGCAGGGTTTTTATGACTCTTGAAGAATAGTCAAGCGGAATAGGTTACTAAATATATCAGCGTCTATTGTATTTTATAATGGATTTCCGCAAAGTCACGCCTGAATCAATTAACTATCTTAAGAATGGACGAATCTGAGTGGCTGAAGCAAATGTACTAACAAAAATATTTTCAGTCAAGTACTTGTGAAAGAATTTACTCTAGCAAGCCTATTGTTTTTGCCATTAAGCGTCGTTGTCAATCAATCTGCCTAGCTTTTTCCCAGCTATGTTGGGGTCGGCTTCCAGTCTAACCGGATGCAGCTGAATAGGTACCAGTATTTTACATGAAGCGACTGCCTATCTGACCTCCAAATTTAGCAGCAGATAACAAAATAAATATATTAAAAAAAAGTTTGAAAGTGCGATGCCAAAAAGGCCCAGTTAAGAAAAAATCCTGATAACTATAAGTGCCTGACCCTGGTTTGCAACCGAATCTGAGGACCTAGACAAAGTGACATTCTATCAGCGATAACGAAGATGGATAGGCAAAAATGTATAGGACTGGCATAGGCTATCGAAAAGCTTATGTCAATCCTGTTGAATGTCGTTGTAGAAATACGAAACGCTTTCGAAGCGATTGTCACTTGTCTAGGCCCTCTGAAAGTGTGAGTGAAACGGATGTAAATCAGTTTTATAAAGTAATGTGTGTTGCCTTCGTGACTGTTGGTATATTTTTATGTTTCGCTTGAATTATACAGGGGGCGATTTAGACACCTGTATCCGTCAATCAAGGGGATGATTCTTTTACGCGGACAAAGTCGCGGGCACAAGCTAGTGACGAATAAACTGATGGTTAAATCTTTACAACGACTATAAAAACTATCATAGAATTTTACAGTAAATTATAATTTAAAGTGATAGTGACAAATGGTTCTCATCGGTAACAAATTGTAAAACTTTACGATTTTAGTCAAATAAGTGATTTATTAACATTTCAGTTCAAACAAAGTTTTGAATAATATTGATGAATGAGGTGATCAGGATGGTTGATACGCTGTTTTCGTCCCGTTTTCGAAAAAGGGGAAATAAAGGACATTAAGCAAACGTGTCCTTTCCTTACATGTACTATAATAACTTCGAAAACCAAACCATCTGCCAGGGGTAATTATTTCATCAAATGACCCTCCACTTTCGAATAAAAACTTTAAATCCTCTCTAAACTTTCTAATGGATATAGTTTTTAAACTCTTTAGTGCTTTGACTCATCAGCCTAGCCTTTTCCCAACTAAGTTGGGGTCGGCTCCCAGTCTAACCGGATACAGCTGAATACCAGTATTTTACATAGCGCGACTGCCTGTCTGACCTCCAACCTCCGGTAGTTTGAAACAACCATGTATGATAAAAAATGGAATTCTTGGTCTGATGCAGCCACTAATGAACTCTCGGGGGTTTTAATTTAACTTGTAATAAGTTTATTCTTATTGTTGACTTGCTTAAACAGTCGACACAGTCGTTACGAGTCGTCAGAAGCACGAAAGTCTGACAACCAGTCTAACCAAGGGGTATCGTATTACCCAGTTACTGGGTTGTGGAGGTCAGATAGGCAGTCGCTCCATGTAAAATACTGGTATTCAGCTGCATCCGGTTAGACTGGATGCCGCCCCCAACATAGCTAGGAAAAGGCTAGGCAGATTGATTGTTGACTTGCTTAAACATATTGTTCATACAAATTGCGCGTCGCTATCTACATTAGTTGGTTTAGCCTGTCCGTAACAAAACTATTTTCTATTTTTCTCCATAGTTTCCTATTTCTCACTTCCCTGCTTGCCTTTCGCAGTACAATTTGAAACGAGTACAACATGAGTGCATTTGTTATTTCGTCGTGACAAGGAGTGATCTCTCGCGAGCACTCGGTACAAATGTGGCGATATTATGTGAGCTACGGCCGTGGTCACTGGTGTACTGTATTGTATGCTCTGTTTGGCTTTAAAGTTCGCGGGAAAAGCGGATAAATGTATGGATAGATCTATAAACATCTCTCTATCTCTCGATCAACAACTCTCTGCCCATTATAGAGTAAATAAGTAGAATCACAACTCTAAATAAGAGGACAAGGAGGAGTAAATAAGAGGAGGTCGTTGCTACGTAATAACAGCCGCACGGGTCGATCCATCAGGTTAAGCTACGCTTGCCGGGGTTGGTCTGTGGATGTGTAACCATCTTTACATACCGAGACTCCTCCGTGCCTCGGAAAGCACGTTAAGCCGTTGGTCCCGGTTGCCATTTGCGGATCTTTACGGGTCGTCAGAAGCCCGAAAATCTGACAACCAGTCTTACCAAAGGGTATCGTATTGCTTAGTTAATGGGTTGTGAAGGTCTGATAGGCAGTCGCGCACCATGTAAAATCCTGGTATTCAACTGCATCTGGTTAGACTGGAAGCCGACCCCAACAAAGTTGCGAAAAAGCTAAGCAGATTAGATAGGTGTAAGTACCTATTGCAGCGAGTTCCAGCAATATATATATCGAGAAATCGCTCCCGCTACCTCCCCTGCTCGATTCGTAGCCCCACACGCTGGCTGTTAACTATCCAGTTTTCTGTTTTGTTTCCCCGAAGACACTTGAAGTTTACCAACTGTTGTTTTTGTTATCTGAGTTTGTGGAGCTATGAAATGAGAGCGTGTGTCACTAATTGAGAACATTTAGTATGTGCGAAGTGTGGTATTATTTACTTGGTTATTTTTGTTAGAAGTTACGTAAGAGAAGGAAAAAATTTGTAGATAATTATAATAATAATTCTCGTGATATTTTTTTGTAAGTAATAAGTATGAGAAAAAAGGTTTTAGATCACTGTATTGAGTTTTGGGTTTTCAAGAGTTTTTCATGAATGAAATATCTAAACTTAGATTTACGAAACATTTAAACTTAGATTTACGCAAATCTTTATTTATGATAAAAATCGAAGCTGGATTTTTTATTTTATTTTATAATTAAGTCATCATCTGTCTAGCCTTTTCCAGTATTTTACATGAAGCGACTGCCTATCTGACCTTCACAACCCAGTTACTGGGTAACACGATACCCCTTGGTAAGACTGGTTATCAGACTTTCGGGCTTCTGACGACCCGTAACGACGATGTTTTATAATTATAAAACATACAGTCACATATCAATTACAGAATATTGCCGGTTACCTAATTAGGTAACCGGCAATATTCTCCACACATTATGTAGAAAAACTGTCAAATTTTGTTAGTCGTAATCAATGATTTTATTTGTATGGCTGTCGTCAGACATCCGTCATCCCTGGCTGGAGGCTTTAAGTTAGTAGCTTAGAGCATCTCCGCAGGACAGTTCGGTGAAGTAGATAGTACCCCTAGTGGAAATCTACGAGATGCCATTAAAAAAAAAACTTTCGTCCTAATATCAAATTAGATTCATTGAAATACTTTTCTACGACTAAAATAAAAAATGTTCTAAGCAATCAATGTTATTTAAAAATCACAACATGATTCATTTTGTGACGAAGTCCTTCTCATCCATACTCATCCTATCATTTATTACTGGCAATCCTTTATGGCTGGCCACAACATCATTCCATTTTCAATTTGAATTCAGAACGCCACAAACTCCCGTGCAGTTTTTTTCCAGTCTGCTGGACACTTCATCTTTGGACTTGACCGAGCGTGTTACTGTCTGTAATTTTTATATAACCATCATTCTTCTAAATACTGTGATAATATTACTATATTTATATAATCATGTGTGTCGTGTTTAATTAAGTAACCAGTAATAAACCGTTCCTCCTATCGTCTACTGTGTTTACCTCATTATTCAACGTTGTCCGGTGAGACCCTCACTAAGTGAGCTAGCGGAGGGCAGAGGGGTCTCCCGGTACAATTTTATCTAGGTCCTATCAACTTTCAGAAATATACGTCACTTTGATCATAATCACTAGGTAAACTAAATAAAATCATAACACTGTCTAAACCGAGATAACGATCAGTAACTTTACTTGTCCCTCGTAATCGTTTTAAAAGGGTCATAAAAGGGAAGGTGTACGGTCGGCAACTTAAGTTGGTTTACATTATTTTTTACTAGTTTCCGCCCGCGGCTTCGCCCACATGGTATGTCGATGAAAAGTAGCCTATGTCCCTGTTCACCACCACCCGTGTTCTTTCAGTTGCCTATTGCCAAGGTCCTGGAATCCCTTTCGGACTTTCCCGCAACCCTGGCAGGTGCTCGGTGAACCTGAACGCGTGGTCGCGCCGACGCCACGCGAAGCCGCAACGGTTTTCCGAACAAAACGTGACATCCTCGCGTATTTATGTGACGATCGTTTTTAAATAGAACGCGGCCTGAAACGTGCAAAATTGAGCCTATGCTCGACTAATCACATCAAATAGTTGAATCATACACAACTCCGCAATTTTTTCTATTAATGCAATTGCGGAGTCCATGTTTGAATAGAATGTCCCTGTGAAAGGAAGAATAGAAAGTCCCTAGCTAGAATGATTTATTAGCCTTATACGGGCTTGATTTATTGAAAAAAGAACAACTCTAAATCTAAAATGAAAACTGTAACTTACCGAAAGTGAAATTAAAATCGATCAAGTCCGACTCTTACTAGCGTCATTAGGGTTCCGTACCTGCCACTAAAACTATAACTTGCTATAGTTTATCATATTTTTTTTTACGACACAATTTCCCAAACCAATTTCCATTTTAATATCTGCTTCTGTCGTTAGTGTACCTATTTATTTTAATACATCAAGCGACTTCTGTTCCCAACTGTACAAGGAGACCATTAATTCAGTTCATCCACAGGACGTAGGTACCGGGCGCAGGTGGCGCCATCTTGGCGATGTACAATAAACGTCAAACGCATTACTTAAGCACCGCCCGCGCCGTGCAGACGATTAATATTGAAAGGAGTTGGTTGTAATGTAGCTTGAGATGTGCTGATGTTGGTAATTTTGTTTTTATTTGGAATTTAATTAATATTGTTTAAATTACGAGGATAAGGAATCACGATTTGTTTAAAAAAAAAAAAAACTTTTTAAACGACTTCATAAAGTCAAAGTCAAATAATTTATTTCAAGTAGGCACATTAAGCACTTTTGAATATCAAATAAATAGAAATAGAACTGATTCTAGTTGCCCCTTCCGAAAGGTAGTTTTCGTATGGAGAAGAATAGGCAAGAAACTCCACCGTTTCTTAAAAAAAAAATGTTTTACAATATTTGGTATACATCAATTATATAATTACATGTGAAGACGATGCACCGAGAATACAATTGTATATTCAACATTATTTTTTCATATCTATCCACCTTCGGGCTCCATCATCAGACTCTGAACACCACCTAGTGTCAAGGCACTTGTCAATACATAACCAATGAGTCCAAACACGATGTTGCTATCTTATAAGATTGAGGTTTTCCCATGGCCACCTTCGGGCTCCATCATCAGGCCCTGAACACCACCTAGTGTCAAAGCACTTGTTTATACATTACCAATGAGACCAAACACGATGGTGCTGTCTTGTTTGTTTGAGGAGTTGCCATGGCCACCTTCCAGCTCCATCATCAGACCCTGAACACCACCTAGTGTCAAGGCACTTGTCAATACTTAACCAATGAGTCCAAACACGATGTTGCTATCTTGTAAGATTGAGGTTTTCCCATGGCCACCTTCGGGCTCCATCATCAGGCCCTGAACACCACCTAGTGTCAAAGCACTTGTTTATACATGACCAATGAGACCAAACACGATGGTGCTGTCTTGTTTGTTTGAGGAGTTGCCATGGCCACCTTCCAGCTCCATCATCAGACCCTGAACACCATCTAGTGTCAAGGCACTTGTCAATACATAACCAATGAGTCCAAACACGATGTTGCTATCTTGTAAGATTGAGGTTTTCCCATGGCCACCTTCGGGCTCCATCATCAGGCCCTGAACACCACCTAGTGTCAAAGCACTTGCCAATACATAACCAACGAGTCCAAACACGATAGTGCTATCTTGTTAGATTGAAGAGTTCCCATGGCCACCTTCCGGCTCCATCATCAGACCCTGAACACCAGCTAGTGTCAAAGCACTTGTTAATACATGACCAATGAGTACTAACACGATGGTGCTATCTTGTTTGATTTAGGTTTTCCCCTGGCCACCTTCCGGTTCCATCATCAGGCCCTGAACACCACCTAGTGTCAAAGCACTTGCCAATACATAACCAACGAGTCCAAACACGATAGTGCTATCTTGTTTCATTGAGGAGTTCCCATGGCCACCTTCCGGCTCCATCATCAGACCCTGAACACCAGCTAGTATCAAAGCACTTGTTAATACATGACCAATGAATCCAAACACGATGGTGCTATCTTGTTTGATTGAGGAGTTCGTATGTTCAACTTCCGGCCCCATCATCAGACCAGCAGCATGGTATCATTTTTTCAAAATGTCTCGGTAGTTGTATTATTATGCCAAGTTACAGTACAATCAGATGTCAGGAAGTCCTTGAAAAATGAATGACAATTGGAGTACTAGAAGCACATATGGCCACCTTCCGGCTCCATCATCAGTCCTTGAACACCACCCAGTGTCAAAGTACTTGTTAATACGTAACCAATGAGTCCAAACACGATGGTGCTATCTTGTTTGATTGAGGAGTTTCTATGTCCAACTTCCTGCTCCATCATCAGACCAGGTCCATGGTATCATTTTTACAAAATGTCTTGGTAGTTGTATAAGTATGCCAAGTTTCAGCTCAATCGGATGCCAGGAAGTGCTTGAAAAATTGATGACAAAAGGAGTAACCGGAAAGACATACGAACAGAGCAAGCTAATATAAAGCTTGTAATAAAAGGGTAGGACAAGCTGTTATTGAACGGCTTGCTGACATTCGGATAGACAGTCGGATAGGGTTCATTCCAGTTGGTAGGCTTAAAATTAATGAAACAATTATGGACCCTGTCAGGCACAGTATTCTAGGAGCGAGGAAAAGCACTACTGTGCTCTGTTTGTGTTAATTATTTTTGTAGTTTATTATATTTAAGGGTGCACCCTACCTCAGATTTTATCCCGCTCGCACCATACTACTCGCGACCTGAGTGAGAACGGGACGGAGTCGCTAGCGGCTCTAAAGCGTCGAAAAGTTTTGGTAATTGCTTTTTACGCTGAAAATAATGGTAATAAAAAAAATTAAAAAACATAGGACCTGCTTTATAGATAGTTAGATGGCATAACGGAGGATCACGTTAAGCAATTTGAGGTAGGGTGCTTTATTTATGTGTAAACACTATCTCATGCACGCCAGCAGTGAGGCAGCTGTCATTAATGTCAACTGTCAGTTCACCACGAATGGCGGGAGATGGTGGAAGGTGGCCTGAACGAGAGGCTTGGGCGTGGTGATGAGCCAGTGTAGTGATATGACGGCTTAAATACGGGTACAATAGGATTCTACAATTATGTATTCTGGTTTGTATTTTTATACAGTATGTTATCTAACGAAGGGCATTCCCGTTAACCTGTTAAACCCGTTAACATAGCGTCTATACATGCAAAAAAAAACATTACTTACCATTATATATATATATATATTTTAATGTTTTTATAGTAACATGTTCACAAAAAATATTAAATTGATACGGAAAAGAAGCACTCTGTACACGCACACTTGTCACACTTGTCTTTCTACGTTGAAATACAAGTGTGCGTGTACACAGTGTTTCTTTTACGTATCAATTTAATAGTTTTGTGAATATTTCACAACAAATGTTTTTTTAATAAAATTTTTGTAATATTATTTTGGCAAGTCTAGATACTATTCTATTGCGGGTTAGCAGGAACGCCCTTTGTTAGTTAACATACTGTAACTGTATAATAAACAACGGAATCCTAAAAATTACAATAACTGTCCATATTTTATGTAACTTTAACAATTCCACGGCCAGTCATCGCTTTAGTTGGTTATAAATCAAGACATAAGGAAAAATAGAGCAAATGATTAATTTGGGCTATTAATTTTCTTTGTTTTTCTTCCCCCAAGCTCATGTAGCTGAAAAACAAAATAGAATCTATCTCTTTTTATCAATTCTCATCTGCCTTTTCTCAGCTATGTCGGGGTCAGATTCTAATGTAACTAGATTCAACGTAGTATCAGTATTTTACACTAGCATCCGCCCGCGGCTTCGCCAGCGTTGTATGTCGATAAAAAGTAGCCTATGTCCTCCCCCGGGATGCCATCTATCTCCTTGCCAAATTTTATCGAAATCCGTTCAGTGGTTTAGGCGTGAAAAGGTAACATACAGACAGACAGACAAACAGGCAGAGTTACTTTCGAATTTATAATATTAGTATGGATGGGGCGACTGCCTATCTGAACTCCACAACCCAGTTACTGGGTAACACGATACCCCTTGGTAAGACTGGTTGTTAGACTTTCGGGCTTCTGACGACCCGTTACAACTGTCAAAGATCTACAAATGATAACCGGGACCAACGGCTTAACGTCCTTTCCGAGGCACTTGTATCATACATACCAAAATGCCGCTTCACCTCTGCACCTTCCATGTAGCCCAACCTAACTACAGCACCTGAAACCTCAACTCATACGCGAAACGCTCATAAAACGCAATAAATACAAATAATAATATTTCACGAAGACACCTGCACTTCTGCTCGCCCCCTTTCCGATGTCACAGGTGAAGTGGTTCTGTATAAATATTTCCAAGCTACTACTAAATTATTCATGGTTCTTGCAGCGCCATCTCTTGGATGCAAATATCGAGAGTCCGATGGTTGCATCCGTATGCCTGGGAGTTGAGGGCTGAGTTATAAGCGGAAACGTTTTTAAACAAGACCTATGACTTGTATTATGTACTACAATGCAATAAGGATCACTTTGCTCTCGAGTGACGTTGGGACGCTGTTGGTAAACATTCGTGCAATTTTTGAAGTGAAAACTTCGACGCGTTGAGCACTTTTTGGGTTCACAAAAATTATGGAACTCGCGTCATCGTCACGCTTGAAGACATGAATTAATGTTTTTGGGTGAACAACAATCATGAAACTTGCTTCATCGGCACGCTTGAAGAAATGGTGAACATTTCTTTAGGCGCGTTGAGCACTTTTTGGTTGAACAAAAATCAAGGAACTTGCGTCATCGTCACGCTGGAAGAAATGAATATTTCTTCAAGTTCTATTTCTTCTATTGTTGCTAAGTTTTCACTTCTATCGGCAGTTCTCAAAGACTGCCCTGCATGCTTATTGTAAAAAAAAACAAGATGGTGGCGTTAGTTCTGGTAAAGCATCGAATTAAAACTTGTTAAAACTTTGCTTGCGCGATGCAGAATTTGAGTGACGTCAGTGATGCCGCTACATAGTCATCTGCTTTTGACTTGCACCACGTTCAACCGGTAAAATAAGTACCGGTTTATTTACACTCGGCTCAAGATGTTCCTGAAATTTATGTTGAGCATTAATTTGAGCATTTATTGCGACGTAGGCTTATCTTAGCAAATTAGTAATGACTGCGTACGTTCCTAAATTGCTGATTTTGCTGATAAATAACTTAGCAAATCTTGAAGTAGTGGGAACAGACCCACGACTAATAATCTCTAGACTTTTATTAACTGAAATGAATACATGATACAAACCAGAGAACCGTAATTAACCATCGCCAGTACGTTTGTAACGACTTTTCAGAATCATTTTAGTGAAAATTTTAATAACTGTGTCCAAATTACAAGGAAAACACCCTTTGATACTGACTATTCTGATAATTTCTCTCTCGTCAGTACAAAATAGCAATATGAATATACTTTATTACTTTAATTTCGTGAACAAAAAATGAAATAAAACACGTTTGCAGTTTGTCATCGCGGAAGAGGAATTTCATAAGGGAAAAAGTGAGTGAACCGCGCTAAATTTTTCTGTAGAGAACTGTACAAAGCCGACAGACACAGTACAAAGAAGGGACATAACATTATGTCTAACACATACCCTTGCTATATAGCAAGAAGTTTGAGTGATTATTAAAACAGAGAAAGCCGTATCAATGTTAAGCTTAGCTCCATACTTAGGACCCCCACTCACAAATAACCTTAAAAAGTAAATAAAAACTGCCCTTCCCCTCAAAACCCTTAACTTTTAACACCGTAACATAAAAAGGGAATCAGCCTTTTCAAGTAACATCTTAATTTGTGGCTCAAATTATCTTTTTTCCGTAAACAAACCCTCCTTATGATGCTTTAAATTTATGCGCGCGAAAACCGCCCAGAACGGTGTTTGGCGTGAAATATTGACTTCATTAATATATTATTTTCCTTAAGTAAGAGGAACCCTTTAGGTAAGTGGTCGTAGGAGAGATGGCAAGAGCTCTTTAAATACTTATTTTATTCTGTAAAAAATGGTGTCATATAAAATAGTGGCATGACAGTTCACTTCACCTAAGTTTCCACGTTGAGATTTTTAAAGAATAGACTGGCTGATCATCCTGAATGAATACACTAGACTTGAGGATAATTGTGAGATTTCAATTGTTAAGAGAAATAAGGAAAAGATGAGGTACTTATCGTATCTACCAAGGAGTACTTATCGTGTTACCCAGTTACTGGGTTGTGGAGGTCAGATAGGCAGTCGCTCCATGTAAAATACTGGTATTCAGCTGCATCCGGTTAGACTGGACCAACATAGTTTGGAAAAGGCTAGGCCGATAGATAGATGTGGGTAGAAGCGCCGGGAGGGGGGACGCCAGAGAAGGACATTTAGTGACCTGATTGCTGAACAGTTCAGAAAGATCAGGTCCGTAGTACTCGCAACCGGCGTGTGTGTATGACCAGGGGGCCAAGTTTACTAATTTACAAACATGTCAGTGGTCTCACAATGATGAGTTTTTGACAGATTTTGTATGGCATATCTGTCAAAAACTGATCATTGTGAGACCACTGACACGTTTGTAAATTAGTAGACTTGGCTCCCTGAGGCCCTAGGCAAAGTGACATTCTATCAGCGATCGATGATGGAAAAGGCAAAAATGTATAGAACTGACATAAGCTATCGAAAAGCTTATGTCAATCCTGTTGAAAGTCGTTGTAGAAATACGAAACGCTTTCGAAGCGATTGTCACTTGTCTAGGCCCTCAGATGTATGAACGTAAACGAAGCAAAAGGAGTATGTAAGGATCGTAGCAGGTGGCGTTCCGTAGTTTCTGTCTACCACTTATGGGAAGAAGGCGTCTGTTTATGTATGAATGTATGTGTAATTAATGCTTTGAGTTACAAATCAATCATCGTAACATCAACTGAATATAGGATATGCATTAGGTAACAATTCAGTTTCATCTAATGTGCCGTATGGTATGTACTTAAGTGTCAATATTCAAACATCATGATTAATGACGTTTCAACCAATATTACCTACACTTGATTAGCAGCAGGACAAATCGCTTGCCACGACTCAATGGAATTTCAACCTTACCACCAAAATTCAAGCTTCAAAATCACTTGCAACAAACTGATTATCCAAGACCAAACACTATTTTGATTAACTCGATCTGTTCCGAACTTAATTCGATTACAGATAAGGTTTGAATTCGTCTGCAGTGGACGTGATTATGCAACTGTAATGAGGAGTTTCAATTAGATCGCTCTGTTTAGATCATTAGTGGTTCTATAATTTATGGGCGATTGTAAATTGAGTATTACGTCATCGGAATAGTTAAGTACGTCATCTGATATTATTGAATTTGATACACATGAATAAACTATGAAAATCATCATCACCTCAATAAGCTAACTCGTGTTTAGTTGCTATCTACCAAGGGGCGACGCACATCTAGCGAGATGCAGCTCAGCACGTTCGTCACTGCCAAACAAATATCGACCCAGTAACAGTTGAAATAAATTTGAAAATAAATTAACTTCCATTAGCTCGAGAGCGCGTCTAAGCGGAAAGAGGCGCGCCTCTCAGGTTATTTATTCTCAACTTTATCTTTAGGAGCGCAACGTTGATATTTGTTTAACAGTGAAAAATGCTCTGCGCTCCGCCATATTATGTGCGCCGGCCCTAAGGGAGTAGAAAATCTTACTTGTTAGTTTTTTCTCTATTTTCAGAATCAAACACAACATCACCCTACAAACATTCAAACCAAGAACATATATACTGTAAGCAAAAAGTAATAGGCGACCAAACAATTCATATCGCACACATTTACACATATCTTGCCGAAATGTTTGCGAGTTTATATCTGGAGCTTCCGTGTCACTGGGTCGCTAAATAACGGCTTACAGTGTAAGGAATTGTGTAAATTCGCCGCGTAAAGTGGGGCGATGCAAGGTTACGTCACAGTATAATAAAGTAAGCAGTATTATGTTTCGGCAGCGTTCTCTAGATAATTACCTGGGACCGTTGTCGAAACAAAACACGAAATACCTCTAAAATATTTTTATAAAGATCTTAATACATTATGCTATCATTCTTTTTTTTACCCGACTACGGCGAAGAAAAAAGGAGGGTTATGATTTTGACCGGTATGTATGTATGTATGTTCATCTGTTCCCTCCTATCTTCCAAACCACTTATCACAATTTGACAAATGAGGTATCGTTAGAAGCGTCGTGATTGTCCGCTGGTTATAGGCTATGTGAAGTCACATTAAATTAAAAATGGCGCCCTCTAGAGGAAATAAAGTGAGGAACTTAAAAAAAAATATGGTTTAATCGTACCATGTTGGGTATCAAATGAAAGGGCTTAATGGGCACATTTCAAAAATATATATATTATAACCCCAAAAGAATTAAAAAAAAAAAAAAAATTGTCAGATTATTCTATAAGCAACATAATTATTATCGTTAAAGAGCCTTACCAAAAAACATGTGGCACTTGTTCAGTACGTGTTTACCGTCAATTTTATGTCAAACTCCATACAGAAATGTCACGTTTACAAAGGTGTTTAGGCTAAACAATAGATAAACACAGGTTTGTGGTATTAAGGCTCTTACATACTGGCGCGATTTTACGCGCGACGCGAATTTTAACAAAACAATTTCTGAGAAAACTTCACGGCGAACAATGCGGCGGCGTCGCGTCGCGCGACTAATCGCCCCAGTATTTAAGAGCCTTTAGGGATAGTGTTTTAAGTTTCCAATCAATAGATTTTTTGTAAATAGATAATTGCTTCATATTTTGCAATTAATTACCAGTGTTGTGTCATCGCGTTTCTCTTTCTTTTTTATGCAGTTCGACAGTGACCGCGCTTTAGATGTTGCCAGCCACTTAAACAAAGAGTATCACTAAACCACGTTTAGGGGATAAGGGTTAGACCTGTAATAAACTGTTACTCGTCAAACATAAAATCTCAGTTACTTTATGTGCACCAAAACAACTTCTGGAGCGTAAATCTTCATATATAGATTTACAAGCACTACCCGACATTTAACCAGATTTTCCACAATTTTAAACGAAACACTAAACTATAAGTTAGTCGTAAGTAACGTTAATCCGAGGTTAGCTAATAAATTGTAAACGTCATGTTTAATGTCTAGGGACCGTTCAGGACGAGTTTCAGATAAATATCTGACAAATGGTTGCTTGGCTATTAATTTTTACCCGACTACGGCGAAGAAAAAAGGAGGGTTATAATTTGACCGGTATGTATGTGTGTAATGTATGTATGTATGTATGTATGTATGTTCATCTGTTCCCTCCTATCTTCCAAACCACTTATCACAATTTGACAAATGAGGTATCGTTAGAAGCGTCGTGATTGTCCGCTGGTTATAGGCTATGTGAAGTCACATTAAATTAAAAATGGCGCCCTCTAGAGGACATATAGTGAGGAACTTAAAAAAAAAATGGTTTTATCGTACCATGTTGGGTATCAAATAAAAGGGCTTAATGAGCACATTTCAAAAATATATATATTATAACACAAAAAGATAAAAAAAAAAAAATCAAGTAATAAAAACTAAAACCCAACTACGACTTAAAAGGTATGAACAAGACACCACAGACAGACAAATTAAAAATCCGGAGTCACACGTAATCTGTTCGATTTATGCCCTAACACGTGTGACTCCGGATTTTTAATTTGTCTGTCTGTAGTGTCTTGTTTATACCTTTTAAGTCGTAGTTGGGTTTTAGTTTTTATTACTTGATTTTTTTGATGTTAAACAGTTTTGTTGTCAGATGTAGTTGGTTTACACGTTTCCTATTTAGTAGTGACTTTAATTACTGAGTTGTCGTTGTTTGAAATGTGTAAAGGACACGGCCACATTAACAATTCCTCTAAAAGCAATTCATTTCCTGAATTCCCAGCTGTCATTAGCAATTCCAGTAAATTGACACATAAGCAATTCATAATTTGTGGACCATTTTACGAATTTCCATAGAAAACTGACAAACAGGGGGCCTAAAACGGCCACATTAGCAATTCCTCTTAAAGCAATTCATTTCCTGAATTCCCAGCTGTCACTAGCAATTCCTCTTATTTGACACTTATGCAAATCATAATGTGTGGACCATTTTACGAATCTCTATAGAAAACTGTCAAACAGACGAATTATTTCGTAATATGAATCGCACGCAGATCATAAAATTTTATGAATTGTCAATTTGTGACATTTTACGATGATTCAGAATATTTTCATATTATGATTCTGCCAAAGTGGCCGTTTTAAACCCCCAATACCGTTTCAAATTAGATAGATATCTCTGGACACGCAACGGGTCTTAAATTAATCAATCAACTCAGCCTATCGCAGTCCAACACACCCTATCCTCCGCCTTCCTCATCCAGTCTGTCCCAGCCACCTTTTTAAGGCAGCATAGTGTTTCAGCATAGTGTTGGGACGCCCCCCTGCTAGTTGGACTGACGAGTCCGCCTAGCTGGGGGGCGTCCCAAAACTATGCTTGCCGCTACGCGGTCCCCACGCCAGGACTCGTCTGCGTTACCCCGACCATCGGTCCTTCGACAAACATGGCTGGCCCACTGTCACTTTAGTTTGTTTACTCTGCAAGCTATGTTGATAATCGTGGCATAACACAATCGAACGACGAAGGGATAAAGTATGCCAAGTTTGTCGTGACAGACAATCTGGCATAATCCCTTCGTCGCCCTTTATTCACATGTGATAGGATCGGTCCTTTTTATTCGATATGAAAAGAATCGATTTGCCCAATTTTTAAACCTGTTTCCAATTGAAAATCGAGCAGTAGTAGCTTAGTGGTGTGAGCGTCAGACTGCCAAGTCATTAGTCTCGAGTTCGAACCCAAGCCACGCACTTTTGACTTTTCGGATTCATGTGCGTATGTGTAATTACCACTTATACTTCAAAAACGGTGAAGATAAACATCGTGAGGAGACGACATGCCTGAGAGATATTTCTCGGCGGCATGTGAAGCCAAGTCAGAGGCCCATGCGCGGCTTTAAAACTCTGAGGGTTAACCACATGTAAAGAAGAAGATTGAAAATGAAATACCACACGAATCAAAAACCTTGTTTGACTAAAATAATATGTCCCTTGTTTGACACATTTCAACGCAATTCGTTAGGTTTTGACTGCCATCGGAATATAAATTGTACATATTTGTATGCATCGAATAATGTTTTTATAACAGCATGCGACAAATTCTTTACTGCGGCAATTTCTAGCTATATTTGATTGTAACAAGATTTAGATACAGTAAGCTATTTGGTATTAAATAATAATAATACCAGCTTATTAAGCAACGCTTGCTGGGGTTGGTCCGTGTAATGGGTGACCATCTTTACATACCGAGACTCCTCCGTGACTCGGAAATGGTCCCGGCTGTCAATCGTGGATCTTTGACAGTTGTTACGTGTCGTCAGAAGCCCGAAAGTCGGACAACCAGTCTTACCAAGGGGTATCATATCACCCAGTTACTTGGTTGTGGAGGTCAGATAGGCAGTCGCCCCATGTTAAATACTGGTATTCAGCTGCATCCGGTTAGATTAGAAACCGACCCCAACATAGTTGGGAAAAAGCTAGAGAGATTTTTCAACAGCGGAATGGAGTCTGGATTTGTGCCCGGTCGCTATTCCCCCTGGGACTAAACATAACTGGGGAAATGTGGGTATTCTATGTACACCTCTGCCCAACCTTTCGGGGAAACAATACGTGATGTTATGTTATGTTACTATACATAACTAGATACCTATAACATTACACAAACAAAATCCAGGACAGAATACAGCATAGGTAAAATAAAGCAATATATTAAGAAACATTCTGGAAAGGAATCATGCCGCCCGCGGCTTGCATCAGAAACTATAAAATTTAATATTGCAAGCCTTGCCTGCGTTGTTTTTATTCTACCTTGCTCACTCGCGTGGTTCCGCTCTGTTCTTAGGGTTCCGCAACTGAAGGATGCTTATAGAACCCATTAAGGAAGAAAACTGTCAAATAAGTTCCCCGTACTGCCTCGTTGGTTTAGTGATCGCATAACACAGAGCTTTTACACGGGGAATCTGTGGGTCAAGCATACCAAAAGGTCGCTGGATGGCCTACGCGTCCAGTATAACAATATCTTCAGGATGTTGCTGGGGCTGCCTCGATTCTGTAGTGCAATGGGGATGTTTGCGCTACACCGTACGGACGGCTTTCACGCCATAATTCGCAAAAAAACGGCATCCCTGATCTGCAGAATGCGTGGCAGCCGCAATAAAATCTTGAAGACTGTGTCGGATAGGATCTCGTCACCAATTTGGAGGTCGTTATGCCTACGGGTAATTTGATTTTATTTATTTATTTTTTTATATTTTCTTTGTGTTGTTCTAATTTTTATGATATGTACTATCGAATTGCTATGGATCTTGATGTCCGAAATAAATGATTTTTATTTATTTATTTTATTATTTATAAGATCCTGGGTTTGATTCCCGGGTCGGACAAAGTGTTATTGGGTTTTTCTATATGGAATTTCTCAGTAGCAGCCCGGAGTACCTATTACATGGTACTTAAACGTAACTGGCGAAATGTGGGTGTACTATAGATACACCGTTGATTAGCCCTTCGGGGAATACACGTGTGATATTATGTATTTGTGAGTTTCCCCTAGATGGCGCTAAATGTTTGTTACTCTTATTCAGCTGCCAATGAAGTTCCTTGCTGAAAACGTTATCTGGAGATGGCGCAAAGTGTCTTGTCACTGATTGGTCGCTTTCTTTTAAGATGACTTTGACAGAACACTAAGCATTCTCTCGCCGTTTGTCAGTCATTCACATCTCATATTATTTAGAACAGTCAGTCAGTTAGTCCAGCCAGTTAGTGAAATCATAGAATACTAACGAATAACTTTAGCCACTATCATGGGTAATATTGATAAAAAGTGAAAAATTCGAATCACACAAGAAACTTGGATGAAATGCTTGTAATGTTTAAAACGATACTAGCGTTAACCTTCGTCAAATTCAAACAACAAAATAATAATGGGGCATTTATATATGACCAGGATGTATGAACGTAAACGAATCCCATGGAAGAAAGTGTGATATATGTCAGTAGTCACAATAGTGGTCAGTGATGTCACAGACATGTGTGATGATACGGAACCCTTCATACGCGAGTCTGATTCGCACTTGTCCGGTTTTATCCCAATATTCCATGCATACCTGGGATGGAAGAAAAACATCGCATATGAGAGATGGTGGAGGCTACTGGTGTTAAACTCTGATAACGATAAATGACGTATGTAGCCTTGGTGGTAAAATATTTCTGTATGGAAATCACTCAGCGATATTTTGTTTGGAAATTATAAATTTTTCTACAGTGGGAAATTGGGAGGTCACACATTTTTTTTTAAATGTGTTGGTATTGCAAAAACCTACTCATTTTTAAGACAGTTAAATGTATTGGTTTTCCATATAGTTATTTTTGTAGACTGTCCAATTGAAAGGCACAAATAATATTGGAATAAGGTAAAAATAATTCCAGGTACAGTATGACCCCGGGTCGAAGGCGCGTCGTGTTCCACGCGCGCCTCAAAGAGATGTCAGCACACCTGACGGGGTCCGTTAGGACCGATGCCTGCCAGGGTTGCGGAATAGTCCGAAAGGGATACCGGGACCCTGGTAACAGCCAACTGAAGGAACACGGGTGGGTTTTAGTCAGTAAGAGTCTGACACGCCCTTTCGCTCCGCACAGAGCGGGAGCAGTCATTTGATGATTTCCCAACCAAAAAAAAAAAAAAAAGGTACCGTATGACACAACTAAAAGTAGCATCGGCAAAATTCGTAAAACTGATCACCATCCGAACTGAGTGCGCCTTCAAAATCTCCAATCTTTATTACTGCTTTGTGAAAATGATCTTTACGCAAACGCAATAACTTCTTAAGTCATTTATTCAAATACATTCATAATTGAAGCTTCAACATCTAAGTAATGTCGTACTGTACCAATTGTTGTGCAGAAGTTAGAAAATATACACAACTTTTTAATAAATACAGGTACCTAAAAGGTTCCCTTTTCATTATTTTTTTTTTATTTACGCAAAGGCCACAGCCCGAAAAATACATTTATGACATTTTTACCAAGATCTCTGAATGCAGCCTTATTACTCTTAAAATATTTGATAGACATGTAATGTAAAAATAGTTTCGAAAAAAAAAAACATTAATAATTACAGCTCAAGAGAAAGATAAAAAATCATGAGAAAGATAAAAAAATCATGAAAAAGATATTTTTTATATTTTTAAATGTTTTGTTTTAATGTTTTTTTATAAAAATATTTAAAAATGTAACAAAATATATATTTAAAAAGAAATAAAGAAAACAGCTCAAAAAAATAATTACTTTCGCCGCTAATCTACTAAATCCACCAACACTATAGGTCAGAGCAATAAATTCAATAAAATTTTCAACAACCACAAACACTTGCAGAGCTATTACAATCGCAGCATACAAACTCCAAAATAGCCGGGCAATTTGGATTATGTCCAAGTGCATATTTTGATTTAATGCAACAGCATTTGCAGTTAGGAGGATTTCTCTTAATTTATTACTATAAAGATAATATTATTGATATCTGGTATCCGGGTTGATAAAAAGATAAAGAAAATATAGCCCATGAATAATAATAATATAATAAAAATAGTGCAATGTCTATGTGCTAGCCGCTAGCACATTCAACACTCAATAATGGGCCCGCGAAAACGGTCGCTAGCAGCTAGCGACCGTTTTCGCGGGCCCATTATTGAGTGTGCAAGTCACCCCCTCCCATTTCATCCGTGTATACCATAACATTGATCAGGCAGGGGACATAGTCCTTCTATAGTTCAAACTATCCAGTTCACTAAGCCCCCCAAACCCATGGCCAATATCTTTGTTTCCATGTTCTGCAATAGTCCTACACCAACCTCCTTGGCTGCACTTGCATAGTGCGAACAGGGATAATCGTCGGTTGGTGCCTCATGACGCTTAAAATTGTCTAAGGGCCCTCTGCGAATTGGCTTCGGCCCCTCCACGCCTTCCAAAGGTCCGGGACCCCAGGGTCCCGAGATATGTAAACATATATAAAACATTGTGCTGTACTGAACTAAGTGATGCGTGACCCTAGGGTCCACGACTTAGACGTACTAAAATTGTTTAGTCTTTAAACTTTAGCGCAAGTTGATGCGTGCGCGTGTGAGCTGAAGTGTGAACCTGAGTACCACGGTATAAACGGTTTGGTGGTGCAAGTTTAAGCGGTAGCGGCTGGAGATTACAATACTGGAGTTTATTTACAAACGTTAAGCAATTCTTAGCGACTGCTTCACCATACATTTTTGACGTTTGAACGTCACTTTACTTTGAGAAACGTTTTTAGATAAACCCCTATATGCTTTGATCTACCAGCCAGCGTGTCATATTGACGTAAGTAATTCTCTTGGGCCAAGACTTTTAGACTGAACCTCTCATAGATGTATTATTTAAAACTAGCGTATTATTTGTGACAGCAAAAAGCAAACCCAAATGGTTACAACTGAGTTGATCATTACGTTATGAACTTATGACTCAAGAATCAGTTTTTTAAGAAACCGATTTTTTTTTATCACTGCACAACTTATGTAGAGCTGTCAAATCGGACTTCTTAGATTGTCGCGAGTTGTCTTTAATTAATGACAGTTTTCTTAGGGCAGCCATTAGACATCCTCATTCTCATAAAAAAAGAAGTCAAAGGCCAGCCCGCTCCTTACCAATCAAATCTTGTTGTCTCCACAATGGTTTGTTTGTTTGTTAGAGTTATTTTTGGCATAATGTGTCGTGGTAGCCATACGCACACGGTAGCTGACCCACAAATCGAATGCAATTATCCCACTTTTACCAAGTTTTATGGTTTTCAGATCGCATGAATATAAATCGCTTCATCTTCTCCCTCACACTCGTATCAAACCTTCAACTGCCACGCTTGGTTGCGAAGCTCAAAGATGTCTTTGAAGTTTTACAATTTATAAGAAAATATCTGTGCAGCAGCCAGGAGCCGGCGCGAGAGAGCGCTCACTATTTTAATTATTCTGGACGGAGGAATACATGCCCCACCATTTCGGGATTTTTATTTGTTTGGTTGGGCGTATGAATTCAATATTCTCCTTTTTACAAGCTTTATATTAACTTGCTCTGTTCGTATGTGTTTCCGGTTACTCCAATTGTCATCCATTTTTCAAGCACTTCCTGGCATCCGATTGAGCTGAATCTCGGCATACTTATATAATTACCGAGACATTTTGAAAAAATGGTACCATGGAGCTGGTCTGATGATGGAGCCGGAAGTTGGCCATAGGAACTCCTCATTCAAACAAGATAGGTAGCACCATCGTGTTTGGATTCATTGGCTATGTTAACAAGTGCTTTGACACTAGGTGGCGTTCAGGGTCTGATGATGGAGCCGGACAGTGGCCATGGGAAAATCCTTTTTAGTTCATTATTTTAATTGTTTTTATAAAGATTTTTACTTATGTTTTATTTAATGTTTACTGTGTTTCCTTACGTGTTCATGTAGTTTGACCAATGACCTCGTCGTGGCTCGTTACTAAACCTGCGACCTGACTGACAGCTACTATCGCGAAAGTACCCTATCGTCGCGCTAGTTTATATTAATACTAGCCTGCCCGTAGCTTCGCCCGCATATACGTCGTAAATTATACCACGGATACGTACTACTACGTGTATATATATATATTATAGATATTTTATATTGGCCAGGCCAGGCCCAGTTGGCATGGTTTTTTCCTACATCTTCAACACATGAATCACTTCGTCCATTGGTGAAAAGTGTATGAAAGTTTAGAGTTTATCGCGTTCAGACAGACAGACGCCACAGGAGGACTTTGTTTTATTAATATGTGGTGATGACGCAGGTACTCGCGCGATCAGTCAAGTCAAGTTTGTACGTCATAATTCGACTAAAAGCGCGATGATCGCGTATTCGCGCGACAGTCGCTTTCGGCTAAAGTAAGAGCTCTGTTCGAGTTCGAAACTAGTTAGGTGATACCGAAATACGTAAGTTTCGTCGTGGTTTTACGTTACCGCGAGCTTCACAACTTTTTTTAGTGCGGTAAGTAAGTTACATTACCTAAATGCGTGTGTAGGTAAGCAAAGCCATTCGTCAACAGTAGAAATAAACCAGCTGAACATTTTTTTCATCAAGATACAATAGGCTGCCAGCCACGCATTTCCTAATGAGTGAGTGACCTTCAAAAACACCCGAAACAAAAAACCAGAAAACGCCAGAAAATATATTTACGAAAATATTTCATTAAAACTTACCGCTCACTCGCATACAAACTCATCACACTCTATTATAAAGAACGAATGAATGAATGAACGAACAAGTGAACATAAGCGTTTGTGAACGACGCACCGCTCGTTAGTCAAATGAACGAACGCGTCCACTGAATGAATGAACGCAAATAATTATCAAAGGGGAATTGTTTTGGTATGCTTTTGTAACTAAATAAACATGAATGGGGCACGAGTGAACGTTTTGTACTAAACTAACGTTATACAAAAGATTTTGTGAACAAAAGAAGGAAAGAATGAGTAAGATGGAGAGGTTCTAGAGGAAATACAATGACTCTCCACAGTAACGTGCCTATTAAAGCTTTGTTTGTTTTCATAATAAAAGAGTCTTCTGGCGGTACACGTAAACGTTTGTCCAGCGTACAGTCATGGACAGTAGGAAACTTACTGAACTACCAACCTGCTGTCTAGTGAATAACTAACCTTTTTGGAGTGAAAACTTCTTGAGCGATTTTTGGTAGAGGTAAACATAAAGATACGCGTAGTGCTGGGCTATAGAATATAGATGAAATGAAATGTTGCCACTACACAAAACGCATCACGGAGGATGATATTCTCGTTTACCCATTTCTTTTATTTATTTTTATTTTTATATATATATATTTTTTTTTTTATACTATTAGATATTAATATAATATATTTTATTTTTTATTACAGTACGCTGTACCGGTACAGCGTTCTGATAATGGTTTGCCGCACCGATCGACGTCATTACGTCAGCGCCGGCTGTCGCTGAAAACCAGCGCTGGGGCTCTGTTTTGCATAGGGTCGCAGCATAATGCTGAGCGATAGCCGTTTTGCGTGGATGTGACGCATGTTTCCCCCAACCTTTTTTATTTTTAATTTGTTACATTGTTTTTTTGCGTCATATTTACCGCAAATAAACGTATTTTCTTTCTTCTTCTTCTTTAGATGGCGCTAATACCAGTTTTAAGTTTTTAAAGATGAATATTTTTTGAACTTATGATAGGTAACCAGTTTTAACGTCATAACGTCCAGTGTCTATAAAATGAGAAAGAAAAGGTTGATGAATAAGTAAAGAATATTGCGCTAAAGCGCTTAAAAGCGCTAAGCGATGTTATTGCGAGTGACACTAACCGGTATCGCACTTGTCATCGTCATTACTAATCGTACTTTATTCAACCTTGGCTTAACTTATTAATTCCATAGTACTCTGTGACTGGCAGTCACAGAGTACTATAATCTATGGTTGTCAGTTATGTTGATGCTGGGATGCCGGTGACTGAAGACATTTTGTTTGACAACTTGTTTGTTTTTTCTTAGGGCGAACTAACCATAAAATCTGAAAGTATTTTTAAAGATAGCTTTACAAGAAAGCTTTACAAGTATCTACCAATATCTTTTTCGGAATCCACGAACTTCTCTTACTTAATTGTTGACATAAACATGGGTGCTGCAAATTCAGTACAAAAGGTGAAAACAGCAAATGTAATTGAGATATCGAGGCCTGCCGCTCAATTAAAAAAGTATGAATGGTCACATAAAGAATGCGAAAACATCTCAAAAATGAGGAAAATTCCAGTAGAGTTGAAGCAGGCAACTACCCAGAGGGAGATTGTGGTAAGATTTCTTAATCTGTACATTCACGGCAAAACAGATAAAGAATATTCAGTAAAAGACATTGTTCTGGCTATGGCCCATCTTATTCAAACAGATGATGCAAAAACAGCAAAGGATCTTATATGGGACCCATCATTGTATTCAGAGAAACCTGAGGAGTATGCCTTTAAATTAATACCTGAGGCAACCGCAGTAGAAGAGACTTCGGGTTCCAATGCAACTGTAGATCCAGCTCTTGCTCTTTTCCATTACGAAACCATGGCTACATGGAAGGCTACACTGTCAGGAATGTCTACGAAGAGACCAGAAAAGAATATTGATACTCAGTCTATTAAGGAAGAACGGAAAACATTTGCCCAGACCTGCACAGAGATCATGGATCAATCTCCAATCGCTAAGGGATTAACTAGAGAGTGTCTCCTATTGTACAAAGCTCTCAATATGTTAGCCTTGGCATTGACCTTTCTTTCAACAGTAAAGAATCCCTCTTGGATTATTCGTCATTTAATGAAAGATTCTTTTGCAAACAATCCAATCCAGCTCGTTTGGGGATCTCTCACCTCATCCTATTCTCCTCCTTGCCACCTATGTGTGAAATTGGTCACTGAGACAATC
The DNA here is from genome assembly GCA_947363905.1 of Lithophane semibrunnea. Classification (NCBI taxonomy): domain Eukaryota; kingdom Metazoa; phylum Arthropoda; class Insecta; order Lepidoptera; family Noctuidae; genus Lithophane; species Lithophane semibrunnea. The sequence goes on from OX376208.1 coordinate 3,475,263, forward strand.
TATAGGAGAGATCTGGATATCCAGTCCACTACTGCTAAAATTGTCACTCTCTGGGTGACAGACAAGAATCCAAAGATGAGGGAAATCCTATTCGCATCAGTCTTAAAACATACTGCCTGGAAAAACATGGGGGTTCTTCATATGATATTTGAAATATGCTGTTTTTATAATGTAAGTTGGATTTACATCATGCGAGAAACCTTAGTTTCTAGCACTGTTCGATCGTGGAAGGAGATTGTTGACTTCTTTCGTATTTATAACCGAAAGAGCGGTGAGGATCACACCGTAGCCTGGGCTCGCACCATCGACGATTGCTACTTTACCCAATTCAATGAAACTCAGCATCCTGTATTATGCTCTTTATTTGTCAAATCAATGTTATATTTGCAGCAAAACGATGATGTCCTAAATGCACAATGGGCAATAGCAAATCAACGTTTAGTCTCTTTTTACTCTGAGGCCTCAGAGCAATTAAAAAACAAATTATTGTATGGACCGAATGAGATACAGGTTACTAAAAGTGATCCCAATGATCAGGAAAAACAAGGTCACAATGATAATCTAGACATCATGAAAAAGAAGAGCAATCGCATTTTTGCAATCGGTTATGTATTAATTATGGTTTTAATTTGTTGGTTTGTTTGTTGTCAATTGCCAGTGTCGTACTTCAGATAACCGTCAATTGTATTACGCAATGGAAATTGTGATTGGCCCGGACAACAGGGTTCCTCCCTTAGGCTAAGAACTCACGGAACGGTTTTCACCCGCGCCCGCCGCGGTGTTGGAACTGCGGTTTTATTTCTAAACTCACGACACCGGTGATTAGCACGGTTACGCAGCCGTTACGGTTTGTGCAAAATGGCGTCGGATTTCTGTACCCCTCGTCCCGCCGGCTACTGCGGTCGCCCGCCAAGCGATCGCAGAGCGTGTCGCTTGGCGGGCGACCGCAGTAGCCAGCGGGGCGGGGTGACCCGCAAACAACCGCGCGCGCCGCGGGTGTAAAACGCGCCGTGAAATGTGCTCTTACTTTATGCATATAAATCTACATCCTACAGAAGCTGCGGGCCCGCAAACGCAGCGGGCGCGGGTGTAAAACCGCTCCGTGAGTTCTTAGCCTTACAGTTTCGCCATGTCCGTCTGCCTGTCTGTCTGTTGCGTTTCAAGTTTTTCAACTACAATCTTAAGTTGGTTCTTGGGATAACCTCGACCTCCTCATAATCGACACGTACCTGCCTGGTTTTTTTTGTTCATGTTACAGAATGTTACCTTTGTTCTTTCTTCTTTGATTAATTTTCACCTTACCATTTTTTTTCTAAATAAAGTCACTAAATATTATTTGAACAATATTGATACCTATTGATAACATGTCATCACACCTGTAATCCTCGAATGGTTAGGCATAGGTGTGTACCAGTACACCCACGTTTCGCCAGTTATATTTAAGTCCCATGTAATAGCTACACACTACGACACAAAAACAGACTAAACCAACCAGGTTCCAAGCTAAAAATTCACTCCACAAGCACTTTAGTAATGTCAGTTAAAATATATAATAAACTACCTGATGAAATTAAAAATGAACAAAAATTTAATATCTTTAAAAATAAATTAAAACAATTTCTAATCTGTAAATGTTATTATAATGTACATGAATATTTAAATGATAAATTTAATAAATAAACAATAATAAAAACGCAATAATAATTTATTTATAATTACCAATGATAATAATATATGTATAATTTAAATAAATATTAATGTTTAAATCCAATATATAAGTGGTAAAAATTATATGTACACAATTAGTTATCAGCCTACCTACACAAAACGAAAGAGTAGATTAATATTAAAATTGTTAACAAATATCTATAATAGCCCTCCTCCTAATTTTTATGTTGTTATGCCCGACAGGGCCCACAATGCTCCAAAACGAATGTATGTCTTTATGTACCTACCACCTAAGTTCACATTGTGAAATGCAATAAACGTATTTAGTATTGTAGCTTGCGAACCTATTGCCATCAACCGGACACAAATCCAGGCTCCGGACTGCAGAAGTACTGAGAACTTCTTGATGGAAACCCAATTACACTTTGCCCGAACCGGGAATCGGACCCAAGACCTCATGCTCAGTAGTAGCGCTTGCATTTTAATTCACATAAGCCTACATGGGCACTTATGAAACGTCAGAAGCTAGGTGCACGGTTCCAATTGGTCGTTTCATATGATTAAATGATAATTCAATAAACAATAAATTACAAGCGTTGTGTCATCGCGCTTCTCTTTCTTTTCTATGCAGTCTGACAGTGACCGCGGTTTAGCTGTTGTCAGGGTCACTATTTCGTGAAATAGTGACATTTCAATACAACTCTCTAGTTGTATTGATTTATTATATTGTATTGTATCGCTTTCATGCTCGCAGAGGAGCTCGTGGCTAAGTAATAACAGCTGCTCGGGTCGATCCATCAGGTTAAGCTACGCTTGCCGCGGCTGGTCCGTGGATGGGTGACCATTTTCACATATCGAGACTCCTCCATGCCTCGGAAAGCACGTTAAGCCGTTGGTCCCGGCTGTCATTTGTGGATGTTTGACAGTCGTTACGAGTCGACAGAAGCACGAAAGTCTGACAACCAGTCTAACCAAGGGGTATCGTATTACCCAGTTACTGGGTTGTGGAGGTCAGATAGGCAGTCGCTCCATGTAAAATACTGGTATTCAGCTGCATCCGGTTAGACTGGAAGCCGATCTCAACATAGTTGGGAAAAGGCTAGGCAGATTGATTGTATCACTTTCACGCTAAAACGGCTGAACGGATTTAGATGAAATTTGGCACTGTGGTAGAGGTAGACCATGACCTGGGTTAGGACTTAGGACAAAGGATACTTTTTTTCCTATTACTCCGGGACCGAAACTTCTCACAACTCCATTTTAATTGAAAACCAGAGAAGCAAATTAAATAAAACCATAAAAAATTCACACGAAATCTTATAATGGTTGCGGAACTAACTTTAATTGACCGGCGTGGGCTGCATCCGATCCCGTCCGATGGCGTCCGAATGCGTCCGGTTTGGAGCGACGCTAACTCGATTGAACCAGTTGGAACTAGTTAGATCCGGCGGACAATATGGCGGGCGGACGTTTCGGGTCCATTTGATGGTTACAGGTATCATGTAGGTTTCTGGGAACCGGAGTTTTTAGTTAAAGTTGAGTGCTTTTTAGGGAAGCTTTTAAAAGTTTTTTTAGCTGCGGCAAATGTGCCTGAAACTTTTTACCGCACTACCAATGTGTCCCAGTACTTATTATGCAAAAGGATCGAAGGTCAAAATGTTTCGCAGCCGTAAAAAGTTATTACAAAATTATAATAATTAAAATCATCAATACAACTATAAGAGAAGTTCAAATTACACTATTAATTACACTTTAAGGGCGCACCCTACCTCAAATTGCTTAGCATGATCGTCCGTTATGCCGCAAATACTGCAGCATTAATTTTGAAATAAATATATGTTAAAGTTGAGAATTGATGCTAGGTCTTATGTTTGGCGAAAACACGATTACATACAATTTTCTCTATAGAAAAAAAATCCTAAACAGAACTATAAACGGCTGGTATTAAAAAAATACTTCAAATTAGATCATGAAACTTTGCATAGTAACTGAAGTATCTATAAAGCAGGTGTATTGTTTTTTTTTTTTAATTATCTACCTTTATTTTCACCGTAAAAAGCAAATACCTAAACTTTTCGACGCTTTAGAGCCGCTAGCACCCCCTCCGTCTCGTTCTCACTCAGGTCACGAGTAGTATGTTGCGAACGGGATAAAATCTGAGGTAGGGTGCGCCCTTAATATAAGAAGTTCAAACTACACTATTGAATGACTATTTCATGAAATCATGATACTTGAGAACAATTCTAATGTATCTATTCTATTGTATTGATGATTTTATGACTATAATTCTGTAAATACTGCAAATAGCAAATAAACGAAAGAAAAATGGAATTTTGTGGGCTGCCCTAGCCCTTTCGCCATAAGAAATCAATGTATATTATGAATGCCAGTATCCTAACATGTTCAATTTTGATTTTTGTTGTAATTTATGGTACTGCTGTATTCTTAGCTGGTAATTGGCCTTGGCAATAGAAACCAATAGAATATACCCTGTATATTCTATTGGTGCCAAGGCCAGTGTTAGTGTAGACACCGTCATCCATGAAACCAGTGGTTTGGTTTCATTTATAGAACGTAAAATCATTTTAAAGAAAATCTACATTTTTCCACAAGAATATTTCACCCTACACGCAAGGGCAACGACCGGCCGCGTCCTGCGGTTGGCGGGGGCGGGCGGGGCGCGCGGTACGTTACATGACCGGCCGTCAGCTGTTTTGCAGCTCTCTCGAACGCGTATCCATGAGTATCGGGACAGTGACGCATATTTACTTTTAAAAATCTTTTAATGAAAATAAGGTTTTTTTTTGTTGTTACTGGGTCATTTATTTTTATATTTAAGTCAACTACCCATGGTTTGAGTGACAACGGTGTTTACCCTTGCATACTGTATATAAACCAATACAATTAGTGTATCTAACTAATATTATAAACGCAAAAGTTTGTAAGTATGGATGGATGGATGTTTGTTACTCTTTCACGTAAAAACTACTGATGGATTTGGATGAAATTTGGCAAACAGATAGTTTATAACCTGGATTAACACATAGGACTTTTTATCCCGATATTCCCACGGGATCGAGACTTAGTGAAACCGCGCGGCGCAGCTAGATTAATATATTTTAATGAATATCTTTTATGTTCATATATTTTAACTCATTATTTTTTGTCCGCATTTCACGTGAAAAGAACCTAAAGAGAAGTCACAACAATTAACCCAAACTTCCTTACAATACAACGACAAACAGTTATATTCTTGCAACGTTCACCACACTAAAGCCACAGTGTATTCAAACTAACAATTAAATTGTTGTGGCACTCAATTAAAGCACATTGTAAGCGGCGAAACGTTGCGCTGCTGTGGTCTTGTTACGGTAGGCAAGGTTCCAAGTGGCTTGTGAGATGGGCATTGTTCACGTAATGACAGTGTATTGTATAGGATGGTTGTTAAGTACTCGTTTAAAGATTTAATAGAATGAATAAACTTTGGTACGTATAGTTACGAGCAAAAATAAGACACACTGAGCAAAATTCAGTAACGATTTTCTCGTGGAATAACGATTGCAACTTTGAGATGATACCTTTTTCATAATAATATGGGTTCCATAATACTAGGTATGTTCCATATAATACAATAGGAGAAAATCACTTTTAAAAGTTGCTAAGTGTATACATATTTGGTGATCGTGACTGTACATATATTATACATGTATATGTCGCAAGGTGATTTGATAATTCGAATTTTCGCGAAAGCCCTAGGAATAATCTAGGGATATTGCGAAAACCCGCATAATTAGTAAATGGTGAAAAATCGTCCCTTACATGGGACTTAAACATAACTGTCGAAATGTGGATGTACAGTCGAAAAAAATGAATTCTGACCCACCATAAGCTTATTTTCTTACAGACAATCAAATACAATTAGGTCGACATTCGCGTAAACATACATTTCCTTGGTAACGACCTTGTCATCTCCCATTTAATTACATAGATAATTATCTGTTGCAGTCTCCAGCTTTGTTGAAAGCTTTAAAAAAAATTTTATATGACACCAATTTGAGGACTTTTTAACTCTTTGTCATTTTATAACCGAACATGATTTAGAAAAAAAAAACATTTGTTCTATGTAATTTCAAAGAGTTTGGATTCAAAATATAATCAATAATGCTTTATCTAAAATATTATCTATTGTAGTGATGACAAAGGTTAAAATTGCATAGATCAATACGGGTAGAACCGTGTTGACATAGATTGCTTCATATTTAAAACAGTAAGTGCGGCATGCACTGTAAAGGAGGGAAATCTTTGTTATTTACCGACTTCAAAAAAGGAGGAGGTACTACGTTCGGATGATTGTTTTTTTTTAAATGTATTTTCACCGATTACTCCGCCGTTTGGGAACCGATTTAAAAAATTCTTTTTTTGTTCAAAAGTTTATACTTTTGTGGTGGTCCCATTGTCACCAAGTCAGGATCTGATGATGGAATCCTAGAGAAATCGAGGGGAACTTTCAAAAATCGTAGGGGCAACTAGTGCATTTCTAAATTATTTCATTAAGTATTCTACAGCACTATAATTTTATGAAGGTCTGGAGTCGATCTGATGATGAAGCCGAAAGACAGTCAAGGGAACTCCTCAGTGGTTTACAGCAGATACCTTGTGTTTGGGCTTGATTAATTTGTATTGATAAGAACCTTACATTTTGATGGGTTGGGTCTGCTGATGAAGACGAAGGACGATTAAGGAAACTTCTCAACGGTTCACAGTTACTACCTTGTGTTTCATTTATATTGATGAGAACTTTGCAACCATATAGGTTATAAATGACATTACAGATCTGATTATGGACACGATATAATATGATGATGAGGGGAACTATACGCAAGCTGTACTTTGCTCTTGTAGAAAAGTTTGTGGAAAAAATAAGATTTTCAATAAGGAGATAAAAGCAACTAAAAATAGATATCGGAAGCCGGTGAAAAATAATTAAAAAAAAAAGCGAAAACTACCGACTTCCGAAATTGATTGATTCCATGAAATACATCACATTTATTCTTGAGACTTTTTATTCTTGAGACGGCACAGTTTACCCAGTAGTGCCGCCCAACTTCACCGTCATCGATATAACTCAACTGGCGGCTTTAGTGGGCAGACTAAACATTCTAAATCAACGTCTAATGTTTGGATTAAATAGAACGGGTGAATAAATTATACAAAAAATGGAAAAATAATAAAAACTTTTTACAAAAAAAAAACGCAAAAAAAGTGAAAAATAACTTTAATTTCGGAAGTCGGTGGCAAAAAACGAATATTGAAAGGCAAAGACACCGACTTCCGAAATTAAAGTTATTTTTCACTTTTTTTGCGTTTTTTTTGGAAGTCGTTTTTTATTTTTGACGGTTTTAAACGATTTATCGTCAAAGTGGGTCATGATTCACTAAGCCTGACTACTATGGGTAGATACACCTCTGCCTAACCCTTCGTGGAGAAAAAGAGTGATGATAAATAATATAAATAAATGAAACCTCACTCCCATGTTCTTCAATAAAGTAATAAAAACTAAAATTGCCAACAAAACTATCTCTGTATCCAAATCAAACATTTAATTTCGCAGTTTTGAATCAAAAACTCTCACAGTACTTATCAGATTGCCCAAATGTTTCAGTTTCAATATAAACTGTGAAAGTTAAAAAGCCAGTTCATAATCAGTGCAACAGATAGTCAACCCTCATCCTGAGATCTTATCGTCCGAAACTCCCAGAATTTAAGGGGCAGTTTTCGCAGACAAGGATAAATGGAGCGCTACAATCATAATTCATGACATAATGTCATATTTCATGACATAATCAAACTTTTAAAACATTTTTAAATAGAGGTCAAGTCTTTTTGTTTTGTATTTATTTGTACAGTTAGTTAGTCATTTTTTAATTAAGTATCTAGTATAAATAATTAGTTGTATAAGTATTGTTAAAGAAAAAACATACTTAAATAAATATTATTTACCTTAAGGGGATGAAAACTTATAAGGTTAACAATTTGACATTTTAAAGATAATTTACCTTTAAATTATCTTTAAAATGTCAAATGTCAAAAAGGTGGTAGGCATTTAAAGGTATTTTCATCTTTTTTTAACCTTTTCCCATCGCTGTTAAAAAAGGAAAAAATGGAAATATTCTTTAATTTGATAGATCTGATACCACCAATCGAATGTGAAAAGTCACACATGAAAAACTTTATAATACGGAGGTAGGTAATAAACTAACGAAATTCTGAAGACTATAATAACTATTTAAACCATAGAGTAAAAAAGTAACAAACAGTCCGATATCTGAGCACCTAAATATCTTCTGACGCTACAAAACTTCTCTCGCATTAGCCCTCCATCCATTCCATACTCCGTGGCTCATCTAAAACTTCCGGAGCCTCGTTATCAGTTGGCGCTGACCCAACGCCCGCAGCTGCCTGAAACACAGTTTCCTCTCGTTTGACACCATTTCGGACGATCATTCGAACAATTGCAGCTTAACTTCTATATTTTCGGTTGGATATCTGGAGGCCAACCACCACCACTTACAGCAGTATTATTTTAATACTAGCTGCGCCCCGCGGTTTCACTCGCATAAGTCTCGATCCCGTGGGAGTATCGGGATAATAGGTATCCTATGTCCTTCTCCAGTTCATGGTCTACCTATGTGCCAGATTTCATCCAAATCTGTTCAGCCGTTCACGCGTGATAGGAAGGATAGGATAAGAAATAGGAATTCATTTTTTTATAAATATAGATAACTTTAGTGTAGGAAAGAGATGAAGCTCTACAGGACGTATAGCTCCATTTCTTTCCCCCACGAAGTAATTTTAAAATAATACTGCTGTAAGCGGTGGTGGCAGGCCCCCGAACTGTTTTTCTCAGTTTTTACTAGTTAATTTTTGTAATGGTATAATGTACACACAACGTATTTGAAAACTTGTAATTCTGTTCGCTCGATACAGTTATCTTATTTCTAAAAACGTACCTTAATGTAGTATTTTCTGTATATTTTACGGTTTGCAAAGAATCACTGAAAGTTTTCTCAAAAATCATGACTTCATGAGTCATAAACTCATAATTTGCTTCTCCTTTACCGTGACCCAAAGGCTAGCTTTTACCTTGGTCACAGGCTAAGCATTGCCATACAACGTGGCAATGCCGCCAGTCTCTTGGGCACATTATCAGCCATTGAATTTAGTTTTATTCAGGCATTTCATTTAGTACCTAATGTAAATAGTTACTTGTGTTTTTTATTTAAAAAAAAAACAATAAATAATAATTATACTTTAATGAAAGAACAATGTTTTTAAGCTAAATTATAAATAAGTTCGATACAATCGTCATTGCATCAAATTATGATACACCGACCCACCATCTTTTTTTTTTACCCAAAATCTACTAGATCAGACACCTACAATTACTTCTTATTCTTTTAAATATCATTGCCCTACTAACTTAAAGCACGTTAAGCCGTTGGTCCCGGCTGTCATTCGTAGATCTTTGACAGTCGTTACGGGTCGTCAGAAGCCCGAAAGTCTGACAACCAGACTTACCAAGGGGTATCGTATTACCCAGTTACTGAGTTGTCGAGGTCAGATAGGCAGTCGCTCCATGTAAAATACTGGTATTCAGCTGCATCCGGCTAGACCGGAAGGCGACCCCAATAGAGTTAGGAAAAAGGCAGTTTTTTTTGCTCTACTAACTTACTCCAGACGTTTTCACTCTAATGAAAACCGATTTCTTCATGTCCAAAATTTTCACATTAATCAAAATAGATTTCACCATTTTCTTATACTAAAACTAGGACAGTCGCACTTCTAAAATGTCCACTTTCATCGAACCAGTCTTCATTCTCTCGAACCGGATTGAACTGGTTTTAACCGGTTTACGGCGACGCGCTCCGGATAAGTCCGCCATCGATGTGACGCGAGGGATTTGTCACGCTTTCTGTTATCTAGGCTATTTGGAAAATATGGGCGATGAAGTTGAGTTTGTGGATGTATTTTTACGACAAAAATTTTGAATCTTATTCATAATATTATAGGCTACGAAAGCTTTCCTCTGCTATAAAATTGCACTTTGATACGCTTATTGAACAAATAATCATCCGTGTTTAGTTTAAACACGGATGATAAAATGCTTGCTGATCGTGGTTTATGGTTTTTAGGACTCATAAAGATGAGCAGGATACAAAAAATGGTTTGTCCATCCTACGAAATCGTCATTTTTAGTTGAGAGATTTTATTTACACAGCATTATCCATTTTTCAGTGTCGTATTTTTTATCAACACAACTGTGGCGGCATCTATATCACCACATGCGACTATGCATCAAAAGACCTGACATCTCTCAAAATAAAATATATAAAATAAATAAAATCCGACGTCTCACAAGATCCTGCATCGCGCAATTAAAGTTTACCGCGCAATCGACGTACTACAAAATCCCGACATCAATCACTCGACTGGTCGGAGGATCCTCACTTTTGTATAGGGACTGAATGATCTTTACACCCTGTTCCTCATACCTCTAAATATCCAGTCATGAAAAAAACAGTTAATCAATGCCACAAAGCATTATAACATAACCAAACAATATCCATCCAAAAACTGCAGTCAATTCTAAGCTATCTACTACAAAACAAAACCCATACATAATGTTATAACCACCAATTACGACCCGCGTTAAAATCAATTACAGCCACAGTCGCTAAAACTAGTGTTAGTCCAACAAGACTAGGTTTGTAGATTGACCCAATCGCCGGAGTTGTCACGTCAAACAACTGTGGAGTAATATAGACCGGGAGTTCGTTTGTTTAGTGCAGGGCCCTAGTTAGCGCGGCCGGGGGGTTGGGTCAGATCTGTCCATGTTTGAGTTACTAACTGGACATTGAAATTAGATGGTAGTTAGTTCGAGACTTAGGAGTTAGAATAGTCTTGTCTATCACTGTACGCCTGTATACCCTGAAGGGTTAGGCAGAGGTGGTCCTATTGTACATCCAGATTTCGCCAGTTCGGTTTTAAGTCCCATGTAATAGGGGGCGAGCCTATTGCCAGCAACCGGGCACAAATCCAGACTCCGGACTGGTACTGAGAAATTCTGGATGGAAAAACCCAATAACACTTTGCCCGACCTGAGCATCGAACTCAGGACCTCATGCTCAGCAATAGCGCTAGCGACCACTAGACCAACGAGGCAGGTCAATGTGTGATAATTGATTAATATATTCGTGCTCGAATACGCTTTTGGAGTCAAAAAATGAATGCAAAAGTCGGTTCATCCTGATTTTCTGCTTTCTTCTTCTTCTGCATGTGCTTAAAAATAAGTTTTGACAAAACCTTTAAGGCGCCGGCGGAGCATCGATCGCAACTACGAATCGAGTGCTACAAATGTTGCGCTAGTGTGCCTGTCGGAGCGATACACATAGCTACCGTGAACTGTACGACCACGCACACATTTTCATTGACATGACATTTACTTGACGCGATAGCACTACTAGCTATAGAAAATTTATGATAAATTTGGATGTGTTCCGTAATACCAAAATTGATGAATGAAAACTTAATGATTTTCCATATTGTTTTTCGATAATTTGTAACTTGATAATATAGGCTATGTTTCTGCTAAAACAATATCACAAGTATTGTTGTTCATAATACAGAAAAAACAATATGAAAAGATGCCATTTACGCTGTAAAAATGTGCGAAATTCAATTCGCTACAACTTCATTTTAGTAAGGTTTTTTTGGAAGAAAAAAGATGTAGAAACTGTATAAATACTGTCTCAATTCGAATAACAACACATTATGGCGGAAATATGCTCAAATTGCAAATGATTTAGGTATTACGTTTGTATGGAGAAATGAAAGCAGTGGCCTCTTTTCCTGTAGCCACACTAAACCACATAAATGGATTACTTTTACACCCCCATTCATTCATTATTTTAGTCCTCCGAGCCGGATTCAATTATATTTTGGTCCTTCGAATCGGATCCTGGTTTTATTTCGGAAGTTAGATATTTTGTTAATTTAATTGAATGACAGATTATTATTCTAGTTTACATGTGTCTAATATCCAGTCTTACCAAGGGGTATCGTAGTATCCAGTAATTATGGAGGTCAGATAGGCCGTTGCTCCATATAGAATACTTGGTATTCAGCTGCATCTGGTTAGACTGCAACGTAGTTGGGAAAGGCTAGGCATAAGATGTGACCTATGGAAAATTTGGTAGACAGATTTCGTTAGTCCAAAATTTACCCTTCTTTGTTCCATAATATTCTTTCAATTATACAAGAACCACAGATCCAAACAAAATATTTTTATCCGCTGCAACTGACAACCCATGCACATGATCCAGTTTTAAACTAAGAACGAATTTCTCACGCCAAATTAGACTCTATCGTCCAGCAAACACTGGTGGTTTTCCCCTAACTGTTTACTTTTGAAGTTTGACAGCCGTTGGACGTCGGATTAGTATGAAGCATATAGAATTAGAGATTCTGAAGCTTGAAGCAATGGTTTGTTAATAGTTTCACTGTTTCTGAATTTGATTGTATGGTAGCGAGTGTTTTGTTTATTTCATTAACTTGAAACACTGAATTTGGAAACTGCAGCTTAGAATCTGACAGGTCAATTATGGAAATGTATGCCGTGGATTATAATAAACTGATTTCGAAATTTGGCACACGGGTAGACCATGAAATGGAATGGGACATAGGATACTTTTTATCCCGATATTCCTACAGGATCAAGACTTATGCGGGGGCTTAGGAGCTCGTGGCTAATAACAGCCGCACGGGTCGATCCATCAGGTTAAGCTACGCTTGTCGGAGTTAGTCTGTGGATGGATGAACATCTTTACATATCGAGACTCCTCCGTGCCTCGGGAAGCACGTTAAGCCGTTGGTCCCGGCTGTCATTCGTGGATCTTTGACAGTCGTTACGGGTCGTCAGAAGCCCGAAAGTCTGACAACCAGTCTTGCCAAGGGGTATCACCCATTCACTGGGTTGTGGAGGTTAGATAGGCAGTCGCTCCATGTAAAATACTGGTATTCAGCTGCAATCGGTTAGACTGGAAGCCGACCCCAACATAGTTGGGAAATATAATTATAAATCTAATATCTAATATTATAAATCATCGTAAAATGGCACAAACTGACAATTCATAATATATGATTTGAGTGTATTATATTACGAAATAATTCATCTGTTTGACAGTTTTCTATAGAGATTCGTAAAATGGTCCACACAAGAATTGCTTTTGTGTCAAATTAGAGGAATTGCTAATGACGGCTGGAAAGAGATACCTTGGTACTCCTGCGGATCCCTTCATTTAAAAATTCAAATTAAAATTGCAATGAATTGCTAAGCCATTGCCATTAAGTACAATCCATTAAACTGGAGTTCAACTAATAGGATTGCTCGTCGCTGTACATTCGATTAAATTAATTTCGATTATTTTATTAGCTTGTGATCTTTTACGTCTGGGGAAATACATACCTCCCTTTTACCACAGTATAAATATGGACAGTGTGGAAACTAGGCCTATTTGTTGAAATAGTAACCAGAGTAGGTTACTATTATATAGTTACTACCATTTTTTTAAATATCGCGGCGACCGCTCTACTTGACACGGCACCCGCAACTGACAGCACCGCGACAACCGCTAGGGTTCTCGTCAATGAGCGCGTCTGCGTGAGTGTGCCGTTTTTAACGCTTACTAGATACATATTGTCCGTAACTGTCCATAATTTTATACTGTGCTTTTACTCAGTGTACCTGGTTCATAGGTAAGACTGGTTGTCAGACTTATGGGCTTCTAACCACCCATAACGACTGTCAAAGATCTACGAATTATAGCCGGGACTAACAGCTTCAAGCTTTCTGAGGCACGGAAGGATCTTGGTATGTAATGGATGGTCACCCATCTACGAACATACCTCGCCAAACGCAGCTTAACCTTCAATCGCGTGCGGTATTATTTAACCACAAGCCCCTAAAAAAACGCCATTTACAAAATCATCAGCTAATGCCACATTCCTTCAAAAACCGACGCTATAAAGATAAATGCTTAATTCAAATTAATTTAAATACACTGTTAGCCGGAATAAGTATATTCACTACATCTGAAAGTCAATTCTTGACACCGTTCTTTAAAATTCACTTCCGATGGTAGGGTCTGTGCCTACGGGCCGCACGGCACGGCAAGTGATTTTTATGCGACGAATAAGAATATAACTTAACCGTATGACAATAAAATTGAAATTTCATTGACATGCCTAAGCAAATCGCTGCTTTGTTTTTGACCTACGATAATTATTTAATCAACATTGTGGAGGTCAATAGGCAGCCACTCTATGTAAAATACTGATATTCAGGTGCATTTGGTTAGATTGGAAGTCGACCCCAACATAGTTGAGAAAAGGCTAGGCAGATGATGATGATGCCTATCCTAATCCTAACTATTTGCGGGAAAGTCCGAAAGGGATACCGGGACCTTGGCAACAGGCAACTGAAGGAACACGGGTGGGTTTTAATCAGTAAAAGTCTGACACGCCCTTCCACTCCGCCCAGAAGTCATTGGAAGAATTCCCACACCAAAAAAAAAAATCTTACTGTTATCCTAACTTTAATATTATAAATGCGGAAGTGAGTTATTTATATATTATTATTTATTTGTAACGCTTTCACGCTAAAACGGCAGAACAGATTTGGATGAAATTTGGCACATGGGTAGACCATAACCTGGGTTAGGACATAGGATACTTTATATCCCGATATTCCCACGAGATCCAAACTTATGCGGGTGCAACCGCCGGACGGAGCTAGTTAAGTTATATTCCTATTCGTCGCATAAAAATCCCTTGCCGTGCCGTGTCTTGCCGCCAGTGGACACAGGCCCTAAGTTTGCATTCGACACGGAATTTTTTCATCTACCTTCATATTTGATCTACATTTTGAGTAGCGGCCGCCATGTTGAAGTGGCAATTAGCATGACTAAAAAAATAGACACGGCTATTTGATGAGGATTTTTAATTCATGGCGTAAATGTGGTGTGTGCTTCAGTTAGTTTCTACTCTTTGTTAATGTAACTATTGGTTTCAGGGGGCCTACCACCAGCGCTTACAGCAGTATTATTTTAATCTTACTACAGTGGGGGAAAGAGATGTAGCTATACGTCCTGTAGAGCTTCATCTCTTTTCTCAAGTAACTTTTAAATACTGGGTTGTTTTTTTCGAAGTTTTGTTTATACCCTCTGTCTTGTTTTAACATAAAATAATATTAAATGTCCTACTAGCCATTGCCCGCGAGATCGTCTGCGATTTAGATGAGCAGTTTGAAAAGTTATTGGCATAATAGATGAAAGAATTGTATGCAACTGTTGCTAGTGTCAATAAAATCCTTTCTTTGGATTCCATACCCAAAGTGTGCCAAACGGAAGCCGCTACTAAGCTGCCGCTGTCCGTCCGCCCGTCTGTCTGTCAGCCTATCAGCGCGCTGTATCTCATACGTGTTGAAATTTTCACATTGTGTATTTCTATTTCCGCTATAGTTAACAATAAATAATAAAAATTAAATAAAATTAATAATTCGGAGTTTTTGGGAGGAGCTCGTGTCTAAGTAATAACAGCCGCTCGGGTCGATCCATCAGGTTAAGCTACGCGTGCCGGGGTTGGCCCGTGGATGGGTGACCATTGTCACATATCGAGACTCCTCCGTGCCTCGGAAAGCACGTTAAGCTGTTGGACCCGGCTGTCATTTGTGGATCTTTGACAGTCGTTACGAGTCGTCAGAAGCACGAAGTTCTGACAACCAGTCTAACCAAGGGGTATCCTATTACCCAGTTACTGGGTTGTGGAGGGCAGATAGGCAGTCGCTCCATGTAAAATACTGGTATTTTGCTGCATCCGGTTAGACTGGAAGCCGACCCCAACATAGTTGGGAAAAGGCTAGGCAGATGATGAATTCGGAGTTTTGGCACGATCTTAATAGGGGACGGAACCCTTCGTATGCGAGTCCAACTTGCACTTGGCCGGTATTTTATTAAATATGCCAAAAGCCCAAACTTTATCCAAAATTAATAACTACAAAATTACATTGTAAGTACAATATTATAATTATAAAATCGATACTCATAAAAATTTCCTAAAGCAAGGTATAAGGCCATATACACAAGGGTCATTAGTAGACTATCTGGTTGCATTAGCCGCTAAGCGGTTCGTTCATTAGTGGACGAGATATCTTGTGTGCCCGCCTTTAGATGCGTTTTTCCCTACATTGGAATAATGATCAGAGACGTGGTTCAAGTGTAATAATATCGATCTATACATATTGGGCCAAGATACTGGGCCAGCATGTTGGGCCAACGTGTAGAGATCTAATTGGCGTGTATTGGTAGTTGGCGACTGGCCGGTCAACCAAAGACCAGCACTGGCCAGCCAACCAAATAGGGTCTGTTTTTCATGCACACATCATAGGATGTTGGCGCATTCCGCAAACAGTGTTTAGTGCAGCGCCAATGTGAAAACACCGTTGGGTCGATGACCGCTAGAAGTGTAGTTACATATAGTATTAAAAAAATATTTAAAAAAATAAGTTTATTTAATATGAGTTGATAAAACTGTTACCATATCGATACCCATCACCTCTGTGAATTTATCAAAAAAAACTTTATTTATTACCCGACTACGGCGAAGCAAAAAGGAGGGTTATGATTTTGACCGGTATGTATGTATGTATGTATGTATGTTCATCTGTTCCCTCCTATCTTCCAAACCACTTATCACAATTTGACAAATGAGGTATCGTTAGAAGCGTCGTGATTGTCCGCTGGTTATAGGCTATGTGAAGTCACATTTAATTAGGCGCCCTCTAGAGTACATAAAGAGAGGAACTTAAAAAAAAATATGGTTTAATCGTACCATGTTGGGTATCAAATGAAAGAACTTAATGAGCACATTTCAAAAATATATAATATTATAACCCCAAAAGAATTAAAAAAAAAAAAAACTAAAACCCAACTACGACTTAAAAGGTATAAACAAGATACCACAGACAGACAAATTAAAAATCCGGAGTCACACGTGTTAGGGCATAAATCGAACAGATTACGTGTGACTCCGGATTTTTAATGTGTCTGTCTGTGGTATCTTGTTTATACCTTTTAAGTCGTAGTTGGGTTTTAGTTTTTATTACTTGTTTTTTTTTTTTATTAATCACCAACTTGCACTAACAGTAGTAAGACACCAAACACATAAGTTATAGGCTAATAAAAACGGATATTTCAAATGACTACACTAACTGCGGTCCATGACCCTACAAAAAAAACATCAAATTAATTTATTAAGTCTCAGATAACATCGATAACATCGATACCCATCACTCTTTGGACTTTCGCTAGATAATTGAATTTGAATCTGTCTATTGTGTGGCGACACAAGTTTGAGTGACACAAAATATGTACGAAATTAATAAGGCTTGAATTACTCCTACGCTGACGTCGGTCGCGTACGGTCGGTCGCGTACTCGTAGCAATGTAGTACGCGCCGCGGTCGTCAGCGTCGCAGTATGGTGCTATATAGAACACAATGTATGGATACGTACGCGTGATCGACGTACGCGACCGACATCAGCATAGGAGAAATTTAAGCATCAAAATCGGAAAATCAAAAGTTTTGACGCATGTCAAGCCACTGTCACGAGCTTGCTTTTCATATTTCTACATCTGTATCGTAAAATATTCCATTAGTTTAAAATAAATCGTTTTTTTTTAATCCAGATGGCCATCTTATAAACTCTATCAGAAACTCAACTCCGGAAATCCCCCTCCATTTTCCCGGAAGCGTAAAGTATTATTGATTCATAAGTTGGCAACACTAGCGTCCGGTTCGGAAGGCGGGCAAAGTTGCAGTGTTCAAGTCCCTCCGGTATGGAGGATGTATGTTTGTTTTAAGTTGCTGTAGCCTGAAATGTTGCTTTACCTTGCCTTTGGGGAGATGAGATGAGAAAGATGTCTTTCCTTCATCATCTGTCTAACCTTTTCCCAACTATGTTGGGGTCGGCTTCCAGTCTAACCGGATGCAGCTTAATACCAGTATTTTACATGGAGCAACTGCCTATCGTGAGGCTTAAAACGGCCACATTAGCAATTCCTCTAATTTAAGACAAAAGCAATCCATAATTTGCTGACCATTTATGAATCTCCATAGAAAACTGTCAAACAGATGAATTATTTCGTACAGGTCATTTATGTATGAATTATCAGTTTGTGACACTTTACGCTGATTCAAAATATTTTCCTAATATGGTTCTGCCAAAATGGCCGTTTTAAGCCCCCTTTTTTTTTTTTTTTTGTTTGGGATTCATCAAATGACTTTTCCCGCTCTGGGCGGAGCGGAAGGGCGTGTCAGACTCTTACTGACTAAAACCCACCCGTGTTCCTTCAGTAGTTGCCTGTTGCCAGGGTCCCGGTATCCCTTTCGGACTATTCCGCAACCCTGGCAGGCATCGGTCCTAACGGACCCCGTCAGGTGTGCTGACATCTCTTTGAGGCGCGCGTGGAACACGACGCGCCATCGACCCGAGCCTGGTCCTTATCGGACGGCGAGCTACCCATTGCTCGCCGTCCGCAAGCCCGCGCCTATGGTGGCCGGGAATCCGCCTGGGATGTTTTAAGTCCCCTGACCTCCACAACCCAGAAACTGGGTAATATGATACCCCTTGGCAAGACTGATTGTCAGACTTGAAACTTGACTTGGTTGTCTTGGCTTGTTGACTTGTTGGTTGGAACATGTCTTTCCATATGCCACTTTTTCTTAGTTCTGCGTAAAATACACCAACTTTAGAACTGGTGTGATGTGCTATTGACGTGAAAATACCTTTTTATGTAACACTAGCTGATGTCGGCGGCTTCCCTCGCTTGGATGTCGGTTATTATATACTTAAACCTTTTTCGGAAATCACTATATCCATTGGTGAAAACAGCATGACAGACGCAGCAGAGGACTTTGTTTTATTTATAACTAGCTGCGCCCCGTGGTTTCACCCGCGTAAGTCTCGATCCCGTGGGAATATCGGGATTAAAAGTATCCTATGTGTTAATCCAAATCCATTCAGCCGTTTTTGCCTGATTGAGTAACAAACATCCAAACACACAAACGTTCACATTTATAATATTAAGTAGGATAGGACGTAGTTATAACATAAAATCACGCCTTGTTTCCCCGAAGGATTGGGTAGAGGTGTACCTATAGTACACCCACACTTCGACAGTTAATATAAGTTAAGTCCCATGTAACAGGAGGCGAGCCTATTGCCATCAGCCTGACTCCAAAAATCTAGACTCCGAGCTGGTACTGAGAAATTTCTGATGGAAAAACCCAATAACATTGCCCGACCCGGGAATCAAACCCAGGACCTCATGCTCAGCAGTAACACTTGCTACCGCAGACCGACCAGACAGGCAATCAGGCTGGAAATTATTTTATTACTAGCTGTTGCACTCGACTTCGTCTGTGATTCAGGATGAAAAGCCTATGTCCATCTCCAGGTCTACCCATGTGCCAAATTTCTTCCAAATCCATTCAGCCATTTTAGCGTAAAAGTGTAACAAAAAAACTAACTCACTTTCGGACATATTATATAATAATTCGTTAGGATTTTTAATTGGTTTAGGCAAGCCATACTTACCAACTATTCTTTTTTTTTTCAATTGTCCTTGCCAAGGAATTTATTAGGCCAATGTTTGATAAGGTTACGTCCTGTCCGCTATCACATCTGACACCGGACTACCCTCATACATTTAACACCTTCAATTTAGGTAAATGTCAAGGACCGCTCAGGTTAAAGGGTCAACTCAAAGGTCCACAAAAGATATACAGCTCTCATTACTCATTTATACCTCAGGGTTACCACATTTAAAATATTTAAACACATTAAATAGCTTTGCTTTTTAGAGTTTTTAGAGCCAAATTATTGTGGTGTTTGAAGTACCTATTAGGAAGCTCAATGTGGACTAGTGCAGATTTTTTCTTCTAAATGTTAATATGACGGGCAGTCTTGGAGCAGCCTTACCTCATTATATTATGCTTTTATGTTCTAGAAACTTAATTTTAATTAAATACAAGAATGTAAGTGACTAACCTCATCGCATTTCAAGAAAAATAAATACTTTAGGGATTAATAAATTTTAATTTTCATATTTATAAAAATACTATTCTTGTATTTTTTCAATAAATTAAGTTTAATTCTGCTAGGTTGACCGTCGGGTCAACCTCGCATTATAAATTATTAAATATCTTACTAACATAATTGTGAAAGTTTGTATGTTTGTTACTCAATCACGCAAAAACGGCTGAATAAATTTGGATGACAAATACACAGATAGTTTATAACCTGGATTGACACAGGATACTTTTATACCGGTAGTACGATCCTGGAAGATACCTTCTGAGAGCCTAGACAAGTGACAATCGCTTCGAAAGGGTTTCGTTTTTCTACAACGACTTTCAACAGGATTGACATAAGCTTTTCGATAGCTTATGTCAGTCCTATATTTGCCTTTTCCATCATCGATAGCTCTGATAGAATGTGACTTTAGCTAGGGCCTCTGACTTGCACGCAGACGAAGCCACGGCCAAAAGCTTGTTAAAAAGAAAACCATAACTAAACCCTAGCTATGAACTCTTTAATTAAATATTATTATAAAAAGCACGCAACTGCACAGAAATACACTTTATTGCCAAGTAGAAAAAGCTAGTAAATGTCTACCTAAATTAAAAGAAAGAACTTTTTAATTTACTTCTGCGAGTAACTTCTAGTAGACATTTTTATTTTAGTAAACGTGGAAAAATTCTGTCCATTTTTTTTTTAATTCTCTTACCTACACCTACATTATTTGTTGTTTTTATTACAGTTATTCTTTATTTCATTTTTCATAGGTACTTATAAATTATATTTTTAAATATTAGAATAAAAAATTATATAAAACATTTAAAAATATAAAAAATAGTAGCCCACCGGTATCGGGAACAGGGTCCAAGCTACCGGCGGTCAGGGCTCCAGAGAGAGGAACCTCCTAACGATGCGAGCCGTGTCCAGGAGTACAGCCTTCTGAATCAAGCCCTTAATCCAGCTGCCCAACGAGAGCCTCCTTAGGTGTTGGTCGAGGCTCTTGGCAATTAAGCCATTGGCTGATACGACTATCGGCACAATGATCGCAGAGTCCACATCCCACATGTCGACAACCTCGTGAGTCAAGTCAAGATACTTGATTTGTTTATCTTTCTCGGCCTTCACGAGGTTCCCGTCATGCGGGACCGTTATGTCAATGATCATTGCGCGCCGCTCTGTTCGATCCACCACCACTATATCAGGCTTATTGGCAACAATAGTCCTGTCAGTGATGATGGATCGATCCCAGTACAATGTGATATTTCCATTTTCGAGAACTGGGTCGGGCACGTACCTGTAGTACGGCACTTCCGATTCCACTAGGCTGTATTTCAGAGCAAGTTGCTGATGGATAATCCTGGCTATAAGGTTGTGTCTATGCAAGTACTCTCCGTTAGCTAGATGAGAACATCCGGAGATTATGTGACGGATTGATTCTCCCGGTCGGTGGCATGCCCGACAGATGTCAACCGTGCCGTCCTTCACAATAAATCTCCGGTAATTGTTCGTCATGATAACTTCGTCCATAATTGCACAGACAAAACCTTCGGTTTCCCCAAAGCCTCGACCTCCACACTTTCACGGGATATACAGTCTCATTACCGATGACCGTGGGTGATGCATTCGGTATGCAGTCAGTAGCGTACGGACCCTCCTATCCAGGGCGTCAAGTTCGGTCTGAGTCCATTTGAGTATGCCGAAGGAGTACATCAAAACCGGCATGACCCAACGAATTGAAGGCGCGCACCTTGTTCCCGCCTGATAAAAGACTATTAAATACTTTCTTCAGGCGGCCAAAGAAGCGCTCCTTCAACGATTGCTTCATGTCAGTAACATTGATGCCTAACGCTTCCGACATACCCAAATACTTATAGGTTTCTGATGCGGAGAGGGCTCTTAGGTATATGGAATCCGAGAGTTGGGTGCCCACGGATTCCACAATCTCCCCTCGCTTTACATGCATGACCGCACATTTGTCCACTCCAAATTCCATCCTGATGGCTCTACTGAAAGTTTCAGTTACTTTTAGTAGCTCCATCAGTTGTAAATTGTTGGGGGCAAAGAGTTTTAGGTCATCCATGTAGAGGAGGTGAGATATAACCTGTCCACCTCTCCTCATCCGATAGCCTAGACCTGAGTCCTCCAGCAGTGTGCTTAGAGGATTCAGGGCCAAGCAGAACCAAAGTGGACTCAGACTATCGCCCTGAAATATGCCTCGCTCGATCCTTATCGGCTCACTATTCCTCTGGATATTTCGACATCCTGGATAGCGAAGGACTGTCCTCCATTGCCCCATACACGCCATCAGGAAGGTGCGCAGAGATGCATCTACTTTATACAGCTCCAGCACCCTCATGAGCCATGTATGTGGCACCGAGTCATAGCCCTTCTTATAATCTATCCAACATGTCGACAGATCCTTTCGGGAACGACGAACCTGTTGGCTAATGGCCATATCAATGAGGAGTAGCTCCTTAGTACCGCGGGACCCATTCCTACATCCGTTTTGAGAGGCAGACATGATGGAGTTCGTGTCTATATGTTTGTTAATTTTAACTCTCAAAATGGATGTAAGAACTTTATAGACCGTCGGTAAACATGTGATCGGCCTATAATTTTTGGGTTCCGCGGTGCTACCGGATTTGTGGAGCAGGTGGGTAACTCCTGTAGTTAAGAACTGGGGTAGCAAACCAGAGTCCAATGCAGTCTGGTACTGAGCCGCTAAGCGAGCGTGCGACCCTATGAACCATTTTATCGAGAAGTTGTGCAGCCCGTCCGGCCCTGGAGACTTCCAGTTAGGTAACGGGCGGACTGCACGAGCTACATCTTGGGGGCAGATGGTAATAGCCCCCATTTCTGGTATAGGATCGCAGGCTCGCTCGACTTCCCGAGTCCAGTCCCCTTCAGTGTGAGTGACAGGCACCGACCAGATACTTCGCCAGAAAGAGCACATGGCATCATCATCCGGCAGGCGCGTGTCAGCCACACCTTGGTCCGGTTGCTCCCAAGTCCTATATACCCACCTTTCATCACTCTGGAAGGTACGGTTCTGAGTGTATCGGTCTACTCGCCGCTTATACCTACGAATACGGTTTGCCCAGGCATACACTTTTTGCTTCAGGAAGTCTATGCGCTCTGCGACAGTTATTTATTATTGTTATTATTATTTGTATTTATTTCATTTTTCATACACATAAATTATATTTTTAAATATTAGAATAAAAAAATATATAAAAACATTTTAAAATATAAAACATATTATTATTTGTTATTATTTATCTTCATGGATAGTTTGTGGAAAAAACAAAATAACAAGATATTACTGCCTGTCACTGTTATTACCTAAATATTATATTTTTCTTTTCTACTTTTAGCTCGTAGCGTTAAATATTTTTGTTTAAGGCGTAATTTAGACGCGTGTCGTAGTGTATTCGATTACTTCTTCGTTTGTATTCAACATACTTAAATATTTTTATGTTTATGTCATCGTATAAAACCAGCCCTTCTTAAATAACTAGTTATATTTCGATAGTGAAAACAACAACCAAACCCTATCAATAATAAAACAAATTCCTAAATAATCCTATCCACGTCAAAATTAATCATTTACGTTTTCACAGCCCTGCTTCCAGTTTTGACACGGGATTTGACGGGATTATGTTGCTATGTGAAAAATAAACGGTCAAAGGTCGAATTGGCGCGCAAAATGACAGGTGTCAAATGTGAATTAAATATGGATGTGGGTTGAATAGAACGATTGGAGCGGAGAGGTATGTCATTATTGGTGACGTATTAGAGATTTTATTATATTTTTTGTTAAATGTTAGCAGTCAGGAGAAAGGCCTTGCCTATTTTCTTGAAATTCTTTGCTAGTTACAATGGTACTACCCACAGCTTTGGTGGATTAACGATCAAATTACTTTTGTTTACCAAATAAATGCTTGTAAAAAAGAATTTGTCTACCTAGCATTTTGAGATTTGGGTTTATAATACCTAATACATAAAATATGACTAAGGAACTACCACAATATAAACAATACGATAATAACCGCACGGGTCTATTGAAGGTACAGCTACGCTTGCCGCGGTCTGTTCGTGGATGGGTGACCATCCAATACAAATCGAGACCCCTTCGTACCTCGGAAAGCACGTTAGGCCGTTGGTCCCGGCTGTCATTCGTAGATCTTTGACAGTCGTTACGGATAGTCAGAAGCCTACAAATCTGAAAACCAGTCTTACCAAGGGAATCTTATTACCCAGTAATTCAGCTGCAACCGGTTAGACTGGAAACCGACCCTGGCATAATTGGGAAAAGGTAGATTTATTATCTATTATGAAATGAGGGAAACGTCCGATTTTCCATTGTTCGAAATACATGATGAAATTATAAAACAATGGCATCATTCTGTTCAGCTTTATTATTTCGATGTTAGTTATCCGGTTCCCTAAGCTTATAGTAACATAACATAATATTGTACATATTTCTAAAACAAAAGTTTTGAGCGACAGTGAATTTATTGTTACCGGAATTTATAGTTTAAACGATTGGATTCAGCGGGAAATAGCATAATCAGCCTTTAATGTTCCCACTGCTGGGACACAGACCTCCTCTCTGTGAGGGAGTGGGCTGTAATCCACCACGCGGGCCCAGTGCGGGTTGGTAGATGTCACATGTCTTCGAATTTTTGGTTCTAGGACATGCCAGTTTCCTCACGATGTTTTCCTTCACCGTTTTGAGAGCAGTGGCGATGAAATAATTTACACAAAGTAAAGCGCCTGTCAGGGTTCGAATCTACGACCTATAACTCGTAACTCGAGGGGGGGGGGGGGAATAAGTTTATGTTCAGTCAAAATATACAATATAAGCACACGCCTTCTTACCATGGGGGTAGGCAGAAACTGCAGAACGCCACCTGCTACGATCCTTACATACTCCTTTTGCCTCGTTTACGTTCATACATCTGGTCATACACGCGCCGGTTGGGAGTACTACGGACCTGACCTTACTGAAGAACATCTCCAATAAGGTCACTATATGACCTTCTAGGATGACCCAACCCGGGGCGTTTCCACTCATGTAGGTACAAGGTTTTTGATTTATAAGGCAGATGGAGGTCGAGCAGAGGAGCTCGTGGCTAAGTAATAACTCCATCAGGTTAAGCTACGCTTGCCGGGGTTGGTCCGTGGATGGGTGACCATTTTCACATATCGAGACTCCTCCGTGACTCGGAAAGCACGTTAAGCCGTTGGTCCCGGCTGTCATTTGTGGATCTTTGACAGTCGTTACGAGTCGTCAGAAGCACGAAAGTCTGACAACCAGTCTAACCAAGGGGTATCGTATTACCCAGTTACTGGGTTGTGTAGGTCAGATAGGCAGTCGCTCCATGTAAAATACTGGTATTCAGCTGCATCCGGTTAGACTGGAAGCCGACCCCAACATAGTTGGGAAAAGGCTATGCAGATTGATTGATGGCCTTATAAATCAAAAACCTTGTACCTATGTCAAAATATGTAGCTGTGAGTTGTTTTTATTGTTGAATTAGAATAGATACCATATCTATATATCTATTTGATGGAATGTTTCTGTATTAATGTTTTCCTATGTTTGTTTATTCAATAAATTTGGAAGTCTATTGTTATAGTGACGGGCAGAAGCTAATATTTATTTATCCTAGATAGTTGTTTGGTGTCTGGCTGTTCGTGCATAAATAATATTAGGTATATTATTAGAAGCTTACACGCACGAAACAGCAGGAATAAATTGAGTGGTTACATCATTTCACCCAAAAGACGTCCACTGCTGGCCTCCCCCAAGCACCGCCACTTCGACCGGTTCTGTGCTTCTCGCATCCAGCGCATTCCCGCGGCCTTCATCAGGTCATCAGTCCACCTTCGGGGAGCCTTCCAACGCTACGTATTCCGGTACGCGGTCGCCACTCCAGAACCTTTTAGGCCCCATCGGCCATTTGATTCGGCCATTGGTTTTACTTGATACTTTTATAAACTACCACAAAACCGTGTTTATCAAACCTTTTAAACACAACATTTCTGTATGGAGTTTGACACAAAACTGACAGTAGACACGCGTTTAACAAGTGTCCAAGTTTTTGTGTAAGTCCAGAGGCTATAGACAAAATCCCTTTTCTGTAAGCGTTAACGCCAACGGAAAGATAATTGTATGGAGTTGACATTAGCTTTAGAGATGTCATGTGACTGCTGCTGTCAACTCCATACAATTTGATCTTTCCGTTGGCGTTAACGCTTACAGAAAAGGGATTTTGTCTAGGCCCCCTAGTCTCACGATTTTTCCTTCATCGATGTCTGTAGGTAATGTTGAAGATAAACTCAGAAATTACACATGAATTGAAAAAGTCACATGGTACTTGCCCGTATTTGAACCCACAACCTCGTGCATATGAGGCGAGACCTTTAACCACTGCACATTAACACTAGATATTTAATCAAATAAACTACACATCATACCTACCATGTCACCATACTAAACGGTTTCGGTACTCGGCGATAAAATTGGCGGGTGGAATGACAGCTGTCAGAAGTGAATTAAATATGGCGGAACGACTGAAAAATCGAGTGAAAAATGTTTAGTGAATCAAATAAAACATAATTTGATTATTTACTAATCAAATTATGTTTTATTTGATTCACTAAACATTTATTATTTAGATGTGATTGATGTTCGATACGTTTTACTTAAGTGATTATATTGACATTGATGACAGGACCTGTCAGAAGAATGTTTTTTATTTATTTATCAGCGTAGGTAGGAGCTTTGAATGATTAAGGGTCAGTACAGATCGCGACGCGACGACGCTGCGCGCACTTATCAATTATCGAACATATTTTCTTCTCTAAAAGGTATAATTTCAGTGCGAGAGTTGAAATGTGTCAAAGTACGCTGAAATGCGCGGTGCTGCGCAGCGCGTGTACCTTATTGTGTAGTAAATAAATTCGATATTGCTTTGATCATAAAAAAGTGCGCGTCTCGGTTGTGAACTGACCCTTACAATCAACGACTGTATACAATCACAGCTTTAATTTTGTTTATGTGCTTAATTAATTAATAATTAATTTTGCGCTGGACACAAATCTAGAAACTGGAATGCTACTGAGAAAGTCCCGAAAATTTAAACCACTCAATGTACATACCACTTTGCCACAATATAATAAAGTCACAGTATTATGTCTCGGCAGTAAACTTGAAATACCTACGGCCGCTCGGTAGATATAATCCTTCCGCGTCCGTGGGTAACGGTTAGGTACTGATTTTGAAGCGCGTCGTTTCGGCCGCTTTCTATGAAGACATAATACTGTTAATTATTTATACTGTGACCTAGTAAACATAAAAAAAAACAACCACGATTAATGAAGGTGGACGATACGGGTCGATTCAAATTCCGATGAGAGGCATTAAAAATAATTAACATATCACTGAATTTCATGCATTTCATTACATATTCTCTTTATTTTAAGCCGTTGGTCTCGGCTGTCATTTGTAGATCTTTGACAGTCGTTACGGGTCGTCTGAAGCCCGAAAGTCTGACATCCAGTCTTACGAAGGGGTATCGTATTACTCAGTTACTGGGTTGTGGAGGTCAGATAGGCAGTCACTCCATGTAAAATACTGGTATTCAGCTGCATCCGGTTAGACTGGAAGCCGACCCCAACATAGTTGGGAAAAGGCTAGGCAGATGATGAGCTAGAACAATGGTGGCCCAGTAGTAACGGCCCCGACTTGCAAGTTGGGTCTTGAGTTCAAATCCAGCCAGGCTTTATACTTTGTGTAAATAATTTCTTCAACACCGGTCTCAAAACGATGAAGGAAAACATCGTGAGGAAGCCGGCAGGTTCTTGAACCAAACATTCGAAGAAATACCCCTCTCATAGAGAGGAGGCCTGTGTTCCAGCAGTGGGAACATTAGATAGGCTAATTATGCTAGATAGAAATAATATCTCGCTCTACAAAAGACTCAGGGCTTATGTAACACCCTAGCAACCTTATCGCTAAAACAACACAAGTGACTTTGTTTGTTTTCAACTAATTTCAAACTACCCGCGTTCAGAATAACACTAAACAAACAAACTAATACGGAACAATAAATATTTTCACTATTTATGTTTTATGGGATTAGCTATTTGAAAAGTTACTGAAGTTGGCCAACCGTAAGGCACCTGCCCCACCGCGCCGACGAGGAAGCGACGAGATATCAACGATTTCTCGCTCAAAAAACATAGAAAAAATTGTACTTCTCATGAAAGCCAAAGAATACGTATTTCTTTTACTTATCTCAATAATCTTGTCCATGATGCGCAGAGTGCGTGGGAGCGGCAACGACATTCTGAAGATCTTAGTGATAAGCCCTGTTGCACCATTATGGCGCATTGGGTGCATGTACCCGGTGCGTCAGGTGGGTGCAGCAGGTATATGAACTAATTTCTGTTTTTGTTTTTGTTTTTATTATAATTGTTACTAACATAGTTTTAAAGTAGTGTGTATTACTAACATCATATGGATCAATGGTCCGAATGAAAGGCTTTTTTTTTTAAATAATCAATTAATGGTTGATCGCTGACTGTTAACACTGCCGGCGAGTACTTGTTTGTGGCAGCGACAAGAGCTATCAAAGAGATTACTCGCTCAGCGACTCTCGCTTGGCGGGCAGAACACTCGCTGAGACACACGCTTGGTACATTTCGATTCAAACTTAATGGCGGCTGGAACATGAGGCGAGTCGATGCGCAGTTACCATTTCATGTGTCAGTGGGGGTGAGGGGCGGGGTACCGCGCAGCGAGTAGCTTACTTCCGAGCCGCTATTAAGTTTGAATCGAACTGTACACACACATAACAGCGCTAGTTGCCGTAGCGCCCTCGCTGCGTTTTTAAGTGCTAGCTGTACTCGCTTCTCGTTAATCGCCGGCTGTGGGACAGGTGCCTAACACCAGAACTTTTGTCGAACTGTTTAAATAGCCGAGAGAAGTAGCTCTGAGGCAACTTATAGCTGTCAAATATAAGTCAAATAAGTCAAATAATTTATTTCAAATAGGCACATAATATGGCACTTTTGAACGTCAAACAAAGAAATAGAATTGATTCTAGTTGCCCCTTCCAAAAGGTAGTTTTCGTATGGAGAAGAATGGGCAAGAAACTCCACCGTTACTCTTTTAAAAATGTTTTACAATATTTTGTATACATTAATTATATAATTATATGTGAAGACGATGCATCTATAATAAGATTACTGTACCACAAAAGGTAGAAAGAATTATAAATGGAGCAATAATGAATAAATTAATTACCAGATACATGGTGCTCACATATTCACAAAGATTGTAAAAGTATACGATATTACAATAGTCCTAACATTGTTACAAGTAGTACATACAAATAATAAATAAAAAAAAAAAAAAAAAAAAAATTAGCTATCAGTTTGATTTTGTCCAGACACTAAATCGTCCTATGGAGCAAGACCAGCATGTTTCCAAGCATTCTTATCTTGGATATAATCCTCTAATTTGTAATAAGCTTGTTTACAAAGTGTACTTTTTATATAACTGTAATAATAATAATGTACGCCAGAACTCATTTTACAGCCAAAGCTGTAAGCATTTTTTTATTTCAAAAACTGAAATAGAGTCCGTTAATGTCCTGAATCAATATTTATTGTGATACCTACATAGTTTATTGTTTGGCTTCATATGAAAAATGCTCTTTTTTTTCTCTTGCTATTAAAATATAATACACTTTTATTTGAAAACTTCAGACTGTGATAATGTAACTAAACAATGATTTAATATTATATGTTATGAAGTTTCAAGATTTGAAAATATTATACCTAAATAATTACTAGCGATAATGTTTATGACTTGAGAAAACATTCATAAATACACAACTTTAAACTAAAGTATTATACACATAAACCTTCCGTAATTAATTCTCTGAACGATGGGGAAAACCGCATCAAAATCTGTTGCTTGGCTTAGAAGAACAACGCGGACATACAGACAAACACGAAAATATTTTTTTTTTCCCCTATTTTCTTCCCCTTCTTACAGCCACCCCCATCATGCAAACCGGCAGAAGTTAAATTTTTTCCTCTATCAGAAAGACGTGGGGCGTATACGCTTTTAATATCTGACGCGCTCGAGTATGTCTGTGTGACGGATTTTTTTTACATTTTTAAGAATCTGTACACGCTCCCCCCACCAGTGAAAGGATATACTTCACATAAACTTTTTTCTTTTTAGCATCTAATCTTCACAATCCAATAGGTCCCCACGACGCTCGAGTAATTCCCCATTTAGCATCATGGCCTCCGCTACTATTATATTAATATGTATAGATAATATGGGATGATTTTGACATAGACGAAGGAGCTTCACATTATCGTTTAAAGCTAAACTATAAAACGTACCCTTTATATTTTTATTTTTTGTTATTTTTTATAGTCTTAGAAAAGATTGAAAAAAGAAAAATTTTTTTTACATAAAAATATAAAGTGTAGTGATGTTCAAACACAGAAGCAACATTGCTGAATCCAAAAAATACTGTTATTTTGCAACGTCTGCTCATTTCGAAACGCTTGTTTAGTTAAAAAAAGTTGTTTACTGAAACCAAAAAAGTACCAGACTAAAAATTTCTCAACTCCTTGCGAAATCCTTAGCTTGTAAGTATAACATTACCCTCTTGTACATTCTTCAAACAGATTTCTCAATCCATCACGTTGTTCACGTTTTTGTGAAGCACCTAAAACTCCAATTTCAAAAGTTCCGAAGAATTTCTTTTTTTTTCTATATTTATACAAAACTTGGGAGCTATGTTTCCTACAGGTTGCACAATTGTATAAAACTGGGGATTTTGAAAATAATGATCAGTTTAAAACCAGCAGTCACTGAGTCAAGACCTTCGTCTATATTAGCGAATGGTTTAGTTGCTACTGGAATACTAAAGGAACCAGCCGTCTGGTTGCCCAGCCAACAACTGTATTACTGGTTTCTTCAATATTGGTCACCAGATTCATAAAAAAAAGTGTCAAAAAGTGAAACAATGTATCGCCAAGACGTGACGTCGAAAACCGCTGCAATTTCAAGAGGAAATCAAAACCATTCATTAAATTCAATTCTCAATGGCCGACCAGAATACTTCAACATCTTCGACAACAAATTATTGTTTGAACCCTCGTGGCTGGACCAAAAACTGTCCTCCAAATTACATTCTCATCCGATAAATGATCTGACTGAGAACTATCTCGTTCATATCACTAAACCAATGATGATAGTTCCCAATGAGAAGATTTGTCTTGGTTCAACAGGCCGGCGGAGCCCCCGTGACTTAATAACCTCGAAAGTATATCCACATCGGTTTGGTTTTGTGCCTGAGAACCGCCTCAGCCACATAACCTACCCAATGAGGGTGTCTGCCAATGCGAGCAACTGCCCGTTGTGTAGGTATACTAGTACCATACAATTACCTGGTATAATGCATTCTGAATGTTGGCAACGTCGCAAATAGCCGATTAATTTGTTTTTTTTAATTTTTATTTGTGAGTGCTAACTTTTTGAGGAATCCGTAATGTCTTAGAATCAAAAAAAATCGAAGACATGTGACATCTACCGACCCGCACTGGGCCCGCGTGGTGGATTACAGCCCACTCCCTCTCACTGAGAGGAGGCCTGTGTCCCAGTCGTAACATAATACGCTGATTCTGCTACAAAATTAAATTAAGCTCTGCAGTGCACTAAAATATTAATTATTAATTGCGTACCAGAGCGATAATTTATCACATAATTTAGTAAGTTTCACAAATTGATTAAAATAGCGAGTTATTTGACAGTCATTTGCAACGTTGCCACCTCTCTGAATGCGGCCACTTATACTTTTGATAATAAATCTTATTTCTCATTGTTCCCAGGTGAATGGCGAGGTGAGAGAAGGATGCTGGATATCACTCGAGACAAGCCGGTCAAAGTCTGCGTACGAGTCGTCGTGCCGGTTCGAGATCATCCAAAAGTAAGTACAAGTTCTTATTTTGAAAGAATGTGTGAATGAATGATTTATTTGCCAGAAAAAGTACATATCAATCTGCCTCAATCTGCTTAGCCTTTTCCCAACTATGTTGGAGTCTGCTTCCAGTCTAACCGGATGCAGCTGAATACCAATATTTTACATGGAGCGACTTCCTATCTGACCTCCACAACCCAGTAACTGGGCCCCTTGGTAAGACTGGTTGTCAGACTTCGTCCATATATCTGTGTAATTTTAAATTCACGCAGACCCACTAGATTGCGGTGTTCATTATTCATTCATAATTAATTAGGACGTCGCCACACAGGCCGTGCCTACAAAGTACTAGTTTGCAACTCTCGGGCGGTATAGTTAGCAAATGTGACGACCGCCGCGCCGTAACAAACTGTAACTGCGAACTACGAAACACGAAAATGTTTTTAACTGAAAAAATCTCTCGAAGCGCTGTTTTTATTAAAACAATACCCTGTATTCTCTGAAGCGTTAAGGCTCTTACATACTGGGGCGATTCGCCGCGCGACGCGAATTTTAACAAAACAATTTCTGAGAAAACTACACGGCGAACAATGCGGCGGCGCGCCGCCGGATTGTTCGCCGCGACGCGACGCCGCGGCGTCGCGTCGCGTGACGAATCGCCCCAGTGTGTAAGAGCCTTTAGGCAGAGCTGTATTTTCAAATTTAAAATATTTTATTTCACATAAACCTATATACATGGCACCTATGAAACGTCAGAAGGCGCAGGGTCCCAATTGGTCGTTGCTTATGGAGAAGAGCCGGCAAGAATCTTCGCAGTTCAATCAATTTGTCGAGACTTTTACCTACTATGTTGGGATCGGCTTCCAGTCTAACCGGATGCAGTAGAATACCAGTATTTTACATGGAGCGACTGCTTATATGACCTTCACAACCCCCAACTGGGTAATACGATACCCCTTAATAAGACTGGTTGTCAGACTTTCGGGCTTCTGACGACCCGAACGTCAAAGATCTACGAATGACAACTGGGACCAACGGCTTAGCGTGTTTTCCGAGCAACGGAGGAGTCTCGGTATGTAAAAATCGTCACCCATCCATGGAACAACCTCGGCAAGCATAGCTTAACCTGATGGATCGACCCGTGCGGCTGCTATTACTTAGCCACGAGCTCCTCCAAGAATCATCACAGTTACTCTTTTAAAAATAATTTTGTTTTAAAATGTTTTCAAATGACTCTGTTAATAGATAAGGAACGATACGGACACTCGGACAGTGTAGGTATAAAATTGTTTTTGTCATTTTATCTACACCCATGCTATAAATCCTCTCTAAAAGTTTCTGAAACAGTTAGCTTATTGCCAACATTAAAACAACCAGTGTCATTGTAACCATAATATCATCCAAACGGGTGTTATAATGGTGTACTGAATTTCATAATGCAACTCATTTAAAAAAAAGAACATTGTCATTCACGAGCGTTTCACTAACAAAGCACCGTAATTTAAAAACAAAACATTCATTCCAATTTACGTCGTACCGCGCCATTTTTGTTCGATATTGGTATTGCAAAAAAACTTATATAGAAGATTCATATCATGGGTGTAGATAAAGTCAGTCAGGCTACGCCTCGTGTGATAAACCTTCATTCGTATTTTAATACCTAATTATTTATAGTTGCATACAAGACTTTATCTACACCCATGATATGAATCTTTTATTATATAACAGTTGCCTAAATAACTATAAAAGCATTATAATAGAAATACATAGTTAATTTTACACAATGAAATAATACTTTAATTAAGCTACACATTTCAAAAATCTGAATTTAAATCCTTACATATTATAAAATAAAGTGCTCCGCCGCGTCTGTCTGTCGTCCTAAATTCGCGATAAACTCAAAAACTCCTGCACCGATTTTCATGCTGTTTTAACCAATGGATAGAGTGGTTCTCGAGGAAAGTTTTAGTATATAGTAATATCCACGCGGGCATTAGCTAGTAAGTTAATGAAACAAGTGAGTAACGGTAAAAATGTGACGAAAAGCTTTGAGCGTCAATTTCTCGAAACTATGCAAAAACGTACTTACTGCACTTATCGCTAGTGCGACAGCAATGCAGTGTCTTTAGGAGGTCAATGAGGCAGCCAAAATTAGAATAGCAAAATAAATCTATACATATAATAAAATCATAAACGGTCCGTGTCTGTACATTAAAGATTTTTGCAAAAAAAGAACTGGAAGCCGCGAGAAATAAGTAATAGAGAGTAAAACAACATTTTTTGACATTTTTGTCTGTTTGTTTGTTCGTTTGTGAGCGCATCACGTAAAAACCACTCATTGGATTCCAAATTGAATTACTGAACAATATTTTGTGAGTAACATTTAGTCTTTAATTCATCAAAATCGACTTGCAGAATCAAAAGATATATGGATTTAGCACTTATGATTTTTTTTTAATCCATTTTTTAATCCACCGCCGGGCACGAACAGCTAGTACAAAATATATTTCTAGAGTCGTTAGTACTTACTTTGTTTTGTTTGGACCAACCAAACAAAGTTGAAAATCAAACCAAATTCTCTCTCCCTACCACAAAATTGTTTGTTCCTGAATATAATAAACAGCGTTATTTTTGCGTCCATAAATAAGGACAATCTCCCAGCCACGTTTGGTACACGAATTGAAGTCGTTTCGACGTAAAAATATCGTTCTGTCGGAGTTGCACGTGCGTTAATACACGAACACGGAACGCAAAACGTTTAGGGTTCCGTAATTGGTTATTCGGATTAGTGAAATCGATGGAGTGGTGACGTTGCACGGACATTTTTTTGCGGATGCAGTAGAAGTTATGGGAAAATATTAGGGGAAAATAGTTTTTGCCCGCGGCGTCACCCGCGGGGAGGTCGGAAATTACCCCACGAGAGCATACTATCAGGATAAAAAGTGTTCTATGTCTTAAGCCAGGTCGTGGTCTCATCCAAATCCATGCCGTTTTTGCGCGATTCGGTAACTAACATACAACTTTCACATTTGTAATAGATAAACTCGCGACAATCTAAGAAGTCCGTTTTGACGTTTCGTTCTTGTACTTATTATAAAACGTTATGTCTTGAAAATCAGTTTTAAGCAATGTAGATAAGTCGCCGATTACAAACTCTCTAAGTATGTTCAATCGATATGTCTTGAGAATCAGATTATAAGAAACCAATTTTGTTTTTCATCGCTACACAAAGCATTTTTATAGCTGTCAAAAGGGACTTCTTAGATTGTCGCGAGTCTAGTTTACTTTATTTTATGTTTTTTGTAGGTATGCGTATAATCTAACACTAAATTAAAGGACTAACTATACAAATGAATAAAAAAACAAGAGGACACTTTAGGCGTCGAAGTATGTACTCGTCCGCATCGCTGTCATCCAGAAACATGCCCAGAAGCCTGCTAGCATTGCCACATTGAATGGCAATGCTAATTCTTTGGCCAATGAACGAGCCAGCCCAGGTGAGAATTTTTTTTAAAAAAGGAGACGCGCACACCGGCCTCATGGCCCGAGCGTTTCGACCCAAAACGGTATTTGCGCCGCTCTCAGCAGCGGCAGCAACGGCGCCAGCACAGCCTGACGTAGGATAGTTGAATGTATATTTCGGCTTTCGGCACTAAAGCAACTTGGCTAGGTTTTAATTTAGGGTGTAACAACAGGATTAATTTTGAGAATTGAACCTAGAGTGGTTTTGACCATGTGCCATTACAAGCAATCATTAAAGCTATACCGGATCCGCGGGAATCGAATTTAACCCTCTCAAGCTAAACAGTCGCGCTTACTAAGCCGTTCGCGTTATTCTTTCTTTACTATAGTTTGTGGCGGAATCTACATCGCCACATGTGAACTACAAATCACGTGGCGTCACGCAAAATCCTGCATCGCGCAAGCAGAATTTACTGAGCGACTAGCGTATATACAACGTCCCGACGTCAATCGTCGGACAGTAGCCTATACTAGACACATCACCCGTCTAGTCGGAGGATCCTCGCTTTTCTATAGAGGAGGAGTGAAGTTTGTACCCGGTTCCTCATGAAATATCTCTGTAAGTTCAATAAGGCAGCTTCTTAACCTATTAATAGTAATCTAAATAGAGTCAGCCCATAATTTGGCTACAAGTTTGGCAACTTCAGTAGTGTCCATCAGCTTTTGCAACTTGCTAGCAACAGGACACGATATTAACGTGTCCCACTCTTTGATGTATTTGAAGAGAATGCTATTGTAAGAGATACACAAGGAAGAGGTCTAAAAACAGCGTGGATATCGCTTTACAGTAAGATATTTCCGAAAAACCGAAATCACTTTATTAAACAAACGATATCATATTTCCAACTTTTATCTCCGAAATAAACAAAATGTTTGCGCAATCGCCATTCTTATTTCCTCTTTCACAATCTTAAAAAACACACATTGCCCAGAAAGGAATCCGGAATACCCACCCGGACTTCCCACCCGGAATTCCCTCCCAAAATTCCCAGATGGGTTAAGTAGAGGTGTACCTTAGCATTTACACCCTTTCACCAAGTCCCTTGTAATTGTGGGCGAGCCTATTTCTATTAAGCAGGCACAAATCCAGAATCTGCTTGAGTTCAGAAATTTCAGGTAGAAAAACACAATAACACTGCCCGACCTGGGAATCGAACCCAAGACCTCATGCTCAGCAGTAGCGCTTGCGACCACTAGACGAATGAAGCAGTCCTCGTTCATCTAATAAAACTCGAATGAAAACATTGCAGAGGCCTACGGAACCCATTCTTGTTTGCTTCAACGCTCAATTTTGCTCGAATGAGCGACTAAACCCCTCATTCCATAGCTCTGCATGTGATAAATAAAGCATCACTCTCGCTACTGAATAATGAGTAGGTAGTAAATGGAGTGAGAATGTGAATGACATACATGGCTTCATCAACGTCTCTGTATTTCTCTTTCTACCGTGTCTGGCCTGTGATTTTTTTTTATCTAGTGATGGTTTTTATGGTTCTATTTGTTTTGGTATACAATAAAAGTTTTGTATCTATCTATATGTATAGTTGCTCGAGTGTCTACGGATGGGCAAGCTTCAACTTTCTGACTGATCGATTCTTTGACAATTCAAAAGTCCATAAATGGTTTAATTAAAATAAATTTCCTCGTCTATTCCTGCCATAAAAGCAGTAGGCCTTAGAATATGTGTGTACGTGTAGTGTGCATCAACAGGAAATAATACATTGGGTGGATAATCATAATATCACTTTTCCATTGACATCGACTACTAAACTATTACTAGATACATTTTAGCTGCTTCCGCGTAATTTTCACTTTTCATTCCACTGCAATACATAATCTAGCCTCAACATAACATAACATAATATCACGCCTTTAATCCACGAAGGGTTAGGCAAATGTGTGCTTTGTACCCACATTTCACCAGTTATGTTTAAGTCCCATGTAATAGTGGGCGAGCCTATTGCCATCAACCCTTGCCAACAACATTCCTAATGAAAAAACCCAAGAAATCTTTGCCCTACCGAATCTTTCTATCTTCGACGGCACTACTAAATTCTTGAGATTCCATTCTACAGACATTTATACGTATGAGCACTCCATTGGCTTACTACTCCGTGGTAATAGAAGTACCGCACGTACAAATATGGCTATCTAGTATTTCCTCGCTATTACACGATGAAAAATTACATGAATTTACTTTGGAGGCTTAGGCCTTGGTTGTATTGGCAGTTTTTTTGCGAATATATTTTCGGAAAAAAAATAAAAAAATATATTTTGTTTTATGTTCTTCTAAATTAACAGACAGCTGTGCTGCTGGGAGTTTGTTGCACCACTTCTTCTTCACAAATAAGGCAGGAGTTTTTTGGAACTGCCATGTAATTACCCGACTACGGCGAAGAAAAAAGGAGGGTTAAGATTTTGACCGGTATGTATGTATGTATGTTCATCTGTTCCCTCCTATCTTCTAAACCACTCATCACAATTTGACAAATGAGGTATCGTTGGAAGCGTCTTGATCGTCCGCTGGTTATGTGACGACACAGGAACTAAAAAATAAAAATTGTTTAATCGTACCATGTTGGGTATCAAATAAAAGGGCTTAATAAGCACATTTCAAAAATATATACAACATTATTTTTTGTTTATACTCATCAAAAATGAAACAAAAATGAAATCGCGAAAAAAAACAGCTGTTCACTTAAATCGACAGAATGTATGGAACAGCAAATTTTTTTTTTCGCGCAGAAATTCCTAATGGAAAACTACGACGATCAATAAGGATTAAAACCCCATGGCTATAAAAACCCTACAGAGATAAATCAAATTGCTCCCTTAGGGCGATAAAATCCACAAAAAGTACCATTAGCGATAACACACTGAAATTGATTGAACCATGGTACGTTTGTTTAGTAAGTGTACAAGGCTTAAATAAAAATATTTTTCGTAATAATAGACGTAGTTATATTTAGTAACCTATTCCACTTAACTTTTCTTCAAGAGTCATAAAAACAACGCTCGGTGTGGCAACACGTCGTGTTCTGGTTTGCGACTGGTCAATCGTCATCCTGAGGATGCCTCCTTGTGAGGTGAAACACGTATCGATTTCTTACAGGGTTTTTTATGACTCTTGAAGAATAGTTAAGCGGAGTAGGTTACTAAATATATCTACGTCTATTATATTTAATAATGGATTTCCGTAAAGTCACGCCGCAATCAATTAACTTCATAAAAAAATGTTGTGTTAGTAGCTAACTAGTGGTTTTTTATGCCACAAAAATGGAAGTCGATGACACAAACTTTCAACAAACAAAAAATCATCTGCCTGCCTTTTCCCAACTATGTTGGGGTCGGCTTCCAGTCTAACCGGATGCAGCTGAATACCAGTATTTCACATGGAGCGACTCCCTATCTGACCTCCACAACCCAGTAACTGGGTGATACGATACCCCTTGGCACGACTGGTTGTCAGACTTTCGGGTTTTTGACGACCCGTAACGACTGTCAAAGATCCACAAATGACACGGCTGCTAAGCCGTTGGGCTTAACATGCTTTCAAAGGCACGGAGGAGTTTCGGTATGTAAAAATGGTCACCCATCCACGGACCAACCACGGCAAGCGTAGCTTAACCTGATGGATCGACCCATTGCGGCTGTTATTACTTAGTCACGAGCTTAACTTTCAACAAACAAAAATAAACTATTTTATACCAATTCCCCAAAGATCAAAGGCGCACCTTTCCATGTTAAAACACCCTCACACCTGCGACTAACAATCGCGTCGCGTGTCGCATTACGTCCAATGTATCGTCGTACTTAAGGTGCCGCTCCACAGCTGCCCACGGCTAACTACGCACAAGGTATTGTCTGTTCTAAAAGAGTGTGATGAAAGTGTAAACAAACTCCGTTCTCGTTAAATTATTACGCATTCCAAAGAAGTAACACATTCATCTGTATTTAGAAGGTTTCAAGTTAGTTACCTCTTTTTCCGACAATTATTATTATTTGGATAACGTTGTTCAATTATAATTGAAAAATCATTGACGGTCCGTCCCACCGCCGACGAGAAAGCCATTACTCGCTAGTGTGCATGTGTACCAAGCGTGAGTCGCTTAAAGAATGTTTCGCCCGCCAAGCGAGCATCGCTAAGCGAATCCTATCTTTGATAGCTCTTGTCGCTACAACAAACGAATACTCGCCGGTGGTATGAACAGTCAACGATCAGCTGCTATTAACATAATATCATGTATCTCTTTTATTTATGCGGGACCTAGAGCTAAAACCACCACCTCTAAGAGCAGTATTATTTTAATATTAATTAAAAGAGATCCATCTCTTTCTCAAACTGAAGTAATCTAATCTAACTAATATTATAAACGCGAAAGTTTGTAAGTATGGATGGATAGATGGATGTTTGTTACTCTTTCACGCAAAATCTACTGAACCGATTTGAATGAAATTTGGCACACATATAGTTTATAACCTGGATTAACACATAAAATACTTTTTATCCTGATATTCCCACGGAATCTAAACATATGCGGGTGAAACCGCAGGCGCTACTAATATTAAAATAATACTCCTCTAAAAGGTGGTTAGCCCCCTGCAATCTTTTGTACGCTTCATGAGCAAGAACATCGTTGCTACCTAGTCGCTTGCTGTGGGACAGGTACCTTAAACCTCGTATTACCGTCCAACATGGCGTCGCCCTTTCACCTCGTATTACAAACAAACCAATCTATATAACACAGCCTCTATAGCCATTTTCTCATTCCTCTGTCATTTTTAACAGGAAAAAATCGCGCCAATCCGAGTAACATGATGCTGTGAATTCGTGAAATGTTTTTGATGTATTGTGTGCATAGGGCGGGGTGACAAAGGTAATTGAGTCGTTTCTGGGATGTATGGACAGTGCAGTGTCCTTTGTGACGTTGTTAAAAGTTAGTAGTGTGCGTGAGCGTAAATTTAAATCAGTAACAATTTTAAAAGTGATTTTTCTATGAGGGCTCGTAGCGTCGTAGCGTCAGTCTCGTAGCGCTTGCTACGAATATTCGTAGCAATTACTACGAATATTCGTAGATGTTCAAAGTAGCCATGATGTTTAAGTTTTATCTGCTTAGAAATGCGTTAATTTTAATATGAAACTACATTGATTTGTTTCATCGCGTTATCAACCTCGGAGTAAGTACCTCACAAAGAATAGTCATTAGTGTGTCATAGACGATATACAGTATGCTAACTAACAAAGGGCGTTCCCGTTAACCTGCAATAGCATAGCGTCTATACATGCTAAAAAAAATATTACCATTAAAAAAAAATGTTTTTTTTTTTGTTTTTGTATAGTGAAATATTCACAAAAAATATTAAATTGTTACGGAAAATAAACTGTCTGTACACGGCCACTTGTCACACTTGTTTTTCTACGTTGAAATACAAGTGTGCGTGTACAGAGTGTTTCTTTTACGTTTAAATTTAATCGTTTTGTGAACATTTCACGACACAAATGAATATTGTTTTTTAGTGGTAGTATTTTTTTTATCATGTATACACGCTATACTATTGCAGGTTAACGGGAACGCCCTTTGTTAGTTAACATACTGTATTGTCAACATAGTGTCTTGTTTTCATTTGTTTTTTTTTTGTACATTGACATCTTGTAGCTATTTATTTTTTAATATTATTAGTTATTATGTAATTAGTTATTATTTAACCGTGCTTTTCTAAGTTGCCTGATGTCTTGTGTGCACCAAGTAAACGTTTTATCTATCTATTACGGAATGTTGCCAAATCACAAAAATAATGCAAATTACATAATTATTTAGATCGTCAGCACACAGAAGTCAGAATCAAAATTTTATTTGCTATGAATTTAGGTACAGGTGCCCCAGGTTATGAAGTATTAATGCCACCATTTTTCCAGTGTGAGAGAGAGACAGAGCTAGACAAGGCCGCTAGCATCATCCCGTTTTCGCAGTGGAATAATGATGGCATTAAATACTTCATAATACTACCCCAGGTATAAGATGTACAGTATGCAAGGGTAAACACCGTTGTCACTCAAACCATGGGTAGTTGACTTAAATTTAAAATATTCTTGTGGAAAAAGGTAGATTTTCTTTAAAAAAAAAAATGTATTTTGCCATTGATTTTACGTTCTATAAATGAAACCAAACCACTGGTTTCAAGGATAACGGTGTTTACACTAACACCCTGTATACTTCACTTCTAAAGAACGCCCTGACACGTACCAATCGGCCCCAATATATCCTTAATCATTCTATTCTTAGGCCGAAACTCCAGCACTCAACATCCTAAGTATGCGAATAGAAAATCTCTAACACGTAGAGAAAGCAGACGATATCCCGGCGCTACAAATAGAGAGCTAATAGGCCACCGTGGAGTCATTAATAGTGCTGTCACGTGTCCCGGGATTGTGAGCACATTCCGGGATTGTATGACGTGATGTTTTGTTTTTAAATCCCGGATTTTATTTAGCTTCGTGGTTTCGTAGCCCTGGTGGCTTAAAACATGCACTTTGGCAGAATCATAAAAGGAAAATATTATGAATCATCGGAGGCCAATGTCCAGCAGTGGACGTCTTTCGGCTGAAATGATGATGAATCATCGTAACATGAAGTGATAATTCATAATAATGATCTACCTGCGATTCATATTACGAAATATTTCATCTGTTTGACAGTTTTCTATGGAGATTCGTAAAATGGTCCACACGTTATGAATTGCTTTTGGGTCAAATTAGAGGAATTGCTAATGACAGCTGGAAATTCGGGAAAAAAAACGCTTTTACAGGAATCGCTAATGTAGCCGTTTTAGGCCCTCTGCTAGCTAATATCTTAATGAAGTAAGTATAAATTATTACAATAGGTATATTCCGCCATCTCCGTAACTCTCCTATTACATAATGGTAATATTTCTAGTGATTGTTCATGCACAACCCCTTCATAATAAATAATGTACCTAAAGCTGGATCATTTAATCCCACAGATTAATTTTTGGGATCCATTAACCAACTTTACCCCACTTAAAAGCCCCTAAATTCGCTTAACAGCTACTTAAAATACTGCAAAAAGCATCAAACTTAATTGACTTTATACAACTTACAATTCTACTTAGCTTTAAAATAAATACAACAGCATTGTTCACTATGAACCCAATAAAGAAAACCCCTCATAACAAAATATTTACGGACTCCAATCCCGGATTATTGAGCGTCCGATCCCGGGCTCGCCCATCACTAGTCGTTCAGAATACAGCCTCTAACCAATCACATTAGGTACTTTATTGTAACTATAATGGCCTGATATAAGGCCGTAAATGACAATTAGGAGACCACTTTATATCAGCGCAGTTACGATCGATGTTGGTACAGAGTATAAGTGTAAAGCGATTCATCATCTGCCTAGCGTTTTCCCAACTATGTTGGGGTCAGCTTTCGGTCTAACCGGATGCAGCTGAATACCAGTATTTTACATGGAGTGACTGCCTATCTGACCTCCACAACCCAGCAACTGATTAATACGATACCCCTTAGTAAGACTGGGTGTCAAACTTTCGGGCTTCTGACGACCCGTAATGACTGTCAAAGATCCACAAATGACAACCGGGACTAACGGCTTGAAGTGCAAAGCGTTAAGTGAAAAGCGAGTAATTTTTGTTAATGACATAGGTTGGCAATGAAGCTGACTGACTTACGGTGCATTTATTGGAAAGTAAAGCTCTGGACACAGTTAGGCGAATCCCGCGCGGGTCCCGGAATGCGACCGCGCGCGTCGATTATTTTAAGGCCGTACCCTACCTCAAATTT
The DNA here is from genome assembly GCA_947363905.1 of Lithophane semibrunnea. NCBI lineage: Eukaryota > Metazoa > Arthropoda > Insecta > Lepidoptera > Noctuidae > Lithophane > Lithophane semibrunnea. The sequence goes on from OX376208.1 coordinate 3,518,488, forward strand.
TATCTCGGTCGCACCATACTACTCGGAGCCTGAGTGAGAGCGAGATGGGGTGGGGTGCTGGCGGCTCTCAAGCCTCGAATAGTTTAGATAATTGCTTTTTACGATGAAAATAATGGTTAGCAAAAAAAAAAAAAACAAGAGCAGGTCTTGTTTTTTTTTTTTGCTAACCATTATTTTTAAGTTCCATTTATAGTTAATTCAGTTATTATGCAAGGTTTCATGATCTAATTTGAAGTATTTTTTTTAATACCAGCGGTTTTTAGTTGGTTTTAGAGGTAACTTTGGTATTTTTATCACTTTCTTCAAAAACGGTGAAGGAAAACATCATGACGAAACAGGCATGCCTAAGAGATATTTCTCAACGACATGTGAAGCCAAGTCAGAGGCCCATGGGCGGCTTTATAACTCTGACACCAGGTTAGTCACTAACCACCACGAAAAGAAGCAGACTACAAAATCGCTCGTCCCTCTCACAGTAACCCCTACCCAGGTCACTCGATGCTCTCGGCCTCCATGTTTGTACATCTCTCAGCGATCGCAGCTCGCTACCATGTGGGCCACTTGTTTATATCATCATTACAAGTAGGTATGGTACTCATTATGTGTGATTGAACGCAATTACTGGTATTGGCCTGAAGAAGGCAAATGCGATTGAATCGGTTATGAAATCTCATATGTCAAGTAAATGATTGTTGATGACAGTTAATTAGTAGATCTGAGATTATTGCACTGGCCAAATCCAAATCGGGGCGAATCCTGGGTGGGACGCGAGACGTCACTGCACTCGTCGCGTTGTTTATGGTCTATCCGTTCAGCCGTTTGAGGGTGCAAGCGTAACAAACATCAAACAAACTCAGTTTCGCAAGATTAGTTAGGATAGAATATTTATGTAATATTATGTTCCGGCCAAATCGGGGCGAATCCTGAGTGGGACGCAACTGCGCTCATCGACAGTTTAAATGAGAATTCGCGGCAGTTTGAACTTTCATCCCTACCCAGGTTACTCGATGCGTTCGGAGTCCATGTTTGTTCATCTCTCAACGATCGCAACTCGCTGAAATGTGGGCCACTTGTTTATAGCCTCGAAACAATTATGGTAGTCAATATTGTATGAGAGAATGAAATTACTGATATTGATCGGAATCTGATTTCTGAAAGGCATTTAGGATTGAATCTGTTTTCAAATGTCATGTCCTGTACCTAATATGATTGTTGTTAGCAGTTAATTAGCAGATCTGACATTTAAGCTCCAGAGTTTAGTATTCGCCTCAGTGTGAGCAGCTACACTGGGGCGAATACTATGTGAGACGCGAGAAGTTACTGTCCTCGTCGATAGTTAAAGACCGCCTTACCAAAAGCGATAGTCGCGTGACAACTCGGTCGTCGCGTTTGTTCATGGTTCATGGTTCATTTGTATGCCAAATTTCATCCAAATTCGTTCAGCCGTTTAAGGGTGAAACGGTATCAAACATCAAACAAACTCACTTTCGCATTTATAATATTAGTTAGGATAGAATAAGATAAGAATGTTAAAACATAACACTCCCTTTTTTGGGCAGTCGTGTAAAAACAAGCGTCAGTACAGAAACCCACACCATAAACAGACCAATCGTTCGGATAATGAATTAAACCCTACAACGGACAACGGTCAGTCATGTGTGTTCGGACCAGTACCCATCGACATGCGGGCTGTTAACCCTTATCAATGGGTTGTGTTGTGAAGACCGCACTGATTAACTTGTGGGATTTCAGTGTTTGGCCGTGCTCAGTGTACATTGCTCTTGTCTCAGGGCCATAAAGATCAGTATGGCAGTTCTCATACTGGATGCGAGTAGTGATGTTCAAATCTACTATAAACTATAGACGCGTTGTAGACTATAAAATATATTTTTCTAGCGCGTTGTTTTATACGCTAGCATTATAACACGTTGTGACAAATGTCGGCCGCAGTCTTAAGGGGGATGCGCTAGGGTGGCCCGCGAAATTCAAATTTTCTCATGGTTCTTGCAATTTGCAGGTCAGTATCAGGTTGTATGTTGATCTAAATATTATTAGCGCTCGTAACAAATATGGATTTACAGAATTATAAACATTAAAATCAGCAATACAACTCTCTTAGCTCATGTAAGTGCATTAAATGACTATTTCATTAAATCATGACATTTGGCACTTTCATGAATTTAGAGAGTTGTATTGCTGATTCTAATATTTATAATTCTGTAAATCCATATTTTATACGCGCGCTTAGTTAAATTAGTATCAAACCACTTGTTAATAGATAGCAAAACATGATGGTGCCATCCTGTTTAATTGAGGAGTTCCTATGGCCAACTTCCGGCTCCATCATCCCTACCCAATTCCATGGTATCATTTTTTCAAAAATTTTCGGTAGTTATATAAGTATGTCAAGTTTCAGCTCAATCGGATGCCAGCAAGTGCTTGAAAAATGGATGACAATTAGAGTAACTGGAAACACATATGAACAGAGCAAGCTAACAATTATAAAGCTTGTAATAATTACAATACATTCCACAAAAATATTATTATCTTGCCACAACCTAGCTCAATCGATCAGCTCCTAACCCATTTAGCACAATCCCCCTTTAAACGGCAAATCGTTCATTTCGTTCATTCATTCCCCTTCACTCCCCAGGCAATAATAAAGAAATCGGACCGGCAGTTAAAAAGAGCAATGTTTTAATTTTTATGAGCATCAATTAGTAATGTTGACTTCGTCCGAAATCGGACGATATCGTCCGATTTATCGTCGAGGGACCGTAATTGGAATAACAATTACAGAGATAAAGAAAATTGTGATAATATCCGAGCAATTTATTATCGTGTTTTTTTTGGCCGGTTTATTGTATTAATGACTAGCTTCTGCCCGCGGCTTCTCCCGCGTGGTATGTCGATAAAAATGTGTCCATCTATGTCCTTGCCCAGGATGCCATCTATCTCCTTGCCAAATTTTGTCAAAATCCATTCAGTGGTTTAGGCGTGAAAAGGTAACATACAGACAGACAGAGTTACTTTCGAATTTAAAATATTAGTATGGATTATGATTTATTTCTGTAAGTAGGTTTGTACAAACACTTTTACACGTCAATCACATTTTTAAAACTAGATAAGGTCGGCATTTTCTATTTGACTACTCTGAGAAGAAAGGCCGAAACAAACTCAGAGGTCACAGTCTCTTTTAAAGTCCAGATATAATCTTGGTCAGATCATGTAAAGACCATGTAGATTGGTGTCTGAAATGGTCTTTTGAGGAAAGAACCACACAAATTGAGTGGACCTGTCCAATGTGTGTACGCATTTGTCAGTAATCGTGCAGCTCAACTCAGAATTTAAGGAGCTCAACGTTTTCACGAACCAAAGAATTTGGTTAGGCCGCATAAATTATTCAAACTGCCAGACCATGATTAATTAAAACTGACTAAGGAAAAATAAATAATGAAATCCAAAAGAAAAAAAATGATCCAAATAGTCTACACATTCACAATAATTAAAATAATATAATACTTTACAAAGCAAATAAAATAAACTGCACATAAATAGTGTTAAGCCAAAAATAGGGATAAAACAATACTATAAAGGGAACATAGAATAGTTTTAATCCCGAATCCAATGTAGATCCCAAGGGATAAATAAAAATATGTTATTGCCACGAACAGAACCGAAATCATAAAACAGTTTCCAACGCGTCTGTCCGAAATTTTAGTAATTTCGGAATAATTTTAGGTCATTTTCAGTGGATGCAATTGCACAGTTTTCAATCATTAATCCGATTCAGAGATTAATCAGATTCGATTAACAGTTGAATTACTGATATAATTATGTGTATTTATTTTAGTCAGAAATAAAAATATAAATACTGAATCAATATTTTGTACGTAGGTATGCAAGGTAATGTGCGAAGAAATAATAGAAATCTGTCTAATTATTATTTACTAACTGCGCCCCGCGGTTTCACCCGCGTAAGTCTCGGTCCCGTGGGAATAACGGCATAAAAAGTATCTTATGTCCTATTCCAGGTCATGGTCTACCCCTGTGCCAAATTTCATCTAAATCCGTTCAGCCGTTTTAGCGTGAGAGCGTAACAAACAAACAAACTCACTTTCGCATTTATAATATTAGTTAGTTTAACTGCCCCGTTGGTCTAGTGGTCGCAAGATCTACTGCTGACCATTAGGTCCTGGGTTCGGTTACCAGGTCAGACAAAGTGTTATTTGGTCTTTCCATCTGAAATGTCTCAGAAGCAGCCCGGAGTCTGGATATGTGCCCGGTTAATGACAACAGGCTCGCTCCTATTACATGGAACTTATACATAACTGGAAGTAACTACAGATATTTGGGGGTATGAAGAACAGGGTGTAAAATTCACTCATCCACCCTAGAAAAGGGAGAATCCTCCGACCAGACGGGTGTTGTGTCTGGCGAGCAATTGCCCAACGATTGATGTTGGGTTCTTGTATATTATGTCCATTGCACGGTAAACTTTAATTGCGCGATGCAGGATTTATGTGACGTCAGGATTTTTGTGTGACGTCAGGTCTTTGATGCGTAGTTCGCATGTGGCGATGTAGATACCGCCACAGATACACCTCTGCCTAACCCTTCGGTGAAACATGCCGTGATTTTATTTTATGCTAATCTCTACTTTCTACCGCTGTAATTATCTACAACTGTAGACTTTCGTCTCTTTCATATTTTGCCGATCAAATAAAGATAGCAACATAAAGACTCCCACAATCAGGCACGATATCGCGGGCGCGACAAAGGTAGGGCTGCCTGTCGCTCCCGCGATATCGCGCCAGTTTTCACGAGCCTTAAGGGGCCGGCGCATCGGTCGCAACTACGAATCGAATGCTACAAATGTTGCGCTAGTGTGCCTGTCAGGGCGATACACACAGCTGCCGTGAACTGTACGACCATGCACACATTTTCATTGACATGACATTTGCTTGACGCGATAGCACTACCAGCTATTGAAAATTTATGATAAAGAATTTGTACCGTAATACCTAAAATGATGAATGAGAACTTAATGTTTTTCCATTTTTTTTTCGATAATTTATAATTTGATAATATAGGCTATGTTTCTGCTGAATCAATATCACAAGTATTGTTGTTTATAATACAGAAAAAACAATATGAAAACATGTCATTTATGCTGTAAAAATGTGCGAAATTCAATTCTCTACAACTTCATTTTAGTTAGGTTTTTTGGAAAAAAAAAAAGATGTAGGAACCTAGATCAATACTGTCTCAACCCGAATAACAACACATTATGGTGAAAATTGCTCAAATTTCAAATGATTTAGGTATTACGTTTGTATGGAGAATTTATCCGTCGCCGCGTTCTTAATATGTGCCGTATACTGGATAATCAACTAAAGTACTAATACACACCACAAAACAAGAGATTCCCAGTCGACGCAATTAGCTCGGAAAATAAATCACCCGTGCTTAAGTGGTCGATTGTTGATTAAAGGCTTTAAATCCATTTAATTGGCGATCCCTGCTGATCTTTTTGTTTGCTGGTAGAACTATTTACCCCTGTAATGTGTACACGCGATTTATTGTGGAATGTCTTGCTGTGTTATGTGGTCCTGGTACTTTTGTTTCGTTATATGGTTAGTTGTGTGCGTTTAGGTGCAAATAAATAGGCCGTAAGTGGGTGGTATTAGGTATAGGGACTTGGATCACCAAACCGTCTAATTGGAGTGGTGATTATAGGGCTTTGGTCAGGCCAAAAGGTTGAGATAGTGTTATTAAGATGGCTAACAAGTACACGAGATTTATTGTGGAATGTCTAGCTGCGTTATGTGGCCCTGGTACCTTTTTTTTTCGTGTGGTTAGGTGCAAAATGTAGGCCGATGGGTTGGCAACCTGTTTGATGTTGTTTTAATACATTCAACCATAACATTTTGACAGTTAATTTAATTGTCTATGGCAATTTCAGACAGCCAATCACGACAACTCACACGAGATTTGATAGGAAAACTGTTCAGGCTTTCAGAAACCAATTACTAGACACGCTCAGGTCCCATCCAATTAGGGTCACAGACTAGAAAAGTTGTGAACAACTAATTGATCGATCCGCCAGTAGTGCAAACTGTAGTGGCGAGCTGTGGGTACACTGTTGCCTGACCGACAATTACTGACGACGTTCCGCACTGGTGCTGTGGGAATAAGATTTGAATGGAGACGGTCTTTGATTTAATTTTTTTTTGTTTGTTTTATTGTCTGTGTTTATCGTAAGTGTGTGTGCACACGAGCGGCACGTGTATTTGAGCACGTAGTCAAATACGCGTGGGGCACGTTGTCGACGGCAATCTGTTTATGAGCATTTAGAGAATGTGAATTTTTCGTTGATACTACATCTAGAGCAAAAATATTCGAAGCAATCCATACTAATGTTAGAATTTACTTTGTGAAAATGATTTCATCACCACTGCTCTCAAAACGGTGAAGGAAAACATCGTGAGGAAACCGGCATGTCTTAGAACCAAAAATTCGAAGACATGTGATAATATCTATCAACCCGCACTAGGCCTGCGTGGTGGATTATGGCACACTCCCTCTCACCGAGAGGAGGCCTGTGTCCCAGCAGTGGGAACATTCACCGTTTTGAAAGCAGTGGTGATGAAATTAGTTACTCAAAGTAAAGCGTCTGGCTGTTTTCGAACCCACGACCTACTCGTACAACTCTTAGGTCGGGGCCGTTACCATCGCGCGACCACGGCTCTGTAGTCATCAGTATTTATTACAACACCATCATCATCATCATCATCTGCCTAGCCTTTTCCCAACTATTTTGGGGTCGGCTTCCAGTCTAACCGGATGCAGCTGAATACCAGTATTTTACATGGAGCGACTACCTATCTTACCTCCACGACCCAGTAACTGAGTAATACGATACCCCTTGGTAAGACTGGTTGTCAGACTTTCGGGCTTCTGACGACCCGAAACGACTGTCAAGGATCCACAAATGACAGCCGGGACCAACGGCTTAAACCGGTAAACAACTTTACAAATATCTATTTAGTTAAATGGTTGCGCGCGCGCTCCGGCCAGTTGTTTAGAGGCTTGCTTTCCGAGGCACCACACACATTTCATGTAAAGATGGTCACCCATCCACGGATCAACCCTGGCAAGCGTAGCTTACACTGATCGATCGACCCGTGCGGCTGTTATTAGGTTATTACCTACGTAGCCACGAGGTCCTCGCTCCTATTTATTACAACACCAAATTTCACTAATATAATAATCCTTCAACCCCCTCCACCAGATAATACAATAATACTTATTACACACGAATCACATATCTTTATTACACAAGAAAGTGGTTACAAAATAGTGTGAAGTCCCTGACTCCTGCAGGCGTAGCATGAGCACCGTTTTTTCGACGGAAGAGTAGACAAAAATGACGGTAGACAGTACGAGACGGCAGCAAAATAGAAAGAGTCAACTGCACTTTTTACGAAATTCACTCTTTTACATAATTCGACTCAGAATTCTTTGTTTTATCATAAGATTTATCGGTTGTCAGTGTGATTTCGACAGTAAGGATAGAAAACTTTCTTCCGAAATAGTCTACATATAAAAAGACCTAGACAAAGATCGTTAGAAATGACAGACAAAATGACACGATTGTAGAAAGATTTCTACGGTGGATGTCAAAAATGAAGAAACGAACTGTCACTTTGTATAGAAAAAGCTATGTGTATTCTTCGTAGAGACAGAAAGCGCCATGCTACGCCTGCTGTGTTAGGTGGTATACCTGTGTTACAAGAGCCAGATATTAATCTGTTTCCTACACACAGCATATTCAAGAGCGACTCATCAATATACATGTTGCTTCCATCTTGTATTTCATACCGTCTAGTAATTACGGTGCAACTCACTCCAGATTCCATCTAGTGATGCACAATTATTCAGATTGTATAAATTAGTTTAAAACAAAGTCGCATCGCTCCGCTTTCGCGTTGTTCTTCTAAACCACGCAACAGATTTTGATGACGTTTTCACCATCGTTTAGATAATTTATTCCGAAAGGTTTATTTGTGTATGTTGATATCACTACATATTATAAAACAAAATTCTCCGCCGCGCCTGTCTGTCTGTCTGTTCGCGATAAACTCAAAAACTGCTGCACTGATTTTCATGCTGTTTTCACCAATGGATAGAGTGGTTCTTGAGGAAGGTTTTAGTGTAATATAATAACCGACATCCATACCATATCCACATATAATTAAGTAATCGCGATGTTTTGTCAAGTCGTGAAAACCGCGCGAAACAAGAGCGGGTCGTTAGTCTACACTTATATTATAAAGAGGAAAGATTTGTATTTTTGTGTGTATGTTTGTAATGAATAAACTCAAAAACTTCTGCGCCGATTTCAAAAATTCTTTCACCATTAGAAAGCTACATTCACCCTGAGTGACATAGGTTATATAATTTATAAAGATTACACGCGGGCGAATCCGCTGGCGGCAGCTAGTACATTATAAAAATGAAGTCTTAAAAAAATATAATCGTATAGTAGTGTCCATTGCTGTCTCTATTCCATACAATTCTCGAGAGTGTTTGCGATTCATTGTGCCAACAGTCAAAAATCACACAGTTGTTGGTCACCACTGTTTGAGCAAACAAAAAAAACAAACATCAAATATTCCCTTGGTGATACTGACAATTAATATTCGCTGTTAACCGTAGAATATTCTAGGAAATAGACGATGGCAAATAAAAATGTAGGTTATTAGAAACTCATAACATAACATTACGCCGTAATACCCCAAATGGTTAGACAGAGGTGTACCTATAGTACACCGACATTTCACCAGTTATTTTTAAGTCCTATGTAAGTAATAACAACAATAATAATTATTGTATCTCGTGAAAGCTGAGAAAGAGAAACAAATAAAATACCTCGACTTAGCACACGAGGTTGTCGACATGTGGAATGTGAGCTCGGCTATCATTGTGCCGATTGTCGTAACGGCCAATGGCCTGATAGCCGAAAGCCTCTACCAACATCTCTCGAGGCTCTCGTTAGGCTGTTGGATCAAGGGCCTAATTCAGAAGGCAGTACTCCTTGATACGGCTCGCATTGTGAGGAGGTTCCTGTCTCTGCAGCCCTAACCACCGGTAGCTTGGACCCTGCTCCCGACACCGGCAGACCTCTATTTTTTATATTTTTAAATGTTTTTTTTAGGTTTTTATAAAAATATTTAAAAATGTCAATATATAAAACTAAATAAATAAACAAAATAATAAATATGTAATAATTTATTTCTTTATTTCCAATAATTGATTTATTACTGTATTTTTCACTGTATTTTCTAATTGTATGGATTAATTTTATCTAAAATAAACTGATTAATAATAAAAGGGGGTGAGCCTATTGCCACCATCGAGCACTAATCCAGACGGGTTCGGGTTGCTACTGAGAAGTTCCAGATGGTAAAGTTAAGTAACACATTGCCCGTCGTGGGAATCGGACCCAGGACCTCATGCTCTATAGTAGGGGCCAACGACGTACAAACATTTGAAACCACGTGCGAATTAACCAGTGTTTTAAAACATATTTTTATTTTGGAACTAGCTGGGGTGCGCGGCTTCGCCCGCGTGGATGTTGGTTATATACTAAAACCTTCCTGGAGAACCACTCTATCCATTGGTGAAAACAGTATAAAAATCGGTGCAGTAGTTTTTGAGTTTATCGCGAACAGGACGACAGACAGACGCGGCGCCGGCGGAGGACTTTGTTTTATAATATGTAAGGATAAGGATAAAATGTTTCAGGCCTATTTCCGGCACTGAATTGCAAAGCAATAGGCTGAGTTGATTGCATCTGTGTACCCACTAAGGGTACACCTCTGCCTAACCTTTCAGGGAAACACGGCGTGATGTTATGTATAATTTATTACGAGAATTTCATCTCCATTTTCCGAATAGTCAAACTCATATAGAACCAATAACCGTGGAACGCCGTTCAGTCACGTGTCTGACCTTTAGAACTAAATTATAGTTCTTAGAACTATATTATTAGCTTCGGCACGTGTATATTTCAAGTTTCCATATTATTGAAATTTCAACATTGAAATGAAATGTTTATTTCTGTTAGTAGATCTTCCAGAAGACACTTTTAGAAGTAAATTTGGTCAAAATTTTAAAACTACGAGTAGATGTCGCCGGAATTTCCTGATCCCTGAGAAGAAATGCCGAAACTAACTCAGAGGTCATGGACTCTTTTATTACCCAAACAATATAATTAATAACATTTGTTAGTCAAACAATACAGAGAGTAGAAGGGCCTTTTGAAGAAAGAGCCATTGCAGCTTTGAATTGACCTGTCTCGACAGATAGTACGCATGTATCAGTTATCGTGTAGCTCAACATTATTTAAAGGAGCTCAACAACCCGTCACACGACGCTATCAGATCTGCAGGACATTTGCGTAAGGCACATAAAATTACTCAAAACCGCCAGACAGTTATGTATTTTATAAAGCCTATAGTACTGACATTCACTGTCAGTTTTCTCTTTAAATTGAGAATACATTAACAACTATAATTTCTCAGTAAAGAATGTAAGGCCCTTTCCTCACTGGTCAGTAAAGTTTCGGTCCTAAAGCTTACCGACCGACTATATTAAACGTTCTCATGGGATAATTTCCGACATGCACGCGGGCGAAGCCGCTTGAAAAATGATATAGAGAATTGTTTCGGTATAAGAGCATCGGTTGCTGTTACCGACCAAGGAAGAAACAAAAGCAGTGCAAAGTCAAAGTCAAATAATTTATTTCAAGTAGGCAAATTAGGCACTTTTGAACGTCAAATACATAGAAATAGAACTGATTCTAGTTGCCCATTCCAAAAGGTAGTTTTCGTATTGAGAAGAATGGGAAAGAAACACCACCGTTACTCTTTTAAAAAATGTTTTACAATATTTGGTATACATCAATTATATGTGAAGACGATGCACCGAGAATACAATTACCGTACCACAATAGGTAAAAAGAATTAAAAGACTGCGCATAACGATACCGCACCGAACAATGAGGAAACGAGATTTCCTCATTGTTCGGTGCGGTATCGTTGCGGTTTCGTACTGACCAGTGAGGAAAGGACCTAAGATATCACTGTTGAAGTAAAAGTATGAATGTCAGAGCTAAACACAACAGACTTGGAAAGTTCCAGCTTCCAGCTGTTATTTCAAGGAATATTAAAACAGAGACGTTTTCCGTGTCTCAGTTATTTCTAAGTTAGCAACAAAAAACTAAAGAAAATGCGAAGCGGAGAAGATTGTTTGAACTAGCAGCAAGACAGAATAAATTAAAAAGAAAGAATTCATTTCGTGATATTAGTCGGAGCTTGATAAAAGATTGTTTCGAATTAAAACTCTGATTCTGTGCTGTTTGTTATTTTATCTACACCCATAATCCTCTCTAAAAGTTTCTGAAACAGTTAGCTTACAGCCAACATTAAACAACCAGTGTCATAGTAACCATAATATCATCCAAACGGGTGTTATAATGTTGTACTGAATTTCATAATGCAACTCATTTCAAAAAAAGAACATTGTCATTCACGAGCATTTCACTAACAAAGCACCGTAATTTAAAAACAACACACATTTGAATTCGAAAAATTCGAATTCACGTCGTACCGCGCCATTTTTGTTCTATTGGTATTGCAAATAAACTTTTATAGAAGATTCATATCATGGGTGTAGATAAAATCTTGTATGCAACTGTAGATAATTAGATATTAAAACACTAATGTGATACTATTATCATACTCGGCTCCGCCTCGTGTGATAAACCCACATTCGTGTTTTAATACCCTTTATTATATAACAGTTGCATAAATAACTAAAAAAGTTGTAGCGGTGTGAGGAGCAGGGTATAAAGTTTCTCATCCTCCATAGTAAAGGGAATATCCTTCGACCTGGGGGCCAAGTCTAATAATTTACAAACGTGTCAGTGGTCTCACAATGATGAGTTTTTGACAGATTTTGTATGGCGTATCTGTCAAAAACTGATCATTGTGAGACCACTGACACGTTTGTAAATTAGTAGACTTGGCCCCCAGGCGGCTGTTGTCGTACTGCTCGACGATTGATTGATTCCGAGACTTTGTATACTAGTACACACATACATATAATGCTAGTCGTGGGTCGAACTTTGCTTGCGCGATGTAGGACTTTGCGTGACATCACTGTGATGCGTAGTTCACATGTGGCGTTGTAGATGCCGCCACAAACTTATTGGAAGTTGCAATGACGCGAAGAATAAAGTCGACAGTCCACTGCTACGTAGGGGGTGCGAACTCGTGGTCACACCCGTGTGACAAGATGTGCATGGAAAGTTTTACCACGCAGTCGCAGTAGATTCATGCAAAGCGAAGCTTACTACATGTACGCACATGTGCTATAAGCTTCGCTAAGCTACGCAGCTTAGGCGTGAGCTGCTCTGGGAACCTACGCCTTTATCCTCTTCTTCGAAATTAGCAGCAATCTGCCTAACAAGCATGGAGGACATGACTAGGTGTACTTTATCACAATATTGATGACGATTGAAGTTATTAGTAATAAACTTTTTATTTATTTTACTTCGATGGTCCTAGTTTATCATATATGACTTCAAGTTACAGCTATAAATAGCTATAAGAGGACACGCCCTTTGTGCCTGGAGACCTTTATTTAAATATTAATTTCTGCATCCGGTTAGACTGGAAGCCGACCCCGGCATAGTTGGGATAAGGATAGGCAGATTGATATCGGTTGTCATGGTATGGGGACGTGATGCGAAGGAATGAGGAAAATGTTGTGAGGAAAGTTTTGGGTATGAATGTAGCTGGCTATAAGAGTAGGGGAAGACCAAAGAAACGATGGATGGACTGTGTGAAAGATGATATGGCTAGAAAGGGGGCGACTACCGAGATGACGGCTAATAGAGAAGTATGGAAGAAAGGGACATGTTGCGCCGACCCCAAATAAATTGGGATAAGGGCAGGAGAGTGATGAATGAAATAATTTTAAAATTATCTTTCTTGCAGTTCAACTTCGTCGGCAAGCTGCTAGGACCTAAAGGCAACTCGTTGAAGAGGTTACAAGAAGATACCATGTGCAAGATGGCAGTCCTAGGACGAGGTTCTATGAAGGATCGGCAGAAGGTAATTAAATGCATTTATTACAGCCTTATTTTTACCGAATCAGAGTGATACCCGTGTTAGCAAGAAATGAAAAAAAAAATATGCGGGGCCGTCTTGGGGACTGCCGACAGAAGTGAAAACTAAGCAACAATGCGTAACCTCAACGTAATTCAAACGGTAGGCTGTAGATGGCGCTATAAACATTTCTTCAAGCGTGACGATGACGCGAGTTTCATGATTTTTGTTCACCCAAAAAGTGCTCAACGTGCCTAAAGAAGTTTTCTTTAGGCGCGAAGGCTTGGAGAAGTGTTTAGCCAGCCCAGGTATTATTAATGCTGGTTTACATGCATAATATGATTTTGTTGTACATATTTTTTTTTCAATCATGCGCCCTTAATGCAGAATGGCGATCTATTACTTAAAAATAAAATTTTGTTCCAGTGAAAGACCTACTGCTACCATAGTTTAAACTCAGACCACATAAAAACCAAGACAGAGCACTGCGAACAAATACAGTGAAACTGTGAGCTCTGTACATGCACGCTCACACGCACACATTTACAATCGAAGTACACCTCACTAAGTGCACACATGTTTACGAAACCGGCCTCACGTCACCGTTGAAAGCGCTCTGTCTTGGTTTTTATTTGGTCTGAGAGTTCAAAAGTTATACGAACACTTTTCTTTGCCACGTTTTCGAACCAATTTCAAATAGTTTCTACCCAACCTTATATCAGCTATAGTTATTGTTAAACCAAAATACCAACAATCATCATCATCATTTGCCTACCCTTTTCCCAATTATGTTGGGGTCGGCTTCCAGTCTAACCGGATGCAGCTGAATACCAGTATTTTACATGCAGCAACTGCCTATCTGACCTCCACAACCCAGTAACTGGGTAATACGATACCCTTTGGCAAGACTGGTTGTCAGACTTTCGGGCTTCTGACGACCCGTAACGACTGTCAAAGATCCACAAATGACAGCCGGGACCAACGGCTTAACGTGCTTTCCGAGGCACGGAGGAATCTCGGTATATAAAGATGGTTACCCATTCACGGACCAACCCCGGCAAGCGTAGCTTAACCTGATGAATCGAACCGTGCGGCTGTTGTGACAGTAGCCACGAGCTCCCCAAAATACCAAGAACCAAGTTATCACAATTCTTTTCCTCCCAGGAAGAAGAACTCCGCGTATCAGGGGACCCGAAGTTTGCGCACCTATCAGACGAGTTGCACGTTGAGATCAGTGCGTTCGCCACTCCAGCTGAGGCCCATGCCAGGATCGCGTATGCGCTGGCTGAGTTGAGGAGATTCTTAGTACCGGTAAGTTTTCAAATAAAACTCAATTGATATCACATAAACCCACATGGGCACTTGAAACGTCAGAAGCTAGATGCAGGATTCTAGATTCAGGTTTCTTAAGCATGCAAGAGGCCTATATTCTTCTTTTAAAAAACATTATTACAAGTTACCTCCTTGGTTGCCATGTGTTGAAGTAAATTATTCGTTCCATTTAAAAAAATAACCCGACACATATATATTTTTACAAGCTTTATATTAGCTTGCCTTGTGTTTCCGGTTACTCCTTTTGTCATAATTTTTTTTGTAATTTATTTGGCGGCTAAACACGACAGATATGGAATTTCATACAAACATTGTCGGCCGGGCGCTCTCATGTATTCGACCAGTACCGCAATTTCAATGTATCTCGAAGAAGGTTGTCAAAATAATGTTCGAATTTCCAAGCATGAGAAAAATTGATTTTTTTTAATCCAACTTACACAAATAAATAGCATTATTTATCATTTACCTGAGTCAAAAATAAAGAACAATATTCTCACTCCAACATTGAAAAAAACAAACCTAAGCAAATAAAAAATGCAAACGAATACATTGCAACCTGAGTCCAATTTTGCCATCCATATGTTCACCTCCACGTACCAACACCGCGCACACTACATAAATGATCACGCCACCAATGCATTTGGCACAAACAGAGGCAGCAGGCAGCGAAACGCTGTTGAGATATTAACTCGTGAATTTTAATACGCCGCGTACCGTGTGCGTGCGTATTGTATATTTAATACTAGTGTGACGGCCGGCGCTCTCTGCATATTTTCTTACATTTTAGTGTCTACGTATTTTTTGGAGATATTAACTTTGAATTTATGATGAGATCTTGCATGCCTAGATGGTTGTCTGCCAAATAATATTATTTTATTCCCTGCAACCCCCCCGCTGTGGCGGCCATATTTCGAATGACTACTATTGAGCTACCATTTACCGGGTAATCTGTCTTTCATTGACTTGAATGTGCCCTGGCGGCTGGGAATGTCATGCTCACTGAAATGTCTCGCTGATGGTGGCGCGTGTGTTGGATCATTTAGCTCCCTTCGAAATGGTTGAGCTGAATGGTGCTGATCCATGCGTCATGTTCGTGAACGGGTGCCGTCAGTTTTGACTGGTCATCTCTTAGCTGCCATGGCTTATTTTAATTTTTGAATTGTTTGTATGTTATAATTGCTACATTGTTCTCACATGTATAATTTCAACATGAATGATGTAACCCATATATTGTAACAATATTTTGATTTAAAAGAGTGCCCGTGGAGTTTCTTGCCCGTTTATTTATTTAAACTTTTCGCACAAAAAAATGGTACAAAGGCGGACTTAATGCCTGAGGCATTCTCTACCAGTCAACCAATTCCGCCCGTTCTTCTCCATAGGTACCTACTACGCTTTGGAATGGGCAACTAGCTTCATATTTCTGACTGACCGACTCCTTTACAATTCAAAAGTGCCTGTAAATGGTTTAATTGAAATAAATGCTTTGAGTTTGAGTTTGACGGCTATCTGTGAAGGCGCATCTGTGGAGACGACCGCTACGGGCGCTGGATCGTTATAACAAAAGATATCTTCACAGTTTCGTATTGGAGCTGTATATAAAGTTTATGTCGTTGAAGTTCTTATGAAATAAGCTAACTAATTAAAACTAGATACGTATATTTTTGCATTGTAATGAGTTGTTAATTTTAATGTAAATTCAGGGAAAGGGGGTTTTACCATTTTCCGTTTTTTTTTGTTTTTATCTTATTAGCATAAAAATAAACTATATAATATTAATAAATAACAAAAAACACACCTTGTCATACATTTTTTTCATAAGAATAAAATATCAAAATGCCAAACAATAAACACGTACGATCGATAAATTGTGATTTTCTTACCTCAACATGCCACTCACATTCACCTCATGCCTCCTTCCCAAGAACGCCACCTGCTACGTCCTCCTTACATCATAACGCGACAATAACTACAAACTCTACAAACAAGGCAGATGTGAGTGGAAACGCTGCGAAAATATTACTTGAAAATAAATAAACATTAACCCCTCAAAATAAAAAAAAACAAAATTATATTTGCTGCAAATCGTCATATTTTTACCCACCTGCCCCAGAAGGAGGGTAATGTTTTTCGAGTGTATGCATGTTTGTATGTATGTATGTCTATTTCTTTGTCACGCTCTAAACGGCTTGATGGATTTAAACGTACGAGGTCTCGTTACGTTCATCTTAATTGTGGGAGTGACATACGGTATCTTTTTTTTATATATTTGATCTGCAAATACAAAAAAAACAAAGGGGAAAGTTTAAAAAAAAATCTACAATGTTGGTATCAAAAGCTAGTAATGAGTTAATTCCAAATATTTATATTAATAAAACTAAAAAGCTTGAAATAAAACAAAATATTTAAAACACAAAAAACCCGTTTGCAAAAACCTATAACCGAAAAGAGAAAAACAAGTATTGAACTATTTTTTGGAAGGAATTGTTTTTGTAGTCGAGTTTTTTGTTTTTTAAATCATTTGTTTTTTTACTAAACAGTCTCTTAGTCTTTCTATCAAAGCCTAATTGATGATTTTAATGATTTTTATTTTGTAATGATTTTACGTGAATTGCCGAGTAATGAACTTTGATCAACAAACAATGTGAAACAATGCTGCAATTTGCAAAACCCCAAAGGAATTTTGAATTACGCGGGCTTCCCTGACGGATCCTCCTAAATTGGAAATAGCTGCGGTGCCTAGCTCTGAAGCTAGTATCCTGTAAAATAGGTACCTATAAAGTTTAAAATCAATTCAACATTAATGGCATTGATGGCGCCATCAAATGTTATGAAAATGCCGTAAAATCCTTCGTCTTCAGCACCTCGTAAAAGCAAGATTATTGTGAAATTACTTTAATATATTCTAATAGGTTTTAAAGAGCTAACATAGATAAGAAGCCATAGAAGTAGCGGTGGCAGAACTATAGCCAGGTGGATAGATGACGTACAGAAGATCCCTGGGAAGACCTGGGCCCTGTTTATCAAAAGTTACAAGTCTACACGTTCATTAGTTGCCTAGAATATTAACTTTTGTTAAATTCATAGCTCATTTCCATATTCATAATCAGCCTTAATGTTTCCACTGCTGGGACACGGGCGGTTCATCTCTCGCCTTTGACCACATTTAAAAAAAGAAAATCGAATTTAAACATTTATTGCGGTACTGAGCACGGCACTTGTAAACTTGTAAGACGGAATAGAGAGTCGCCGGACACTCTCAGGAAAAGTTAAAAGTTGTAACTTACAAATAATTTTTTGATAAACAAAATCACGAATAAAAGTGTATCAAAATATAAGTACTTCTGAACTAAATAATGACATTTGGTAATATAAGGCTTGTAAGTTTTGATAAACAGGGAATTAGAATTCTGTAAAAATGTCACCGTGTGAAATGAGTTTGAAGTGATCTGTCATTCCGCCTGATGCTAGCTACTGACACTATTGACAGAGCAGACTTCAAGCTCACTTCACCCAAGTTTTCGCGGTGAGAATTTTACAGAAAATATCGGCTGCACCCTAATCGCGTAACACACGATCAATCACAATCCGTTTCATTTTGACAGTTCAACAACAGTCATTGTGTTATAGCAAATAATTTTTTCAAACATACGAAGCAATAGTTTTAGCAATATCCTTTAAAATGATTCAGATTGTTATTGATCCTCAATTCCTTAATTCCTAATTATTGGGAATTAAGGAATTGAGTTGGTTTCTGCAATTCCTTAATTCCTAATTATTGGGAATTAAGGAATTGAGTTGGTTTCTGCAATTCCTTAATTCCTAATTATTGGGAATTAAGGAATTGAGTTGGTTTCTGCAATTCCTTAATTCCTAATTATTGGGAATTAAGGAATAGAGTTGGTTTCTGCAAAAAAAAATACAATACGACTGCTTTCAAAATGAAGTCCGGTATTTTGAAAATTAACTGCCTCGTTGGTCTAGTGGTCGCAAGCGCTAGTACTGAGCACGAGGTCCTGAATTGATTTCCCGGTTCGGGCAAAGTGTTACTGATTGGGTTTTTCCATCTGAAATTTCTCAGTAGCAGGCCGGAGTCTGGATTTATGCCCGGTTGATGGCAATAGGCTCGCCCTCTATTACATGGGACATAACTGGCGAAATTTGGGTGTACTATAGGTACTTCTGCCCACCCTTTTGGGGAATACACTAGTTATGTTACGTTATTATTTTATGTTAAAAGTTCATTCAAATTTTCATCCACATTTATAGCTCTTCTATTCACAATAAACAATCAATTTGAGAGAGCAGTGGTGGCCCAGTGGTAACGGCCACGATTTACGAGTTGTAGGTCGTAGGTTCGAACCCTGAGAGGCGCTTTACTTTGTGTAAATTATTTCATCGCCACTGCCTTTCAAAACGGTGAAGGAAAACATCGTGAGGAAACCGGCATGTCCTAGAACCAAAAATTCGAAGACATGTGACATCTACCAACCCGCACTGGGCCCGCGTGGATTACGGCCCACTCCCTCTCACAGAGAGAAGGCCTGTGTCCCAGCAGTGGGAACATTATAGGCTGATTATGTTTTGTAATCAATTTCGTACTAAAAACAAGTACTTATCAACTCTCCAACATCCACATATAAGGCGGGATGCAGAAACCTGTCAGAAGATAGGATAGGTCTATAAAACTGCATTACGTACAGGGCTATAATGTGAGGTTTTATAGCTTAGTCGCCGTAATCGTTCGTTCAAATCAGAAAACGTTGCTTGGAAGTGATGAACTGTGTAGTAATGGGTAGGTACTGAAAATGGGAATACTGAAGGCTTAGAATAATTTAAAAAATTCAGTAAAAAATACTATTTTATGACCTTTTTTTTGGTCGAGGGCCTGTTTTAACTGTCCAGCTGGATAGATCCGACAAAAATCCGAAATCAATTTCGAAGAAAAAATATCAAATAAGTCCGAAATAAATTTTACTTTATTTGCGTATGTATGTACCTAGATTCTTCTGGTACGGATCTCAAAAAAATAAAATACTTTTTTTTTATTATGTTATTATTTTACTTTAAATTTTACTTTATTTGCGTATGTATGTACCTAGATTCTTCAGGTAAAGATCCCAAAAAAATAAAATACTTCTTTTTTATAATGTTTTATTATATTAATTCACATAAAACATGTATGTATGTCTCACGTTAAATACAGACTTTATTTTACAAATCCAATACTACGTAGTACGTAATCCAAAAGAACTTTATTTTCATATTATTCTTGTAGTGAAAGCAATAAATAAGTCCGAGTGTTCCTTATCGAGTGACGGCTACGTTTGTAGAAATTCGTAACGACCAAAAAGTCTGGACAAGAAGCGATTAAGTCAGAATTTATAACTGTGTTGTTGTGCAAATAGCCGAAAATGAATAGACGGACTTTGTTTATGATTATGTATTTGGTGGACCCTTGTCTGGTTTGGGAGGCAATTGTTTTTTTATGCGGCTGGTTTTTTTGGTTAGAGAAAAGTTTTATTTTTTAAGTACCAATACATTACGCCCGGTGGTCTTCTTGGATTAGTGACTAACCTGGTATCAGAGTTTTAAAGCCGCCCATGACTTGGCTTCACATGCAGTCGAGAAATATTTCTTAGGGTCTCCGCACACGGGCCACCGGCCACAACCACAAAACGCCGCCACCAGCATATTTCTTGCAGTTTTCATACATTTTATATGGACTCGCCGCACACGGGCCACACGCGACAGCCACAAACGCCGCTATGAAAACTACATTTCGCATTTTATAAATGCGAAAGTGAGTTTGTATATTACGCTTTCACGCAAAAATGACTGAACGGATTTAGATAAAATTTAGCACATGGGTAGACCATGGCCTCGAATAGGACATAGGATACTTTTTATCCCGATATTCCCACTTAATCGAGCCTTACGCGGGTGACACCGCGAGTCGCAGCTAGTTTACTATAGACAAAAACCTTTTCATCGTTTTAAACACACCGTACAGGCCGATTTAAACTTTATGGCAGCTCGGAATATGAGGCGAGTCGCTGCGCAGTAACAAATTCATGTGTCAGCGGTGGTGAGGGGTGTAGTACTGCGCACCGATAAGCGCACTTCAGAGCCGCCATTAATTTTGAAACGTAAAATTCAATTAAATCTCAAATTGAATTAAATCGGTCCAAAAAAATATACATGAACTTGTCTAATCTATATCTGACTCTTCCTCCTCTTTCCAGGACTACAACGATGACATCAGACAGGAACAGATGCTGGAGATGCAAATCCTGTCCTCTCAAAGTGAACAGCGTCGCCTCTCTCCTCCGGAGTCTTCCCGGAGTGGCAGTGAAGAGGCGCTCCCTCTCAGAGACCCTACACATAAACAGAGAGTGAGTAGATGAAATAGTTTGTTGTAAGTTCTCTTTATAAAAATTTCCGAAGGTTCTTTTTTGGGGCCTTGTTGGATTTTTCTGAAATATGTATGTAAAAAATCAGAAAAGCTGCATCCGGTTAGACTGGAAGCCGACCCCAACATTGGTGGTAAAAGACTAGGCAGATTGATCCCACAAATAAATAAAGTTAAAGTGTCTGTTTGTCATGTCAAAATGATTGTTTTTTACTAAATCCTACTGTGAGACGGCGCTTGTTACAAAAAAACAATTTTTAAAATTTTTGTCTGGCAATTTGTTCTGGCTAGTCTCCGAAATGGCTGGGCCAATTTTTCGCTGGTAGGTTATGTGTTTGAAGTAACTTGGGCTGGGTGAATATTTGAAGATAGACATATTCAGGATTCGAAAATTAAGTTCAAATAATGCTTCCAATTACAACTTTTATGAATTTAACGTAAAGTTTATAGTGCAGATTAGCTAAATAAATCAAACGCACAGTATTTGAACTTCAATATAGGTCTGAATCTGAAGCTGAAAATTTTCGTCGAACGGTGATGAGATATGGAACACACGGTAATTAGTGTTTAAAAATGGTAATTATACTTCGTGATTGGTAATTGTAAATAAAATGAATAATTTACTTAAATCACATACTTCATTTATTATTTAGGTTACTTATTAAATGGCATCAAACTTAGCTATTATATCGACTTGACTGTATAAAAAAAAACTCAAAAATCAACCGGTTTTGCTAAAATTCAATAATATTATTTGTCTAGTAATTTAAATAAAATCAACTAGAACACTGGTTCAAAACTTAGTGTAAATAGAATTCAGACCTACATATACAAGTTCCATCTAAGATATTTCTTAAACTCGATGAGATCTTATACAAAAACTTGAGAATATTTAGGTATGCTTAAATCCGAATCAGTCTCACTTTCATGACCAGAAACCGCGCATGTAGTAGTACACATAACATAAACAGACTAAAAACTTTTTCCAAAAAAAAAAACTACCGACTTCCAAAAAAAAGACTAAAAAAGTGAAATATAACTTTAATTTCGGACGTCGGTGTCTTTGCTTTTCAATTGACTTAATTTAAAAAAATAAGTAAAATATCAATAATATAAACAAGTTTTCAAAATAAAAACAATACCTAATAATTATCATTCTAGTAGGTAATCTAAATAAAATCAACTAAAACATTGCTTCAAAACTCTGTGTAAATAGAACTCAGCCAGCTTCATACAAATGTAATATTTCCTCCTTCGATTGCTAATTTTTCCGAAACTGTTGTTTCGGAAAAATTAGCAACATTTTTCACTCTGAAAAAAAAATAAGTTAGTGGCTCAGACCAAATGTTAGTGGTAGGTGGGTAGTCAGTATGTAAGTTTATTTTATTGCGGAGGTGTCAGTTCACATCGAACGATAAACAATCGATCACTTCGCCCTTGGGCTGGCCTAGCGAAGTAAGAAGTTTCAGTATTAATAAGAAGCCAGCTTATACTGGTGCTAATTACCATTTTCAATTTCTCATTACCGTTCGCCAAAATACGAACGGGAAAAATGGTAATTATATAAACGGTAATTAGATTTTTGTACACTCTCTCACATTATACGTTCTTTCTGGAACTTAATAACTTGGGAACTTAATCAAAGCAAAGAGTATCCTATGGCGACTATAACAGTGCATAAAAAGGATAAATAAGAATAATAGACTTACCACGGGCAACTCGAACGGTAAGGAGATTTTTGTTTGCCAAACACGATTTCTGGGCGATTAAGGTACGCTACAGTTGGCGCCAAAACACTCTTTGATGCGAGACCTGCACCAGTCGTGACGTGGAACAGAGCGCGACCGCTGAGTTACTCTTTCAGATACCAATAAACTACGCGGTACAAAATAATCCTGCGACTATTTGAACAAATGGTAGTGAGCATGAAGTGTTGGGACAATTTTCAAAGTCGTTAAAAGTTACCTAAAAGTGTTCTTTAATGTGTATAGTTTTGCTAATTGGTAAAACATGTCGTGTACTATCTAAAATACTACAAAAAAATACGATCTTTAGGGTTTATTTATAACCTTTCGAGCATGAACTGCTAAAATTTGGAAATTGGGACACGAATGGTGATGAGATTTGAGGAACGTTTATGAATATAACATATTTGTTTATAACAATAGGAATATGTTATGTCCATCTGTATATAGTGCTGGACCTATGTTTTACGGGAAATAAACAAAAACATAACTTTATATCTCACTAAGTAGTTATTTGGGGAGGGCCGCGTAATATGCATATGTTCAAAGAATCACCCGGGCTACATTTATTTAAGAAAAAAAAATGGGTCACCGCGAGCAGCAGCTAGTGTAGTGTGTGTGCTGGATTTGTGACACTCAACCAATCCGAATAGAATAGAATAGAATAGAATATTTATTTGCTCAGAATGTAGGTATTTACAATAAGGCGGTTACAATATATTAAGAATCCTTGTACATTCTACCATTTTGGCATGCAAACATTGGTGCAGTTCATCATCGAACGTACAAACATTGAGTAATCTTAATACGATTAATAATTAGGAAAATATCCTGACTTCAGTCAGCATAACTTTATTATCTCACACAAATTGTATACGTATTGACTACACACTACTTCACTATTCCGGTCTTGTTCGATAAACAATGTTAGTTAATTAATGGAACATTGGTGTTAGGCAAAATGTTACCTAAAGCTACTACATTATAGAGTAGACATAATGAACGAAGCTGCGTCAGTTTGGCCTGATTGAATGAATGCATTTACACGAAAATAGTCTCACCTGAGGCCCTAGATAAAGTACAAAGTGACATTCTATCAGCGATAACGATGATGGGAATGTATAGAACTGACATAAGCTATCGAAAAGCTTATGTCAATCCTGTTGAAAGTGGTTGTAGAAATACGAAACGCTTTCGAAGCGATTGTCACTTGTCTAGGCCCTCTTTTTTATGATTACTTTCATAAAGTCTGCTGTTAGATAAATCGCTTATTTTTGCAGATAGATAAATCGCTTATTTTTTCAGATAGATTAATCGCTTATTTTTTCAGATGGTTAAATCGCTTATTTTTGCTTAGTAAATATCCTTCTTATTCAATTTATAAAATATCTTTCAAATTGGTCCAATATTGGAGGAGGAAATAGACGAGAGCCGAACTTCGAATTATAACTTTATGTATGGAAAAAAAGACCGACCCTATTTCCTCTTAAGCCGTTGGTCCCGGCTGTCATTCGTGAATATTTGATGGTCGTTACCACGGAACAGAAATTGTGGAAGTTAGATAGGCTGTCGCTCCATGTAAAATACTGGTATTCAGCTGCATCCGGTTAGACCATGGTCGCCTTAAGACCAATTCACAAACGAAAATTCAAAAACGAAAATCACAAAACAAAATTACGCAACACCGTACTCCATTCTAAAACTATTTCATGGGGCGAAACGTACCCATACAGAAGTCCACGTTCAAATCAAAATTGTAACAGTACGTTCGGAACACAATAGGCCGCAGATTGGACCCTCCCTATTGACGGATAAGGGTCCAGCGATCCGTTATTAGGGCATTCAGAGCTGCCGGATGAAAAATTATATAGAGATGTATGAAGTTATGTAAAAATTGGGACTGATTCGCAACTGTCAGAGGGTAGCGTTTCGTTTAGTGAATTTTGGTGTATATTATAGATTCAATTTGGTAGAAAATGCTCATGGTTCACACACACATTTGTGATTCATTTATATAAGGCAAAAGTGAATTGTCAGTTAGTTAGGGGCCTATAGACGCGTTTATTGGGTACCATTTTCGTATAAAACATTCTATTTTCAGATATTTTTTGTAGGAATACTTTTGACGCCCATTCAAAATTGTCGCCAGATTTTAGCCGGTGCAAGTACAATATTTTATTGGGTATTATACCTACTCAAAACAGTCAAGTAGGAGTATAATTATTATAGAAGTGGTGAATTGAAACTAAACTTTCGTATATTTATAAATTATAAAATCATTTTATCTTGTACAAAACTAAAATTAGTATCAAGAAATAAAGGCAGCGGTTTCAGAGCGACTCCACGAAAATTATTGCTGACAAGATATTTTATTATTTTATTAAATCATAATAGGAGACTCAACCTTCTGTATACTCTTCATTGCCACTCCAAGACACACCAATAGTATAGGTTTGCAAGGATCAATCTGCCTAGCCTTTTCCCAACTATATTGGGGTCGCCTTCCAGTCTAACCAGATGCAGCTGAATACCAGTATTTTATATGGAGCGACTGCCTATCTGACCTCCACAACCCAGTAACTGGGTAATACGATACCCCTTGGTAAGACTGGTTGTCAGACTTTCGAGCTTCTGACGACCCGTAACGACTGTCAGCCACAGACAGATCAACGAATGACAGCCGGGACCAACGGCTTAACGTGCTTTCCGAGGCACGGAGGAGTCTCGATATGTAAAGATGGTCAACCATCCAGAGACCAACCCCGGCAAGCGTAGCTTAACCTGACGGATTGACCCGTGCGGCTGTTATTACTTAGCCACGAGCTCCTCAAGCAAGGATCTTTTGACTTATAGCAAAAATCTAATCTTTGCCAACAGCGCCCCTTGTTAATGTCATGATAGCGTCAAAAGATCCTTGAAGTAGATTTGTAGCACTGAAGAAACATTGTAACCCTTTCTCAGTAACAGCCCCAAAGTCCGGCCAATGCCCGGGTCATGGCAATAGGCTCGCACTTGACACATATCGACAGTGTAGTATCAATATCTAATAACTACAAAACCATGATTTTACAGGAAGCGAAATTTTTTTTTAATAGTTTTTAACATTTTTGAATCAAAAGCAACTTTTATTTAAAAAATAGTAGGAATCGCTTGAGCTGGTGACAATGATTTCAATAAAATATTTCAGGTTAAGGTTATAAAATGTAGATAGGAATAATGCAATAAAGTGAAAACCGCAAAAAATATTGATACTTCACCGTAGATATACATACAGGCGTTTGTATCTATACCTCTGCCTTCCCCATTAGAGAATACAGGCATGATGTTGTTATTAACTAAATCCTTTTTTGAGACATGGTCTATTATTGCACATTACATTATAATGCTTATCCTTATACTTATTATAAAACAAAGTCCTCCGCCGCGTCTGTCTGTCGTCCTGTTCGCGATAAACTCAAAAACGACTGCACCAATTTTCATGCTGTTTTCACCAATAGTTCTCGAGGAAGGTTTAAGTATATAATAATCGACTTCTATGCGGGCGAAGCCGCGGGCATCAGTTAGTTAATAATATAAATATATAGCCTTACACTCGTATTTCTCTAAGTTCTCGTGCGTGTAATAGCTGGATCACGCTGGATTGACGTAGCAAAAGACCGAGAAAGCTTTTTTTTAATGATTCATTAACACATTAAAATACTTTAAATTAAAACGGAAATAGTTTTTAAATAAATATTATGTATGTGGATAAACATGGCCCACTCCTTCTCATAGAGAGGAGGCCTGTGTCCCAGCAGTGGGAACATAATGCTAACCACACACGTAACGATTTGCGCAAATTGAGGCTTGCGCAAGTCTATCGTAACGTGAATTATGCTTATGTGACAGCTAACCTTACCTGAATCTTTCTTCTCAATCACTAGCTCTCAGGAGTCCCGCCGTCACCAGCGCCGGCCGCCCTGCCTGGTGGTATCACCATCAACCACGGTGCCAACGCTCGGGACTTCTCACCACCAGCGCCAACCCCAGCACCTGATCATCTGTCTGCTGCTCATCACCAGGTGAGGAAACCTTGTTCATCATTTTCATCTCCTTTCAGAAAACCATAATTTTATTGTTAGTAAACATTAAACTTGACGGCGCGTTTTGCGACGCTAAACTGACAGAGTTGATTTTAGAATGAATTTGACAGCTGTCAACTTGACGCAACACTAGGTAGACTGAGGTGGAACCCCGCCAAAACGGAAAACAAATGAAGATCGAGGAGTTCGACTTAAAAGCATTGATTTATTGCAATAAGGGGCGTGCCTATTGCCATTAACCGGACATAAATCCAGCCTCCCTCAAACAAAACAGATGGTTCTGTCCATGAGGATGTCGGGCCTAAAGGTTATAAAACCGGAGTTCCCCACTTCACCAGTGGCACTTACCATAATCAGCCGCCTACTGCTGGGTAACTGGCCTCTAGGTGAGAGGGAATGGGCGGTAATCCATCACACGGGCCCAGTGTGGGTTTGTAAATGTCACATTATTATTATGTCTTCGAATTTTTGGATCTAAGACTGTTTCCTCATGATGTTTTCCTTCATCAACCACTGCACTGAGCACAATTTCGGCCCCGTTATACCTTTTGGAAGAGTAGGCATCTTTTCTTATCTATTATTTACCGACAGCGCTCTTGTAGTTTCCCATAAATTCGGCCATTGCAAGTAGAACTCTTTGGTCTAAATCTAAACACCTAGCTCCCTCACATAGCCTTTAATACTCTTTAGTTTATCGGCCAACTACAGAAATAGTACTTACTCACAAAGTTCTCCGTCGCTGCCAAATCTCTTGCCAACTAAGTTAGTATCGACTATCACTTGGTTCAATATAGTAGGTAAACAAAATAACTTTGTTTTCTCGAGATGTTTACTTCGTTAAAAGTTCGTGCTTAACAATATTAGATTAACTTTTATAGCTAATAATGTCGCCTTAAGTACGGTACTAATCGCGAGCAAACGCGCGTTACGGATTCATTTGCGACTTTTTTTTACATTGTATGTACTTTTTTTACTTTATTAATTTTTGTATTGTATGTTATTTGAATGCTTATTTTATTTTAATCTTTATAATTCTATGTTAATTAATGTAATTGGACTTGTGCCGTTTTAATTAACTATAAATAAATAAATAATAAATAAATACTGTTTGTATATCCTGTGCGTGTCCGAAAGATTTTTTTTTTTTTTTCATAAACCTTCGTTTGCGAGCACAGATAGAGTGCTATAATATTCTTTAATCTCTGACATTGCATGACATTGACAGGGCGGCGTTTTGGTAAAGGTTTTTCATAATAGGAAATGTATTAAAAAATCTAGATGGCGATCTTTGTTCAGCTATACCTACTAGATTTTTCTTCGTATTTTGGAATCGCATACTCACTAGAATGTTCTTTTTAGGAATGCACGTAATCTGTTCGATTTATGCCCTAACACGTGTGACTCCGGATTTTTAATTTGTCTGTCTGTAGTGTCTTGTTTATACCTTTTCAGTCGTAGTTGGGTTTTAGTTTTTATTACTTAATTTTTTTCTTCTATGAACTTCACCCTTTTATTACCAGAGCGGGAAGATGAATTTCAGCAGACATATTGTAGCATTTCCAAACAACATTTTATGCTTTCCGTAAAATTGACAACCCTCGAAATTCGTAGCATAAAAAATAACCGTACCTTCCTTTGACCAAAGCCGACTAATTAGTCCCAGACCGCAAAGTAAAAGGAAACAAGCGAATCGAACGGGTTTTTCGCTTCAATAGTTCAGTGGGTCTAGCACGAACGTGCGGAGAAAACGTAAATTCGTATGATGCACGGAACCGGTCGTAGTGGCGGTGCTTTGGGGAGGGCTATGTCCAGCAGTGGACGTCTTAGTCTAGTACAAACTTTATATTCATAACTATGTGTGATACAAAGACTAAACTGCTAAACTAATAAAAATTTAAATCAGCCTAGCCTTTTCCCAACTATGTTGGGGTCGGCTTCCAGTCTAACCGGATGCAGCTGAATACCAGTATTTAACATGTAGCGACTGCCTATCTGACCCCCATAACCCAGTTACTGAGTAGTACGATACCCCTTAGTAAGACTTTCACTTACAGTGACAAGAGACGGGAAGTACAAACAGTTTCAACATACTTACCTACTAAATATTTTTAATCATTACTTATAAATAAATATACTAGTTATATAAAAGAAAAAAAGTATATGTTATTATAATTACAAAAATAACAAGAACAGCTTCGGCAAGACCTGTTTATTTAAGGTAACGTACATGGCGATTTCCATACGTACACGGTAGTTCAAAAATCGAATTTACGTAACGTTTACGTCGCGCGTTCGTGCTGGGGCCTCTGGTCCTTCCTTTTACAGATTTGGAAAACAAAAAATGTTTTTCGCTCTGCATTTTTACGGTGAATTTTTTGGCTACTGAAAGATTGTCACGTCCTGAAATACAGCAGAGGCGAGCATATTTGTCCAGCGCAGTGTACGTCATAGAAGGCAGAGCCAGAGCTATATTGGACGACATGTTCCAATGAAATCGGATTTTGGCGGGTATAAAACCTTTTTGGTTACTTTTTACGGGCGTATAACCTGTCCGGAAAAAACTAGAGTGCTTTTTCGTTTTTTTTTTTAATTAGTTTTCTGTTTTTGGTGGATGTTCTGAATTGGTATATCTACACTTTTTCCCATATTAGCCAAGACGAAAAGGCTTGTGTTTATGAACCTTGTTTATTTATTTATTTAACTATCTATGTACACACATAATAAACAGACAAGAAGAAAAGAAAAACGTACAAAGGTCATGCTTATTTTTGGTGATGATTATTATCTAAGGGCTCTTTCCATACCTGCCAGGGTTGCGGGTTAGTCCGAAAGGCATACTGGGACCTTGGCAACAGGCAACTGAAGGAACACGGGTGGGTTTTAGTCAGTAAAAGTCTGACACGCCCTTCCGCTCCACCCAGAGCGGGAAAAGTCATTAGATGATGAAAGGGCTCCTTCCACGCAGTCAAATTCAAAAACATAATTATACAAACAATTTAATGCAAAATTCAACAACAATCTATTTCTTCTAAAATCAATGATTGCGATGCTTAGAGCCACTGCTAGAGGTGGTATTGTCAACCCTTTCCATACCAAACGTTTTACTTCCACCATTTATTCGCATTAAGACACAAATGGGGTATAAAACTGACGGCGGCGGTCAGTGAAAGAAGTTTTGCTATTAAGGGCTTACCCTACCTCAAATTGCTTAACATGATCCTCCCTTATGCCGAAAATACTGCAGCATTAATTTTGAAATAAATATTTATGTTAAAGTTGAGGATTGATGCTAGGTCCTATGTTTGGCGAAAACACGATTACATAAAATTTCCTCTATAGAAAAAATATTCAAAGTTACCTCTAAACAAAACTATAAACCGCTGGTATTAAAAATCAAGTAATAAAAACTAAAACCCAACTACGACTTAAAAGGTATAAACAAGACACCACAGACAGACAAATTAAGGGAGGTTTGGAAGATAGGAGGGAACAGATGAACATACATACATACATACATACCGGTCAAAATCATAACCCTCCTTTTTTCTTCGCCGTAGTCGGGTAAAAAAATACTTCAAATTAGATCATGAAAGTTTGCTTTAACTGAACTATCTATAAAGCAGGTCTTATGTTTTTTTTTTTTTTAATTACCGTTATTTTCACCGTAAAAAGCAATTACCTAATCTTTTCGAAGCTTGAGAGCCGTTAGCGCCCCACTCCGTCTCGCTCTCATTCAGGTCGTGAGTAGTATGGTGCGAGTGAGATAAAATCTGAGGTAGGGTTCAGCCTTTACGCACTTTCAGTGCCACGATCTTTTTTAACCCTCCAGCTCTACACGCTGCCGCGGCAATTCCGTGCTCAGAGAAGCTTAAAAATAAAACTACAATGTTTTAAAATGTATAAACTAGTTTTAACTTCAAATGCCTGTGCCTTCAAATGTTTTTACAAGCTTTATATTAGCTTGCTCTGTTCGTATGTGTTTCCGGTTACTCCTTTTGTCATCAATTTTTCAAGCACTTCCTGGCATCTGATTGAGCTGAAACTTGGCATACGTAAACAACTACCGAGACATTTAAAAAAAATGATACCATGGAGCTGGTCTGATCATGGAGCCGGAAGTTGGGCATAGGAACTCCTCAACCAAACAAGATAGCACCATCGTGTTTGGACTCATTGGTTGCGTATTAACAAGTACTTTGACACTGGGTGGTGTTCAAGGTCTGATGATGGAGCCGGAAGGTGGCCATATGTGTTTCTAGTTACTCGAAATGTCATCCATTTTTCAAGCACTTTCTGGCATCTGATTGTGCTGTAACTTGGCATACTTATACAACTACCGAGACATTTTGAAAAAATGATACCATGTTACTGGTCTGATAATGGAGCCGGAAGTTGACCATAAGAACTCCTCAGTCAAACAAGATAGCACCATCGTGTTTGACACTAGGTGGTATTCAGGGCCTGATGATGGAGCTGGAAGGTGGCCATGGGAAAACCTAATTCGTTGGATTTGTGATAGAACAGATATTTAAACAAATCCTAATGCTGAAAAGAAGAAAATAAAATATAAGTAAAAATCTTTTTAAAAACAAGCTTTTAATGAACTAAAAAGTACGAAATAAAACTTACGTAAACATAGAACTTTAATATTTTCTTTAAACCTTGAGGCTTACCTTCAAGTTTAGTATAAGAAGGATATTTTACGCCTCAAGCTTTTAAGAAAATATTAAAGTTCTATGTTTACGTAAGTTTTATTTCGTACTTTTTAGTTCATTAAAAGCTTGTTTTTAAAAAGATTTTTACTTATATTTTATTGTTTATTGATACAAACTTATTGGAACCAAGTTTTTTATCGCGGCTTGTGGTAGGAGTTGACTTGTAGATCACGTAAGGAAAAAGCGTTATATTTCCATGCGACTTTCTTTCTCTTTTTTTCGTGAAAGTGTGAATTTGGTCAAAATGAAAATCCAAGATGGCGGCTGCGAAGATTTGCGTTTTGGTGATGGGTATCGTTTTCATGGTTTTCGAGGGTGCTGAAGCCGAAAGTGACGTTAAAATGTAAATCCAAAATGACAGCTGCGAAAATTTCCATCATTGGTGTCGTTTTCATGGTTTTCGAGGTTTCCGAGAAAATCCAAGATGGCGGCTGCGAACATTTTGTTTTTGTTTTAAATCATACGTGAGAAGGAACTTCGTGCCTTACGGGTGTCTCCCGGCCGCATACGTTTATTTTTTTATCTTCTTACTTCACGTTCTACCAGTCCTTAGGCTGATGCATCGAGACGAGTCTTAAACTGGTGCATCGAGACAATATTCAGTTACATAAATTACAAACTACTCTCCTCTGTTCACAGCTGGCAGCAGGTCACACAGGGCACGGTGTCCTGGTCGGAGGGGGGGTGCTGCAACAGCCTCCCACACACCACCTGCTCACACAGAACTCGATACTAGGTAAGTTAAAGTAAAATCAGGGAAATTAATTGTTAAGGAATTTGTCTTCCAACTTAAATTGTTCGTATTCAAATCACAACTGTCAATCTTTGACGATTGTATAAAATGGCTGTAACACGGCAAATATTAATGTAGTTAGTCAATTTTCTTAACTATTGATTTCCTGATTATACTGTGAGGCTGGTCTTTAGACTTTTTGCGTCGTGGCTATCAGGGGCCATAAACAAATAATGTTTGTTTTTCTTGTAGCTTTGTGTGTGGGTGTATATACAACGTGCCGCTACAATGGCGACATTAATTTAACACACGGGTAGGGCTAGTGGTCAGTAAACATAAAAATTATAATAAAATAAAATAATTCGTAAATTGAAAAATTTAAATTTTCAAACATACTAAATAATAAAAACCTAACGAAAATTGAGATTACTCTGGGTAAAAGATTCATTCATGAAGCTAGCTACCAGCTGGCTTACGTTCTATCGCTTTAGTAAATTGTAAATAAATCAATAACGTTTAAATCAAATCAAATCAAATCAAATCAAATGTTTATTTGTAGAGCATAGGTAATATACAAGGTGTACATAATAAAATATAAGTTCGCCATGTCTAGCCGATAGCGGCATACAAATATTAATTATTTATAATGTCCTTACAACTAAATTAAAAAATAAGTATCAGTAAAAAATGAAATTTAAATATTTTTATAAAACGAATACGCGAAACGCGTGTGTTAAATTAGTGTTGCCATTGTAGCGGCACGTTGTATAAATATGTAGATATTCTACAGTAAGCACGCGAGCTTATTTGCATCGGGCCTATCGAAATTGTTTGTATTTAATTGTGACGATTTTAATTAAAAGCTATTGATTAGTATGACCATTATTATTTACATTTCATTATTCATAAGGATACAAATAAACTTATGGTCGAAGTTTAGTTACGTGTGTTTAGGATACAGCTGAATTAAAGCATAAATGACATTTGGCGGATATTCAGAAGAGCCACAGAAAAGGCGGTTTTTTAGTTGTGTCAAAGCTCCCGCAGACAGGCCCGATGCGACAGTGTGACGCGATTCTGATGGAACAATAATTTCCATGTAGTTTTCATAGATTTTTTCTACTAGAGTCGCGTCGCACATATCTTTAGAAGCCTTCACTGTTGACGTGCGGTTAACGGTACCAATAAGATACAACTCACTAGTCTATCTTTCATTATCTTGGAAAACCCAAATGTCTTGCACAAAATTTAAAACCTTACAATAAGTAGGTTGGTACCTAATTATTAAATTCCAACTTTTTAAAGTTAACCCGAACATCCGACTACTAATGTTCCGCTACGAGCTTCAAAGCTAAACAACTCTGTGCGAATTTTCACAGTATCCACTATTT
This sequence comes from Lithophane semibrunnea, assembly GCA_947363905.1. NCBI lineage: Eukaryota > Metazoa > Arthropoda > Insecta > Lepidoptera > Noctuidae > Lithophane > Lithophane semibrunnea. The sequence goes on from OX376208.1 coordinate 3,552,076, forward strand.
ACCAATAACCAACGGTATTTACGTAAAGCAAACTGAAAACTACCCTCTTTCTCCTCAGTCTACAAAACTTGGTTTTATTCTTAGAGTTGCTACACACGTGTTCGGGTCGGCACATTCGATTCGGCAATATTTTGTTAAACAACAAAGCCATCGGGAATACTACACATATTCAGCTTTCATTAGGCTCATGCCGATCGGCTAACTTCGTTTGATGTATACACTCGCTGAACCCTTCGTAGCCGGACCGTAGGTCCACACGAGACACAATGACTTTTTAATTGCTTCTGTAATACGAAAAGTCATGATTCATGTCGGGTCGGGTCGGTACAATTTGGGCTAAGCAGAGCGGCTTTTCTCGAACATATCATATCTACATTCTACTTATATTCGATTATGCCGCTCGGCTGTGACCCGAATAAGTCTGTACCTACGCTTAGAAAACAACGGACCATTAACTTTTAAACAATTCCGAACAAACTTTCAACTGTTGATCATTAGTTGCAACGATACTTTCCAAACTTAAGCACAGTTCAAAAACTAAGCACAAAGCAGCGCTCCAGAACTAAGCTCGGAAAATATAGTGTGTATTTGAACACAGGAAAGCTTAAAAGGGGTGTTCAATATGTTACTGAAACTTTTACGGTACAAAATAAATAACTTTTTAGGACTCAACTTGAGCTGTTGTTACGGTTTACATGTTTATTTTGGGGTTTCAAATTAGGATAAGGTAAATTCACTGAAATGTCTTACCAATTTGTGGATCTAGCTTCTATTATTATGAAGATTTGAGTTACCTGAAACAAAGACCAGCCAGTTTCGGTTGATGAAACGCAATTTCAACAGAGCTTCTCTAACCTACTTTGGTTAAAATTGCCTTAAGCTCTGCGAAATTTACTAGTTTGCGGTAATCAACCTGGCTCTTTCTCTTCTATTTACCTACTTACCATTTTCTTTAACTAATACTTACTTTTATTATTCTTAAACTAAAAGTTTTATACATCACTTCACGGTAACGGACAAAATAACCAAAATTTAACGCATTCAATTTTTTACCTTTGAAACTCATACCAAAACTAAAATCACTAACGTAACTAACTAACCAGGTGGCGGCGACATCTTGGGGCTCAGCAGCCCAGTGCTGGGAGGCGTACTGCATGCCCACCCTGCGCTGCGAGGCGTAAAGCCGGCCGCGGTCCACGCGCTCGCGACGCAAGGTCGGTATGTCGTACTTTATTTAGCTCCCAGACTAAGCTCAAAATTGTAGAAAAAACATTTTGGTCATAGCTTTTTTTTTTTAGTAAGCACATAATTATCTTGATAAAGCCCAAAAAAAACATTGCAAGTAAAATTATATTTAATAAGTGATAAATCTCCAAAATTAAGCATAGTATGTCATAAGTACAAATTGGACTCGTATATAAATTGGTTCTTAACTAATAAATAGGCCCTAAACTGAGAGCTTCGTAAAGAATACTAATCTATTAATTACAATAACGTTATAACAAAAGAAAATCTGTGTTGAAATGTATAAACTGAAACTTCAAATTATTATTTCATGTAAAACTATTAGTCCTTTAGAATAAATTATAAAACTTTTGATTTACGATAAGAAACAGTTGCTTATACTAAACACAATTGAACTGTAAATCTTGTTATAAATTGGCTAAAGTTTTGAGAAGCAAAACTAATTCAACGTAACATTTTCACCGTCTTAATTACTGTTAGTAATACTTTGAAGGATTTGAATAAATCTTCGTCTAAAAATCTTATTAATAATTATTATATCTGAAATATTATTCCAGAATTTCCATTGCAAAGAGAAATTTTAAGCCCTAAGCTGACTAAGAATTAAAACAGCTTTGCTTTGAAACCTATCCGTCCGTGTTACTAATGGCATAAATAAAATAACAATGCCAACTATGAAATTCAAATTCGAACTCGTTATATTCAGATTGATATTTAGAAATGTCGGAGTATTTTAAAGGGAGCAGTAATTTGAGAGTAATTGCTGCGCGACCTCTTTTTCCGTTTCATTTGAAGTTATTTCAGTTCGGAATTAGTTGTTCCAGAAGATAACTAGCATAAAATAGTGGAAGGTATTGTGCGCTTTTATGTCTAACTTGACGATAATATTATCAAGGACACATCCATAAAGTGTATGGAAATACGTGCACGTTTTATCATTGTCGTGGACGGAAATTTAAAAGCGTTTTCATATTATTATATGTCTACACTTGTTACTTCCCTGTATTATAGTGATGCCGTGGACGCACACGCTATTATCGTCACGTTATGAATTATAAAAACACACATTGCTTATGAATATTATTACAAACAAATGAACGTGATGTTTTCATTTAAACTGAAAAAATTTAGGTACTTAGATGTATTAAAGATACATTTTATTCTAGTTATTAATGATACTGGTGTATTATAGCTCTAAGTTTCCCATGGCGTAAATAAATAAATAAATAAAATAAAATACTGATAGACGACGCAAAGCCTACAAAGTAGACGGATAGACAAAAGGCATGTATTTAATCGAACCTCAAATATTCCCAACTTGCTTTCCTAAAGATATTATTGAACGCTCTAATATAATAATTGCGCCTCTTTTTCTGAACCTCTTATGATTCCTATTTTGGGGTCTTAAAAATACTAAATAGCCAAGTAACTACGACCAATTCGGATGAAGCTGTTGGTTACAGTTTTAACCTAACCTATCCCATTTGGTCGGGGTGCCAGAACTCAGTTACTGCGACACATTTGGCTCGCGGGTGGTTGGTCACAGATACAACCTAACCGAACCCGTTGGGTCGGGGTACCCTAGCTTGGTTATTGCGATCAACTGTGAGAAAAGGTCAGAAAATTGAAAAGAGGCTCAATTATTTAAAAAAAGCGTTCATCATAAAAAGTTCAACCAATAAGTTTTAGAGGATATTTCTCTAAAGAAAATAGTATCTGCTCCAAATAGAAGTAGTCCCGAAAAAATCTATTCAGAAAATGTCCGTGTATTTTTTACCCGCACATGTTCCAAGTTCATTCAAATTCCTTTACCAACACGTTATTCAAAAGAACCACAGAACCAAAACTAAGCTCAAAATGATTTTGGCAAACCAATTAAGCTTACTTCAAAAACTACAAAAATAGCCGCAACAAAACTTGGATGCTGTATATTTTTTAAATCTAAAAACTAAGCTAATTGTTTGAGCCCATTCAGAACGACAAGCTTTTAATTGAAACGTCTGAGACCGCAGAGCCTTAATTGGAAACCATTTCAAAGTATAACGTAGAATATTGTAAAGTTAAAACGACATTTGAAGGGTCAACGTTTGGTTTATGTCACAAGCGTTTGTACATTTTTTGTTTTTTTGACAATAAAGGAAATTGTTTTTGAATGTCCGTGTGACTTGAACCGTAGATCAGGGACAAGAATCTTAATCTTATTTTATTTGAAGTTTATTTTCCTTAAAATATGTCGCTCCATTTAAAATACTGGTATTCAGCTGCATCCGGTTAGACTAGAAGCCGACCCCGTTTCCCATAGTTGGGAAAAGGCTAGGACGATTTATTTTTTATTTTCCTTAAATACCGCCCATCAGCGGCCGTATATTAATTAACTTAGGTATTGTATTTTTTAATCCCCTTTCCCCCAAAATGACAAGCATCATAAGAAAACGGTCCCTAGTACCCGGCAGTCCGCCTACCCTTGGCTACGGGTGCGGTCAAGGGGTGCGAGGGGTGCCCGGAAGGGATCCGGCTACCAAAATCGCCCGAAAACTAACGATGACTTGGTGAAAGCCTCAGGAATCCGCTGGATGCAAGAAGCACAGAACCGGTCGAAGTGCTTGGAGGAGGCCTATGACCAGCAGTGGACGTCTTTCGGCTGAAATGATGATGATGATGATGTATCTTTCAGTGTAAAAGATGGAGCCCTTTATTTATCCCACGATAAGTTTGCATTTTTTATAGATTTTCCATACAAAAACTGTCTGACGTCAATTTTATTCGACGATAAGAAGATATCTGGGGTCTTAAAACAGTCACTTTGGAAGAATCATAATAGGAAAATATTATGAATCATGTTAAAATGTCACAAACTGACAATTCATAATGTTTTGCGTGCGATTCACATTACGAAATAATTCATGTTTGACAGTTTTCTATGGAGATTCGTAAAATGATCCACACATTTATGAATTGCTATTGTGTTAAATTAGAGGAATTGCTTATGACAGTTGGAAATTCAGGAAATGAATTGCTTATAGAAAAACAGCCTAAAACGGCCACATTAGGGCCGTTCTAGGCCCGCTGGTGGTAGTAGAATCAGCCCTAAATTGAACCTAAAAAACCTCATTTGATCTATTTAACACTAATAATATCACGGCAGTAACACTCAACTTACAAAATGATCAACGCAAAACAAAGGAACATCGTAAACTCAGCAAAGTTCAGCGATTCGTCTAGACGTCATTTAGTCGTGTCTTAAGACGATGCTCAGTTGCATTTTATTAGTACAACAGTATAATTGTTTGTTGTGATGTGATCTGGGATTTAAATCTGGAGATGACAGAAGGTTTTAGTTTAATTAAAACTTTGTATACAAAACTGAATAAATGTTAGAGTAAATGTTTGTTCAGCAGGCGTAGCATGGCGCTTTCTATCTCTACGAAGAATAGACATAGCTTTTTCTATACAAAGTGAAAGTTCGTTTCTTCATTTTTGACATCCACCGTAGAAATCTTTCTACAATCTGTCATTTTGTCTTTCATTTCTAATGATCCTTGTCTAGGTCTTTTTATATGTAGACTGTTTCGGACATTCGGAAGAAAGTTTTCTATCCTTACTGTCAAAATCACACTGACAACCGATAAATCCTATGATAAAACAAAGAATTCTGAGTCGAATTATGTAAAAGAGTGAATTTCGTAAAAAGTGCTGTTGACTCTTTCTATTTTGCTGCCGTCTCGTACTGTCTACTGTCTACAGGAAACGTCATTTTTGTCTACTCTTCCGTCGACAAAACAGTGCTTATGCTACGCCTGCTGGTATTTTGTCGGTCTGATTATGTATAGTAGTGGTCGTTAGCGTACTTATACTAGAATAGAATCAAATACTCTTATTATGTACACCATAAAAATTACAGATAAAAATGTAGAAATTTTACAATGGGCGGTCTTATCGCTAAAAACGATCTTCTTTTTTTAGGGTTCCGTACCCAAAGGGTAAAACGGGACCCTATTACTAAGGCTCCGCTGTCTGTCTGTCTGTCTATCTGTCTATCTGTCTGTCCGTCTGTCACCAGGCTGTATCTCATGAACAGTGATAGCTAGACAGTTGAAATTTTCACAGATGATGTATACCGGTTGCCTCTATAACAACAAATACTAAAAAACAGAATAAAATAAATATTTAAGGGGGCTCCCATACAACAAACGTGACGTTTTTTTGCCGTTTTTAGGTATAGATATTGGTGTGGAACCCTTCGTGCGCGAGTCCGACTCGCACTTGGCCGGTTTTTTTTCTTTTCGTAGTTATTATAGGTACCTACTCGGTATCGAGAAACCACTTTGCAGTTCTTTATTCGGTTCGTGTAACTTTATAACAAGATAAATGTTTTATCATAAACCCAGAAAACAGAGATATTTTGAACAAACCATCTTTTAGTTCGTATATGATTTTAATGTAAGCTAAGTTGTATGAATAGGTAATAGTGATTAGGGAATGCAATTTACATCTAGCAAGATCTCGAGCCTTCTTTTAAGATTCAAAGTCTGGGAAGACAATCTTGTTCGAGTACTCGACCGTGTTTGAGGACCTTATAATTACGAAAATAAACAATGTGAACAACTCATTTAAAATTACCATAATGTAACCAATTCACAAGGCTGTATTGAATCAGCCACAGACTAGTTGAGACAGGCAATTGAATCTCATGTAACGTGACGTCACACGACCGCATGTGATTGGCTAACGGTGTTGTGAAGCCATCAAATTGGATTACGTCGTTGGATACTAATTGCCTATCATATACCATACCTAGGTGTATATATTATCCTCAAGACCGTATTTCGTCCACGGTGCCCAATCTCAATGGAGACTAGCCTTCGGCGCGGGAGATATTATAGTGCACTCTCTCTTCCCTCACTCCGGGATGCCAATCCGACACGATCGGAGAGAAATCAGGCGTAGAACCAACGGCTTAACGTGCTTTCCGAGGCTCGGGGGTATCACACCGCCAACTTGCCATGAGTGAGTATTCCGGTATAACCTTTACTCAATCAGTTTCCTAGGTATACTGAATTCGTAAAAGTTATACCTGAATCTTCCAAAATTATGGTTTTAAGTTCAAGAGGGACTAGAGAAGTGCCAGAGGGCCATTTGATATTTTTTACAGTATCGCCCTAACGTATTTTACATAATCTTTCTTATATTCGATAGCCTCGTTGGTCATGTGATCGCAAGCGCTACCGCTTAGCACGAGGTCCTCGGTTCGATTCCCAGGTCGGGCAGTGTTATTGAGTTTTATCCATGAGGAATTTTTCAGCCCGGCGTTTGGATTTGTGCCCGGTTGATGGCAATGGGCTCGGCCCCTATTACATGGGACTTAAACTGGTGAAATGTGGAAGTAGGTAATAAAGCTACATCCCTGCCTAACCCCTCGGGGTTCACAGGCGTGAAAATATATCTTTTATATGCTCCCAGCCCCCGTAGACAAGGTCACTTCTTACAAAAACATTTAAAATCTGCTTTTATCACCAAAAACTTGAAATCAAAAATTCTATTCGCACGATTGTGAACAGTGACCTCGTTCAGGCCCCACATTAACCAGGGTTGCCACTTTCCTGAACAACCAACCGAACCCTTCAACAGAACGCATGTTCAGGCCCTTCACAGTTATTTTACCTCTGACGGCAGCAATCCAATAGCAACCTTAATGTAACTATGATAAAGTTCACTGTGGTTTGTCATTGGCAGTTACAAAGATGAGCCTTATCTTGTTGCTTATTGGTTTAGATGACCCACAAATTAAGTTTTCAAAGCTTCCTTTCTCCTACTATTTTGCTGTTCCCAAAAAAGATCGCTGTTATTTTGTGAGGAGCTTGTGGCTAAATAATAACAGCCGCACGGGTCAATCCATCAGGTTAAGCTACGCTTACCAGGGTCGGACCGTGGATGGTTGACCATCTTTACATATCGAGACTCCTCCGTGCCTCGGAAAGCACGTTAAGCCGTTGGTCCCGGCTGTCATTTGTGGATCTTTGACAGTCGTTACGGGTCGTCAGAAGCCCGGAAATCTGACAACCAGTCTTACCAAGGGGTATCGTATTACCCAGTTACTGGGTTGTGGAGGTCAGATAGGCAGTCGCTCCATGTAAAATACTGGTATTCAGCTGCATCCGGTTAGACTGGAAGCCGACCCTAACATAGTTGGGAAAAGGCTACGCAGATGATGAATAAAGATCGCTGTGATTTTGACAATGATGCTAAATCTGAGGTAAAATAACTGTGAGAGGACTGTTTGACGTTTTATGTGTCAGGTGCGGCTGGTCCGGGGGCTGCGAGCACAGCGCGCAAGCGACCCCTGCTCGGCGGTGCTCGGGCCGCTATGTCGCCGACTAAGCGCGCCGTGATGACCCTGCTTGCGCGCGCTAGGGCCGCCACACACAAACACGCGCCCGCGTGGCCCGCTCCCCACGAGTGAGTATTAAACCCAACCCTATGAGCTAGGACTGCTACCGTTTTCAGAGTGGCTTTTTATCAGGCATGGTTTGTGCGAAATTAACAGTTTTTAAACCTTTCTATGTAGACCGCAGCTGACATACTACTCTGCGTATCCCAGTCCACTGCTGGATATGAGCCTCTTCCAAAAAGGGATGTAGATTATGTGAGTATTTTATTAGATAACTTTGATAAAAGATATGTGGCTTCTGGCTGGTGTCATGTTGCTAAAAGGGCGAATGACATTTAGAGTTGCCATGCGTTGGGTGAAATGCCTTCTTCAGTCTAGTAAGGTCTGTTTTTAGAATGAAATCGCCTATTGGGTCGTGGCTTTTTCGTCTTCCACAGATGGTTTGGTTAGCCTTAGTGTTGCCTTAGAGCTGCAAGAAGTAAGATCTTGTAATAAGGTGTTAAAATTATACCTGATAGGTACTTTGGTCGTAGGGGTATCGTGTGGGGTATCTGCCAGGGGTTGCGGGAAAGTCCGAAAGGGATACCGAGACCCTTGTCAACAGGCAACCGAAGGAACACGGGTTGATTTTAGTCAGTAAAAGTCCCGCTCCACCCAGAGCGGGAGAAGTCATTTGATAATTTTCCAGAACAAAAAAAAAAAGGGTATAGTCAGATAGGCAGTCGCTCCATGTAAAATACTAGTATTCAGCTGCAGCTGGTAAGACTGGAAGCCGACCCCAACATAGTTGAGAAAAGGCTAGGCAGATGAAGAAGATAAACTAATTTGTGTGATAAAATTACCAAGTACAATTGAGACCTGATACCGGTGTATTGGTAAACTTGTTTCATTTTCCACTGTATGCATATGTTAGTTAGGGCTGCTACGACGAAGAAAATGTTTCTCAGTAGAAAATAAACAAAAACAAATCTGTGAGACAGTTGTCCCACAGCCGGCGACTAACTATCGGCTATTTTCTCGCTCAAGTAACGTACAATAGATATACATTCCGTGTAAACAAAAGAGATGATGCATATACGAGTATTATCAGTTGATCGCTGACTGTTGACACCGCAAGTGAGTACGACAAGAGCTATCAAAGATAATACTCGCTCAGCGATACTTGCTCAGCGATGCTCGCTTGGCGATCAGAGACCAACCAGCGGTCGAGCGAGTGGTGCGAGTAATCGCCCGTCGCACTCGGACACTCGCTGAGCGACAAAACTATCGGAACTACACACTCTCGGCTCGCTGGTCGCTAACTCGTTTTCAGTTGCTATCTCTATTCGCCGGCGGTGGAAGAACTGAAGCGCAGGTCAGAGGAGCTAAGTTCGTTTAGCTTCGGTCATGTAACTACCGCGTCTTTTCTTACTTCGGTTCATACTAGTAGTTCGCGGTGTGAACACACGGTAGCTACATGAGCGAAGCTAAACAAACGTAGCTTCGTCCCAATGTGGATTGCGCTTTAGTCATTACTTAGCCATTATAGTAGGTACCCGAAGGTGCATAATGGTATTCTTTATTCTCTATTCACTAGTCTTATAAGAACCAATAGGAAGTATTATACAGATTACGAAACGGTTACAGTTTTACACTATGGGTTTCATAGTAAAATAGCGAGAAATTGGTGTTTAAACGCAAAAAGTTCGAGAAGGGGCGTCTACGTTAATATCACCAGCAGGCTTTTTTTCGTCTACGTTTGACAGCTGTCAGTTGAAAGGGTAACAGAGTATTTAAACATGTCGCTCTAAAAATTGTTAAGTAATCATAGCACAAAGTCGGAAAAAACGTTGTTTTATGGTCTAAAGACTTTTCAAGGATTTCACTTACTTGAGAACTTAAAAAGAAAAATAAACAAATAGAAAGTCTGCAGTATTCAAATATTTACGTTAGGTAATATAGGAATCATTACCTTTTTTACACAGCGAGGCTCCTTCGTGCCTCGGAAAGCACGTTAAGCCGTTGGTCCCGGCTGCCATTCGTGGATCTTTGACAGTCGTTACGGGTCATCAGAAGCCCGAAAGTCTGACAACCAGTTTTACTTAATAATACAATACCCTTGGTATTGTATTATTCGTACTACCCAGTAACTGGGTTGTGGAGTTCAGCTAGGCAGTCGCTCCATGTAAAATACTGGTATGCAGCTGCATCCGGTTAGACTGAAAGCCGCCACCAACATAGCTAGGAAAAGGCAGGCAGATCATGAATAGAAATGATTTTAAAACGTTTTTGTTTTTAGTGTAGCAATTTTCAAAGGTAATTTCGTACTTCCATAATATATTTCACAAATCAGACGTCAAATTTTGAGTGATATTCCATAGTGATAGTGCAATAAAGACGCTTGACAGCCCTATCACATGACAAAGTTGTCAACAAACATCACATACGTGCCTCTCCATGCGAGTCGCGGCTCAACGAGTATGATCGACCAGACTGAAGACTGGCAGAACGTGACATCCCTACTGTTTGTGTACATGGCTGTTTGAGTCCTGTCCCAGTCAAATTATAAACAATGTTTTCATTTTACATAATACGTATTTTATTTTTGGAATCATTTGGGTTTAAATGGTTTGTTTTTAAGTCTGTCCATTTTGAATGTGGGCAACATCGCAAATATCTGTCAAATATTTCGCTGTTTTTTACCCGACTACGGTGAAAAAAAAAGGAGGGTTATGATTTTGACCGGTATGTATGTATGTATGTTCATCTGTTTCCTCCTATCTTCTAAACCACTCATCACAATTTGACAAATGAGGTATCTTTGGAAACGTCTTGATCGTCCGCTGGTTATAGGCTATGTGACGTCACAATAAATAGAATAAATAAAAAGGTATAAACAAGACACCACAGACAGATATTAAAAATCCGGAGTCACACGTAATCTGTTCGATTTATGCCCAAACACGTGTGACTCCGGATTTTTAATTTATCTGTCTGTGGTGTCTTGTTTATACCTTTTTAGTCGTAGTTGGGTTTTAGTTTTTATTAATTTATTTTTTGATTAATTTGGCAATATTACTGTATATGAAATATTGTTCCATAGTGAACTAAAATATCGACTATGATGCAATAAATAATAGGTAACACACGTAACACTGAATATTTAGTTTTATATGTAAAAAAAGTATTTGGAAACATTCGAAATGCCATTTTTACACCTAAAACGGTTATAACATCAAATTCAGTGTCATGATTGCGTTAAAAGAACGGAAAAGTAGATAACCTCACACTCAACCGATGATCCGTTAGTGCGTCAGGATACTAACGATTCGATGTTACGCCCGACGCATCTTCCGTCATCACCACCCTTGACGAGCATTTGTTTACGATCATTCGGCTACGATTAATTGGCTACGGGCCATTGGCTACAAGCAAGTGCTTACGAGTACGACACACGATGACAGAATATTTAGACTGTAAAATCAATTCTATTATTTTTATTTAAAAGGGGGTCGTCATTTTCACGTCCAGTAGATGCTAAACTACTATTTATAAAAAATATTAAAGCGGTGCGTGCGAGCTTATTTCAGCACCAAAGATTTTCATTAAAAAAAAATCTTTCTCTAATTATTGTTAGGTAGCTCGGCAAATACAGCATGTGTTTTTTTTCAACTTTATTTTGATGTGATTTTTTAGGCCATTTAATTTATTTATCTTTATTTCAGACACACAGTCCATAAAAAGTATTACATAGAAAGAAGCTGTTAGTTTTCGGTTTTTCATTTAAGCTGAGGCAACTGTTTTTATAGACAATTTTATCGATATCCTAATTTTGTTTTTATTTAAAAGTATAAAAATTAAAATATATGAGAACTTAAAAAAAAAACATAAAAATATTTTTTATTTTTTTTCCTATATAACATCACGCCTATAATCCCCGAAGGGATAGGCACAAGTGTAACTTATAAACAACTACTTTTCGCCAGTTTGTGAAGTTTTTTGTGAGTATTTTTTATTAATATGTTTTATTTTCTTGTTCCAGGCACACAGCCCTTCTACCACTTATAAGAGATGAGTTCGTGGCTGGCGTGGGTGTCAATATCAACCTAGCATAATTATAAATATCTAGTCAAATGATAACCTAGTATGTATCTAGCTGAATCAATAAATCGAATTAATTTTAGTATAATTTAAGGTAAATGTTAATTCGTACCTGCTTTATGACAAATATGTATTTATTGTATTATTATAATAATTATATTGTTTTAAGTGTTCTTTCATATGCATAATGTGATGTTATATGGGATGGAAGCTGAATACTGAATCGAGTGTTGAGTATTTTGAAATTTTTATACTTGTACAATACCAAGAAAAGACTCAGAGAAATTAACCGCGAAAATAAACAACACCAAAAAAATATGATTTTTTAATATTTTCAGGGATATCTTTACTCCCTAATGCACTATTTCTATTTGTGTATTCATGTCAATAAGTTTGATGGTGACCTCAATTCATAATTGTTACTTTTTTAAAGTGTACTTTTCTTTTTTAACGTTCGAAGTATCTAGAATATCAAAACAGAACCATTACAGGATATCAGTGTAAACAGCACTGGGAGCCTACCACCAATGCTTACAGCAGTATTATTTTAATCTTACTTCGTGGGGGAAAGAGATGGAGCTATGCGTCCTGTAGAGCTTCATCTCTTTCCTACACTGAAGTAATATTAAAATAATGCTGTGGTAAGCGGTGGTGGTAGGCCCCCTGAAGTCCTCTGAGGTCACGAAAGTTTTTCTCAGTGAGCAATATTGCTATCGAACTTGAAATTTTACAAATCTTTTATTTTCAAAATATTTTGACCCTCGATTATGTAGCTCTGCTCACTGTGCAAGGACACAAGGGTGTGATTACTTTTATATATACGAATATATAATTTTAAGTAAAAAAAAATGTCGATGCCAGGATAAAATGTGCTATTTAGTAAATAATCATGCTGTGCATAGAGTGATCATAGACATTTATTTGGATAGAACGACAAAAAAAAGGATTATTTAAAAAATAGAACAACATTTCTGGTTTCTGCGAAATTACCTTTGTTTTGTGTAAATTGTGTTTTGTTTCGTTTTCCGTGTATGTAATTATGATTACATTATAGGAATAAATGTATATTATTTTAGGACAAAATGTGTTCTATGGAAAGGAAAATAAATGTAAATTGATGTCATTTTTCAGTGGGTACAAGAAAAATAATCAGCTAGGCTGAGATAATAATATCATTTCAGGAAATAAAAAATAACTAAAATCTTAATGCACTTTTGCACAACCTGGAAATCAACTTCGAGACCTCAAATACGAGGCACTATTTATAATATTCATCGATGTCAATAAATTAGCAAAAAAAAATAACCCTAAGTTTTTTTCATTCCCTAAATAACTTCATTCTAGGCGGGCCTAATTCACTGATCAAGAACGTATTACGCTAGTTATAAATACCATAACGAGCCATTTTTATAAGCCTTCGTACCCATGGCCGATTTTTTACCCGCACTAGATTTTTAACGCACTGCATAGCGCCGAAAGTTCAAAGTCCAGTGCGCCATACGAAATTGTCGCATTTCGCCCATGACGACCTGGGCTAAGTTTTAAAATCTTTTTGATCAGTGTATGTAACTATTTTTGAAAAACCCCATAAAAGTAGGGCTTTTAGATAATAATTAACGGACCACTGTGTATTTATTATCCTATGCCTTTTAGGGGAATATTGTATATAGAGAATATATCACTATATATAGCGGTAAGCCAAATTTTAGCAGACGAAGATAAATATAATTAATCTATATTTCAGAATATAAAACTTTTTAAAAACTTTAAATGTCGGTTTTAATTCAAATTATAATTGCTGTCTACTTTAATTATAAAATAAATTCAATGTACACAAACAATTAATGCACACACACAAACCAACATACAATCACTAACTCGCACACACACACACATTACCATAAATTATCACACCTGTCACTGCATTTGAGCTTCTCGCTTAAGTATCCAAAAGTGTAGTAATAAATTACTTGAAAGCCGCAAAATGTCCCAATAAATCAAACAAGGGAGGATTATTCTAAAACGGATAGAAAAAAAATTAAAGAAAAATGACCACTCATTTTGATCTAAGCTGCTGGTAACATAATTCCGTTGACAAATCTGGTGTCGATCAAAATAAAACATACTGTATTTTTTAAATGATCAACTATTTCAATAAAGTGGAATTGATAATTTTATTATTCATTTGTCAGAGAACATAATTTGAAATACAACCGATTCATAATCATAATAATATTTATATTTTAATAATATTTATTATCACAGTATCGAATAATAGTAAAACTGATTCACAGCACAGTGCACATGGTTTGAAAATGCTTTTGTCAGATTACAGTATTAAAAAAAAAAAAAATATGTCAGGCACACAATAAAATCATTTAAAAGCACGTGTTTTTACCAATAGCATATTCGAAATATTTAAATAAATAAGTACCTATTAAAAGTTTAATGTGTAATGTAATATAAAATTAAAAGTTCCATATTTTTGCTTTAGAGTCATTGTTAAAAACTACGATGAAACTTTTTTGACGTGTAGTGGAACTTTAAAAATAAATGTTAAATGGTAGAAAATAATTCTAAAATATTCGTATGTAATTAATTACGAGATCATGGCCGCTTCCTAATAGATAGCGATCGTCGCGTTCATAAAATTTTTTCTTCCGGATTTCGGAACAAAATGTATGAACGACGATTGCATATTCGCGCGACGTTCGCTTTCTATTAAGACGCGGGGTAACGATTGTAAAGTGAAAATAATAACGATTGATAAAGGCAAGGTCCACGTGCAGTTCAAATTGTATGGATTAAAATAAGTTGCGAAACGAAATATTTGAAAATGGCGCACGAACAACGAAACGAATGTTGACGCTACATGAATTTCCCACAAAAAGTAGTAGTAGGTATAATAAGGCCGACGAATCATGGCCGGTCTGAACATAGGCTCTCCGAATTTTTGCTCATGTACTCTCAAGTGCAATTTAAATTGCCAATCGACATCACTATTTATTAATTGGAGAAACTCTACATAAAAGTTAACAAATTCAAAAAGATGGACGTAGAAATGTCATTTTCAAATATTTAAAAATAATATTTGTAAAATTAAAATTTTAAATGAGTGTCAAATAATTATAAAATTAATTTTTAACTTAATGTACCTAAGCTTAAATCCTAAGTAAATAATAAAATAACAATGAAGTATTACAATTTAATGTAAATAATTATGGTGTTTAATCGCTTAAAAATCTCGTCTGTGTTTTGTGATATAATTAGGTAGTTATAAAAAATCACAAGTTTGAACGTGATTTCGGCTGAAAGTATTTTATTTCATGTTTGAATTAGGGATTATTTTTGTATAAAAATATATTATATAGCATATCAGAAAGGTGATGTACAGTGAACTGAGCAACTTCATCCTTGAGAAGAATATCGTTATTGCAAAAAAAATTATCAGCTATCCCTTACTAATCTTAAATACCTACTGGACCCAAATTTATAGGACGGCTGATTATTTTTTCACGATTTAGACGTTGTTCCCATGGAGAAAGTTTTGCAGTTTGATGCTTTGTATCACAAACCCTTCTATCGTATCAATCGCTTCAGAATTATAAAAATGATTCAATTTTATTTTGAGTTAATCAAATTTTTCTATTTCAATAAAAAAAATGTCATCATTTTTAATTTTTTTTATTCCTAATTCTGACATGAAATAATTATAAAAATTGCTGAATGATGTCTTTATAATATTCGCTGATTTATATTGAAAAAAATTACTTCATCATTATGAAATTAGATTTATGTTAGTTTGTTTGTTTTCTATTTTATGATATGATTATTTAAGCACAATTATTGTATTATTATAATACAAGGTGTACAAAATTAAAAAAGACAACAAAATGAATTTGCCGAAATATAAATCTAGAAGTAAAAACAAAATACTTCTTATTCCTATTAATTATTTTCTCTCACATAACGACATTATTACAATCTTGAAATAAGAGGCTTGACAGTAATAATATTTAAAAATAAAACACTTCAAAACATCTTTAAAAAATATTTAAAATAATTATAATACACCTTGTAGTTATAATATAATTTTACCAAAATTGTTAAAAATTCATAGTTTTAATTAAGTCTTCCATTAAATGCAATGCGATGCTTGTTTTCATTTAAGCGATACAATTATTGTTATTTTGTGGTTGTTTAGGTTTACCTACATGTGGCTGAAACAGTGTGTTTATGATGCGAATTACATCAATCAATTATTTGTTTGTTCAAAATGCGCTGTTGTATGTACACTCTAGCGCGCTCTGATAGTTTAGGTACCTAAATCAGGGCCGTTACCACAGAGCCACCACTGCTCTACATCTATTTATCACTATTAGCTAGTCTATTGTTATATTGTTCAATCATGATTCATGAATCATGAGAGAGCTTTTTTTTTTTTTGATAGGGAAATTATCACATAACTTCTCTCGCTCTGGGCGGAGCGGGAGGGCGTTGCTGTTACTGACAAAAACCCACCCGTGTTCCTTCAGTTGCCTGTAAGTTGCCAGCGGCCACGGTATCCCTTTTGGACTTTCCCGCGACCCCGGCTGGCATCGGCCCCCTTCAGTTGTGCTGACATCTCTTTGAGGCGCGCGTGGAACACGACGCGCCGTCGACACGGGCCTGGTCCTTATCGGACAGGCGAGCTACCCATTGTTCACCGTCCGCAAGCGCGCGCCTACGGTGTCCGGGAATTGTCCTAGGATTGCCGACGCCCAGGGCGTATCCTGAGGTGGCTAGGGGCGTGAGGGCACAAAATTTGCCTCTCCCTCATGCGTTTCGCCACCTCCTTCGCAAGCATTACTGCTTCGCAGAAGGAGGTGACGGCTACCCATGCCATCATGAGAGAGCTGAGGCCCTAGACATAGTGACATTCTATCAGGGATAACGATGATGGAAAAAAAAAATGTATAGTACTGACACAAGCTATCGAAAAGCTTATGTCAATTCTGTTGAAAGTCGTTGTAGAAATACGAAACGCTTTCGAAGCGATTGTCACTTGTCTAGGCCCTCTGAGCTATTAGTTGTTCCATTAAGGTTGCTGCGCTAGGGTGGCCCGCGAAATTCAAATTTTCTTACGTTTTTTGCAATTTGCAGGTCAGTATCAGGTTGTATGTTGATCTAAATATTATTAGCGCTCGTAACAAATATGTATTTACAGAATTATAAACATTAGAATCAGCAATACAACTCTCTCAGTTCATGAAAGTGCCAAATGATATTATGTCAATATTGTGTAAATAGTCATTCAATGCACTTACATGAGCTGAGAGAGTTGTATTGCTGATTTGAATGTTTATAATTCTGTAAATCCATATTTGTTACGAGCGCTAATAATATTTAGATCAACATACAACCTGATACTGACCTGTAAATAGCAAAAAACGTAAGAAAATTTGAATTTCGCGGGCCACCCTAGCGCATTCACCTCAATATCGTTCTACCAAAAATGCACTGTTTCAGGCACTAGTGTTTTATGATTGATTGTTTACAAGTGTGCACTGAATATGAGTAGTAATAAATACGATCATAGAAGAGTTTTGTGTTTTATTTCGAATATATTTAGAACCTGAATATATGGCACATTTTAATGCATACTACTTTTGGAGTAATCCATTTATGTAGTAGTAATATTCTTAGCGTGTCAACGAAAATTTAAATAGAGTCAGTCCATTTGGCTATGACTCTGGCACATTCAGGTACTGTATCAACAGGCACGCTGGACATGATATTAAGCGCCCGCACACACGCTGGACACGATATTAAGCGCCCGCACACACACGATATTAAGCGCCTGCACCCAAGTTGGACACGATATTAAGCCTGCGGCGCGCGACGCGACGCCGTCGCATTGTTCGCCTTGAAGTTTTCTCAGAAATTGTTTTGTTAAAATTCGCGTCGCGCGGCGAATCGCACCAGTATGTAAGAGCTTTTAAGCGCCCGCACACATTAAATTGGCTAGCGAAACTCCGCAGAAGTAAGATGGGTAAAAACGTCTAAACACGAAAAAACAAAAAAAAATCGAATGAATAAAAAAATAGTCTATTACCGCTGCTAGTATAGTTACTAGTAACTGGAGTATGAGTTAAAAAATCAGTTTTTTTTTCTTGTTTTATAGTGTTTTCATTACGAAGTTTCGTTAGCTAATTTAATTTGACCCTGTATAAAGACTCAATTAAGCTAATGATAAAGGGAATTTACCTAATGATGAATCGGTGTTCATCGATTCAGAGGCGTATATCGCCGATTTTCAATGACAAATCGGCGATATACGCCCGTCAGAGAGGGCCCATAAATGAACGCTTGAAGTGTAATAAAAAGGGCCCAAGTACCCAACTACAATCGAATAATATGATAGAAACTTATTCCTATTAGTAATAAAATTTTATGGCGATCGGGAAGTGAGGCAATGTTATATTTGCGCTTCCGATGAAGAGGGAATATTGAAGAAAGTTATGGATTATTGCACGATAGTAAATTATGGGAAATCAATAACACATATTTGAGCGTTTCCTAAGTAGGTATTTTTAGACCGACAGAAGTGTTAACTTGATCCATGAGCCTTCACGAGTGACAAACTTGATAGCGATGAGAAAGATGCGGTTTTCCTGATTTTAAATAAAAAATTACAAAAATATCTTTATTTCTGACCTAAATTAGTCCATAAGTTGTTAGTGGTTAGTAACAGATTGTGCTAATATGCTATGTTAGTGTTGTTAGTACTGAACTTAATTAGTTTAATTTAGCATAAACCTATTGCTATTTTTACCCAGTGTAAAGGGATAAAGGCATATGGAAATCTAAATCAGAAAGTAAAAAAAATTGTATGTCCCACGACCTGTTCAATAATGACAAATTCTATGTAGATACTGCAAATCTACCCTTAAATATGTCATTATAGCCCTTTGTTCTAGCCGGGCAACACAATTGTCTTATGTTTCAATATTTTGCTCCACTGGTCAATAATGTAATTTGAATTTGGAACGTAACTAAAAATTTGTATGAAAGCTTTTAATAGTTATTTATGCAACTGTTATATAATAAGGGGTATTAAAACACGAATGTGGGTTTAGGGTAATAGTATCACATAAGTGTTTTAATACCTAATTATTTACAGTTGCACACAAGACTTTATCTACACCTATGATATTAATCTTCTATAAAAGTTTCTTTGCAATACCAATATCGAACAAAAATGGCGTGGTACGACGTGAATTCGAATTTTTAGAATTCGAATGTGTTTTGTTTTTAAATTACGGTGCTTTGTTAGTGAATCGCTCGTGAATGACAATGTTCTTTTTTTGAAATGAGTTGCATTATGAAATTCAGTACAACATTTTATCACCCGTTTGGATGATATTATGATTACTATGACACTGGCTGTTTTAATGTTGGCAATAAGCTAACTGTTTCAGAAACTTTTATAGAAGATTTATAGCATAGGTGTAGATAAAAAAATATTCAAAATTCAAATTGTCTTTTATTACCTCGGAGAAAGTATGAAAAGTAGAGTATGCAAGCTATGCGTATTTGCGTCTGCGTCAGGATGACTGGACCAAGGAAGATTTTGGAAGTTTGGGCAATACCAAGTTTTAGTACCTATTTCGTACTATTTGGTACCAGACATCAAATAATTGGTACCTCGCTAAAGAGCGAAATCTTTTACGAGGAAAGTGGCCAGCCATTCTGACTTCAGAATGGCTGGACCAAGCAGGTTTCACCTAGTTGTAGGCGTTATAAGTAGTTCATCTTTTCGTTAAAATTTAGTACCTTATTGGTACCTCAACATAAGTTTTTCCTAGATTTTTTCGATAATAAACTAATTATATCGCCTACAACTAGGTGAAATCAACGTGCTCCAGATTACATGCAAAATTTCTTCTAGGTCTAACTTTTTTTTGGCTTATCGAAAAAATCTAGGAAAAACTTATGTTGAGGTACCAATAAGGTACTAAATTTTAACGAAAAGATGAACTACTTATAACGCCTACAACTAGGTGAAACCTGCTTGGTCCAGCCATTCTGAAGTCAGAATGGCTGGCCACTTTCCTCGTAATAGTTTTCGCTCTTTAGCGAGGTACCAATTATTTGATGTCTGGTACCAAATAGTACGAAATAGGTACTAAAACTTGGTATTGCCCAAATTTCCAAAATCTTCCTTGGTCCAGTCATCCTGACGCACACGTATTTGCGGCTTCATACATAGTAAATGCTTTGCTTTCTCAGAGGCAAAACTGAGCATTCTCATGTGCCTGTAATGCAGGCTGCAGTGCTCGTAATGGCCAGCACTTATACTCGGGATGAAACAAGCAAAATACTGCGCTCATTCATACTAATATATAAATCTTTTAAACATACATACTGTAGTGAAATAAAAATGCAGTTTCACTGACCTTACACGTATAATTAATTAGTATTATTTATAAAAATATCGTATTAAAAAATACAAACACACATGACATAAGACATTATGTCGTATCTATTATGCATTTTACTGTGTGTACATAAATAATAAAATAAATAAATAAACACTGAAGTAAAAGTATGATTTGAATAGTCGCGGAACGGGTAATTTGACATAATAGTCTGTTTCATAATCTCGTAGAGTAATTTGACTTTGACAGGTGCAAATTTCAAACACCAAACAGCAATCACTTGAAATGTCTACGACATTAAAAAACTGACTTTAAATGAAAAAGGATTTAATTGACTTCAACTTTCTGACTAACTGACCGACTCTTTGACAGTTCAAAAGTGCCTGTGATGCTTTAATTGAAATAAATTCTTTCAGTTTAAGTTTTCTTGAAAACAAATTAAGCCCAATCAGTAATAAAAAAGCCAGAGATCACAAATTAGTTTCATAAAGGCTCTTACATACAGGCGCGACTCGCCGCGCGACGCGACGCCGCCGCATTGTTTGCCGTGAAGTTTTCTCAGAAATTGTTTTGTTAAAATTCGCGTCACGCGACGAATCACGCCAGTATGGAACGCCTTAAAGGATCCATTTTCTAAAACATCTCATTATTTTAGAAAATGGATCGCGGTCGCGTTTGGTTGGCGAAAACAAAAAAAAACCATAACATTTTTTTATTAAATAATACAAAATTAATCAAAAATCAATATGCCTAGCCTTTTCCCAACTATGTTGGGGTCGGCTTCCCCAGTCTAACCGGGTGCAGCTGAATACCAGTATTTTACATGGAGCGACTGCCTATCTGACCTCCACAACCCAGTAACTGGGTAATACGATACCCCTTGGTTAGACTGGTTGTCAGACTTTCGTGCTTCTGACGACTCGTAACAACTGTCAAAGATCTACAAATGACAGCCGGGACCAACGGCTTAACGTGCTTTCCGAGGCACGGAGGAGTCTCGATATGTGAAAATGGTCACCCATCCACGGACTAACCCTGGCAAGCGTAGCTTAACCTGATGGATCGACCCGAGCGGCTGTTATTACTTAGCCACGACCTCCTCCAAAATAAAATATGTAATTAACAAAAATAAGAAAGTAAGTAAATTAAACCTCTTAAATCTTGGATGACCAAAATAGGTACTCCCTCAGTCCGCGCGCCAGCTTTAGAGGTCAGAGGTGTGAAAAATGACAGTTTTTACTTCAAACTGTCTGAAGTCTGGAGTAAAGTTGGTTCAAGCTAAAACTCAAGTTTTATTTTAATTTTTGAACGGTTCTCGGCGGTCCGCCATTTGGTGACTCGTGGACTAAACTGCATGCTTTTACACAAAACCATACAAAAACCCCGGTGCCATCCCATCCTGTGACGCGATAAAGCCCTGATTGTCTCGTCTTCCTGCCGAAGGGTTGTCGATAGCACTTTTACGAGGAGCTTCATTCAGACCCCAAGTTTATGGCTGGATGTTGATGTATTATCTCGGAGCTATGTCATATGTATGTATGTCACAGTGTTGTATTTATCTGCGTACTGTTTTGGTAATTTGTAGGCTTATTGGACTGTAGATTTATTGAACTTCTTCTATTTTTGTTAAGTACCTGGTACTTACTTTTTGAAAGGCCTACATTGTCCTCCCATGCCTACCAACACTGTAATTTGAAAGTATTGTAAAAGCCAATTATTTTTAAAAGAGTAACCATGGAGTTTCTTGCCGGCTCTTCTCCATAGGAAACGACCAATTGGAACCGTGCACCTAGCTTCTGACGTTTCATAAGTGCCCATGTAGGTTTATGTGAAATAAAATATTTTGATTTGATTTGATTTGATTAACGTTTTGTTGGTCCTGTAGTACCGATTCGAATTTAGGTCATAAGTTGTAACTGGGTGAAAATTAAACCGGCCAAGTGCGAATCGGACTCGCACAAAGGGTTCCGTGCCACCACGTGCTTTTTTCGGCGTTTTTGGCTAAATATTACAATCCACCGCACAATATTTAGCCGAAAAACGCCGAAAAAAAGTACTTTTCTTAATATCCCCATACAAGAAACGTGCCTTTTTTTCGGCGTTTTTTGTCCTCCCTCTTGTAATTTTTAACTTTATTTAATTTTTTGTTGTTATAGCGGCAATAGAAATACTCAATCTGTGAAATTTTCAACTGTCCCGGTTCATGAGATACATCCCGCTGATAGACAAACGGATGGACAGACGGATGAACAGTGAAGGCTTAGTAATAGGGTTCCGTTTGGCAACCTTCGGGTACGAATACCCAAAAAACAGCTTTAAAAAAAAAATATTATAAGTAAACAAGATTGGTCTGATAGGAGTCGCTCCACGAAAAATACTGGTGTCAGACAAAGGCTAGAAAGATTATTATTATGTCTAGCAGTTGACTGCTTTAAGCCGAGTTTGTTTTTGTCGCCACAAAATGTCGGAACTCTGACTCGAAGCATTTATTTCAATTAAATCATATTTTCAAGCGTTTTTGAATAACATTTTCAAGGAGTCAGTCAGTAAGATAAAGCTGCCCATTTCAAAGCACAATAGGTTCCTATGGAGAAGAACGCCTCTCCATGGACAGTTTTTTACATAAAAATATTATGCCAACCACTAACTCCACGGACAGTCTTTTACATCAAAATATTATGCCAACCACCAACTCCATGGACAGTGTTTTACATCAAAATATTATGCCAACCACCAACTTCATGGACAGTATTTTACATCAAAATATTATACCAACCACCAACTCCATGGACAGTATTTTACATCAAAATATTATGCTAACCAACAACTCCATGGACAGTATTTTTCATCAAAATATAATGCCTACCGCCAACTCCATGGACAGTCTATTACACCAAAAAACTTTTTATTAAAAAAAACCCCCGACTCCCAAAAAAAACCCTAAAAATGTGAAAAATAACTTTAATTTCGGAAGTTTGTCTTTGCTTTTCATTTTTCGTTTTTTGCCGCCAACTTCCGAAATTAAAGTTATTTTTCACTTTTCTAGTGTTTTTTTTAAAAGTCGGTTGATTTTTTTTTACTTTTTGGATGTGGTACCTACCCTACACAAATTCGAATACAACTACCTGCAATGTAAACAGTGACGGAGTCAAATAAAATATCGTCTACATAGACTAAGTGGGAAAAATACGTAATTATTGAACCTAACTCAAAAACTACGCAACGTAAACACAAAAAAAACATACAGACGAATTGAGAACCTCCTCCTTTTTGAAGAAGTCGGTTAAAAATATTATGCCAACCATCAACTCCTTGGACAGTATTTTACATCAAAATATTATGCCAACCACCAACTCCATGGACAGTATTTTACATCAAAATATTATGCCAACCACCAACTCCATGGACACTTGGACAGTATTTTACATCAAAATATTATGCCAACCACCAACTCCATGGACATTATTTTACATCAAAATATTATGCTAACCACCAACTCCATGGACATTATTTTACATCAAAATATTATGCCAACCAACAAACCCACTAATCGTACTTCAAACCCGAATAGCATTTCCTCACCCAATATGTTACAGTATTACAACTCAAACACCACAATACCCAACACATTTGCATGATAAGCATTTAATATCGCCATAACATTTGAGACAATGAGTCGATTTATAGGTTTCGGTCATCCCGAGCACTAATATATCATATGTGATGACGTTGGCGATAGGTCTGTATTAACTAATGTTTGTTTTGGACGGCTCATAGTTAGAGTTAAGGATTTGATCCCTATTTATTTGATATTATACAGAGGTACGTACATGCCGGTTTCCTCACGATGTTTCACCGTCTTGAGAGCATTATTGATGAAAATATTTACACAAATTAAAGCGCCTGTCTGGGTTCGAACTCACGGCTTTACCACTACAGCTCTAAAAATTGCTTAACTACTACTAAATTGAATAATCGAAAACCGCTAATATTCTTAAACCAGTCCAACCCAGATTGTACAGTAATTTCACCTTTTACTGTATCAATTCACTTAACTCAAAGACAGGTCTCAACAACTCGACCGCAGCACGTTTCGGCGTCGAAATCGTCGACGAATTACATCACTAGGTTTCGCCGAAAATGTTTGAGCTTCGTTCAGGCGTGTTCAAATGGCCACAAAGAGTAAATTGTGTTGTGGTCTTTTTGACATTAAGGTGAACGTGCTCGTAACTGAATATTCAAACGTGTCGATATAGAAATACGACATAAATTGCTATGCTTTAAAATGATGCCATGGCGTCGAAAGGGCATTGCACGGCATTGAAAGACGCGCCACGGGCTCCCGCGACGGGATGCCGCGGCGTACTGCGGTAGGCAACGGCATTCCTGCAATGGCAACGGCATTCCTGCTCCGGAATGCCGCGGTATCTAAGCGGCTAGTGTGCGCTGACTGACGGCAAAATCCTATGCCATCCCGTCCGGTTCTGCGTTGGCCTTAAGTCCTTTGTTGATACAGAAGTGACAACATTTTTAACCGACTTCTTCAAAAAGGAGGAGGTTCTCAATTCGTCTGTATGTTTTTTTTTTTTTTTTTGTATGTATGTTACGCGATTACTCCGCCAATCATGAATCGATTTTGAGGATTCTTTTTTTGTTTGGTAGGTCATGCTTCAGAGGTGGTCTCATATAATTATTTTTAATTTTGCTTGCGTAGTTTTTGAGTTAGCTTCAATAATTACGTATTTTTCCCACTATGTAGACATAGAATTATTTCACTCCGTCACTGTTATTTACATTGTAGATAACGGTATACGAATTTGTGTGAGGTAGGTACCTCAACTAAAAAGTGAAAAATAAAAATTATTACAAAAAAAAAAATAACCGACTTCAAAAAACAAACACAAAAAAAGTGAAAAATAACTTTAATTTCGGAAGTCGGTGGCAAAAAACGAAAATTGAAAAACAGACACCGACTTCCGAAATTAAAGTTATTTTTCACTTTTTTTGTGTTTGTTTTTTGAAGTCGGTTGTTTTTTTTTTTTTTTTGTAAAACGTTTTTAATATCAATCTGATGTCGTTTGGTATGAACTTCATTAGGTACTAAGGGTGAATATCACCTATGAAACTGAACGCGATTAGCACATCTATCCCACGGTAAGAAATGAAACCACATTTAAGAGTTCGAGTTCCGTACCCGAAGAGTGCCAAACGGAACCCTATTTATTAATAAGGTTTCGCTGTCCGTCCGTCTGTCAGCGGGTTGTATCTCATGAACTGTAATAGGTAGACAGGTGAAATTTTCACAGATTGTGTATTTCTATTGCCGCTATGACGTCAAATTATAAAAATTAAATAAAGTTACTAATTAAAGAAACGTGTTTTTTCCGGGGTTTTGCTCGATCTTATACTCGTACGGTACGAAACCCTTCATGTGCGAGTCCGACTCGCGCTTGTCCTTGACAATAATTTATTACTTTCTTCTCAGTTTGAGAAGAGGTCTATAACCCTGTAGTAAGACAGTTTAACCTCCTTAAATATTTTCCGGAAAGCAATTTCTATTATGTAAGTAACAGGGGGCCTAAAACGGCCACATTAGCAATTCCTCTAAAAGCAGTTCATTTCCTGAATTTCCAGCTGTCATTAGCAATTCCTCTAATTTGACACAAAAGCAATTCATACTTATGTGGACCATTTTACAAATCTCCATAGAAAACTGTCAAACAGATGAATTATTTCGTAATTATGAATCGCACGCAGATCATAACTATGAATTGTCATTTTACGATGATTCATAATTTTTTCTTAAATTCTGCAGAATTTAAGAAAAAATTATGAAGCTGTTTTAAGCCCCGAATATTTCAGTCGTATAGAATTGGTAAAAATGTACCCTAACTTTGTCAGCCCGACGTCTGTTGAAACAGTGAATGTTTGATGGGCCCCAGAAGGCTGCTTACCATTCCACCTGCCTGCATCGCTGCGACCATGCATCTAATGAATTTGACATTACCCTGACCTATATCACTGACCGGGTTGCTTGCAAGTACTGCAGGAAAGTGTAGAAATATGGGATGGCTTTTCTATGTAGGTTTCTGGCTCGCGATCGCGAATACATGATGTCTTCGCTTGTTGTATTATTGATAGGATCAACTGTAATTGCATGTCTTAGCCTATACAGGGTGTTAGGGTAAACACCGTTATCCTTGAAATCAGTGGTTTGGTGTCATTTATAGAACGTAAAATCATTGGAAAATGACGACTTTTTTTTTTATTACATTTTACCACATGAGTATTTCACCCTTTCACTCCATGCGCTAGGGCAACGAACTTGCGTCTAAACGCGGGTGGGGGGCGCGGGATGTGACCTGACCGGCCGCGAGCACGATCCCTCCCTCAGTCAGTCAGCTGTTTCGCTAGCAAACTTTTTAAAATCTTATAATGAAAATAACGTTTTTTTATTTGTATGTATGTTACGCGATTACTCCGCCAATTATGAATCGATTTTGATGATTCTTTTTTTGTTTGGTAGGTCATGCTTCAGAGGTGGTCCCATTTAAATTTTATTAATTGTGCTTGCGTAGTTTTTGAGTTAGCTTCAATAATTACGTATTTTTTCCCACTTTGCGTATGTAGACGATATCTTAGTCTTTATTTACATGGCAGATAACGGTATACGAATTTGTGTGGGGTAGGTACCACAACTAAAAAGTGAAAAATAAAAAAAAATTACAAAAAATAAAAATCGACTTCACAAAAAAACCCTAAAAAAGTGAAAAATAACTTTAATTTCGGAAGTCGGTGTCTTTGGTTTTCAAAAGACACCGACTTCCGAAATTAAAGTTATTTTACACTTTTTTAGTGTTTTTTTGTGAAGTCGGTTGTTTTTTTTTTTTTGTAATTTTAAACCAATTTACAGAACATTAGTGTCATGAATTTCCGCAAACCGCTTGATAACTTATCTGAAACTGCGGTAGGAAATAAAAGCTCAGAGATAACCTACATTAATTAATTACTCAACAGAACAATGGACGTACGTAATTAAATATAAACGGTATTACTCAATTATGCATTCAATGGGAAGCCGTATAATCTTATTGACAGAGTTAATGGATTACCCGTTAATGGAAAGCTATCCTTTAATTAACCGAATTTATTAATGGCACGTTAACTTCCCGATGCATTGAGGTGCTTGTACTACATGGAACAATTTGTGCTGTGAGTAGGACTATACTATTCTACGTAACTTTATACATATTGGGTCCCCACCTATGAAATTGGCGTTTTTTTCTAACAAAAAAATCAAGTAATAAAAACTAAAACCCAACTACGACTTAAAAGGTATAAACAAGACACCACAGACAGACAAATTAAAAATCCGGAGTCACACGTGTTAGGGCATAAATCGAACAGATTACGTGTGACTCCGGATTTTTAATTTGTCTGTCTGTGGTGTCTTGTTTATACCTTTTAAGTCGTAGTTGGGTTTTAGTTTTTATTACTTGATTTTTTTTTAAATTCTTTTGGGGTTATAATATATATACATATATATTTGAAATGTGCTCATTAAGCCCTTTCATTTGATACCCAACATGGTACGATTAAACCATATTTTTTTCTAAGTTCCTCACTTTATGTCCTCTAGAGGGCGCCATTTTTAATTTAATGTGACTTCACATAGCCTATAACCAGTGGACAATCACGGCACTTCTAACGACACCTCATTTGTCCAATTGTGATAAGTAGTTTGGAAGATAGGAGGGAACAGATGAACATACATACATACATACATACATACATACATACATACATACATACATACATACATACATACATACATACATACATACATACATACATACCGGTCAAAATCATAACCCTCCTTTTTTCTTCGCCGTAGTCGGGTAAATCGAGAACAACGCCACTTCTATGATTTAAAATATTCATCAATTGCTTGGTATTATACCGAATAATGACCATCATAGACAACTACCAATAGTAAAAAAATCTTATTACATATAGTTTTCTAAACATAAAAAATACCTTAAAAATGACTCCTCATTTTGTTAGCAGAAGTTACTACAATTTTTTTTTTAACTTAGCCAAAACTTATTTTTGTCGCTTAATCTAAGTGGCATACGTTATCTTCGTTTTTAAACATTAGTGCATACAAGTTTTAAAACATTAGTGTTCATGGTTGTTATATAAATTAAGAAAATGTTAGTATGAAAAATGCAACTTCTTTAAAATTCCCCATACAAAACGCTGATTTCATAGGTGGGGACCTAATATTATGTAGAAACATATTTGCCTTCGTAAAACTCGATACTAAGGGCCCTGCATCTTATCTGAAAGATTTTGAAGGCTAATCCATCGCTTCATAAGTAGGTTCGAACAATTTTTCTGCTCAACAACGCAAATAAGGCAATGAATGTTTTTTATTCCATCGCCAGCTGCTTTCAAAAGTGTACGCGCTTTTTTAACACTTACTTTATTTACCTAATTAACCGGAACGACGTGGCGTCGGAGCGGTGGCGGCGCGGTGTCGGCGCGAAGGCGGCGCGATGACGGCGTCGGTGTCGTCAAGCACTTAATAATAATAAATAATAATAATCCATTTATTTCAGGCGACTCAGGCCCATAGATAAATACCTTAACCTAAACATACATGTTTTTATTATCATAACTTAAAATTATTTTACACGAAGTGATGACTGTGTGGTGTCGCGTAACCTTCCACGAAAACGTCGGTACGCCACACCTTTCGGCCAAAACTCTTCTTTCATAAAGGTTTCTAGGTACTGAGTTGGAACCCGCACCACAAACGACTTGAAGTTTATGTTATGGCGCGACTCCAACTTCTCTACTCTCAAGGTCCACTTGGTCTTGCGTCTGATGTATTCCACGATGTCTTCAGTCATCGTAGAGTGATGCAGACGGGATACGTACAGCTGCGTCGACGGTGTAGCAGGACGCAGCAACATATTTGGTCCCGCCAGACCAGTACCACATCGATTACGGCATGTCGGCTTCCTTCGCTTCGATTCCACTGTCACGAAGCCGTCCTTGTCTGGCTGCCCTTTTTTAGGGGCTGGGGACAAGATACCGGGAGCCGGTACATTGCGGCTCTTAGATACCTCGTCGGTCGATTTTGCACTTTTAGCAAACACTTTCTTCTTTTGCTGCTGCTTTTGGATGGGAGGTTGTGCAGCTGCTGCTGAGTAAGCACGGCGAGGTGTTGGTGTTGGTATCGTCAGTCCATCTAGCTGGGGGCGTAACACGCTACGCTTGCGGATCATTTCACATTTAGCAGTCTCGCTCAAACCGGCCCAACCCTTTTGGACCCCTTTCGTCGACCACACGAAAAAGCATTCGTTCATTTCAACCCTAATTTTATTAACGGTCCCTTTTAAGAAGTATATGTATAATCGCGAAAGCTGTAAAAAATATAGTAAAACCGTAAGCGATACGGCAGCCATTTGTAAATTCGCATGGGTTTGATTAAAATCCAGTGCTGTTTTGGTAGCAAGACACAGGATGAAGCGGGTAACGACATTTTTTGGAAGGTGACTGTAGTGTGGCTTTCCTTTCAACGAATAGGTTTAATGTTTTCTTATAAATATAAACAGATTATACTCTGCTACAGTGTTTAAATATCATGCGATTTATGTGTGGAAAAAAAAAATCTGCTGTTCCCTACATTTATGTTCGCACAGCTCGTCAAAATGTAGGGAACAGCTGATCATTTTTCGCGATTTCAGGCTTGTTCCTGTAGTGAAAGTTGTTCATAATGATGAGTCCAATGAGTATTAAGAGATTTCGTGTATGAAAAGATACAACTTATATACAGGGCGTCCCACGGATATGCCACATGGAGGGAAAGTACCTTGAATATTGTAGATGGAACATTTTACTGAAAGAAGACATTATTTGAATTTTAAAAACAATTTAAACTGCATTCATAGATATTTAAATAATTACATGGTTGAACCGGAAATCGAACCCCTTACATGAGAAAAATTATCACCCTGTAGCTTTATCATATCGATCGAAAGGCTTCATCATAAAGATTATTTTTTGCTAAATAACATAGTGTCACAAATAAAAGGAAGACCATGAATTTTAACATTTTTAATACAAAATTAATCAATTTATTAAATGCTCAAAATGAGTCCCTTCCTGTTGAATACAAAGTCGAACAAAATTTCACATCAAATGTAAAAATGCTACATCGCCACAGTCTTGTAACTTACACCACACAAATACACCCGAACCAAAATTAATTTGCTTTTAGGCAGTAACATAAATAATTGTAACACTTGTATTAATACAGAGAGTGTATTTGTATCGCTTCAAGTTTGCACGAATTAAACGCACACTCATTTATTAAAACTGAATTAAACCAAGTTTTATATACAGCGGTTTTTACTTTATCTTTGTCTGGATTTCGTACAAAAAGAGTGCCAACGGAACCCAACGAACAAAGCCCGCGCTGTCTGTCTGTCTGTCCGTCTGTCACTAAGCTAAATAAGTATTTCTTTTAGACAGTTCACAGCAAATAAGATTTTTTTTCTAGTTCATTAAAAAGTTTATCAATTAGTTAGTTAGTTTTGGGAGTTCGAACCCATAATGCGCATTTTTGTTGAACCCGTTTGTGTTCACATTTTTGCTACAAATTCAAATATTGGTTGCAGTTTAAAGTTTTTTTCACAACACATTTACCTAAGCACATAAAATCACGCCGTCCTCCCATGGAGGTAGGCGGGAACTACAGAACGCCACCGGCAGAGATCCTTTCATACTCCTTTTGCTTCGTTTAAGGTATGGTTCCGAACTCCGCTGCACATAGAAATTCTGTCGCGTCAGGGCTGAGCGGCAGTACCGCTTGCCGCTGATTTCGAGCACCTGCTGGTCTTGGCAACACGCTGTTTTGTTGTTAATTTACTTGTCAACGGTCACGTGCTATCGCTGTGATAAACACCGCATTACTGGTCTGATGTGGCGGCAGGGCGACACGGCCGCGCAGCAGTGCTACCGTTGTAGGTGTGTTGTAATACGAGTATGTAATCCTAACTAATTAAATGCGAAAGTCGCGTTTTTTGTTTGTTACGCTTTCACGCTAAAACGGCTGAACGGATTTGGATGAAATTAGACACACGAGTAGACCATTACCTGGAATAGGACATAGGATACTTTTTATCCCGATATTCTCACGGGATCGAGACTTACGCTGGTGAAACCACGGGGCTCAGCAGGTCTCATATAACCTAAAGAAAATGTATCGCGGCAGAACTGCTGCGGCAGCACTGCCGTGCCGAGCGGGGTTCGGAATCATACCTTTACGTTCATAAAACAAGTTTCAGCAAGTTTTTTCAGTTTGTAAAATTGTTTAACTGTTTGTAACGAGCGGGTTGTCTATGAAAGTCGTAATTTGTGAGGGAAATATGTTTTTATAATGTTTTTAACTGCAATTGAAATAATGTTTACAAAATATGTGTTTTAATTCAGGAGTTTCACAAAGGAGGGTTTTGAATGTGACGTTTGTAAAGCGAGGATTTTTAAAGTACTGTTTACAGCTTTGGGTAAAGCTTTAGTTATTATGATTGACTGCATATACCTGCATTTTGTTGCATGTTTCATTTTGTCGTACTCTTTTTATAAAATATAATATCATCATCATCGATCGAGGAGCTCATGGCTAAGTAATAACAGCCGCACGGGTCGATCCATCAGGTTAAGCTACGCTTGCCGGGGTTGGTCCGTAGATGGGTGATCATCTTCACAAATCTAGACTCATCCGTGCCTCAAAAAGCACGTTAAGCCGTTGGTCCCGGCTGTCATTCATGGATCTTTGACAGTTGTTACGGGTCGTCAGAAGCCCGAAAGTCTGACAACTGGTCTTACTAAGGGGTATCGTATTACCCAGTTACTGGGTTGTGGAGGTCAGATAGGCAATCGCTCCATGTAAAATGCTGGTATTCAGCTGCATCCGGTTAGACTGGAAGTCGACCCCAATATAGTTGGGAAAAGGCTAGGCAGATGGATTGAGTATCATCATCATCTGCCTGCTTTATCCCAATTATTTTGGGGTCGGCTTCCAGAAACCTAATTTTCTATACATACCTACCTACCTACCTATCAGTAACTGTTGCGTAAAAAGCCCATATTCACGAAGATAAGGAATATGGGGCGGCTCCCTCGTTTCTGTAGTGCCTCGGGGATGTTTTCCCAATCGTGTATGAATGGTTTCCATGCTGTCATCAGGAAAAACGTGGCATCCCTGGTGAGGATTAGGGGGAGTAGCAATAGCATCCTGAAAGTCGTGGTTGAGGATCCAGGAGCTCCTGTGCTGAAGCATCTCATGTGGAATCATTGTCCGCATAAAATGCCTCGTAAGTACATGACCCACTGAGTTTTATAATGTTTTTAAATTAATTAATTTTACTAACACTAGAATATAAGTTCTTTTTGTAATACTAACACAATGGATCATCGTTGTCCGAAATAAATGAAATTGAATTGAATTGAATAACCTGTAGAATTTCTAATACATGGAAGACACCATATTCCTTTTCGTGTTCTACAGCTCAGTACCTCGACTAACCATAAGAAATAGCTCAACTACAGTCAGTAGGCAATAATATCCCGTATATTTGCCGCTAAATAGAACGAATAGCTCATTACGAGCTCCATATTGCCCGAGATACCTTTTATTAGATCTTCACGAATGGTCTAGTGAAAGTACGTCTTTCTTTGCGTATTATGGCGAGTCACTTTTTATTAGTTAGAAGACGGTAGGTATAAATGTATGGGAAGCAGTTATTTTTAACCGACTTCAAAAAAAAAAAGAAGGAGGTTATCAAATCGTCGGTTTTTTTTATTTTGTTTAATATACAGTATGTTAACTAACAAAGGGCGTTCCCGTTAACCTGCAATAGTATAGCGTGTGTATATGCTAAAAAAATATTACCATTAAAAAAAAATGATTTTTTTTTTTTTGTATAGTAAAATATTCACAAAAAATATTAAATTGTTACGGAAAATAAACTCTCTGTACACGCCCACTTGTCACACTTGTTTTTCTACGTTGAAATACAAGTGTGCGTGTACAGAGTGTTTCTTTTACGTTTAAATTTAATCGTTTTGTGAACATTTCACGACAAAATTTTTTTTTTTTTTTTTTTTGAGTGGTTTTATTTTTTTTAGCATGTATACACGCTATACTATTGCAGGTTAACGGGAACGCCCTTTGTTAGTTAACATACTGTATGTATGGGAAGCAGTTATTTTTAACCGACTTCAAAAAAAGGAGGAGGTTATCATCTCTTCTGTTTTTTATATATTTTTTAATATATATTTGTTACCTCAGAGCTTTCGACTGGGTGAACCGATTTTGAATAAATAAAACAGACAGCCTGTGCGAAGCAGGGGCTGGTCGCTAATGTTGGGATATATATTATAATTATGATACTAGTACCTGTTAACTACTCGCAAAAAGAATGCAAGTAGCTAGCGTGCCATTGTCACATTCACCTATCAGAAGTTTTTATGCCTCTGTGGAATGCAAGCTATACTTGCAGCGGGCGTAGCATGAGCACCGTTTTGTCGACGGAAGAGTAGACAAAAATGACGTTTCCTGTAGACAGTAAACAGAACGAGACGGCAGCAAAATAGAAAGAGTCAACTGCACTTTTTACGAAATTCGCTCTTTTACATAATTCGACTCAGAATTCTTTGTTTTATCATAGGATTTATCGGTTGTCAGTATTATTTTGACAGTAAGGATAGAAAACTTTTTTCTGAAAAGTCTACCTACAAAAAGACGTCGTTAGAAATGAAAGACAAAATGGCAGATTGTAGAAAGATTTCTACGGTGGATGTCAAAAATGAAGAAACGAACTGTCACTTTGTATAGAAAAAGCTATGTCTATTCTTCGTAGAGATAGAAAGCGCCATGCTACGCCTGCAGACTTTTTTACCGTGAGCGTCCGTGAAGTTTCTTGCCCGTTCTTCGCCAACCTACTACGCTTTGGAATGGGCAACTATTACCTTCATCTTTCTGAATGACCAACCCCTTGACAATTCCAGAGTGGCTGAAATTGGTTTATTTGAAATATATGGTTTGAGTTTGTGCAAGGTACACGTTAAAGGTATGATTCCAAACAACGCCACACGCGGCAGTGCGCCACCTGCCTGCCACGTGATTCCGGGCACCGCGGCGCGACACTGCTCTTCGCTTCTCGACAGTTGTCAACATTCACGTGTTATCGCTGTGATGAACGCCGCCCTACTTATCTGCCGCAGTGGCATAACGACACTGCCGCGCAGCATTGCCGTCGCAGCAATATCCCGCAGCATTGCTGCCGTGCTCAGAATGTAATCCTAACTAATATTATATAAATACGAAAGTGAGTTTGTTTGTTCCGTTCACGCTAAAACGGTTGAACGAATTTGGATGAAATTTGGCACAGGGGTAGACCATGACCTGGAATAGGACATAGGACACTATTTATCCCGATATTCCCACGGGATCGAGACTAATAAAGACTATAGAAAACGCATGGGGACCAGTAGTGACGCGGGAGCACTACCGAACCCCCGCTGCAACTGACACCGCACTTTGGGCCTCATCTTAAATCGCAAACACAACTGTTCCATTACGCCCTTCATTATGGAACCATTAGTGCCAATCAATTCACTCATTAATCAAATATACCTAATTATAATTAATTAATCAGTTCCGCCCACTTTATTTTCAAATGTCAAGTTAATATTGATGTGATGGATTTCATTTTAAAACCTTATGTTAATACTGCTACATCAATTTTATTTACTCGAATGTTTTCATCACGCCAATTCCTGTGTTTAAAAACGTTCAAAATCTATATAATCATGTTATTCTCAATGAAATGATTAACTAACTAACTACCTATGCAAATAAATGCAAAAAACAAAAGAACATTTAGGCGTCGAAGTACTACGACACAACTTAGATGTAGCATCGGCAGAATTCGTAAATCCGATCACAATCCGAACTCAATGCGCCTTCAAAATCACCAATCTTTATTACTGCTTTACATGAAAATGACCTTTACGCAAGCAAACGCAATAACTTGTAAAGTTATACAAGGTGGAGACGACAATACAACAAAAAATGAAACTCCGTATATCTAATGACGATCTCGGTCTACATACAAAAAAATAATCAAATATTTCCAGTAGGTAGTTTAGTTACGATAGCTAGTCAAAGATCGGCAAACCTCATAGTAGGGCCTACTATGAGGTTTGCCGATCTTCACTACTATTTAGTTTGTTTGAAAAAATGACTTTTTTAATTTCGATGTTAGGATTTGGCGAGTGTGGACGATTTGGCGAGAAATTTCCTTAAAACTTCCTTAATGTATATTGTACCTTAAGATTTTTCTTTTATAGACAGTTAGAACAATGCTTTATTGTACAAAAAAAAACCGGACAAGTGCATGTCGAACAACGCACATTGAAGGGTTCCGTAGTTGGGATGAATCCAACAAACTTAACATTGTAGTTGAAAAATTGTTTTATGTTGGTCGATTATTACTTGGTAACTTGTGGAGATTTGTGAAAGCTGTGATAATTTTTCTTAATTTTTTTATTTTTATTTTTACCTTTCCTAAACCAACCATTTAGCTGGCAGGGGGAGGACACTTGCCTGCCAGGGTTGCGGGTTAGTCCGAAAGGGATACCGGGACCTTGGCAACAGGCAACTGAAGGAACACGGGTGGGTTTTAGTCAGTAAAAGTCTGACAAGCCCTTCCGCTCCGCTCAGAGCGGGAGAAGTCATTGGATGAATTCCCAGCCTCAAAAAAAAAAAAAGGTGAGGACACTTGACTATAACAAAAATTAGCACTTTAAAGCTTAATATTTGGCAAACGGATCCCTGAATCCAAAAATAGTTTTCACAAACTCGCATTATTTTTAAACGACCTTTCCAACGATACCCCACACCATGGGATTGGTGAGAAAAAAAAAACAGCCCCACTACGTGTAGGGGAGGTACCAAAAAAAAAAAAATTTTACCTTTTTATTTTACCACTTAGTCGGCGTAATTTATATGTATATCCATATCAAATTACAGCTTTTTAGCACTAAGAGTTTCTGAGCTAGGCCGCGGACAGACAGACGGACATGGCGAAACTATAAGGGTTCCTTGTTGACTACGGAACCCTAAAAAGAAACTTAAGTATGTAACTATCTATTTCATAATAATATAATATAGTATAAATACTTATTGTTTTTATTTCTTTTTCATATTCGATGAAGATCAGAGGGGCCATTCCTGCAGGCGTAGCATGAGCACCGTTTTGTCGACGGAAGAGTAGACAAAAATGACGTTTCCTGTAGACAGTAGACAGTACGAGATGGCAGCAAAATAGAAAGAGTCATCTGCACTTTTTACGAAATTCACTCTTTTACATAATTCGACTCAGAATTCTTTGTTTTATCATAGGATTTATCGGTTGTCACTGTGATTTTGGCAGTAAGGATAGAAAACTTTCTTCCGAAATAGTTTACATATAAAAATACCTAGACAAAGATCGTTTGAAATGAAAGACGAAATGACAGATTGTAGAAAGATTTCTACGGTGGATGTCAAAAATGAAGAAACGAACTGTCACTTTGTATAGAAAAAGCTATGTCTATTCTTCGTAGAGATAGAAAGCGCCATGCTACGCCTGCAGTATATTAAGAACTAGCAGCGCCCCGTGGTTTCACCCGCATAAGTCCTGATCCCGTGGGAAAATCGGGATAAAAAGTATCATATGTGTTAATCCAGGTTATAAACTATCTGTGTGCCAAATTCCATCCAAATCCGTTCTCTAGTTTTTGCGTAAAAGAGTAACAAACATCCATCCATCCCTCCTCACAAACTTTCGCGTTTATAATATTAGTCTGTACCTATGAAATTGCCGTTTTTTATGAAAAAATTTAAACGAATTTTTTTCATGTATTTTTTATTTGTATTAATCGAAGTAATCACCCATGCAATCAATGCATCTTTGCCAACGCAGTGGCAGTTTATTGATGCCCTTCTTAAAGAAATCAGCTGGACGGGAGGCAACAAATTCTTCAAAGGCATTTTGTACTGCCTCTCGGGTATTGAATTTTTTTCGCCTTTAATTCGTCATTGTCGACCAAAGTCTTCGGACGACCGCGAGGTTCATTTTTCAGGTCGAAATTTCCAGAACGGAAGCGAGCAAACCAATAACAGGTGGTGCGTTGGTTTGTAGTGTTAGCTCCGAAAACGTCGTTGATGTTGCGTGCCGCGTTGCTGCCACGACGGTACTCATATTCCATAATTACTCGAATTTTTAACGTATCCATGATGACGAAAAAGATTGAAATGCGATGAAAATGTAACACTAATCATTAAACAAATGACTTCTTTTGAAAAAAGAATTCCATGTTTTTAAAATAAAATTAATTTGAAATTAGAATTCTTAGCCAAACAAAAATTATTTTGATTTGAAATGGCCAGTACTGCAGAACGGCAATTTCATAGGTAAAGACCTATTATTAGTAGGATGTTCGCAGTCTTATTTCAGTCTCAATCTCACTACTTCACCACAGCCTGCTCTTACCTACATTTGTTCACAAGTTTTGTTCATTGATTGTCGCAATATTGGAAAGTAAATGGCTCTGGTTACAAAAAAAACATGTTCCGCTGATGACAGAGTTGTGTTCAAGCTCGATAGATGGCGTTGGGATCGAATTAGATCTCGCTATGGTTTCGTTACAACGGGTTATACAAAAGCGTCGGGGTCATTATCTCTAATTTGACAATATGGCGTCCTGCGTCACAGATATTGGACTTTCTTCCAAATAATTTTTGATAGATCGGACCCTTTGGTCCGATTTTTGTATTCGTAATATACTAGCTACTAGGGATGCAAGAAGTGTAAAAAAGTATCGATATATCAATATCGATTTCGATATATCGAAAAAAAAATATCGATATATCGATGAAATTTAAAAAAAAAAAAAATTACTTTATGTAGTTCAAGTTTTATAAGTTTTATTTAAATACTTTATATTTAAATACCGAACTAGGAAAAAAGTACTAATATTTTTTACGGCTCTGAATTCCAGCGGTTTTAGTCAGCGGCGACAACGGTGTTGCTATTGAAAATATATCGTTTTTGATACATTTTCGATACTTGATATTTTATATCGATATATCGAACAAAAAATATCGATATATCGATATTTTTTGTATCGATATATCGATATTTTTTCTGCAAGCCTACTAGCTACCCGCCCCGACTTCGCACGGGTTGTAGGTAGTGATGGTATATCTGTTATCATTATCACGGTTACCGTTACAAAAAAATTACAGATCCAAACAACTATTATTAAATTAACAGCCTGTTATTTTTGTACGGACGATAAATAAATAAACGACAGAAATAAGAATGCGAACATTCTTAAATATAAATGAAATGAAATGAAATGAAATGAAATGAAATGAAATTGTTTATTCTGTAAATAGGATATTGGAATCACTTTTACACGTCATATTAAAAAGTTGTAAAAATAAGCTAGATGAGGTCGGCGTTTCCTATCTGACTACTCTGAGAAGAAAGGCCGAAACAAACTCAGAGGTCACCGTCTCCTTTAAAGTCCAGACATAATCTTGGTCAGGCCATATGAGGACCATGTAGATAAGAGTCTGAAATGGTCTTTTGAGGAAAGAACCACACAGATTTGAGTGGACCTGTCCAGTCAGTGCAAGCATTTGTCAGTAATAGTGGAGCTCAACTCAGAACTAAAGGAGCTCAACGACTCGACGAACAATACCAAAGAAAGGACGTTTGGGTAGGTCGCATAAAGTTCTCAAATTGCCAGACCTTCCCTAAAACTAACAGAACGAAAAATAAATATCCACATAGTCCTCACATTCACAATAAAACAATACTTATAAGTAATCATCATGTCATTTTGTATATAATATTCAATAATGTCAATTTGTATATAAAACTGGTAGGTATATTTTTATGGCTTTCCATAATATTCAAAATGTCACAATGCTTAGCAGAGCGAGCAGCTCAATCCCATGCATTTTTGTCTTCTAAATAATCTGTGATTTTATAGTACCCTTTTTTACAAAGTTTGGTTTTAATACAGCTTTTAAATCGTTTAATGGGTAAGTTTCGAATGTCAATGGGAAGTTTGTTATAAAAGCGTATACATTGACCCATGAACGAGTTGCCTACTCTGTGGAGACGAGTGCGATGTACAGCAAGATTGTGTTTATTCCTGGTATTTAAACTATGAATATCGGACATTTTCTTAAACTTTGATATGTTTTTGTGTACATACAATAGGTTTTCAAATATATATTGTGAGGCTACAGTCAAAATATCTATTTCTTTGAATTTTTCTCGAAGGGAATCTCTTGGACCTAGGTTGTAAATGGCTCGAACAGCCCTTTTCTGTAAAACAAAGATAGCATTAATGTCCGCACAGGCTCCCCAGAGAAGAATCCCATAAGACAGAAGACTATGAAAATAACTAAAATAAACAATTCTGGCTGTATCTACGTCAGTTATCTGTCTAATTTTTTTAACGGCATAGGCGGCCGAACTAAGCCTACCTGACAATTTTTCTATGTGTGGGCCCCATTGTAATTTACCGTCAATGGTTATTCCAAGAAAAACTGTCGATTCAACGGGGTCCAACTCTATTCCATTAACTTTAACATTGGTAGATAGCTGCCTGACATTTGGCGTTGAAAATTTAATGAGTTTAGTCTTTTTTTCATTCAAGAGGAGATTATTTACATTAAACCAATGCACAACTTTAGAGAGTGCATCGTTAACTTGTTCAAAATTGACTAACTGGCGTTTGATTTTAAAAATGAGGGATGTGTCA
Source organism: Lithophane semibrunnea (assembly GCA_947363905.1). NCBI lineage: Eukaryota > Metazoa > Arthropoda > Insecta > Lepidoptera > Noctuidae > Lithophane > Lithophane semibrunnea. The sequence goes on from OX376208.1 coordinate 3,592,111, forward strand.
TCTGCGAATAATACGATCTTATGATTATCCCTTATGTGGTAAGGCAAGTCATTAATATAAATGAGAAATAAGAAAGGACCTAGAATTGAACCCTGCGGAACGCCCATGGTGACCGAAGATCCTGCAGATCTCTTGCCATTAACATCGACCCTCTGAATTCTGTTGTTCAGATAAGAAGTCAGAAGGTCGAGAGCCTTGTCCCTCATACCATAGTGGTACAGTTTCCTGATGAGAGTATCATGATGGACGCAATCGAAAGCCTTGGACAAGTCGCAGAAAATGCCAAGAGCATCCTGCGACTCCTCCCAGGCCTCGAAAATGCTCTTCAGTAATTCCACGCCCGCATCTGTAGTTGAACGACCCTTTGTAAAACCAAACTGTTTTAAATGGAGTAAATTATATGCATTGAAATGTCCTAACATCTGTTTAAAAATTAATTTTTCAAAGATTTTGCTCAACGTAGGTAAAATCGAAATAGGCCGAAAATTCGTGGGATCAGTTGTGCTGCCAGACTTGAACAGTGGAATCACTTTGCTAAGTTTCATCAGATCAGGAAATACACCAGATGCAATACAAGAGTTAAAAACAATTGCCAAAAAGGGTGAAATAACATCAATTATTGAGGACATGGTATGTACTGATAATCCCCAAAGGTCAGCAGTTTTTTTTACATCGAGTTCTTTAAAAGATTCTATAATGTCTTTAGCAGTAGCAATTGTGAATTCAAAAAGTTTGTCACATTCTGGTACACATTCTTTTATTATTGAATAAGCAGAAGTCGAGGATGACGATGACAGAGTTTTGGTTGGACGAGGATGACGATACTGGAACCTGGCACCTCTGATCTTCACCAAATTAATATGGAGTGGAGTTATCATAATTATTTATTCGACCTTCGCTATACGCCCTTTCAAAAAGGTAGAAACATGAATCTAATTCGTTTTAAAAAGAGGTAGGTCTGTTTAAAAAAATACCGGCCAACATCGAGTCGAACTCGCGCACGAAGGGTTCCGTACCATTATCTATAAAAACGGCAAAAAAATCACGTTTGTTGTATGGGAGCCCCCCTTAAATATTTGTTTTATTTTAATTTAACTATTTATTTTTAAAGTGAATATGTAACTAAATAATCTGTGAATATTTCAAGCGTGTATCTGTTGTCGTTTGCAATATCGAGCAAAAAAATCACGTTTGTTGTATGGGAGCCCCCTTAAATATTTATTTTATTTTTGTTTTTAGTATTTGTTGTTATAGAGCAACTGATATACATCATCTGTGAAAATTTCAACTGTCTAGCTATCACGGTTCATGAGAAACAGCCTGGTGACAGACGGACGGACGGACAGACAGACAGCGGAGCCTTAGTAATAGGGTCCCGTTTTACCCTTTGGGTACGGAACCCTAAAAACTATGTAACATAATACAAAATAAAAAAATAATGAGAACCTCCGTCTCTTTTGAAAGTTATTGTAACACAAGTTTACGTTTACGCGTCACGGAAAAAATATTTAAGGTAAAAATCTTCCTTTCAATATAACAACAAACCTTTCTGAAAACAACAATAGCCAATCAGGATTCAGTATCAAAAATAAGCCATAATTTTCCTCTGATACTGACAAAACCATGTATCACTATTCTGCTGGCGTCGCACCTCATATCTTTTATAACTAGACCTTCCACCCTTCTCTCCTGTATAAGAAAATATACAGACAAAAGGGAGTTTGCTAGGTATGTCAGGGGTCAAATAAAATTGGTTTGTTTAGCAACTGGGTTTGGAGTAAATCATTTTGATTCTTATAGCAGAGTATTTAGTGTTGTGCAAGTCCTAATTAATGTGAAGTTATGTCTGTGTTAGGAGCGTGATTTTCTTTGTTATTACGCATTATTGGGAAAGGGATGTAGGTTACGTAGACGGCTGTTACTTTTTCTCCGTAGCCAATCATCAGATCGTAGATAATCATCAATTTCTTCCCATCGGTTTTAATGTAGAAATAATAGACCTTCAGACCAAATTTCGGCAATGGTGTGGCGGCATCTACATCGCCACATGCGAACTACGCATCAAAGACCTGACGTCACAAAAATCCTGGATCGCGCAATTAGAGTTTGCGCGATGGACATAATATACAAGAATCCAACATCAATCGTCGGGCAGTCTCACCTGGCAGGGACAGACCGCCGAGATGTCGTAAAGATAGCAACGCCACTATGAGCGTCGCGGCGCGCCTACGGAAAAACATAATGCAATCATACACACGAGCGCGACCTAAACGCGCTCACTACCATCACCGCTTAGGCACCAAGAGGAGGACCGTTACTAGGGGCCTGTAGTAACGGGTCACAATGGGGTGTACTTCCACGATTTAGCTCGTCGGGTAGGTGCCCGCCAGACACAACACCCTTCTGGTCGAAGGATCCTCCCTTTTCAATACAGTATGAGTGAACTTTACACCATGTTCCTCATACCCCTTAAATGGCATCCAATATCAACGAAGCTAACCCTGGATGAGGGAGATATTATAGTGCACAAGTGTGATTGGATAAACAAGTGCACTCTCTCTTCCCTCACTCTCGTAGTCCGATGGAACGGCAATCCGACACGACCGGAGAGAGGGCAGCTGGGCCAACAGCTAAATATACTTATTAGTAACTAAATTAATATCCTTACATTATTATAAAACAAAGTCCTCCGCCGCGTCTGTCTGTCGTCCTGTCCGCGAAAAACTCAAAGACTACTGCTTCGATTTTCATGCTGTTTTCACCAATGGATAGACTGGTTCTCGAGGATGGTTTTAGTATAATAATAACCGACATCCACGCGGGTGAAGCCGCGAGCATCCGCCAGTTAAAAATAAAGAAATCTCGATGTTTTGTGAAATAGTTAAAACCGTGCAAAGCTCAAATTCGAAGCGCAAAAAAAAAAATGCCAATCATAAGCATAAAACTTTATTAAAAAAAATAAACAATTCACAATCATTAACTACCTACTTAGCTTACTCTCTAATCTGCTCAAAAACTGCTTAATCATTTCAAGTTCAACAGATACCTGATCTATCTTAACATTCAGCGTTTCCATCGCTGACTTTGATTCTTCTACATATTCTTGATTCTGATTCCTCATTTCTACAACCGCATTATCTAACTCATGTAATGTAGTTGCCACTTCATCGAAGTTATTATTTTTCCTAGGTTTAGGTAACTCAATTACAGGCATTATCGGACATTCAGGTTTCTTTAGCTCTTCTTTTTCTTCGTTCTTTTTGTTAATACTCATTATTGCGTCATGCATATCGTTGAGTTTCGTTTTAAAGGCTTGGAGACCCATTTCATCTTCGATTTGTTTCTTTTGCGCCTGAGCTTTGGTAAATATAGCATCTTTAATCCTTGATGGGAGAGATCTCGAGTGCTTCCACCTAGGTTTCCCAGGTCTTAGACACATCACGCTAACGACATTGCGTTTATTTTTCAAGCTCGTATTCATTCTCTTCGGTAATATTGCGTTAAATATTCTGTTATAAACTAATGTGTCTAAAGTTCCTAAGAATTCTACTTGTTTGACTAATCTTCTAATGTTACCGAGTACTTCTAAATCGTTTATGTCGTTGACTGCAACACCGACTAGTAAATTCATAAGTACTATAGCTGCTAAAATGAGGAAAACGAGGAAGATGATCCTGACGATTATGAGGGAGGTAGCCAGTTCTTTGGAATGTTCCTCATCGAAAAGGGCAACGTAATCAAACTCTGACGTCATCATGACTATTGTCTTGACGAGGGCAGCCCAGGGTCCGTCGAAAGGTATTTGTGAACGGAACTGTATCATAAAGCTGAGGGAGAAACCGATGACCAGGAACATGAAAGTTAGAAGGATCTGGAACAAGATTTAATAGTTAAAACGTATTTGTCAAAGAAACACTAGATCTGAAAAAATTAAAATGTGCAGGTTCTGATGAAACACAAAAAAAACTATATAAGTAAAAGTAGTTTTCTTTCCAACCACGGCAGGATTGTCTAAAACACATAATTACAATTACAAATATCTCTCAGTAAATAGGGGAGCCGTTTGGGGTTGAAACCCTAGGGCCGTGGGGTCCGGGTGCCCATAATTAAATTATAGGCACTCGGACCCCACGGCCGAAATTTAATTTAAAAATTTTATTCATTGAAATCTCCAAACAGCTGTTTGACACTTCCCGTGACCCAAGGGCTGGCTTTTACCTTGGTCAGAGGCTAAGCATTGCCATCCAACGTGGCAATGCCGCCAGTCTCTTGGGTACACTACCAGCCGACAGCGATGCGGAGGAATTTTTCGACGCCATATTTTAGTAAATTGTTTATTTGTATAGTTAGTTTTAATCAGTAATTTATTTATTCTCTCAGTATAAAAAAAATACACAAACCTATATCCCTCAAATAAACTCTAGACTCACCTTCACAACATTAGACGCGACCTTCCCAAACATCAGCACATAGTATCCCCAGTTTGGAAACCTGGACAGCAGGAACATCATCTCCAGCCAGGATAGTAGCAAGGCCACTGTGGCCACATGTCGAGGCCACTCATCATCATTCAAGTTCACCACGACCACCGTATATGGCAGGATGACTGCAAAGCCTAGGGATCCGAACTTCACCCAAGTCTCAAGTTGTAAGAAGTATCTACTGCTTTTAACGTTCATGTAGAGGAGTTCCTGTAATCAAAAAAGGTTTAATTTAATCAGCGTGTGATTCGAGACGCCTATGTCCAGCTATTATTGTTATAGATGATAATAATGAAGAAAAGAAAAAACGAGTGTATCAATAAATGGGACATATTTCTTTGATGATGATGCTAAAAGTATGTTTTTAATTCATCTAGTTTTCTAGACCGTAAAATTGTTGAGACTTTCACTTTAAAAGTATAGTTCGGGAAAGGCTAGACAGATGGATATACGAAAAAAAAAAAAAAAAAAAAAAAAAAAAAAAAAAAAAAAATTATGTCAAAAAAGGATTTCCCATCAGTAAAAATAACTCAATTCGTACTTAGTATCTACCAGTTCAAATATTGCGCACAATAATCTTGAAATTACTTCTTAGATTTTAATAGATGGTGAGTTGGTGTTACGTAAAATATTTATTACTAACCTGCAAAAGTATCAACGCTATCGTGGCATAAACTACATAACTCCAGATTTCAGGATTCAACCATTGAGGCGTGGTTTCTCTCGTATCTCGAAAAAAGAATACTGACACAATGAAGATTGTTAATGATGACAGGAAAACTGCATATAAACCTATGATGGTGTAGAAAAATGGTAACAGTGCCTTCCATTTTAAGAACAAAAAACTCTCTACTAACGGATGGACGAGTAATTTCCTCTGTCCATATCTGTTTCCAGTCTTTAGAAGTGCTTCAATGACCTTCATTTGTTCCATCTCACAGACTGTCGGCATCAAGATTCCATAATCTACAGTCACTTCGCAGTTGTGATCCTGTAAATCTTGACCATTACTTGATATGTACGAATCAAAAACATCTTCCATAAACTCTGTAGGTTTCGATAGATTGTTGATAATCATATCGACGGCTGTTCTTCTGAATTTCTTTGGGCCATCTGTGTATCCTGAAAGATCTGCTCCTTCGCGTAGCAAAAGGGTTATAACATCTCTGCTACCATGATGGCTCGCTGAATGTAGTGGGAACCACCCCATACTATTCACTTCATGAACTGTTGTTTTGTCGAATCTGAGGATAATTTTTGCTATATCTACGGTATTCTTGACGGCAGCTAAATGCAATGGAGTTGAAGATTTGTGTGGACTGCAAGTTGTTCTTAGTCTAATATCTGCCCTTTTTGATAAGAGTAATTCTACGCAAGCCGGGTGGTTGTTGTAGACTGCAAAATGTACTGGACCGAAGCCTCTTCTATCTGCCGCTGTTAAAATGTTAATTAAACCATCAGTTACTGCTTCATCAAATTCTAGAAGTACTCTTAGAACTTCAAGATGTCCATAGTCGGCTGCTACGTGAAATATATTTACTTCTCCTGGCAGAGTTATTTTCAAATTAGCTCCTTCATTGAGGATTTGTCTCACACAGTTTACGTGACCATGTATAATAGCTTTGAATAGAGCAGTCTCTCCTTCTTCATTTTGATAGTCTAATGCATCTCTTTGTTTGGCGACACTAAGTATCTCATTGAGGACACCCAAGTTACCTAATGCGGCTGCCGAGTGGATAGGAGTTTCTCCATCATTAGCCTGCAAAGGAATATTATTAGTAAAAAAATATACGGAAAATGGTATTGCCAAAAGATATTTGTTACTGGAAAATATATTTTAAAAAGTTTGCATTGCAAGAAACGAAGTTTCCAAGGTAATGATGAATGATATGTTTGGCAAAAATGGCTAAATTACCTTAGAAGTAACATCAGCTCCAGATTCTAAAGCAATGCAGACGCCTGGAACCCAAGCAGCTTCGACAGCAGCCTGCAGAACTGAATGACCCTCCTTGTCCTTCACATCTACTATGGCTAGCAGTGGATTGGCGTTCATGTAGTCGTAGTTTGCTAAAAGCTGCGCAAAAATCATTTTTATTCTGTTATTAAATGGAATGTCATGAATTTTACTTTGAAGTCTCTTATTGGAATTCCTATTACTCGTAAAGTTGAACGTTAAATTTAAGTTTTGTACCAATTACTTCAAGTTTGACTAAACTAGGTACCGATTAAGTACTTGTAGAAAAGACTCTGTCGTTATAATATATTAGAGATTCGCTTATATAAACTACTAGCTGACCCGACAGACGTTGTCCTGTCTTAATTTTCTAATTTTCCGCGCAATTTTCTTATTTTTTTCTTTCATAAGAACCTTCTCCTGATAATAACAAACACAACAGAAAAAGAATTAGCGAAATCGGTCTAGCCGTTCACGCGTGATAGCGTGACCAAGGGAAATAGGGATTCATTTTTATATAAATATATAGATAGATTATAATTTTCTGCAAATGTTTGAAACTAAATTACGTTACCGGATACTGTAATTTAGTTTAAAAAATTGATTATACTAAAACAAAATGCTAAATTCCAGTCACTTAGCGACAAATTATTGGGACGAGTTAAAAAACGTTAGTTCTCTCTCTCCACCTATTGATTCATAAAGTATAAGTATGTATATCTTCTATTCTGTATATCTTCAGAAGTTTATTACATTCAAAAATATTTAATTCCAAAATATATTTTTTTTATATGGGCTCATCGCTGAATTAAAGTTATAGAACAGCTCTTGACCTCGATCTCTGATGGAAAGCGACAGATGAGGTCTATGATGGAACGAGCAAGCCCAGAAGAAGCCTGTTCACTCTTGCCTTGAAGGCTGATGGGCTATACATGGAAGGGAACACAGACGCTGGCAGAGAGTTCCACAGTCGTCTCCAAGTCTCACCTGCAAATGTTCTTCCAGGTTCCTCTTCACACACACATGCAGCGGCGTCTGCCCCGCTCTGTTCAGGCAGGTCACAGCTGCTCCTGCATCCAGCAGCTCCTGTATAGCTTCCAGACTTTCTATCTCCACCGCTGTATGGAGGGGGGTGTCCATGTTGTTAAGGTTATTGCTCTTCATCGTGTTGAAGTTTCCACCAGCTTTAAGCAGCATTTTGATTACTTCTACTAGACTGGAAACGGAGAGTACTTATTTGTTTTGGTGGGAGTATTATTTCAGTAATTTAAGCAGGAGGCGATAAGATAGCCCGCGAAATTAAATTACTTTTAGGTTTTTCACAGAAGAACAGAAGTACAGAAGGCGCACTCCGCATGTTAGGTTTGAACCTACAATTACGCGGTGGGTTCGTCTTGTCGGGCCAATAGGGAATATGCATGTGATTCAAATATGGGTTAAATATTATTATATTAC